>CM077027.1:14697747-15433997 GCA_039090855.1 Macrothele yani | reverse complement strand
GTACAATCGAAAGTGGACAGATACTATTAAAAGAAGCAAAACAAAACATTGCTAACTATCTTAAAAATTTAGAAAAAAATAGAAGTGAGCAATTAAATATTGAGAAAAGCAGCAAAAAATTTAATTAAAACATTTTTTGTAAAATAAATGATTAATAGAATCCTGCTATGGTTAAAAAAATTTTTATCTATTTGAAAACTAAAATCTTTGCATATGTGTATGTGTATTTCAATGCAAGATGTTTTAAATTTGATTAGAGTGCATCTAGTTCCAAAACATTTTTTGCTTTAGAGTTTGTTATATCTACTAATGTTTTACCTGCTCCAAAAATGTTTTCTTACACCAAAAATGTATTTTACCTGCTCCAAAAATGCATTTGTGGCTGCTCCAAAAATGTATTTTACCTGCTCCAAAAATGCATTTTGCTGATCCAAAAGTATATTTTACCTGCTCCAAAAATGATTTTGCAACTTTCCATCACTGTTGTTCTTATTTATGAATCAGAGGCATGGACTTTAATTAAAAAGAAATTTATCCTCAATAATTCCCGTTAAATATTTATAATACTGAAAGTAATAAGAGGAAGCCATGAAGTCATTAATTACTAGTAAAAAAGACATCCAAAGGCTGCAAACCACCAAGTATGGAGAGTTGCGTGCTTGGTATAACCAGGACAGGTAGGAAGAGGGACTCGTGGATCAGGAAAATGGCAAAAGTTGTTGACATCAAGGTCAAGGTAAAATACCTGAAATGGCAATTGGCTGGACATACTGCTAGGAGAACTGACCACAGTTGGACAACTGAAATATTAGAATGTATTCCAAGGAAGAACAGGAAAAGACCCAAAAGAAGACCATGTGGAAGATGGGTGGATGAAATTCGAAAGCATGTCAGAGTGATAATGTTTGATGATAATGATGATATACAATGATAAGTCATTACATTATGACCACCCCCAGCCTAGAGAAATGAGTGCCCCTGGAGACCGAACGCTGGTGCAGGTGGAGTTTACAGAGCAGTATATATATAACCCTAGGACCGTCTTTTGGTTAGTGGAGTGTTTGTTCGGAGTCAGAATGATAAAAGCTGTCGATTTATCGGAGTTTGATAAAGGACAAATTGTGGTGGCACAGTGCCTCGGAACTACGATCTCAGATGTGGCGCAGCTTGTGGGTTGTTCACATGCCGCTGTAGTGAATGCGTATCAAAAATGGTGCACAGATGGCCAAACGGCAAACCATCATCCAGCCGTGTGTCATCTGCAGCTCATTGATGCCAGAGGGGAGCGGAGACTGTTGTGCATTGTTCAGAGCGACTGCAGGGCCACAGTGTGACTAATCACCAGCAGCTATAACAGTGGTGATCAGGACAATGTGTCACAGCACACAGTTCATTTCATCCTTCTAAACATGGGCCTGCGTAGCTGAAGACCCAGCTGGGTCCCCATGCTCACTGCACATCATCGCCAAATGGGCCGAAGATCATCAAGATTGGATCGTGGATGATTGGAAGAAAGTGGCCTGGTCTGGCGAATCAAAATTCCTGGAGCATCACGTAGACGGCTGAGCACGGCTATGCCGATTACCAACGGAGTCTATGGCAACTGGATGCACTGTTGGGCGGAAACATGCAGGCGGGGGTGGTGGTGGTGTTATGCTGTGGGTGATGTTTTCTTGGGACATTTCAGGCCCCATTATCCCAATAGCACAATCCCTAACAGCTGTCAGGTATCTGGACATTGTTGTGGACCAAGTTCACCCATTCATGGCAACTGTGTTCCCTGCTGGTGATGGCCCGTACCAACAGGATGATGAGGCATGCCACATGCCAGAATCGTCAAGGAGTGGTTCAAGGAACATGCTGGTCACTTTCTGTTAATGCCCTGGCCTCCAAATTCATCTGACATGAACCCATTTATGGTTTGACTTGGAAAAGTGGGTTCACGCTAAATCACCACCACCCTGAAATGTACTGGAACTGGAGGACCTGCTGTTGACATTATGGTTCCCAGATACCCCAGGATACCTTAAAGCCACCTCATCGAATCAATGCCTCACTGAGTGGGTGCTGTTTTGTGGGCTAAAAGGGGGTCCTACAGCTTATTAGGTAGGTGGTCATAATGTAATGGCTCATTGGTGTATATACTGTGAAACTTTAAGGTATTAGTTGTTAGGAATTTGCAGTGTTATTTATTACTGTCTAATTTGTCATTCCAAACCAGCTGTGGCACCTTCAAAATATTACCGTCTGCTGGTATCACAATTTTCTCAGATTAAAGCATATATGCAATGCAAGATTTTTGAAAATAAAAGAAGTAGTAGATTGTTTGTTTTTTATGTTCAAGGGAAAGTTAAAAGAAATTCAATATATGCTAACTTCGTTTATAACCCAACAGATCAAAATAGGATAATATTTGGCGTATTACATTATGCCAGGTTAAAGTGAGTCAGTCATAAACTGTTTACCAATCAATTGAAGGTAAATAATACTTGTTAATTAAAAGATATGGTTAGCAATAAAAATGTGAATGAGATCTGCAATAAGAAAAACAATGTAAAAATTAAAGTTACTGCAATTTTTTTTTTAATTTCATCTATTATGTTTGTTTTGCTGTTTACAAGTTGCATTAGAAATATGAGCCAGTTTTTGCTTGTTTTGTGCTTATGACAACAGCTGTTAATTTTTTATTTCCTCTAATGTTTCTTGGATTGCAAAGCAATGTTCTTGCTGGATTTTAACCATTTTCTGATAGTTTTGTCATCAATAAAGCAGTTTCACCACAAATAGATGTGAGTACAATACCATGATGAACTTTGAAACACTGCAACCATCCATTGTTTGGTTGAAAATTCTCATTTCCTAAAATCATGATGAAATCTAATGCCTTTTCCTTTGATAACGGCCCAGTTACTGGAATGTTCTGTCTTCTGACTCCTTGAACCACTGTAAAAAAAGCAGTTTGCACATCTGTGTGAATTCTTTCTCAAAACCATTTTTTTAACACTTGATAACCAGCACTGAACTTTGGTTTCAATGCATCCTCCATTTTTTTATTTGTTTTTATTTCTTAAAACCTAAGAACCTTGTTTTAAGTGCTTTTAGTGATAGAGAAATGATGATAGGCATTGGGCATTGAAACAAATCTGGGGAAATTTAAGTATGATGGCAGAAAGTTTATCCTAGGACTGATATTTCTATTGGTACTGTTTTCAATATTTTTACCATTAGCAAGGGCTGATGGTAGTGTTATCTGAGTGGTATTGTTTCTCTTTTTTTTTTATTTTTATTATGACCACAAACAATGTAAATGTGAAATTTGAAAAAGAAAATAAAACAATATAAAGTCACTCACTCGTGCATTCTTGATAAATAAGTATAAAAAGTCACTGTCTCTGCACAAACAAATAAAGAAGCGAATTCAAAACCAATGAACTCTGAAGCCACAAACTTTCAGTCCATTAGTTTAATCTGAGGAAACACATTAGTACTTTTGGGCCACTTTGGTCCCATCTTCAAATGTGAAGTGAACATTTGAACAACTTGATAAAAGTAATGAAGACAATACCTTAAGCCAAGAAAAAGAAAAAAAAAGCAAAAAAAAAAACATGCTACCCAAAATTAAGAAATTGCTGTACAAAAAAAATATTATTTACAACAAATTTGCTGCACAAAATTTTCTGAATAAATTTTGTTGTGGTCGTAAATGATATTAAAACATGCATTACATTTTAGAAATATAGTTTCTAAGAGTTTTCTCACCAAATTCTTAGTTCTGCGGAACTATTTTGCCTAATTATTTATACCCTTCTGCCTTTATCTCAATCCAAAGCGAGCAGCCTGTTGAAACCCTGTTTTCCCATAAAATCCTGAACTTTTGGCAATTTCTTAGAGCACATGTGCTCGTATGTGTGTTTCTATGTTTTTCAGTTATACAATGTAACAAATTTGCATACATTACCAACATGGAATTTACCTGCTTCTTGGTATGTTTATTAGTCAGAATCTTGATACATATCACTGCATCCTATAAACATTGTTGCACATCTCAGGTCAGTGGAAGAACTGTCACATCTCTGGCTTTACAGTGAAAGCAACTTAATATGGCTTCAGCATAAGCACTTATTTGAAACTGCAGTAAAGGTGGAATAATATGAAAAATATGGTAAAACAGATACATAACTAGATATTTGCTGAAACTCTTTAAAACGTTTTCTCTAAAATGTGGTAAATGTTTTTATGTCACTTCAGAATAAGGGCAATGAAAAAAATTAAGTGAAAAAAATCAAGTGAAAGTTGCATTTTATATTATGCTGGAGAGTTAAACTAATACTGGTTAACATGAGCAAATCTGTATAGGGCTTGAGAGGGACTGTTTCAAATGTGACAAAATTAGTGACCTTATGTGCTTGCCACACACTCTGATGATCAATTTTTCATTATTTTTCACAATGTTTTGACCTGTAGTATTGGTGATTTCTGTATGACTTGGGTGCCTGTTATCAGGATTAAAGTTTCATTTGTTTGAAGAAGTAGGGACATCCTCAGCTAGAATGTTCAGAATTTCTGTTTTGATTTGTGTTGTACAGCTGCTGGACTGTGAAACAGTAACATCAATAAATGGAAGTGTTCTACACTTACTTCAAGATGAAACCATTTTCAAGTTTTCTGAGGAACTGACTATCTACTTGGATGATGACTAATGACATTTCTGTGCCTAAAATGATGCCCTAAAATTTTGAATGCAGGAGATAAAAAAGAAAGAGAATGATTAACTCCTTCAATTATCATGTGTGTACATTTCAAAATGACTTTATAAGTCTTTGATGGCTTAGGTGATGATCAATAGATTTTTACACTATTCTGAGTAACATTTTTTAAGACTAAAAACAAAACTGTTAAATATAACTGAGATGCTACGTAGAGCAGCCATATTGAGAAATATGATAACTTAATATATCTTTAGTAAAATCAGTGCTTTTAACAGATAAGTTCATCATGGTACTTAATGTGAAATAAAAGTCTGTATAGGGCTTAAGAGAAATTGTTTTAAGTTATTTTTAAAGTTTGACCTTTAAATTTGCCTGTGCCAATATTTAAGACTCAAGAAATTTATGCATTTTTGGATTTTAGGAAGGAAGGTATGAAGAAGCTTGTGCAAAATTCACTACTGCTTTACAAGTGGAGGGATATAAGCCTGGTAAAATTCCTTTCTCTCTCATTAGATTGCAAGAGTATTAACTTGCTACAAATTGACTTCAATGTTTGAGTCACAGTTGTAATGTTTGCGAGCGGTAAATCTGATTTGTTTCCTTAAATCACATGTTTTATGAGCATGAAAGGTGTATATATAATGCACACACACACTCTAGTTCATGTCCCATTGAATTACTGTTTTGTAGAAGCCACCTGTGCATTCATCATTCTGTGTAGCAGTAACTTGTTTCATTTACAATTCTATGTTTTGACCACCTTATAGTATCAACCCCACCCCATCCACAGAAAACTGATGTAGTAATTATAGTTTTTACAGAACTTACAGTTTCAAATAGAAATTTAGATTAATGCAGAAGACAAAAATTGAGCTTTAAATGAAATGTTAAATAAGTGATTGTAATATTTTCACTTGAATTACGGATTGTAATAATTGAAAATATAAAATTAACAGAAAATAACATCTTTATTTAAATAAAAATTTTAATTGTTTATAATTTCCGTAGTAGTTAGAATGTTGAATGAAAATGCAAATAATTGCACATTTGACAGAAATCACCTCTTATCAAAGAAACCACAGATGCAGTTATGCTGCTGCGATATATGGTGATGAAATTCGTTTACTATAGGCTTTTGATCAGAACACCTTTTATTCCAAACTGAAACAGCTGGCAGGTGATACATCACTCTAATGTAGCATGTTGATTCAGCTTTATCTTGATTATTCATATTGACGTTCCAAAATAGCAGTTTAATGACTTCCAAGAGAATTGCCATTCACAGATTAATCTTGCACCCAGGTAAAGTTAAACAGTGTTTGCACAACGAGCCCTATAGAGTTGTGTTATTATATGCATGAAACATTTTCTTTTCAAATTTTGTGAAATTGAAATTGTTCCTTTTAACAATTTTTCAAGCTTGATCATTGTTATCTTTTGCGATGAATAGTTCCGTAATTAGTTGTCCTTGCAACTTGAATTTTGTGTGTGCATGTGTGTGTTAAATTAAAATTTTAGAAATGCTGTCTTTAACATAAAAAAAAGTGTAGACTTTAAAATTTGTGTAAAAATTCATCAATTTTTTTAAAATATTGTCTGTTAAAAAGGAAACAAATTAAATCATAGCATTTCTAGAATTTTGTGAAAATTCTTTAGATTATTTAAGCAAAATTCTGTGACAACTCTGTGATTTGTAATTTAGCAACAAAACAAATACTGAAGTCCTTGAGATTCGTTCACAAAGTACAGAAGCTGAAAACTGACTAACATAAAAGAACATTTGTATCAAGAAATTGTAGCAGATCATAAAATTGTGTAACCTAGTATATTAATTTGTTGTAATTGAAGGGAGTACATTGACTGAGTGAAAAATGTTTACTTTTCTGAGGATGGCAAAATTAAAAGGTTAAGTAACTCTTGAAGTCAAGCCAAAAGGGAAAAAAATGAAATCTTAGTTTTGACATTTTGGAGAAAGGAAAACTTTGAAACTCCCAAAGCATAAAAACCTAATATGTAAGGACATAAGCTTCTCCATATCCTGCAAGCCGCCCCGGTGGCGCAGTGGTCTAAGCGATGGCCTCTGATCATTCGTCCGAAAGGGGCCCAGGTTCAAATCCCGGTGAGGCATGGGTGTTGTGTTTGTCTTACGGCACTGGCTCTCTCCATTTCCTGGAACCAGTGACCCTAAATTAGGGACGAGCGACTCCGTATAGCCCATTGAGTTGCTCACAGTGGTCGTTAAACCTCAAATAAAAAAAAAAGAAATATCCTGCAGTACTTAAAATTAGTATACAGATTAGCTTTTCATGTTCAATAATAAACTGAGAAGTATTAGAATTCTAAATGTTAGGATAATTTATTTGTTTCCTCATTTCATGTCTTTTTAAAATCCAGTGTTTCACACCTAACATGTTAGCATGTTGAAAATGGGAGAAATTCTGAAATTCCATATTTTCAAAATGTTTGATGAGAGATTGCAGGTTTTGAATGGTTATTTTGTGTTACAACTTGAATCTACTAAATACTGCTGGTTATTGTTGTTTTGTTATGTTATATAGCACAGTGTTTTAATAATGTGTATCTAAATGTGCCTTTGATACTTATTTTATCCCATTACTAACAGGGGAAAAGGAAACTAGAAGGACTTTCCTTGTCATGTATTGCTTGTTATAACCTTATCTGCTTATTCATTTATAAAAATTGCTTTGACTTAACAAAAGTGCCTTTATGATGATAGGTTTATGTAAAAGCACAATAATAATAGTAGTAGTTAATTCACTTCTACTAGAAGAATCAGTTTCATTCTGTGGAAAGGAGAGAACTACTCTTTTTAATAATTAAAGTTCCTGTATTGATATAAAAACTTTGTTAAACTTCAGATGATTATAAATTTTATAGATTTTTGATTGCTCTGAAGCCTAATAACTGTTTCATTTCTCTTTGGAATGAATTTATATGAGCAAAAACTTAAATCACACTTTTTTAACTACTCATCAGAGGCATTTTCTGTAAAAAGAAGGTGTAACAAATTCATATTTTTGGAGTCTGGTATCTAAACAGTTACCAATAATTTTATCTTTCATTCGAGTATTAACTGACTAGGTGTTAATTGTAGGTGATGCAAAGTACAAGAACTTCATGCTCCTGAGGCAGAGAATCTTTGTCTAAAACACATGCACAAGATCTGCCAGTATTGTTTTAAAAGCTTATATTTCTGACATGGTTGCCTTTGCAAAAATATGAGTATTTAGTATAGAGTTTTACTAAATTGATTTGGAAGCAGAAACATTATCCTACTTTAAAAAAAGGAGGGAGGCAATAGTTCATTGCTCTTTTAAAAAAAAGAAGCAACTCAAACAGGAGGAGCCTAAAAGACATATCATTGCACAAATATGTACTTGATAGTAATGGAACTGTCAGTCTCCAAATTGTATCATAAGTACAAGGTCTGTCCAGAAAATATCTATCCATTTTGAATATCTTGAGAACCAGTTGGGCAGCCTTGACGTAACTTGGCAGCCAGTTGTGGGCAAGTGGTGACTGGCAGCTTCATCAGCAGGATAATGCGCCTGCCATATCTTCATGTCTCTTGCAGGGTTTTATGGCAAAACATTACATAGCCCAGGTCTGCCCCCCACACACACACACACACCTGCAGCCCAGAAATATATATATTTAATGGTTGGATACTTTCCAGACAGACCTTGTAGCATTCAACCTTCTAGTCTGTTCTTCCTCCAGAAGCTTTGCAATGAACTGATAGATGTATGGAATGAACTAGCCAGTAGTTTTTGTTTTATTTATTCATTAGAAGTATTTCTATACTTGTATCCTTCCATTCTGAACGGAATTTTGTTTCTCACTTATGAGTAATACATACATGAGATTCTTCCGCGAATTCACAGAATTCCGCTTTTCGGCATCATTTTGGTCATCCTCGAGGTCATTGCAAAAATGAAGAGAAAATTTTCAGAATTTTTAGGGGGTCGTCGTTCTTTAGAAAAATCCTTGAAAAAGCGAATTCCGTGATTGCGCTTTTTTGTGAAGTAAAAGAAATAAGCGCTTCCTAGCTGAATGCGTTGTTCTTGGAGCAGGCGCTGGGGGCAAGAAGAAATGTTGAAGGTGGAGTCAGAAGCTCAATTCTTTTACTGCTGTCAACAACTAGCCCTGTGTCAACAATGGATGGGATGTCAGTCACTTGAGCATCGCAGCGCGAAGGGTGGAAGCTCCGCCTACTTCGTGCTTTAGGGAAACTGCCGCAGCCCACGAGAACAGCCATCCCGTGTCTTGCGGGAAAGCGCCACTCTGCATTCTATCCGTGACGTCATCGCCAGGAACTCTCTCTCTTGTAATTTGCGAGGTATCCGAATGCATTCCCACTTTCCTGAGATCGTTCGAGAATCGAAGCTCTCGTGAAACCTCTTTCTACGAAGGATGCACGGAGATTACGGAATCTCCGTAATTATTACGGATTTTTCCCGGAATTACGAGTGACTAACAAAAAATTATGGATATTCAGATTTTCGCTATATTAAGAAAGTTTTAATGGTTTTGTAAATAATTGATGTAAAAGCCTCTGAACAAAGTTCGTAGTTCGTAACACAGCCCTTTGTATCTTTTTTTTTTTTTTCTTCTGAGGTGGCGGAATTTGTTTTGCTTGTTTGTAAGTGTGAAAAAAAAAAAAAGCCCGGCGTGCTTCTTTCGCCGTGACCCGTTATTACGTCGGCTCGGCGTGCTTCTTTCACTGTGGCCCGGGATTACGTCGGCCTGAAGAATCTGAATAAAGTTCGTGACACAGCTTTCTTTTCTTAAATTCTTTGTCCCCCCCCCCCCCCCCGAAGAGAAGGAATTTGTTTTGCTTGTTTGAAAGCCAAGTGGAAAGGAAGCACGGTGCCGCGCCGGGATTACGTAGGCCTGGTGTGCTTCTTAGGCCGTGATCCGGAATTACGTTGGCTCGGACGTGCTTCTTTCGCTGTGGCCCTGACTTACGTCAGTCCGATGCCTCTGAACCAAGTTCAGGGCGCACCTATTTGTTTTGTTTTTCTTTTTTTCTAAAAGGAGGAATGTGTTTTGCTTGTTTTAAAACTTAATGGAAAGAAAGCACGGCACCCGGCCAGTATTACGTCTGCCCGAAGCCTTTAAACAAAGTTCGTGACGCAGCTTTCCGGTTTTTTTTTGTTTTTGTTTTTTCTGAGGAGGAGGAATTTGTTTTGCTTGTTTGAAAGCTAAGTGGAAAGGAAGCACTGTGCCACGCCGGAATTACGTAGGCCTGGCGTGCTTCTTTTGCCGTGATCCGGAATACGTTGGCTCTGACGTGCTTCTTTCGCTGTGGCCTGGAATTGCATTGGCTCGATGCCTCTGAACCAAGTTCGTGACACACCTCTTTGTTGTTTTTTTCTTTTTTTAAGGAGGAGGAATGTGTTTTGCTTTGTTTTAAAACTTAGTGGAAAGAAAGCACGGCGCCCGGCTAAGATAACGTCGGCCCAAAGCCTCGGAACAAAGTTCGTGACGCAACCCTGTTTCTTTCCTTTCTTTCTTCTTTTCCTAAGGAAAAATGTGTTTTGCATGTTTGAAAGCTAAGTGGGAAAAAAGCACGGCTTCGGGCCAGTATTACGTCGGCCCAAAGCCTCTAAACAAAGTTCGTGACGCAGCTTTCTGTTTTTTGTTTTGTTTTTGTTTTTTTGTTTTTTTCTGAGAAGGAGGAGGAATTTGTTTTGCTTGTTTGAAAACTAAGTGGAAAGAATGTGTCATGAACGGCCAAAAAACATGGTTAAAAACAAGAATTCGGCGGAGAAAATCTCCCCACTTGCTTGACATTGATGGAGATTCATGTCACCATATTCACAATGCAAGTAAAAAAATTTGCAAGCCATTTTAAGCTTACATTGAGAAATACTTTATTGACTTCTTCAATTACTTTAAAATGGTCGGCAGATCAACGTGAAGCCCTTGCTGAAATTTGTGAAATTATAGGGCTAAAATTCACTGAAATTAAGAACATGGTACAACACAGGTGGTTGTCATTCTATCATGTGGCATTAAACAGTTTACATATCCATGATGCCCTTTTGCTCCTGTATTATAGATTTGTGCAGCCTGATGAAAGACCAATATACATAGATGTCATAAACAAAATATGTAAAGAAAGAAAAAGTTAAAATTCCAGGAGCTTTGGAAGAAATTACGGAAAAAAAATCTAACAGAAGATGGAAGAAAATGGAAATCTAGAATTGTTGCAAAATTATTTGAAAGCTCAAAAGAAAACCTTGCTTATAATAAATTTTTATGTTGCAGCTCTACCTCTTTTGAAAAAATATGTATGCTTATTTCAAACAAAGGAGCCATTAATTCATAAAGTTTTTGATGAGCAGAAGCAACTATTCTTGGATTTCTTAGCGTGTTTCTTAAAACAAGAGATACTGAAAGGCAAACCTGTGAAAGATTCTTGGATCAGGAACATTATTTTGGAAAGCAAATCAAATGACATTGTGAGGAAATTTTTTGAAGCCAGGCTGCTGAAGCTTATATTCAGTGTGCAAAATACATGCAAAAGACACTACCATTATGTAGTGATATTTTAATGTACATATCAGCTATTGATCCTTCTACAAGGGGACATAATCTAACTTTAAAAAAACTGAAAAACTTCCACAGTTCCTTTCAAATATATCGAATTCAGAGGAAATGGAAAGCTATGCTGTAGAAATTCACCAGTATCTGTTTGAATCATGACTTCCATCTCCTGTTGATGAAGTTGGAAACTTTGTAAAAATTGATGAATGGTGGGCAAAGGTGTTTAACCTCTACAAGTACACTATATTATCTAAAATAGTAAAAGCCTTAATATTATGCTTTCATGGTCCACAGGTTGAAAGTTCTTTCAGCATGATGGCTGAAATCATAGATATAAAATCAGGAAGAATGAACATTGAAACCTATTCAGCTATACAAACTGTGTAGTATAAACTTAAAGCACAGGGTAAGTCTGCAGTTAATTTCTTCAGTAAAGAATTTTTTTTGCAAGAAGCAGTTGATGCCAACCTCTGCCAAAATCTTAGGACATCAAAAACAAGTTATACCAAAGAAATTGAGAGGAAAAGAAAAGGAATTGTCAGCAAAATGAAAAAGTTAGCAATGGATGCAGTTCAGCTGCAGAGTCAACGTAAAATAAATATGGCCGTGCAGCTTGCTGAGAAGAAAGCCAGGCTTGCTCAGAATAGGAAATTCGAGTTGTTGTGCAAGCAAGTACAACAAAAAAGGGCAAAATATCTTTGAAGCAACCTGTTTAAAAACCATAACTTCTAGTCATGTTTTTTTTTACATTTGTACATATTCAAATACATATTCCAATTATCATTTAGTAAGAATCTGTGAATTTAACTTATTTCCACACACATGACTCTTGAGAGACATTTCATTTCTGAAAAATTTGGTACATTAGAGAGTGCTACTAAGCCAACAAAACTGACTTATCTCTTGTACTATGATGTTTGACCAAAACTAATCGGTGGATATATGTTTCTAATTCTTGAAAGTTTCTAATTGCTTGACTAAATGCACAAACTTTCCTAGACAAATACTTTTCACCTCCGGATTTAGCTAGTAAAGTTTTGCATGTACGTTTTAAATCTGATTTTTCAAAATATTTCATTTTATTTTGTTCTTGATTCCCTACTTTTCTATTGTGAATATAATAATGTGCTTCACTTTAATATTTACGTACATAATTTACAGAAAATAATTCCATATGGCTTGTGCAATTTTAAATATTGTATATGCTGTATTTGAATTTGTTCACACCGCACGCTCGCGTGTCCCAATTTTCCACCCAGTTAAGAAGTTCAGCTTTTTTTGTCATCGGCCGGTCTCATGTATGATAATAACAGCTATGACACATGTATATTGCTTATATAAAAGTACAATTTTTTATATTCTTGCTTTCAGCATCTGGTTTTTAGTCACATTATACTGTATTATTTTTGCAACTGTCATTATTATATATTTGGTATTCCAGGGCAGGAGATTTGGTACAGCTTTTATTGTTTCACTTCCTGATCTTTTTTGGGGAAATTTTGTCTGTCTGTAGATCTGTATGTAGTGTCTATATATCGTCAACTCATATATGTGTAGCATCTGCTTATCTACAATTCTATAAGTCAGACTCAAAAAAATAATTTTCATATGAACTGGCTCTGATTGCAGGAACAATATTTCATGCACTTTTGAGTTTTGTGTGATGCTGTATTTTTTCCATTAGATGTTGTATATGTACTTTTATGTTCAGAAAAATTATTGCATTGCATAGCTGCAACTATTAACAAAACTTTACATTATGCACAGTTTTATTGCTTGTGGTATGGGCCTGTATTTCTGTGAGGTAACATAAATGTATGTTTACATTTCACAAAATATTTGCTTCTGAGACTCAAATTTGAAGAATTCATTTTGCATTCAATTGCTGTATACGTTACCATGACTTATCACGCATTTCTAGCTTTGCTGATGCAAAATTTTCCCACTGACTGACATAAAATTTGATACTTTATTCAAACACTACTGGAGTGCCTTTATCAATTCCGATTTTGAAACTTTTTCCAAAGATATACTCTTTATATCTGATCATTACTTGACCATTACTTCAATAACACATTACATCAGGAAATGCTTGTGTTTCAGTGGTTTGAGAACCTTTTTGTTTCTGGACCGGAACCTGAGAAACAGTTATTATTTGAAAAAAAGTGTGTGTGTGTGTGTGTGTGTGTGTCTCCCTTATTTGTCAACTTCAAAATATTTGAATGTATACCTACCAGTTTTGTTCGAATTAGTCTAAATCGCTGTTAAAAAAACGTTTCGGGGTGATCGAAGCATTTTAACCCGTGCCGACTTGAGCATGAAGATGCGGCGCAGTGACTCATTGTTACAACCAAGTAGCCGGACAGACAACAGCGCTTTGGCTGGGCGACACAAAGATGATACCTCGAGGGAATTCTTTGTACGTTTAGTCAGTTCGTTGTTGGTTCCTGGCCTTGTTACATGTGTTTGCATTTTGTTAAACTAACATTATGTCGCATGAATTACGAAGTCGAAAGAAAGGTATTTTTTTAGTCGGGGATGTAACTCACCAAATAACCGGATGTAAATTGCCATCAGATCGACAAGTGCTGGCTGGTTTGTTTTTTAATGTATGAAAGGTTAAGCTCACTGTCAGTGAAAGTGCGAATCTTGTAGAAGTACTTGCTGTGTCAATGATGTTATGCTAACTTGCTTCAAAATTTGTCAACAGGAAGCTGAATCCTGCCCTTTTTCTTGTCTTAATAGTGCTATGTGCTGGAAACTGTATCTTCTTCAATAGCTCTAGGTACTTAAGAACTTAACTCTTCATTTGAATCACATTTTTCATGTTCATTAAATATTTTTCAAGAAACACGAAATGACAACGTTCAGTTTTTTTACTGTTATTTATGTCAGTTTAGATCTTCAGTGGCCATAGGATGTGAATGAGATGCAATCAGTTCATGCAAATCTTGAATCATCCATAACCTGAAGAAATTTATTTGAAGTTATATGGAAATATTCTGTGATGTTTGAAATAACCTTAAGATGTGCACCTACTAGCAATTAGTTCAATACTTTTAAATGAATTCTCCCATACTCATCAAAGATTTATTGCATATTTTAATTTTTCCTGTCATACAGTAGTTGAAAATATTTCTTTCCCAGTAGATGTACAAAAATCCATATCTGGCATATGAGAGTTGATTTAGAAATGTTCAAATATAGTCTATGAAAGTGTGAGTTGTACAAAAAGTTTACAAAGCAAAAAGTATACAAAGGTTGAGGACTTGTTCACATAACAGAAAACAAACTGGGAAGTTCATTTGATGGATATTTTTTATCAGGCTTGAAGATAATTTTCTATAACAGGAAGTTATTTTTATTCTGCAAATATTGAAGGAACAAAGCATTATTTTAAAATTCTGAATGCAAGATCTTAAGATAGTAGTAACATTTAATTATGCATTTTTTAAAGTCCTCTTGTAATTATTTTAAAAAAAAAGTTTCAGGTTTTGTGACATGTTAATTTATGTGGATGAAACAGAAACAAAAAGTGACTAACTTGTATGTATCTGATCTGATTCCAGATTTGTCATACAACATAGCTTTATGTTATTATCGTCTGAAGCAGTATGCACTTGCACTCAAACATATAGCAGAGATTATCGAAAGAGGAATACGAGAGCACCCAGGTATATTATAATGATTATTATTTTCTCTTGAATTATAAAAGGTTGCATTTGTGATTTTTCTATCAAAAATTAGTTTTCCTGCAATGTGCTTTCTGAGAAGCAGTTAAATCATGAAGTATGTTTAAGAAGATATTTTATTTATAATTTTAAATTCCATGATTTATTCTTTATTTTTTAAAGATCTGTATCAAAAACATGGCTAAGCTTCATACTGATACGCTAGCATGATATGATGACCATGTGATTTATCCTAATGATAAATGATTTGGGAGAAATCATTTTTACAATGTATTTCAAAATACTTAACGTTTTGCATTTTTTTTTTTATTTCCAGTGTGTAGGATGATAATTTTTTTTAAACATTTCAGAAAATTATTTTTTTATGAGATGTTTTCCACATCTTTCATTTTTAATGGTATTAGAAAATGAATATTATTTGTATGGGTGATTTTTTCTTTCAAACAAATTTTGTTTTTAATGCAGTTTTCAGTTTCTAAAAATTCAGAAGTTTATGGAGCATAGCATTTGTGTTTTTGATTGATTCAGATATGGGCTCAGTTTTGCAGAGGTTAATTCCATTCAGAATCCAATAAAGAAGAAAATATTTTCACATATGATTTATTACATATTAAACATTAGGCAATAGTGATATCTTTCGGCTGAAACATCAGCCTTGTTCACACTAGTAGCAAGCACTCACGTGGTTGACATTGTTTCTTTAGCTGTTTCCAATAGAGATTTCCAAATAATCAGAATATTGAAGGGTGCGTCCAAATTACTGGAGTTTTTATTGAAGAGAATTTCAATGCTTTCCCTGTAGTGTAATGAAAATTTGTTTGGGAAGGGTGCAATCCTTTTGGTGCAAGTCCAGTTTGGAGAGGCAGAGGTATCTTCGATTGTCAGTAGAGAAAGTGCAGAAGTACGATGGCTTTTCTGACATCCCTTTTATGTTCCAAAATTCTGCTGTTGACTGTACGAAAAGTACTACCAACATTATTTTTAATACACCACAATATGAATATTCAAGAAACGCATACAGCATATTAAATCCGTTTATTTCTTAGTTTAGAGAACCTTCGTAATGATTCTAGAATATCAATTACCCTAACAGACAAGTCGAATCAGATTGCCATTATGAACAGGTCTGATTATATTCGAAAACTTAAAGAATTTGCTGACCAATCGGATTCAATTCTACAGTCGAAGAATCTTTTGAATAGTATAGTACGGAAAGTTCAAGCTCTAGCCAGGGACAAAGATTTACCGAAAACTATTAGAAATTCAGCAAAACTTCCTCCGGGCCCTACAATTCCACCACTCTTCGGATGGCTAAAGAATCATAAACCGGGATCTGCCCTTAGACCTATAGTAGCAAAAAACATCTCTTACGTACATGTTAGAAAAATTCCTAGATGTATTCTTATCTCAACGTTTAAAAAACTCTGATTACATAATCAAGTCAACAAAGGAATTTGTGGAGCGCACAAGAAGGTTGAATATATTTGACAGTGATATAATGGGAAGTTTTGAAATAGTGTCTTTATATCCATCTATACCTATACCAGAAGCTGTTGGAAACCTTGAAGAAATAATCACTTCCCGTGAATTCACACCAACCCAAACAAAGAAAATTATCGGTGCTTTATATCTAGTTACTAACCACAACTATTTAAAATTGGATGGTGACATCTACAAACAAACAAAAGGGGCACTTATGGGTTCTCTTCTATCAGCAGTACTTAGACCGGTAGAAGATCTCATCTTTCTAAAGTGTATCAAGAAACCCCGAGTGTGGATCCGCTACGCTGACTATATATTCTTCATATGGGAACATGGAATAGACGAATTAAAAGATTTCATGCATAAGATAAACAGTCTACATAATACGATAAAGTTCACCATGGAGCTTGAAGTGAATGGAGCGTTGAATTATCTTGACTTCGCACTCAGAAGAAATAGAACATTCAGCTTCGATTTTAACGTTTATTATAAACCGACCGCAGTACCGAACCTTGTCCCTCCTGATTCGCACTGCCCAAAAGAGTACAAACTTTCTGTTTTTAGAGCATGGTTCTATAGAGCGTATAACGTATGCCACCCGGACTACCTAAATAACAAGGAAATTCATAAAATTTATAGCAAAGGTCTAAAGGCTGGATACAAGAGGGATGAAATAGACAGAATACATAGAACTGTAAGAAATCATATAATGTCAGCAGCAACAAAATCACCTAGTAAGACAATGAAGTATGCAGGATCCATCTCATATATCCCAGGCTTTGCATATTGGTTAAAGAATTTGTTACGTAAATACAAAATATTAATAGCAATGAAGTCCCCGACCCCAATATCACATATAGTATCAAGCTGCAAGGTGAGACAGTGTGAAAAAGAAAAGGCGGGTGTGTACGCTATACCGTTGGTATATCCTGACAACACGGAAAAGATATATATAGGAATGACAAAGCGATCCTTGGACACTAGATGTAAAGAACGCGTGTGAAGTGTCAACCAGGACATGCAGAATACAGCCCTCACTAAAGAAGTCATGCATTCATTGGCCACTCCAGTATGGAATAATATTAGAAGAATTGCCCCTTACACTAACTTTAAAGAGACTGCCATCAGTGAAACTGTAGAAATCCTCTCCAACAAAGGAGCGTGCAATGACACGATCTCTACTGAACTACCAATGGTTTGGCATGCATTATTAAAAGATGGGAACACGTCGCTGCGCACCGTGTAATTACGTGCTAAAAATGTTTCACGAAATACGCTGGTGATATCACCCACGTTACTTTCAAAAATCACCTTTGTTCCTTATCTGTTGCAATTCCCTGCATTTTTATGTCTACCATTGCCTTGAAAAAAGCCTCCCAGTGGAGTGCGAAAAGCTTGGCGAATCTCTGTGATTACTACACCATAAGAAATAAATGGATTTAATATGCTGTATGCGTTTCTTGAATAAGTACTGCCAATATAACATTTTTCACCTGAGAAAGTAGACACAGGGATGAGGTATACCACAATGCAGTTTAAAGGATCTCTGTCTTTAGATATTGATTAGATTGTAGTAGTAGGAGGAGGATTGATTGCAAGCCTGTAACTGATTTTTTAAAATTGCACTTTCAAAAATTTCGACTTCTGCACTTTCTCTTCTGACAATTGAAGATACCTCGGCCTCTCCAAACTGGACTTGCACCAAAAGGATTGCACCCTTCTCAAACAATTTTTTGTTACATTACAGGAAAAACATTGAAACTCTCTTCAATAAAAATGCTTGCAATTCGGACACACCCTTCAATATTACAGTTACTTGGAAATCTCTACTGGCAATAACCAAAGAAACAGTGTCAACCACGTTAGTGCTTGCTACTAGTGTGAACGAGGCTGATATTTCAGCTGAAAGATCTTACTATTGCCTAATGTTTAATAATCGTGCATGAAAATAATTTCTTCATTATTGGTTTCTTCATGTTACATGAAATGGCCTTTCTACCAATCCACTCAGAATTATAGATAAAAATGCAGTACACACATAACAGATAAATATAGGTTGTATTGGTTCTCATTTGAAGTCAAGAATTTCACCTCTCTCCATTCTTTTGAGGTCAACAGGCAACTCTAATTTTGCTGGATGTGTTCCATTTCTTGACCAGTCTAGTGCATCAAATTTTCAAATCCTATGGCTTGATTGATATCAAATTCAATCCTACCATCATGAAACTCATCCTTCTAGACAGAGAAAAAGTTGAACATCTCAATGTTCCAGGTGTGTACAAAATTCCGATTTTCACTTCGACTTGTACCACAGTTTACATTGGCAGCACATTTCGCAGCATTACTAAGCATTTAGCTGAACATAAAAATGAGGTTGCCCCAGGTAACCTTATTCTTCCTTCGCTTTACTGACTTTCACTGATACTTAGCAGTGCCTCTTTGGAAGAATGCTGAGAGAACTGCTTCTTTTATCAATAAAAGGGCTTTACATTTTCGAGAGAACATTGAGATTTCTTCCTCTTCAAATTGTAATACCCATAGTCCCTATTTTGTCCCCATTATTTAAAAATCCTGCTCGTCGTTTGGCAACAACTGTAATCAAGAAGTTGAAAACCAAATCTGGCAACCAGTCTAGCTTCAAATGTTTACAGGTGACCGAGGCCAGGATTGGGTTAAAAGCTTCTGTGTATGTGAAGTTCCTTTTCTTACGTAAATGTGCATGAACCAACACAACCCTTCAGAGTTATTCCAGTGTTTACCTAATAAAGATGTTCTGTGTGTGATCTGTTTCACCATATATAAGTAATGGTTTCATTCAACCCCTGAAACCAGTCAAGTCCAAAATAACAGCATATTTTATCTGTCAGCCATGCAGAATATTTTCTAGATTGCTCAATTGCTGAATAATTCCGTTCATAAGAATTCATTATTCATGTTTAATTGAAATCACTTTTAATTATTGTTCTTGCATACCATAAAGTAATTGTGCCAACTTTATGGGTCAAATGAATTGAAATGAAGTAAAATGTTTAATCTGCAGAAAACAAAATAACTCAAGATAAATCTAGAAAATAGGCGAGTCCCTTGTGCCTAAACTGCCAGGAGGCTTGTTCTTTGCTTTTCTAAGTTCTACTTACCCTTCTTCCCCCCCCCGCACGGGGATAACTGGTTTTCCAGTTATTTAGGGAGCGGCGCCCCCACGGCCCGAGCTGACCTTGTGACGGATCATTTTGTCATTTCGTCTTGAACGATTACATCACCGAAGGGACAGCTGTTCATCCAGCTGATGGGGGATGGCGTCCCCACGGCCCGAGCCAACATGTACTATATGTGATGATATTCACATTTTTTATGTTTTTTCACTTGACATGAACCCGCCTCAGTTGTAGGTTGCTGAGGTTGTGATTATGCGCCAGCTCAGGATTTTAGTTTCTCGTTTTCTTTCCTGTCTTCTCCATTTCATGTTTCTTTCTTTGTTTTTCCGAGCTGGTTAGCTAGACCTACCTGCACGTTTGCCGTGTGTGGTGACCCGTAAGGTGGAAAAGGGGATGCTGGAGGCTGAGGTTTCTGGAGGCCTGGGTGTTGTTGTCGCCAGTTGCCAACACTCCTCTTTGCCCCCTGCTTCACCCTAAACGGGCGGCTGGGAACTAACCCACTCCTAGTCAATGAAATCTGTGGCCGAGTGGAGCCCAGACCTCTAACGGCTTGTCGTCTCGTACGACAGGGTGAGTCTGGGGATAGGGTGGGCATGCCAAAGGGGTGTTCCCCAGGCATGGGAAAGTCTGGGTGCTCGCCGAGCGCATGTCTGCCCTATCAACTTGCTATATCCGCTTGCTATCCCTAGAGCCGTGTCCTGCGTCCACTTGGGCTTGCGGACCTCCGGTTCTCCCTTGTTGGGCTCGATTGTGGGTGGGGAAGTCGGCGGATGAATCCTTTAAATTTTTTTCATGGCTCTCAATGAAATTTCCCATGAACCCAAAACTAAAAGAGGTATAGAGGAAGGTTCAGGTCCTTCCGCCAAAAAATTTGTTGCTGATGTTTCCAATGCTAGATTCTTTTTTGTGCACTCATTGGACCCTTCAAAGCCTTTGAGTGCCAAAAGTCCATTTTGGATCCATAAAGCACTGCAATCAATTGCAAGCTCTCCTAAAAGCGTCAAGAAGCTCCAGTCTGGAGATCTTCTTGTTGAGATGTCTACTGTGGCCTACAGTTCCACACTTATCAACACCAGCATGCTGCTTGAGACTCCGGTCAAAATAACACCACACGGTTACCTAAATTCATCTCGAGGGTGTTGTCTCCTCTCGGGATCTTCTTGATTGCACTGAGGAGGAACTTCTCGAAGAACTGAGGAGCCAACATGTTACGGGTGTGCGGTGTATTTCTTTCAGGAGGAATGGGCAGTTTGTCCCATCCTGGAACATTATCTTGACATTCAACTGCCCTTCCCTGCCTACATCCATCAAGGCAGGGTATCTCCACCTCGAGGTACGACCGTACATTCCTAACCCGTTGAGATGTTTTAGGTGCCAGTCGTACGGCCACTCTCAGCAGTCGTGTAGGAGTACTCCTAGGTGTGGACGCTGTGGTGCCACAGAGCATCTACTCTCAGAATGTGTGGCCGAGGCCGAGTTTTGTGTGAACTGCAAGGGTTCACACCCAGCATCAGCCAAAGATTGTCCCAAGTGGAAGGAGGAGAAGGAAATCCAAAGGCTCAAAACGGTGGAAAATATTTCCTATCCTGAGGCCAGAAGAAGAGTGGTTCCCGTTACATCTGATCGGCGACCATACGCTTCAGTGGTGGTTGCCAAATCTACGGTTGGCATTCAGACCGACGTTCAGATCTCCCCTAACTGTCCTTTCAATATGGAGGAAATCATCGCAGCCGGACTGGAGGCACTCCAGTCGCGAGCTAGGGGTCTGAAAGCGGCACCCGCCACTTCACTGAAGCAGACTCACTCCAACACCAGCAAGGGAACTCAGGCCACTTCTTCTGGCAAAAACGCCAACACTAACACCAACACGAACACCAAGGTCAAGGATAAGAAGAGCATTTCTTCTCCTTCAAAGTCTCAGCCAAACAATCAACGGCGAGCAAATCCCGCTAAGACACTTGGGACAAAGCATTCACCAATCTTGGCCCCTGGTCACACACCACCAATTCTGGGGGAACGCTCACCAGAGGACATGGAGGCTGACCAAGTGTAACCATTTCCTTTCATTTCATTTTTACCCATGGGTTCAATAATTCAGTGGAACTGCCGAGGTTTTCGCACCAGTTTTGATGACGTGAAACATCTGCTTTATTTGTACTCTCCGGTGTGCCTTTGTCTTCAGGAGACAAAGCTTAAACCATCAGACCTGCTTTCAGTTCGAGGCTACAGTGCTTTTCGGACAGACCACTCGTCTGGAAATATAGCCTGTGGGGGTGTCGCTATTCTCGTCCCTCACAGGGATCCGGTATCTTCCGTCGCGGTTTCCACAACTGTGCAGGCCGTGGCGGTTCGTATTTCTATGCCTGTGCCTCTTACTGTTTGCAGTGTTTATCTACCACCGGATGAGGATGTTAGCGTCTCTGTTCTGGAGAGCTTGATTGATCAGCTGCCCTCACCCTTCCTTATTTTGGGTGACTTTAATGCTCATCATCCTTTGTGGGGTAGTGTCAGCGCCAGCGCTAGAGGTCGACGCATAGAGTCTCTTCTGTGCTCGGCCTCTGTGTGCCTTTTAAACACCGGTGCTGACACTTACTTCCACGAGCCGACAAGATCTTTCAGTGTGATCGATTTGACCTTGGGTTCACCATCGATCACTGCTGACTGGTCATGGACGGTGTGTAAGGATCTCCACGGGAGCGACCACTTCCCAATCGTCCTCTGGCACCATGCAAACATGCCATATTCTGCCTCCCGCCCACCTCGATGGAGGATGGATTGTGCCAGATGGGAGGTCTTCACATCGTCCGCGGTGATATCTTCTGAAATGGTGACCCAGGGGTCAATCGACGCAGCTGTACTTAAAGTCACAACTTGTATTCTTCAGGCAGCTGATCTTTCAATTCGTAAAACATCTACGAAGCTCCCCAGAATTCCGAAACCTTGGTGGAACCCTAAATGTGCAGCGGCTAGGAGAGCTCAACACAAGGCCTGGTCTACTTTTCAGCGTTATCCAACAGAGGCTCATCTCGTTGCTTTTAAACGTGCTAAATCCTATGCTCGGTTGGTGCGTCGACGTAGCAAGAGGGAGTCTTGGATCCAGTATGTATCATCTCTTACCTCACGTGCCAATTCGAAAACTGTGTGGGAAAGGATTCGTAAGATCCGGGGTACCTACAGTTCACACCAGATTGCCATTCTCGAGAGTAACGGCTGCACATATGCTGACGTCGAGGAGATTGCAGATTGTTTGGGGGAGGCGTTTGCCTCCGTTTCGAGTGATCTGGCGTATCCGGCCTCCTTTCATAGGATTCAATCCTCCGCGGAACGCCAGAGAATCTCTTTCGCGCCGTATACCGACACTGGTTATAACTCCCCTTCAGCATGTGTGAACTTCGGGTGGCTCTGCATCGGTCCGGGGCTACTTCTGTCGGTCCCGATGACATCCACTACGACATGCTCCGTCATCTCTCCCAGTCGTCTCTCGAGAACCTTTTAATCTTATACAACCGCATCTGGTTAGAACACAGTTTCCTGGAGTCTTGGCGAAAGGCTTTTGTTCTACCTTTTCCGAAGCCTGGCAAGGATCCTAAGTCTCCCTCTAGTTATCGCCCAATTGCTCTCACTAGCTGTCTGTGTAAAGTTCTCGAACGCATGGTTAACTCACGATTAATTCATTTTTTAGAACATCATCAATTACTTTCACCATCACAAAGCGGTTTTCGGCGTCATCGTTCACCTCACGATCATCTCCTGCACCTTGAGACATCTGTGCGCGAGGCGTTCGTGCGTAGGCAGCACCTGGTTTCTGTATTCTTTGACATCGAGAAAGCCTATGATCGTGCGTGGCGGCACGGAATTATCCGTGACCTCCACGCATGCGGATTGCGAGGGAATCTTCCGACCTTTATTGTAAATTTTCTTCGCAATCGGGTGTTCCAGGTGCGCCTGGGTACGACGCTATCTGCAACATTCCATCAAGAACAAGGTGTTCCTCAAGGTTGCATTTTATCTGTCACATTGTTCATCCTTCGCATTAATTGTCTCCTCACAAATCTTCCTCCTGCGGTTTCGGCTACTGTGTATGTCGATGACTTGCACATCTTCTGCTCGTCATCGAGCATGCGTTTCTTTGAAAGGCAGTTGCAGTCTAGTATTAATCAGATTTTTAAAGCGGCGAATAGCAATGGTTTCGTTCTTTCTCCCGACAAGACAGCGTGTGTTCATTTCTGCCGGAGGCGTGGCCTCCATCCTGACCCCCGAGCTGTATTTGGACCGTGCAGCCATTCCAGTTTTGCCGGAGACCAAGTTCCTTGGACTGACCGTCGACCGTGCGCTTACGTTCCGTGTGCACGTTCGGCGGCTCAAGATTTCCTGTCTGCGTGCTCTTTCTATTCTAAAAATCCTTTCGAGAGTCTCGTGGGGCGCAGACAGGATCTCTTTGTTTCGCATTTACCACTCCTTAATTCGGTCGAAACTGGATTACGGCTGTATCGTGTATGGCTCGGCTCGTCCTTCCGTTCTCCGGCCTTTGGACGCTGTTCATCATCAGGCGCTGCGTCTTTGTACGGGAGCATTTCGAACATCTCCGATTCCCAGCCTTTACGCTGATGCGAACGAACCATCGCTTGAATTACGCCGTCTGCAGCTGTCTGTCCACTTTTACTTAAAACTTCGGTCTCTTCCAGACCATCCTTTGTGCGGTGCAGTTTTCCATCCTCAGCATGCTCGTTTATTTGCGAACCGGCCCTCGTGCGTTCCAACCTTCAGTCTTCGTATGGCGGCCGTAGCTCGTGATGCAGGGCTCGACTTGTCGCTTGTTGCAGCGACCAGGGGCTTTGGGGATCCTCCATGGCACCCACTTGGTGTCATGGTTGATACCACCTTTACGTCTTTCGACAAATCCTCAACCCCTGCGTCAGTGTACCAGCAGCTCTTCGCTGAGCACCGTGCCCTCAAAACTGAATACACTCCCATTTTCACTGATGGCTCCAAGATGCATGGAGTCGTTGGATCCGCAGCTGTCTGTGTTGATGACGTGTCAGTAGCGCGGATCCCAGCTGAGGCCACAGTGTTTTCGGCGGAGATGCATGCTGTGTATCTTGCACTTCTTCATGTTCAGTCGAGTTCTCATCATAGTGCTATGGTCTATACGGATTCCTTAAGTGTCCTGCAGTCTTTGTCATCGCTGGACTATTGTAATCATCCTTTTCTTTTGAACGTACGGGGGCTTCTTCGTTCCTTGCTTGAGGCCGGTGTCCAGATTCAATTCGTCTGGATTCCTGGGCATGTTGGAATCTCGGGTAACGAGTGTGCTGATGCGGCCGCTAGATCTGCTTCCTCTTTGGTCGTCACACCCTTGCCACTCTTTCATCGCGATTTTCGATTTCTTGTTCGTGATCATATCAAACGAACGTGGCAGGGTCTGTGGGACCAACAGGTGGAAAATAAACTGCATCGTATAAAACCTATTCTTGAAATCTGGAACTCCTCATCTCGTCGGAACCGCAGGGAGGAAGTGGTGCTTGCGCGTCTCCGCATTGGGCATTGTCGTTTCACTCACCGCTTTTTGCTGTGTGGCGACACTGCGCCGATGTGTGAGACGATGCAACTGCCGACTCACCGTCACTCATCTTTTGTGTACCTGTGTTCGTTTTCGTGATGTACGTTTTCATTTGTTGAACGAGGACGCCGCTACACTGCAGCGGCTCCTCAATGACCACTGCAATACTGTTGTTGTTTTTTCATTTTTTAAACAAATTGACTATTTTAAACGTATCTAGATTTTAGCCCTATCATATACTCATTTTTCAGTTTTACTGAATCAGCTAGATTTTAATCTTTGTATCATGTTTTTAGTACTGTTTGTTTCATTATCTCTTTTAGCCCTTTCATCGTTCTCATTCTTCAGTTTTATTTGATCAGTCATATTTTAAGCTTCATCGCACGTTTTTAATACTGTTTGTTTGTCTGTCTGTCTTGTAGTTTTTACCGTATTCATTTCCATCTTTCACTTTTACCGCTTCATCCTGTTTTTAGCCTTGTGTACGTGTTTTATTGATTTTGTTCTCTTTTTATGTCTTTTGTTTGGCGCTCTTTGGCCAACCATGGCCCTTGCGCCAATAAAATCAATGAACCAACCAACCAACCCTTCTTCCCCGAGTTCCATCTTGTTCTGCATTTAAACTCTGTATATCTAATTGAAGTTCTGATTATTATTCTGGCGTTCTTGAATTGAATTACTGCTTCTGTTACCTGAGAATGACTTCCAGAAGTTTACAGGTAAATAAATTTTGTAATATCTTGGTTCCCCTTTGTTTGAGGTATCACTGTTGATATAAACAATTCTTTTTTACCAAAGTGTAATATTTGCACTCACCTTTTGATTCAATCTTGCATAATCTTCATTCTTGTAAATAATTGAAACACAGTTTGAATATAATATGAAGCATTATTTTTTGCAGGAAAGTGTAATGATTATGTGAGGGCGTCTTTGTTGTTGTGGTGGTGATTGTCTGAGTTTTTTTTATGGTTTTGTTTTCTTTCTTTTTAATGGGAAAACCAAGAGTAGGTTAAAATTAGCACTGGCTAATGGCCTTGAGCTTGCTGTGCAAAAAAAAAAAAAAAAAGTGTAAGAAGGAAAAGGAAATTAATGTGTTCATGTGCAAATGATTATGCTGCAGGTGATCTTCATTGTTATCTGCTAATTATGAAAGTAGAAAATCACAGTGATTCTCAAGGCAATTATTAAATTATTATTAGTCATCTTGATAAGTGATTACAGATGGACTTTTTTTTTTGTTGTTGTTTCAGCTATAAATTCATGCACATCTTCTGTCCTGTTCATTTATATTTTCATATTTCAATGGCTAATTCTTCCAGTTACTACCATGACTTGCTAACCAATGCTAAACTTGAATCATGAAAGAAATACGGGATTACGCCATATAATACAAATTTTGAAGATGACTCCAATTTTTGGCGTAATTGTGACAAGGATGGTAAGTCAGATAATATCCGAAAACTTGAAAATTTTTATCGTCCTGGACGGGACTCGAACCCGCGTCTCCCAGAAAACGCCTGGGTATGATAACCACTACACCACCCAGAATGACCAAGTTTCCGATCAATTTGAGTATAACCATCACAGGATTCGCTAGTCGAAGCAACCAGCATTCATGTTTAGCGAATCTGGAGGTTAAGAATCTTAACTCGTGTTTGCCCGGAGAAGCAGATAAATCATGAAAGAAATACGGGATTACGCCATGTAATACAAATTTTGAAGATGACAATCCGATTTTTGGCGTAATTGTGACAAGGATGGTAAGTCAGATAATATCCGAAAACTGGAAAATTTTCATTGTCCTGAAATATTTTTTTCAAGTTTTCAGATATTATCTGACTTACCATCCTTGTCACAATTACGCCAAAATCGGATTGTCATCTTCAAAATGCTAAACTTATTTAATACTAATATTTGATTATGAAAACTAATATCAATTTGCATGCTTAACTGTACTTGTTAACTTAAAATTTATTGCAGTTTGCATATTTTCATTTGATATGTGCACTTCCCTGCAGCAAATAGTTTTTCTGCATTATCACTTCTGAACTATGCATGAAACAATGCTCTGAGTTTTTATTTATCATAACCTGTATCACAAAATTAAGTATGAATTTTAAATCTGTTTGTTTATGTATGTATTTCTTTTTTCAGAGCTGAGTGTTGGAATGACAACTGAAGGAATAGAAGTAAGAAGTGTGGGAAATACCATTACCTTGCATGAAACAGCTCTTATTGAAGCCTTCAACCTGAAAGCTGCTATAGAGTACCAATTAAAGAACTGTAAGTTGTAATGTCAGATCAACTTTTTTTTT
The DNA here is from genome assembly GCA_039090855.1 of Macrothele yani. Lineage (NCBI taxonomy): Eukaryota > Metazoa > Arthropoda > Arachnida > Araneae > Macrothelidae > Macrothele > Macrothele yani. The sequence continues at coordinate 15,406,511 of CM077027.1, read as the reverse complement.
TTTTTGTCATTAAAATTTGTACTGTTTGTCCCACTTATTTTAATAATGATCATGCATTTGAAATTATTGTGTTAATCTACCCAAATTAAACACTTTTAAGTTCACATTTATGATTCATTTGATGCTTTCATTGTGTGTACTGCAGTTTGGTTTGTAACATTTCATCACTGCTGTTCTCCAATAGTGTTTGTTAAACTAAAAATGTCTGTTCATATGTATGGCTTTAGAACTGCACATATACCATACTTTTACTCACATATACCATACTTTTACTCAGTGCAGCCTATTGCTTGTACTGGAGATGCTGCATACAGTCTTATAACACTTTGCATAGTTTGAAGACCAAAGTTTAAAATACCTGCTTGTACGTATGAAGACTAATATTTTTGGTATGTTAACATATATGGAAGAATAATATTCTATGTACACTGCTGGCCACCCAAAATGCAACACCAAGAAGGAAGCATCCGATTGTCCTGAAATTTGCAGCATGTGTCGCCCGCCAGAGGGCATGCAAATGATTAGCATTGCAGGGCATATGCAAATCATGTGCGCCCGGCACGCTGCCAAGAAGCACCATAAGAAAGGTACACAGAAGGCGGGATGTAAGTAGTGGAAGTGTGTTGTGCTGCCGGACCTGTGCGTGGGAAGCTTCCTGATGCCTCGTCGCAGAATACGGCAGTCATTCCAGCACATTTCGGAGTTCAACAGAGGACAAATAGTGGCTTATCGCGACAGCGGTTTATCGTACCGAGACATCGCCGGCCGTGTGGGACAACATCCAGCCACAGTGAGGCGAGTATGGATTCGGTGGGTGCAGGAGGGACGGACGAACCGAAGTGAGCGATTGCCGCAGCCACAGCACACCACCGAACGAGAGGACCAGCATGTTGTGCGGCGGGCATTGACGGCTTGCACCGCCACATCACGAACGTTAGCGCAGGAATTAGGGTGTGTTGCAACAACCTGTGACAGCACGTACCGTTCGACATCGTCTGCAGGAGCGGGGACTTGTTGCACAGCGGCCATTGCCCCACCATTGACGTTACACCACCGGCAAGTGCGGCGGCAGTGGGCCGTTGAACGCCACACCTGGACTACGGAATGGCACGACTTTGTCTTCTCCGATGAATCCCGCTTCTGCCTGCAACACCACGATGATCGGATCCATGTGTAGCGCCACCACAGCAAGAGACTGTATGACGCCTGCATTGTGCATCGCCATACCTGTCCGTCTGCTGGCGTTATGGTTTGGGGCGCAATTGGGTGCGACACCTGCACCCCTCTGGTACGGATCTCCGATACACTCAACAGCCACCGCTACATCTCCGACGTTTTGGAGCCAGTAGTCCTCCCTTACCTGCAGGACCTGCCAGCGGCCATGTTTCAACAGGACAATGCGCGCCCGCACATGGCATGAAGCGTGCGACAATTCTTCACGGCCCACGTGTCACTGCTGCAGTAGCCCGCCTCTTCTCCCGATATGTCGTCCATCGAACACGTCTAGTCCCTGATCAGCAACCGAGTGGCCCGGCAACTCGGTTGTCGCTTGGAGGCCAAGGAATTGGACCATCCCGTCCAATCCATCGCTACGGAAAGATTTTGTCAAGAAACTCACAAACACAAAATTCCCAGTGTGGGGGTGCACCATCCTTGCTGGAAGATGGTAGCCAGTTGCAGGACCTCCAATTTGAGGGGTAACAAACTCACTCAGCATGTCCAAATAAACATTGGATGTGACTGTGTTTTTGGCAAAAAAGAATGGGCCAATGAGGCTGTTTTGCAGGACACCACACCTGACGTTAACTGCAGGGCTGTCACGTTCAATCTCATGCATGGCATGTGGGTTGTTAGACCCTCAAATTCTGCAGTTATGCTTGTTGAAAACACCACAGACATGAAATGTTGTCTCAGAGCTGAATAAAACACGTTTCAGAAAGCCTTCCTCATTAACAGTCCTGTAGAGCATATCAACAGCAAAATCGAAATGTTTCAGTTTATCCCCGGGGTGCAGTGTCTGTGTTGAATGCACTTTGTAGGTAGTCAGGTGCAAGCACTTGTGTAGCACCCTGTGTATCATTGTAGGTTTTAACCCCAACTGCCTGGAAGTCATACGAGTGGACTTCTCTGGACTTTGTAGGAAACTATGTAGAACACATTTCATATCCTCTTGGCCGGCCAGCACCCTTTTTATGGAGCACACTACCAATCTCTATAAACTTCTTATGTATTGAGGGTCTGGATGGTGGATTTTGTCAGTATTTGGTACAGAAATTCCTCTGAACCTGTGTATTGCCTCGATGAACTATGCCACACACTGAACCTTTTCCTGTGGAGTAGCCATCACAAGTTCAGGGTCTTACCTGAAAATAAACAAAAGCCTTTTGTGTACTAATAAAACTTTATGCATTGCTGTTGCATGTATAAAAAACAGAACTTTGCAATCTTATTTCATTTAGGTTTTACTGAGGGTCAAAGTTGTAAAGATAATTTTGGAACACCCTGTATATTACTTTACATAGAATGTGATGTTACAAATCAATTTCTCTGTCATTTCTAGTACTCCACAATGGAGAGATTCATGCATTATTCCTAAAGTAGTACTATGAATTAAACTGTACTCTTTTAAGTTATGTATAATAAAATCAGATAGAATGTGTTGGTAGTGATTGCTGCCTTCATCAGTTGTGGAATATATGAGGATAACATGAAGTGGTAACAATGTGTTGATTCAGATGTTACCAGATTTAAAAATGGATTTCCAAATGATGGGAATCTGATATTATAATTGTTATTGAAAAGATAAATTTCTATACTTTTGCAATACTTAAACAGATTTTTGATTAATGAAAGAGACTGGACATTTCAGTTTTTCCCAGTTGGCTGCTGTAGAAGTATCACTGATGGGTAATATTATAATAAAAATGAAGGGAACAAGTTACCTTTGTATCAGAAATATGTTCTACTATATGTTAATTAATACTCCAATAAGTATTTCCAACATAAAAGGTTACACCCATGAAGATGTTGACCAGCGTAACATAAACACCTAGGGAATCAGGATATTTAATTGAACCTCTGTCTTTTGAAATTAATTTCAGACATCATGGGATAGGTTTAACAGCCAACTACACCGAAAGATTTGGAAATTTTACATAGTTTATATGAAATAGCAGCATGATAATTTGTTCAGAAGTGCATAACTATATAATAAAAAGTAAAGAACTTTAAAACACACTTAAGTTACATAAAAACTTTAAAATAAAGAAACTTTCAACTAATAAATTCAGCCTTTTCCAACTTAGGAAAGAATGGATGATCTGTTCTTTCTGTCTATTGATTGTCTATGCTTTCCTATATTGAAACAGATTGAAGTTATCAGTTGAAAGCTACCTTATTTTAAACCTTTTGTATAACCTAAACATGTTTTAAAGTTTTATAGTTGTTATGAAATAGCAGGGTTGTAAAATATAGGACCTACAAATTCATGGAAGATTGGAGATTTGAAGAGTAAACTTCTACCATTCCTTATCATTATGGTCACCGGGCAAATTGATAAGCACCTTAATAAAAATTAGGTGGCAACCATTCCTTATATTTTCACACTTAAGATAGCTCTGATATCTTAAGTGTGAAAATATATGGAGTTTTTCACTAACTTTGTAATTTTGTAAACACCAACAGCTAGCTAACACAAAATCCAACAGGTCTTCAGAGTTTTCCTGTTGTCATCTTTCAAAATCAATCTGTACGTGGAGCAATGGGTTGTTGGCAATTTGACTCTTTTTGTGATTCATCCTTATGTTTTGTTTGGTTTTGTTGACTTACATATGTACATGACACACTACAATACAGTGTTGGGCAAAATCGAAATTGAATTAATCGGTAATGCATTACAGTGTAATGGTAATGGGAACAAGAACTTAGTGTTACCATTACATGGTAATGGTGAACTGGTTATTAGAACTACATGGTAATTTTAATGCCATGTAGCAGTTACCCATTATAATCATAATGGTTAATGGTTAACTATATGTTGGTAATTAACCAATAACTTATGGGTTACAATACAATGTGAATAAGCAGCAACCAGTACACCTTACACATTGTGTTGGTTATTTGACAATGGTTCCACCCCTCGGACCTCAAATGCATGTATGTAGGTATTGGAGATTGTACGTGTATGGCATGAGTAGTTTCATCATCTTCACTGCAAGTAAAGTGATTTGAACGAAATAATACATATGAAGTAAGTATGAATGGGATGTTTATTTCGTTTAGAGATACTCATTTCGCCCATCTCCAGTACAGTATTCTCGTCCATTACATACGTTTCACTGTCCAAAATAATTACCCCACTATAGCCACAAGCACATATCATAGTTCAGCAACTCAAGGGGCACTGCCAAATATTACAGAAATTTGCGAACTCTTGACATTTTTGCCGTACTTTTCAAGTGTTGTTGTTCATTACTTGTCAGATACGAACACTGGACTAGCGAGCGACTGACTCCTTTATATATACTTCACGACAGGACCTGAACCTTCTGGAATATTCTTGACATACATAAAACTCTCCAACTTCCCACTGCACGATCATTCTGGAACATTCTACAAACGTATAACTTATTCTTGCCGCTCCTAGAACATTCTACATGACACTTCGGTCTCTGTCTGCTATGTTACACGGCCAACTTTTCTAGACATAGTCTTTGGCACATGTACATTTCTATAAACTATTAGTATGTAATTATTATTTGCAAATTGTGTAATTTCATTACCAAATAATTCCATTGTGTTACAATGGCATTATTAAATAATTGAATTATATCTTCTTCATTGTAATGCATTACAGATTAATTCCATTACCTTGTGCAAACCATACTTGGGATTACCTTGTAATGCATTACACTTTAACTGTAATCTGTACTTCCATTACTTTGTAATGCATTCCTGCCCAACTCTGCTATAATATCATACCCATTAATCAGTTCCATCTCAAAGCATGTTTGCACCCTGTTGCAAAGTGCCATCTTAGTGCCCCTTTGTGAACTTGGCACTGGAGAAGATTTTCTTAACATTTTCGAATTTAACACACTCACGTGCATGTGGCTGTCCTGCCCCATTCCACTTCCAAAAATTTAGAGATAAGGTCTTTTAGCTTCTTTCAGGTACTTAGTAACACAACTTGTCACATGGTAAATAGTGATTTCATTCACATTAAAAAGTACTGGATAGGAACGGGTATCGTTCACTTGACCGAAAATCACTTCGCCGAAAATCACTTGATCGAAAGGTACATTTCACCGAAGGGTCACTTGACCGAAAAGTTCATTTCACCGAAAGATCACTTCACCTAAAAGTTCATTTCATCGAAAGGACACTTGATCGAAAAGTTCATTTCACCGAAAGATTACTTTACCTAAAAGTTCATTATATCGAAAGATCATTTCACCGAATGGTCAGTTTATCGAAAACTTAGAATTTTGTTGTTATAGATCTGTTGGAGTATGGTGCTGGTTTTTAAAAAACTGGTCACCTAAACATTATTGGATTATATAAAAAATACACTTTTAATTTCTTTTAAACACCTCCCCATAAGTAGGTTTTTCGAAATATAACATTAATTATAAGTCATAGATAGACCTGTGCCTTTTTGCCAAATTTTAATCCCCCGAGCTCATATTCATGAAGTTTACATAACAACTCAAGTTAATGAGTTTGTTATGTAAACACACTTATTCAGACAAAAAAAAAAATCAGTTTTAGGGCCCTTGGCCTCGGTTTAGGCCTTTTTAGAACATTTTTAATCGTGCGTGCTCATATTCATAAGGTTTACGTAAAATGTCCAGCTAATTATGTTGCACATTTATTCAGGCAAAAAAGAATCAATTTTTGGGCCCTAGGCTCGGCTTAGGCCTTTTTAGAAAATATTAACCGTGCGTGCTCATGTTTATAAGGTTTACATAAAAACTAAAGTTAATGATGTTGTACTCTTATTCAGGCCAAAAGAATCAGTCTTAAAGCCCTTGGCCTCGTTTTAGGCCTTTTTAGAAAATTTTAATCCTGCGTGCTCATATTTATAAGGTTTACATAAAATGTCAAGTTAATAATGTCGCACATTTATTGAGGCAAAAAAGAATCAATATTAGGGCCATAGGCCTCGCTTAGGCCTTTTTAGCAAATTTTAATCGTGCTTGCTCATGTTCATAAGCTTTACATAAATAGTAAAGTTAATAATGTTACACATTTTTTCAGGCAAAAAAGAATCAATTTTAGGGCCCTAGGTCTCAGCTTAGGCCTTTTTAGAAAATTTTAATTGTGCTTGCTCATGTTCATAAGCTTTACATAAATAGTAAAGTTAATAATGTTACACAATTTTTCAGGCAAAAAAGAATGAATTTTAGGGCCCTAGGTCTCAGCTTAGGCCTTTTTAGAACATTTTAATTGTGCTTGCTCATGTTCATAAGCTTTACATAAAAAGTCAAGTTAATAATGTTGCAATTTTTTTCAGGCAAAAAGAATCAATTTTAAGGTCCTAGGCCTCAGCTTAGGCCTTTTTAGAAAATAATAACGGTACGTGCTTATGTTCATAGGTTAACCTAAAAACTCAAGTTAATAATGTTGCACACTTTTCAGGCTAAAAGAATCAAGTTTAGGGCTCTAGGCCTCGGCTTAGGCCTTTTTAGCAGATTTTAATCGTGCGTGCTCATATTCATAAGGTTTACATAACAACTCAAGTTAATGATGTTGTACACTTATTCAGGCCAAAAGAATCAGTCTTAAAGCCCTAGGTCTCGGCTTAGGCCTTTTTAGAAAATTGTAATCGTACGTGCTCATATTTATAAGGTTTACATAAAATGTCAAGTTAATAATGTCGCCCATTTATTCAGGCAAAAAAGAATCAATATTAGGGCCGTAGGCCTCGCTTAGGCCTTTTTAGCAAATTTTAATCGTGCTTGCTCATGTTCATAAGCTTTACATAAAAAGTAAAGTTAATAATGTTACACATTTTTCTGGCAAAAATAATCAATTTTAGGGCCCTAGACCTCGGCTTAGGCCTTTATCGCAAATTTTAATCGTGCGTGCTCATATTCATAAGGTTTACGTAAAAAGTCAAGTTAATAATGTTGCACATGTATTCAGGCAAAAAAGAATCAATTTTAGGGCCCAAGGTCAGCTTAGGCCTTTTTAGAACATTTTAATCGAGCGTGCTCATATTCATAAGGTTTACATAAAATGTCAAGTTAATAATGTTGCACATTTATTCAGGCAAAAAAGAATCAATTTTATTGCCCTTAGGCCTTTTTTTTTTTTTTTTAGCTTAGGCGTTTTTAGAAAATTCTAATCTTGCTGGTTTATAAGTTTACATAAAATGTCAAGTTAATAAGTTAATAATGTTGCACATTTATTAAGGCAAAAAAGAATAAATTTTATTGCCCTTAGGGCTTTTTTTTTTTTTTTTAGCTTAGGCGTTTTTAGAAAATTCTAATCTTGCTTGTTCATAAGTTTACATAAAATGTCAAGTTAAAAAAATCAAGAGGGGGGGGGTTAAAGATTGCCGTTTCTGGGCATATATTGAGAACTGAATTGGGAACTCCAAACGCATTTCGCGAAAACGGTCCATGTAAGCCAAGCGAGGCGAGAATTGCACTTTAATTTGAAGAAAAAAATTGCCGAGGATCCGAGGTACACCTAGTTTTGGGAGGGTGTACCCCCAACTTCCGTAATATTATGTTCGGGGCCGCTGGAGTCTGTCAGTGTATCCAGGATGTTCCCCTTGAAGCGTCCGCGAGGTCCGTCATCTTGGGGGGGGGGGGTTTACTTTCCCCCAAAATGTTAAAATGGACGTAGAGCTGTAAACATTAGACCCATGCTTTATATAATGATTCTGTACACGACCACGAATTTTCAGGAATGTGGAGTGAAACTGAACCCCCCCCCCGTTTCCAAGAGCTCTTCAGGGGTAACATCGAGGATACACTGATGACCGACTCCAGAGGTCCAGAATATAAAATTACGGAAGTTGGGGGTAGAGCCCTCAAAACCAAGCACCTCGTATCCCTTTTACAGACTTCACCAAATTTCTGGGGGAGGGGGAAGGGCATACATAGTTTGGCACTAAACACAACATGAAGCATAGAAATTGCGAGCAAATCCCTTACCTTGAACACCTGTCTGCGCTCTTAGAAACTTGGGGGAGGGTGAATTCGTCCCACCCTCCTGAAAATTCGTGATCGTGTACAGAATCATTATATAAAGCAAGGTTCTAATGTTTACAGCTCTACGTCCATTTTAACATTTTGGGGGAAAGCCCCCTCCCAAAGCTCACGGACTTCGCAGACACTTCAAGGGGAACATCCTGGATACACTGACAGACTCCAGCGGCACAGAATATAATACTACGGAAGTTCGGGGTACAGTTCCCTCAAACCAAGTGTACCTCGGATCATCGGCAATTAATTTCTTCAAATTAAAGCACAATTCTCGCTTGGCTTACATGGAACGTTTTCGCGAAATTCGTTTAGAGTTCCTAAAAAGGCCTAAGCGAGGCCTACGGCCCTAATATTGATTCTTTTTTGCCTGAATAAATGTGCAACATTATTAACTTAACTTTTGCGTAAACCTTATAAATATGAGCACGCACGATTAAAATTTGCTAAAAAGGCCTAAGCGGAGGCCTAGGGCTTTAAGACTGATTCTTTTTTGCCTGAATAAATGTGCAACATTATTAACTTGACTTTTTGCGTAAACCTTATAAATATGAGCACGCACGATTAAAATTTGCTAAAAAGGCCTAAGCGGAGGCCTAGGGCCTTAAAATTGATTCTTTTTGCCTGAAAAAATGTGTAACATCATTAACTTGATTTTTTATGTAAACCTTATGAACATGAGCACGCACGGTTAAAATTTGCTAAAAAGACCTAAGCGAGGCCTATGTCTTTTTGCCTGAAAAAATGTGTAACATCATTAACTTGATTTTTTATGTAAACCTTATGAACATGAGCACGCACCGTTAAAATTTGCTAAAAAGGCCTAAGCGAGGCCTACGGCACTAATATTGATTCTTTTTGCCTGAATAAGTGGGCGACATTATTAACTTGACATTTTATGTAAACCTTATAAATATGAGCATGCAGGATTAAAATTTTCTAAAAGGGCCTAAGCCGAGGCAGTGGGCTTTATGACTGATTCTTTTGGCCTAAATAAGTGTACAACATCATTAACTTGAGTTGTTATGTAAACCTTATGAACATGAGCACGCACGGTTAAAATTTGCTAAAAAGGCCTAAGCGAGGCCTACGGCCCTAATATTGATTCTTTTTTGCCTGAATAAATGTGCAACGTTATTAACTTGACTTTTCATGTAAACTATTTATGAACATGAGCACTGAACATGATTTTTATGAAAAACGTATGAACATGATAAAACTTGCTAAAAAGGCCTAGGCCGAGGCATAGGGACTTAAAATTAATTATTTTTGCCTTAAAACTAAATCTTTGCGTTCTCTGTGACACGGAGAAATCAAAAGTGCAATTTGAGTATGATCCCCTAACGTTTCGGTGGTCTGTCTGTCAAACTTGCACCATGCTTCAACAGATCCTGTAATGAAATCTAGCGTTTTCGATAAACTGACCCTTCGGTGAAATGACCTTTCGATGAAATGAACTTTTAGGTAAAGAGACCTTTCGGTGAAATGAACTTTTCGATCAAGTGACCCTTCGGTGAAATGTACCTTTCGATCAAGTGACCCTTCGGTGAAATGAACGCTTCGATCAAGTGATCTTTCGGTGAAACAATTTTTTTCGGTGAAGTGATTTTCGGTCAAGTGACCCTTCGGTGAAGTAAACGTCGAGCAAATGAACCAGACCCGATAGGAACTGCCTCCTTTGTAAAATTATTGGGTGTACTTGATTTACCTAGCCAAATCAGCACCCTTGATGCTTCTCTCAACTCATAATTTAGGGATAAAAATATGCAAGCAATTTCTTGATATGCTCTAGATTTTATTCATGCATACTTTGTAAAATTTTTAGAGAGCAAAATTCTTACCCACCATTAACTGTAGCTCCAAGCAGTTGGTTTCTTTTTAATGGGAAATACGGAACTGCAGGAAGATGGGGGTGTCAGGCAAGTAAACACTGCATTTTTTTTTTCCTCAGAAAAAGAAAGAAGTGAAAAGAAGAGAAGATGTGTTGACAAATGCAACAAAGCAAGGTATTCTGTGGCCAAAGAGCAAGGCAATATATATTGGTCAGTACTGTTTTTCAGTAAAAATCACTCGCTTATTCTCAGCTATAAAGTGAAATAAACCTATCGGAGTCTCAGAAGTATTTTGTTTTTCCTACACAGGCTATTCAACATTTAAAGTTTTATAGGAGTTGCATTGTCAAAGGTGCCCCTAGAGAAAGAAGGCGTCATGATGCCTTGCTTATCAGCTTGAGCTGGCCCTACAATAAATGCATCAGCCTCAAAGTACTGTGATTTAGTTACTTTGATTTATTCACAATCAGTTGTAGCTTGCTGTCATTTTTCTCTGACTCGCTCTTTCCCTGTCTCCCTGTTATTCTTTCTTACAGATTCTTTCATACTCCTTTTTTTTTTTCATTTTTGCAATGAATAAAATTATTTTCATATACACTTAAATGGAATTTTTGTAGGCTAATTTTTTTTTATGTAAAATAAGAATTTTTGTGATAGTTACCTTTTCTTATCACCAGAAATAATAGCATTTTCCCTGTTTTAGATTTGACTGTTGTTTTTAAATGTACATACCATTCATGCACTAATGATTTGTGATGCTATAATTGCAATATTCCTTTGCAGTTATTTGGGGAAATGTTTCTTATATAATTATTTTTTTTCATTCCTCTTTTGTAAGTCTTTTTCTTTGTGAAATACTTTTAGTTGATGCTGCACGTGAAGCTCTGACTGACATGCCTCCACGTTCAGAAGAGGAACTTGATGCTGTCACTCTTCACAATCAGGCTCTGATGAACATGGACACTCATCCAACAGAAGGATTTGAGAAACTGCAGTATCTTATTCAGCAGAATCCTTTTCCACCTGAGACATTTGGCAATCTACTGCTTCTCTACTGTAAACATGAGGTACAGTGGAATGTTGAAAATGTGTTTCACTTCAAATGTACTATGATAGAAAATTATTTTTCAATGTGTTTTTAGTAATGCTTTATATTGTTTGAAGCATGTATGAAAGGTGTAAGTGTAAATGAATTGTATTTGTTTTCTAAAGTTATTGTAAGCAAGAAATATCAATGAATATATCATCAGTATTAACTTTTTAATTTTTATTTCTGTTAAGTCAATGACTATGTAGAGTTGTCAAATTTGGGTATATATATCCTCATGAGATACCATATTTTTCCGTGTATAAGATGCCCCCATGTATAAAACTACCCTTACTTTTTCGAACCGAAAATTAAGAAGCCAATGTTTTTATTACAAAAAGGATACATTTGATATTTTTTAGAAATTGGGTAATATCATTGAAGTACATTTTAAAATTAGGTAATATCACAGACAAAGTCTGTGGTAATATATATATAAAAAAAGAAGTTTGGAAATTTATATTATTAGAAATTAGGTAATATTTTTAAGATACAAACTATGAAATTATGCATCACTTACTTCAGCGCTATCAGTTTCAGACATATCACTTTTTTCAACCTCAACTGCATCACTGCTGTCATCTGAGTCACTGTCTATATATATTAGATCAACCTCAGTTCCATCCATGGCGTTGCTGATTTCAGATTTCTTGGAGGACTTCACAACCACCTCTTGTCTGACTTCATTCCATGAGTTTAGGGCCCAGTTGCAGACCTCAGTAATGGTTGGTTTCTTCATTCTCCCTGTGGGTGTCAAGTTATTACATGCTTTTTACATCTATTTTATTCCATTCTTTCATCAGGGATTTGAAGGGCATGTTGATGGAAACATCTACCAGCCCTTCATAGTGGGGAGAGGGTATAAGAGGTACTGGCAGTTTTGCCGTGGTTACCTCAGGGTTCTCTCAATCAGTTATCCCCATGTATAAGACGACCCCCAATTTTTGGTCTACAAATTTTGGAAAAAAATATCATCTTATTAACGGAAAAATAGGGTAATTACCCACATTTCTGATCTGCTTCACTATATACCATATGTGCTTGCACTGACCCATTCCCCCTCCCCCCTTCCCCACTTAAAGAGCTAAAAATTTGTGAAAAATCTCGACCTGTATATAGGCCAATTTTAAATTTCAAGATTTTGAAAAAATTCTTAATTTTTGAGATTATCTTGTCTAAAAACCTTAAAGGAGAAGTATGATTCACTATCGGAGTTTCCGTATAATTCCATTAGCATCCATTGCATTACTTATGCAACATTTTTTGAGAGACTTTATAACCGTTTCTGGTAAAATTGTGTCCTACAGTTCTTTCTTCGCCCAAGAAGTAACAAGGCCATGTTGGCCTTTTTTAAGTTATCACCTTTTGTAAAATATGGTGTGCTCTTATATTGTGCTGGTGGCTTTTGCCAATGTGCCCGCAGAAGACATGAATGGCATGCTTGCTGTGAAAACTCAGGATAGGAGAAATACCTGATTGGCTGTGGCCCACCCAAACAGCTAAGTGATATACGTGGTGTCTGACTCACTGTGTGTCCACTTTGAAAGACGGCATCCTGCAGTTGCATGCGAAAAATGATAAAATATTCCATGTTTGGAAGCAAGAAATTTCACAGTCTTAATTTGAAATGCTATTAAGTTTTACACTTATCATATTAGCAACTCCTATTTCCATAGGAATCCTACTCTGTGTGGAAAAATATTTCATAATTTTTTTTTTTTTTTGAAGTGCCTCCAAAGAAGTGTTACGTAAATCTTTGCACTGCAGTTGTCGGCAATTTGTTTACTTCGAAACTGCACATTTTTCCATACGCCACTACATGATATAAATACTGAAATGCAATGTTAAGTGGTCATATTTTTTAAAGAATACATACATATATTTCAGTGAATACAGGTAAAATACGTGGAACAGAATGGGGAAGTCTCTGCAGGGATCGCATTCCTCCTAAAATTCCTAATATTTTGTGACCCTCCTTAAATTCCTAAAATTATACCTAAAATTTGCTATTCATCCTAAAATTTCCGTAAGCTTATTTATTAAAAACACAACCGTTATTAACGCCAATAAATTTACCATTACGCAGGGTGCGCACGCGTGCTTGAAAACCTGGAAAGTCCTGGAAAATCATTATTACGTTTTCAAGGCCTGGAATATCCTGGAAAAACGGTGTTTTTAATGCCGTCTTGAAAAGCCTTGAAATTTGAAATTAGTGCTTAAAAATGCCCTTTTAGGAAATCGTGTTACTGTTACCCCTTCATTTTTTAAAGTTCCTTTTCTCTGTTCTCAAAGAAACCACCGGCAGAGATTTCCGATGTGCACCAAATCCTAATTTGGCTGGGGGGAAAAAAAAAAAAAAAAAAGGCACTACTTCCAGTGCAATAAAATTGGATGATTACTAGTAGGTCGAAGGGGATCTTGATGTCCGTCCGACAATTGAGAACAGAAGGGGAAAGAAGAGGCATTTAGCATTTGCAGGGGGTCGCGTATGTACCAAGTCAGCTGGCATCCACCAGTGAGGAGTATGCCTGAACAACACATTCATCTTCTTCTTGTTTATGTGCATGCCACCCTCCCTCCCCTCAAGAGACTTCCACTACTTATGATAAAAAATAAGAAAACTATCTTTGCGAATTTTTCACGAAAGTGGCTGAAATTTTTACATTCACTGTAATTGGATTACAGAAGCTCACTTCCAAAATTCCAGTTGAATCGGTTTAAAACTTTAAAAGTTAGCATTGGTAATTTTTATTATGGACAAGTATGTGTGCCTCTTTGGACAGAGTGAGCCTCCAGCAGAAAGGGTGTTACCATAGGAACGGTTGATTGACAGCTGGGAGCGCTGATCTGAAGCCCTTGGTTGGGAAGAAAGCAAACACCTGTTTATCACTTCCACAGCACAAAAGGACTAGGAGAATATTTTCAGAAATCCATTTTTCTGAATTTTGAAAATAACACAGTAAAATTTTTACAGTAGTTAAGCTACATCACAATAAAGTTCTAGTGCAAATTTCGCCAAATTCCGTCAGGAACTTTAGCAGATGCAAAAAAAAAAAAAAAAAAAAAAAACAGTTCAGTGAGCTGCAGGTGGTGATTTATGGCGATGTGCCAAACGAAAAGAAGCCATTCCATCAGGTAATTCCAAAGGTTGTGTTGTGTGGATGCGTCCTCCTGCTGTTTGATCTTAATTGGAATGTTTTTGTGCATTGGGGGGGGAGTTCGAGAGAAATATCCGTTTCAGCTTTACAGCTTTCACGGCTCTTTTTTTTTTTTTTTTTTCTTGGTAATAAATAAAAATCATAGTTGCTGCATTCACCATTGATCCATGTTTGCATTTCTTGAATATAAACAGCAGACAATCAGAAACATAGTGTTGGGCGGGTCTTGATGATCTTCATTTTGCATATGCTGAATTCAGTTCTGTGGGAATAAGGAATGACTTATACTGTGAATATATACAAAACTACATATTTTTTAGCTGAAAAAATAGGTCTACTTGTACACAGTAGCTAAAGTGTGAACTCAGATGAAGACAATCAGACATACGGACGTCTGATTCCATAAAAAAAAATCAACATAGTTTTTTTATTTACACTACAGGTAAAGAAGCAAAAACATGTTTTTAAACGTTATAAAGGAAAACGGTTTTTTGAAACGCATGACTTGATGATCTTAATTTCTGAAAGTTTCTTTTTTCCACATCCTTTTTTTTTTCAATTACAATACACTGTAACAGGATACTGTGTGTTATATCACTTAGAGATATGGCAGATTTTCGGTTGCTGATATCCGCGATCGTAAGCGGTAGTTGCATTGCGATTGTTGATGATGACAAGATAAATACTGGAGTGATGTAAAATGTTGCATAAACTAAAAAATAAAAAAAATAAAGCCCTCCCCCCACACCCCCCCACCCCAAATTTTTTTGCGGTCATCATAGCTGATCAATCATTTCATTCCATGAACATCAGCACATTTCAATCATTTGAACATTGGGGGTATCTGAAGGAATTCAGCCGTGCTTAAGCGCCCTAGCGCAACGAAAACATGCTAATTTTGGACAGTTCTATTCCCTTCCCCTCTACCATCCCTAATAATTGAGAGTGCATACATTGAGAGTGTTTCAAATATTCTATTTATGAGCTAGTTTTCGCGCTGTTTGTTATGCTTTTATTTTCGAAGAAAGAGAGGGAAAATAAGGAAAAGCAGCTAGAGAAAAAAGAAAAGCTGAGTTTGATGACAAAATAAAAGAAAATGATGCAGAAATAAATAGGCTTAAAAAAGATAAAGAAGCCTCCCTAGCAGTAATTCAAGAGGGAACAGAAAGAATGAGAAAAGCTGTAGAAAAACAAAATACTGTTGAAATAGCAGTTGCCTCTAACTTGATCATACAAGGTTCAGCTGAAATAAAGAAAACTGAAAGTAAATTAGTTGTGGTGGAAGCAGAAAAAGATAGGCTAATCAGGAAAAGGTTAAAACAATAATATGAAAAAAGTAATTCAGTGAACAATTGAACATAGTTCTTGGTTTTCAATTACCTTTTTAGGATATTATAGTTTAATGTGAAACCTGAAAACTTTACTGTGAAAATCGTGAATTGCTTCTGGTTCAACATCATATTAATGTTCAAAGTGAAACTTGAATGTGGTAAATATACTTGAATATGATAATAACACGTGAAAAGATAAGAACTGAACATTAGAAGTAAATCATACTTAAACTTTAGACATTAGACGTTATGCAAAAAATTTGGGTGTGAACTTCGACCATATATACTAATGGACTGCGCATTGGCAATAGCTGCATCAAAGCCGCCATGGCTCAAACATTGGGCACGTCATCATCAGACTCCAAATTTCGTGTACAAATGCTGTTATGATTACTAATTTACGCTGCAGAACTTCAGTGTTTTCGGTGTATTATGTGAATGCACCTCATATATAATGAAAACTCTTCAGGTAAGTTTACTTATGAGCTATATACATGCATGATCGTGTTGTTTACATTTTGTGATTTATAATGTGATGAACATTTGCGAAGAATTTGGAACATGCATTCCATTTTTTTTTTCTTAAGTTACTATATTTTTATATCAATAGCTGCAAGTTTCTGGTTAAGTAATTGAACTTTATTGACTTAGGTATTTAATTCGTTTCTTACCCATGAAAAATCATAGAACTTTCTTTACTATATCGGTCAGAGCAATCATAAGCACAGCAGGTGTAACCCATCTTTTTGACTGTTGTCATGTGATTTTATGTTGGAGCCAGAAATTTTGATGTCATGAGCAGTCTATCAGTATATATGGTTGAAGGGTGTGAAGCAAACTCTTTACAATGTATACAAAGTTGTTTTATTAGATGTATACAAATATACATCTAGTTTTTATTGAAATACACTCCTAAAATTTTCCTAAAATTTTTCTAAAAATTCCTAAAATTCCTAAAATTCTTACCTAAAATTTTCCAGAAGTATGCTATGATCCCTGTCTCTGTAATCATAATTTTCTTCTTACTTTGGTGTGAAAACAGTGTGTCCTTTTGCATTGTATGTACACCATTGGCAGATGGATGGAGTGTCATTTTCTCTTCGGTGTCTTGAGAGCAGAAGTAACCATACCTACCAGTAATTATCCATAGCTATGCTCCCCCTCAAAGTGGGGAGCACAGCTAATGATATAATAGACAGAAGTTCAGAAAACTGTAGTGCGGTTACACACAGAAAGCTGTGGTCTAAAACATAAACAAACCCAATGGTAAATTCCTTGGGAGAATTCATGTAAAACTTCAGAAGTCCAGCCCTATTTTTCACTGGCCTGCATATAAGCCGACCCCCCCCCTCCCCCAACTTTGAAAGCAGGATTTTTTCCACAAATTTTCAGCTCATACATGAGTATACGGAGTTCATAACAAAAGTTCTGCACACTGTCCATTTTTGAGAAGAGTGTGAAGTAACGGAGAAAACTTACTTTATTGCTGTTCAATGTACTCCCCTCCTCTGCTAATGACAGCTTGCCAGTGGTGAGGTAGGTCCTAGATGCCCCATAGTATGCCATCTTAGTTCAGCTGTCATATTACTTGGGTCATGTCCAATGACATTTCGTCCAGCGATTCGTAGCGGATGCCACGGAGCCAATTTTTTAACTTTGGGAAAAGAACAAAGTCGGGTGAACTGAGATCAGGGCCATATGATGGGTGGGATAAAGTTTCCCAGTCATATTTTAACAAAAGTCCCCATACCAATGCTGCACCATGACACGATGCATTGTCATGCAACAAAATCGCTCCTGCTTCCAACAAGTTGGGGCAATTTTGACGAATTTTCAGTCTCATCTTTGTTCTCAGAAAGTCATGATAATATTGCACGTTGACATTTTGCCCTACCGGCACTCGATCATAGACCACAACACCCTAGGCATCGTACACAAAATTCATCATTTGCTTCCCTTTGGATTATTGCGAACAACACTTTGAGGGGTGTGGGGAACTTGGTTGTCCCCATTTCACTGATTGTGACTTCAGTTCCGGCTCAAAATCGCGGGTCCAAGTCTCATCATTTGCGACAATTCTGTTCAGGAAGGTGTCACCCTCCCTTTCGAACATATGAAGGGGATCCTGTGTAATGCTCACTTTGGCTGCCTTCTGCTCAGGGGTGAGTTGATTGGGCACCCAGTGCACAGTGGTTTTTCTTTCTCCCAGTGAGTCAGTCAAAATCTGGTGAACAGACATGGTGGAAAAATTTGCCTGATGAGCAATCTCCTTGACTGTCAAACGGCAATTCTCTTCAAGAAGTGTTGCAACAATGGTGAAAGATGTTTTGTCTGTTGCCATTTGAGGTCAGCCTGAGCTGTGATCATCTTTGATGCTGCTTCAGCCCTTGCAAAAGCGCGATGCAGGGATCGCATTCCTCCTAAAATTCCTAATATTTTGTGACCCTCCTTAAATTCCTAAAATTATACCTAAAATTTGCTATTCATCCTAAAATTTTCGTAAGCTTATTTATTAAAAACACAACCGTTATTAACGCCAATAAATTTACCATTATGCAGGGTGCGCACGCGTGCTTGAAAACCTGGAAAGTCCTGGAAAATCATTATTACGTTTTCAAGGCCTGGAATATCCTGGAAAAACGGTGTTTTTTTAATGCCGTCTTGAAAAGCCTTGAAATTTGAAATTAGTGCTTAAAAAATGCCCTTTTAGGAAATCGTGTTACTGTTACCCCTTCATTTTTTAAAGTTCCTTTTCTCTGTTCTCAAAGAAACCACCGGCAGCGGTTTCCGATGTGCACCAAATCCTAATTTGGCTGGGGGGAAAAAAAGAAAAAAAAGGCACTACTTCCAGTGCAATAAAATTGGATGATTACTAGTAGGTCGAAGGGGATCTTGATGTCCGTCCGACAATTGAGAACAGAAGGGGAAAGAAGAGGCATTTAGCATTTGCAGGGGTCGCGTATGTACCAAGTCAGCTGGCATCCACCAGTGAGGAGTAAGCCTGAACAACACATTCATCTTCTTCTTGTTTATGTGCATGCCACCCTCCCTCCCCTCAAGAGACTTCCACTACTTATGATAAAAAATAAGAAAACTATCTTTGCGAATTTTTCACGAAAGTGGCTGAAATTTTTACATTCACTGTAATTGGATTACAGAAGCTCACTTCCAAAATTCCAGTTGAATCGGTTTAAAACTTTAAAAGTTAGCATTGGTAATTTTTATTATGGACAAGTATGTGTGCCTCTTTGGACAGAGTGAGCCTCCAGCAGAAAGGGTGTTGTTACCATAGCAACGGTTGATTGACAGCTGGGAGCGCTGATCTGAAGCCCTTGGTTGGGAAGAAAGCAAACACCTGTTTATCACTTCCACAGCACAAAAGGACTAGGAGAATATTTTCAGAAATCCATTTTTCTGAATTTTGAAAATAACACAGTAAAATTTTTACAGTAGTTAAGATACATCACAATAAAGTTCTAGTGCAAATTTCGCCAAATTCCGTTAGGAACTTTAGCAGATGCAAAAAAAAAAAAAAAAAAAAAAAAACGTTGCATAATCGGATTGAAAAAAAGAAACAGTAATTATAAATTACGGGAAAAGCAAGTGAATTATTTTTTTTAGATGCCATGGTTTATTTAAACAGAGTGATCCTTAAATTTTTTTCTGTGATGATATGGACTCTATTTGAATTACAAACACGTTTTTATTCAGACGTCTGAGTTACTGTTTTAATAAAAAATCATCTATAATTAAAAAGTTTTCAATGGATTTAAGCAATATTCAGCAGATAAACAAACGTATTTTAGTAAATTGCAACATCATGACGTAAATTTGGTAATTTAATTTTGTCGAAAATTGGGGAGCATTTTTTTTTACAGTTTCTATTATAGTTAAAGTGAAGGAGAAAGGGTGCAACTTGACAGTTCAGTGAGCTGCAGGTGGTGATTTATGGCGATGTGCCAAATGAAAAGAAGCCATTCCATCAGGTAATTCCAAAGGTTGTGTTGTGTGGACGCGTCCTCCTGCTGTTTGATCTTAATTGGAATGTTTTTGTGCAGGGGGGGGGGTTCGAGAGAAATATCCGTTTCAGCTTTACAGCTTTCACTGCTCTTTTTTTTTTTTTTTTTCTTGGTAATAAATAAAAATCATAGTTGCTGCATTCACCATTGATCCATGTTTGCATTTCTTGAATATAAACAGCAGACAATCAGAAACATAGTGTTGGGCGGGTCTTGATGATCTTCATTTTGCATATGCTGAATTCAGTTCTGTGGGAATAAGGAATGACTTATACTGTGAATATATACAAAACTACATATTTTTGAGCTGAAAAAATAGGCCTACTTGTACACAGTAGCTAAAGTGTGAACTCAGATGAAGACAATCAGACATACGGACGTCTGATTCCATAAAAAAAAATCAACATAGTTTTTTTATTTACACTACAGGTAAAAAAGCAAAAACATGTTTTTAAACGTTATAAAGAAAAACGGATTTTTGAAACGCATGACTTGATGATCTTAATTTCTGAAAGTTTCTTTTTCCACATCCTTTTTTTTCAATTACAATACACTGTAACAGGATACTGTGTGTTATATCACTTAGAGATATGGCAGATTTTCGGTTGCTGATATCCGCGATCGTAAGCGGTAGTTGCATTGCGATTGTTGATGATGACAAGATAAATACTGGAGTGTTGTAAAATGTTGCATAAACTAAAAAAATAAAAAAAATAAAGCCCTCCCCCCCCCCACCCCGAACTTTTATGCGGTCATCATAGCTGATCAACCACTTCATTCCATGAACATCAGCACATTTCAATCATTTGAACATTGGGGGTATCTGAAGGAATTCAGCCGTGCTTAAGCGCCCTAGCACAACGAAAACATGCTAATTTTGGACAGTTCTATTCCCTTCCCCTCTACCATCCCTAATAATTGAGAGTGCATACATTGAGAGTGTTTCAAATATTCTATTTATGAGCTAGTTTTCGCGCTGTTTGTTATGCTTTTATTTTCGAAGAAAGAGAGGGAAAATAAGGAAAAGCAGCTAGAGAAAAAAAGAAAAGCTGAGTTTGATGACAAAATAAAAGAAAATGATGCAGAAATAAATAGGCTTAAAAAAGATAAAGAAGCCTCCCTAGCAGTAATTCAAGAGGGAACAGAAAGAATGAGAAAAGCTGTAGAAAAACAAAATACTGTTGAAATAGCAGTTGCCTCTAACTTGATCATACAAGGTTCAGCTGAAATAAAGAAAACTGAAAGTAAATTAGTTGTGGTGGAAGCAGAAAAAGATAGGCTAATCAGGAAAAGGTTAAAACAATAATATGAAAAAAGTAATTCAGTGAACAATTGTACATAGTTCTTGGTTTTCAATTACCTTTTTAGGATATTATAGTTTAATGTGAAACCTGAAAACTTTACTGTGAAAATCGTGAATTGCTTCTGGTTCAACAGCATATTAATGTTCAAAGTGAAACTTGAATGTGGTAAATATACTTGAATATGATAATAACACGTGAAAAGATAAGAACTGAACATTAGAAGTAAATCATACTTAAACTTTAGACATTAGACGTTATGCAAAAAATTTGGGTGTGAACTTCGACCATATATACTAATGGACTGCGCATTGGCAATAGCTGCATCAAAGCCGCCATGGCTCAAACATTGGGCACGTCATCATCAGACTCCAAATTTCGTGTACAAATGCTGTTATGATTACTAATTTACGCTGCAGAACTTCAGTGTTTTCGGTGTATTATGTGAATGCACCTCATATATAATGAAAACTCTTCAGGTAAGTTTACTTATGAGCTATATACATGCATGATCGTGTTGTTTACATTTTGTGATTTATAATGTGATGAACATTTGCGAAGAATTTGGAACATGCATTCCATTTTTTTTTTCTTAAGTTACTATATTTTTATATCAATAGCTGCAAGTTTCTGGTTAAGTAATTGAACTTTATTGACTTAGGTATTTAATTCGTTTCTTACCCATGAAAAATCATAGAACTTTCTTTACTATATCGGTCAGAGCAACCATAAGCACAGCAGGTGTAACCCATCTTTTTGACTGTTGTCATGTGATTTTATGTTGGAGCCAGAAATTTTGATGTCATGCGCAGTCTATCAGTATATATGGTTGAAGGGTGTGAAGCAAACTCTTTACAATGTATACAAAGTTGTTTTACTAGATGTATACAAATATACATCTAGTTTTTATTGAAATACACTCCTAAAATTTTCCTAAAATTTTTCTAAAAATTCCTAAAATTCCTAAAATTCTTACCTAAAATTTTCCAGAAGTATGCTATGATCCCTGGCGATGCCCAGCGAAAAATTGTGCTTCAATGAAGAGTTCCTACACCACAAACTTCTTGAAAGGCAGTGTGGATCTGTTTTGGAGTTTCCCTCCTGCAGAGTTTCTATTTTCACGTACTAGCTCTGGTCTAACGCCATAACTGGACCTGAGGAGCTGCATGCTTCCATTTCCAAACCCACCCATGTCAGCACAGCAAATGATAGCCCATCGTTCTGACACCACTGCGTTGCTGAGAGTCTGACCTTGGCATGACGCAGTCGTTTTCCCGGTTGCATCATCTACTTCCGGTTTAGATTAATGTATGCAGAACTTTTGTTTTCATCCTCGTATACGGTAATTAAGGAAGACCTGCTGCTATTAGTTAAGTCCCAAAACGTCGGGTCTGTGTTGTTAAAGCAACAGTTTTTAATCTTTTTTTAGCTGTAACCCAAGATTTTGAGAAAAAACTATTTGTCATTTACAGATATTAATGCAGTGGGTTTATTGTCAACTATGTATCAGAATTAAATGGTATAGAGAATTGTTTTATTTATAGGGTTTGTGAGCACAGAGGAATGTGAATCATTAAAGATCTCAGTGTGCTTGTTTGAATTCATGATGTATTAAGTATCTGTGTCATCCTTAACCCTTTGACTAATGTTTGCTGTATGTCACATATATTGCCATTGGGATTGCAAATGAGAAGTTATTTAAGTCTTAAAATGCATTTTTAAGAAGGCAACATATTTACTCACCTTGTTTTGGATGCTTTCTTTTTCTACCCAGTACTGCATTCATTCCTGCCTTGGAATGTGTGGTTTTGTAAATTTGCTGAAAATTTCTATGCCTGTTTTTTTCTGGTGATCTCTGAAGCAAAACAGTGATCTGCATATATTAATACTCATGAAAATATTAATTACATTAAAATGGCAGAAAAATGTTGGAAGCTTTTTTTTTTCTGCAGGCTTGAAATCACTGTAAAATTTCCAAAAAAGTTTCTAAAAGTTCAACCTATATCATTTTCTAATTGAGGGCTTGGAATATTCTTTAACTGGAAACTAACCCCCCCCCTCCTTCCACTTTTCTAGAAGATTGACACGATAGGTATTTCACTCCTCCCATGTGAAGAAGGATTGAAAGTAAAAATGAAAATGTATCAAATATGAATGAAAAGGATATTTTCCTAAACTCTAAAATGAATTCTGACATAATGGTGATTAGTTCTTTCATGATTGTTTATACCAGGGAATGGTGTTAATAGCTATCTGTATCGGTAGTTGATTGGCTTCTATGTCTGCAGTTTTCATTTCATTACCATAGTGAAGGAAGAAACATTTCAATATGAAGTACATATGCAAAAAATTATCCTACTTCAACTATTTAGAATATTTGTTTACCAACATGGCACCAGAATTTACAGGATGATCATGTTTGATATAAAAATACAGTCAACCTTGTTATATTCTCATCCATTGAATTTTAAGTTGAATTGGGAATTTTCCAAGTGTAATGTCAAGAATCTGTATGAATTATATATCATGTACACAAGTTGCTACTATGTAGCTTACCAATCTTCTTCTTTTCTTAGTATTATGACCTGGCTGCTGATGTCCTTGCAGAAAATGCCAATCTCACCTATAAATATTTGTCTCCAGTAAGTATTACACAGTATGTTTAAAAGTGGTTCATTCTTTTGTTTTGAACAACTAATTTAGTGACAGAGTATTGTGTAGAACATGTCCTTATATATAAACAAAAATTGAAAGTACAGTTTATATCCTTTACTATAATTGTTTTGTACTTACTGTATTGTGTGCATTGTAACAAGAAACATTGGAATTACTGTGTTAGAAATGTGTGGAAAGGTTATTCCAGTGAATTTTTTCCTTTAGAAATTTAATTTAGGAGAAGCCAAAGAATTTATGCATATCTTGGGGGTCTATATGTACCATTTGAAATGGTATATATTTGACATATAGTTTTGCATAAAAATCAAAATTTAGAAAAATGCTGTCTCAACTACGCAATGTGAGCAGTGCTGAATACTTTTAGAAGTAATTATGTTGAAATTCAATAGACACAGATATCTGTGGGTCTTTTTGATATTCTATAAGTGGTTTTGTCTGCCAAATGGTTCTCAGAAATAAATAGTGTATTGCTCTCTTATTGAGTACTTCGTAATCATAACATAAGCAAAACTCATCAGTGTTGAATTTCCTGATCACATGCTTCAAACAAGTAGAGAATTTGAACATTTCTTTTGTTGCCTTAGATAAATTATAGAAGCACATGAGTATGGACCAGTTTCATTGTAAGGAACAAATGTCTTGTGCCATCTATCTAATGCTCTGGAAATGCTTAGGATTGAAGTTAAGTCCTTTGGTTGTACTTTTTTATCAATGCAACAAATTCATTTTCCAATTTAGGATGCAAAAAAAAAAAAAAAAAATACAAGTGGTGGATTGAAGTGAATAGGAAGTGTTCTAAATCATCAAGATTTCCATTTTTTTTTTTTTGAGTGTGTAAGTAGATGACAACACATTGTCGTGGTATTAATTTTTTCTCAGTTCCAGTCTTTTGTGTCCATGTATTCATGCAAAACATTTGAAAAATTCCATTAAAACATAGCTAATGAATTATATGTTAGCTAAAGAGCATAGTTAAGCATTATTTTCACCAGTGGCGTACCGAAAAAACTCCCCTCCACGTGCAGGAAATAGGAAATGTCTTTGAGGACCTTTTTGCAGAAATGTATAAGTTTTCATTTAATTAAATTTCTAAGTTCCATATTATTAACTAGGTTTTATGGGTGTTTTAATAATTCAATTTTTTTTAAACCTATAGGTATTTTCCCTCAAACAAAAGTTATTGCACTTTATTAATGTACAACCCAAATGTGCATGTTATAATTGAAATGTGATTGCCCTAGATTTATTCCAATGCAACTTTTGCCAAAGTTAATCACATCATGCAAATTTTATTCTTTTAGGGAACTGAGGCCAGCCCTCTTTGAAATGCCTCACAATCACACACACAAAACATGTAACTGTCAAGTGGCAATGTCTAACGAACTTTTCTGATTTATATGAAACTACAGAACGTAACTAAGCAAATAAATAAGTAACAATGAAGAATTGTGGCATGAAAAAAGAAAACTACTTAAATTATTTAGTCTTGAATATAAAATACATAGATATTTATATATTCCACAATGTTTAGCACATTGTCATTTTTTTCTCTGGACTCTAATATAAAAAATGACACAGATCTCTGTTTTTTTCTTCCTGTGAAGAACACCTTTATAGTTCATTACATTCTGAAGGATGCATAGTTATGTGCAAACAACTGTAATACATGTCACTGTATCCTCATTGGTATAAAAGTTTCATTCATTGCATATTAACAGAGAATGTTTCTTTCACATTCTCTTGTTAATATGCATGTATTGGAACTATTGCTTTATCTACGAAAAGGGGCCTCAAGTCCTCTGGAGTAGCTGCTTTCCTGCTATACAGTTTTAGTAAAACTTTGAAAATAATATATAAAGATTGTACTTATATTTGAAAAAACAAACACAAAATTACCAAAGCTGGCTTTTCTTTTTAATACTTCATTCAAAGCTACCATGCCGCCCCGGTGGCGCAGTGGTCTAAGCGATGGCCTCTGATCATTCGTCCCAAAGGGGTCCGGGTTCAAATCCCGTTGATGCATGGATGTTGTGTTTGTCTTTCGGCACTGGCTCTCTCCCTTCCCTGGAACCAGTGGCCCTAAATTAGGGACGGGCGACTGCTTATAGCCCATTGAGTTGCTCACGGTGGTCGTTAAACCTCCAATCAAAAAAAAAAAAAAAAATCTACCATAAAAAATTCCAGGCAGTTTCATATGAAGTTTCCTTAAAAAAAATTGTAAAATCTTTTTATTGTGTTTAGGAGCCCTCTTAGGCATGAGGCCTGCATGAAGTACAGAGGTTGCGGAGGGCTATCAGTATGCCCCTGGTCTCCACTGTAAACTCCAGCATTTTTTACTTTACTTTGCCTAGGTGGCATTGGACACTTATGCTGCTGTATACCTTTAGCTGGTATTCATGATCTGTTCGGTACAAATATACTAAGTATCAATGAATTAAATACGGTATTACACCATTGTGCAATACAGATTTGGAAGGTGTGAATCCATTTATTGGTGAAAATATGGCATGGATGTTAAGTCAGATGATATCCGATTACTTGAAAATTTCATCATCCTGGAGTGGGAATCGAACCCACGTCTCCCAGATAGCGCACAAGTATGCTAACCACTATACCATCCAGAACGACCAAGTTCCAAGTTTCCGATTAATTTGAATGCACTGCCTGATAGAGAAAATGCCACATTACAAAGAGGTGAATGCAGCATCATGCAAATTGCAGGGTGGCTGCACATGTGTAAGTTATGCAAATGATTGCATTTGGAGGCCAATCGCACAAACGGCGTGCGGGACATAAGCGGACAACCAGCCCGTGAGGCCATCAGTCAAGACATAGTCACGGCCGCGAGAAGTGAGTTGTTCTGCTGTAACCGTGTCTGGAGAACAAACAAGGAGTGTCAATGCTGTTAAGATGCCATTGTACGCAATTTCATCAAATTGATGAGTTCACGAGAGGTGTCGTCATAGGCCTTTGTGCCGTTGGACGGTCCTTGCCTCGTATTGCAGAAGAAATGCAATGTGATGCCACAACCGTCGGTTTGGCGTCACACAGATCTTTCCTGGGTCCCAGGAAGGATCTGTGCAACGTCATAGGGGGACCGAAGCACACAGACAGACGTCTGAGCGCACCGATCATCACATCTGATGTCATGCCGTGGCAGACCCACAGGCCACAACGGGCAACATTTTGTGGAGTGTACGAAGAGGCTTGAATGCTCTGATATTGACACGGATAGTGTCATGTGGATTGGCTGCATCTGGTTTGCTGTCCAGCCGTCCGTTGCGAAGGCTACCCTTAACATTGAACCATCGTCGTCAGTGCTTGGTGTGGTATCATTCCAAAGCTGCTTAGGGTTCTGAGTGGAACAGTGTAGTGTTCAGCGTGGTGTTCAGTGACAGATCGCCATGTGAGAGTCTGTAGGCGACGTGGCCAACAGACGGATACTTCCGCCATTGTGGTGTGCCGCACAGCCCGGCAACGTAGAATCATGGTGTGGGGTACTATCAGCGCCAACAGCCGCTCACCGCTGGTATGCATTACAGGCACATTGACAGCACGCCGCTATGTTGACATGGTGCTGCGCGCTGTGGCCGTACCGTATCTGCAGGCAGAGCCGTAACTAGGGCAAGGCAGAGGGGCCGGCTGCCCCGGGCGCAGCTCAAGAGAGGACGAAGAAATCACTGTTTGGAATGCGATTACAATTAGAACAAATTTTTACACAAGTTTTTGGCACAAAATAATATTAGAATTTCCTTCTCAAAATGTTCAGGAGTTGTTAGTTGCTCACATTCAGTAATGAAGGCATTGTTCTATAGTCCGCCCAACTGAAGAAGAGCCATGGCCCCCTTCTACACCAATGAGGCCCCCAGTACTTCTTTAGTTGGATGGACTATACGTGCGTTGCAAGATAAGGAAGTTGTTCACATTTTTTACGATTCTCTGGAGGCTATTCAGTCTTCATTGTGGCTGCATGCCATGACTGTCAGCTACATTCGTTCCGCTTGATGCGGTGCCGAAGGTCTGAACTCCGAAGCAGTTGCAAAAAGCTGTTAAAACAATCACATTTTGATTGTGCCTTTTTTACGCCTAGTTTCGTTTGAACTTATAAATGCATTTTTAAGCCTAGTTTCGTTAGAAAGTCTTTGTAGTACACTTTGTAGTACTGTTGTTATATTTTTGAAATTGTATCTGCTTTTTTGCTGTCTTTAATTTAAAGCTATTTTTCTTGAAAATTCTTCTCTGTAGCTTGTGCTGGCTTAGATCTTAGATTTTCAATGCTGTTTTCTGTTCTTTTGGGTGGGTGGGTGGGTGGGTGGGTGGGTGGGTGGGTGGGTGGGTGGGTGTGTGTGTGTGTGTGTGTGTGTGTGTGTGTGTGTGTGGGTGGGTGGGTGGGTGGGTGGGTGGGTGGGTGTGTGTGTGTGTGTGTGTGTGTGTGTGTGTGTGTGTGTGTGTGTGTGTGTGTGTGTGTGTGTGTGTGTGTGTGTGTGTGTGTGTGTGTGAGAGAGAGAGAGAGGTATAGAGAGAAAAATATATATAGAGAGAGAGTAAAAGAAAGAGAGAGAGAGAGAGAGAGAGTGAGTGAGTGAGTGAGTGAGTGAAAGAGATAGAGAGAGAGAGAGAGAGTGCGTGAGTGAGTGAGAGAGTGAGTGAGTGAGTGAGTGAGTGAGTGAGAGAGAGAGAGAGAGAGAGAGAGAGAGAGAGAGAGAGAGAGAGAGAGAGAGAGAGTGAGTGAAAGAGAAAGATAGATAGAGAGGAGGAGGCAGATTAGGGTGCAATATTTTGCTTCTTGCCCCGGGCACAGAAATGCCTAGTTATGCCCCTGCTGCAGGGCATCCCAAATGCCATTTCTCAACAGGATAACACCTGGCTGCATACCACTTGGATCAGCCTGAATGCTTTACACAGTGTGCTGATGCTTCCATGGCCAGTACGATCCCCCGACTTCTCGCCCATCGAGCATCTGTGGAACACAATTGGACGTCGGTTAAGTACCCTCCCACCCCACAAAATGAAGATGAACTGTGGACTCGGAGCAACACCACATGGTTTACGATATCCCAGGACTCTATTCAGACTCTCATTGCCTCAATGCCATGTTGGATTCAACGCTATATCGCCCAAAATGTGGGCCTTACTCCTTATTGATCATCCTGTATATTCGGCCACTGGAGCCGAGTCTGTATATGACAATTAAATCATTTGTGCAGGACCTACTTGACTAACTGTGTGTGCAGTTTGGTCTGTTTTCGAGCATTCTTTCATGGTGTGGCATTTTCTCTGTCAGGCAGTGTATAACCATCACAGGATTTGCCTGTCGAAGCAACCAGCATTCATATATAGCGAATCTGGAAGTTTATATATGAATGTCGGTTGCTTCGACCAGTGAATCCTGTGATGGTTATATTCAAATTAATCTGAAACTTGGAACTTGGTCATTCTGGGTGGTGTAGTAGTTAGCATACTCGAGTGCTATCCAGGAGACGCGGGTTTGATTTCTGCTCCAGGTCGACGGAATTTTTGAGTTTTCAGATATTATCTGACTTAACATCCATTTTCATATTTACACCAATAAATAGATTCACATCTTACAAATTTGTATTATACTAAGTATGTTATATAGGATTACTCATGACTTTTCTCCTCCAGTTTATATATAAGAATAGCAATCACTATGTTCTGTATTTCTAATTTGTTCTCAGATCTTCAGAAATTCCTTTCATACACAGTCAGCAGTTCATTTTTTCTTACAAGAAGCTTGTGTATTTATCAGTTCAAGACACAACAAATTGATGTTTGTCTCACCACTGTTTCCACAGGCAGTAGCTCTCAACTTTCAGAGTTCCCACTCAACCTGGAATTCTCAGGGAACTTGGAAATAGTTTCAGAACTCAGAGAAAATTAATTACATTAAAAAAAATCAGGGTGTTTTGTTATTTTTCCAAAAAACTTTTCTTTTTATATATTTCAGATTTTCATTTACAATTGCTGCCTGCCTTGAATTTGATAGATTTTACTTTCAATACATTACATAATTCTCCTTAATTCCCTCCAAAATGTTTTAAACTGAATTTTAAAAATTACCTGTTATGAAGTTTTTATTTGGTTTCTGTAAACATGAAGTTTGCTTCATGTAAGACAAACTTCATGTCTGCATGAAGTTTGCTTAATAGAACAATTAGGCACAATGGCCTAATAACTCTTGCTTGGAGAAACACATTGCAAGACAACCAACCAAGGGATCAAAGTCCTTTGTTGGTCGGTTCTGTTAACAAGTTTCTTTAAACAAGAGCCTATTTGGTCATTAATCTTAGCTACATTATGTTAAAGAAAAAAGAAAAACTGAAACTAATCAACTGGCAGATCATTTCATACATATAAACCATTTCTATGGAAATGTAATAATAAATTCTACCTTGGGAGTATATCACTGTAGTTCACAAAAGTTCATGGAATTATGGTACCAAAAATAATGTACCTCGCACATTTAGTTGTTATTCATAAAAAGCAGGTAATTTTATGATTAATTATTTATGGAACTTACAAGTGCAGGAATGGAATAGAATGAAATGTAACTATTGATCACACTGTGATTTAAGTCACTGCTCTGGAAATACTTTCAAAACCACCCTAAAATATCAGGGAATTTATTTATTTTTATTTTTATTCTGAACCCTAAGTATAAATTACAAAGGATTCCCATCAGTTATGATCATTAAGTTATTGAAATGATAATAATGAAATATCCATGCATCCGTAAAGCTTATACTCGGAGAGAGTTGAGTTTATCTTCTATTAGTATAGCACTTAACTCTAAAATATCAGTTATTGTAAAAATGAAGTTATTCCTTTTGAATTGCAAATAGTGTGACCATTCCAAAATTGTATCTGACATAATTTAAAGAATGGAGTGGAGTTACATTTTCAGTATTATCAACTGGTGTCCAAAATTTACATGGCAAATATAAAGGCGAAGATCGAGGTGACCGATTGTAGAGACTTTTCGGAGACATTTGCAAGGGGAAGCGTTAAGTTGACATACCTAAGCAGCATTGTGCTGTCTCCCAGCGATTGCTCTAGCTTTTTTAAAGTTTTCACCAAATTAAATTTTTTTTTTTTTACCAAAGTGTACAAAAAGGTAATCGCAAAAACTTTTTTTACCATCGCCAAAACAATGGGTTTTTTTTTCTTCACAAATTGTGAAATATGAGATTGGCAGCATGACCCCTGCTGGCTTCTATGGAAATATGCAAATGACGACTGTACATCATTGAGGTGGCAGGCATGCAACCTTGATGAACATTTGGAGTGGTGTACAGCAATTGAAACTTGAGTTGGGCTATTAATTGAAGAATGGCTCTACACCATTGCTTGGAAGACTCTTTACGGTGGAGAACAATTGATAGATTGGATGCAGGGCAATCTCGACCTGAAGTAGAAAGATGGCTCAGTGCATCGAGACAAGTGCTCTCCAATCTATGGATGCAACTGGAACAATACCCAGAAGGCTGGGACAAGGATGCCCACAAGAAATCGAGATAACCGGTATATGTCTCCAATAGTTCACTGCCATAGGGAGTCGACAGCCAGTCGACTCTCGCAGGAGCTCTCCTGTGCTACAGGAACCGCAATATTGAGGTAAACAGTTTACAGAAGACTCCACAAGAGAGGTCTGCATGCAAGAATGCAAAAAATGGTCTGCATGCAAGAATGCAAAAAATGGTCTGCATCCCAATCATTGCACACAAAAGGGTCTATCCAAATTGGACCAGACATCACCCCTGATCAGTGGGCTGGTGTTTCCTTCAGTGACGAGTTGTGGTACAGTCTAAACATGTATTCTCGATGTGTGTACATTTGGAGAGAGACAGAAAGCCAAAAACTTCCCTCCAACATTAGGAAAATTAGCCACTCCATTGGTAAAGAACTCCTGGTATGGGTTGGCATCATGTTAGATGCACGTACGCTACTGCACGTTTCCAAGAAGCAACATGACTGCTGCACATCACAGGGATGACATCCTAGAGCCTTATCTATGACTTTTCAGGGGAGCTATTTGCCCCAGTTCCTTTTAATTGACAATGATGCCTGTCCTCATAGGACTCAGCTAGTCAACGAATGCTCGGAGAGTGAGGATGTTCACAGGATCAGTGGGCCATGAGGTCTTCGGACCTGAACTCGATAAGGCATGTCAGAGATGCCTGGGGAAGAGCAATTGCAAGTTGGCAGCCTCCTCTCAGAACCTTCCCAGGAATCCAACTTGCCTTGATTGTGGAGTGGCACTCATTGCTCCAAACTCTCATTCACAGCCTTGCAAACAGCACGAAGGCTCATTATGCAAGCTGTACACTGTTCAGGGTAATTACATTTTCCAATAGCCCCTCAAAATCTGCAGCGCTTGCTATGTTAAATTTGGACTGCCAGGCTGTCATGCATGTGCTTCCTTCTCATGCAGTGGTGGCATTCCTTTTCTATTGTGTATTACGGCGTCATTGATGTATTTGTGTGTGTGCCAACTGTAATTAAACTTTGTCTTGTTTGCATTATTAATGCATCATATCAAACCAGTTCTTGGAGTCTGGAATTCATCATGTTACCAGAACTGTAGGAAGGAGGTTGTGCTAGCACATCTCCGCCTTGGGCATTGTCGTTTCACTCACCACTATTTGCTGTGTGGTGACAGTGCCCCTATATGTGTGATGTACCTCTGACCATAGCTCATATTTTATGTTCGTGTCATCGTTTTATTAGTGAACATGTTCATCAATTTATTTTACCCACTCTACTAAAGCTGAGATGGGCTGGGCCCCAGCCTGAAAGCCCGAAGGAGAGCCCGGGGCTGAATCGGGCTCGGGCTGTAAAATATTTACTGCGGTTCGGGCTCGGGCTCTTAGAGAAGAGGAGAGTGAGAGAATTTTTTTTTTTTTCATGTATAAATGCAATTTTATAGGATTTAGCACATGAGGCACTTTATAATCGGTAAATGAAATTTTTCGGCAACTGGTTCTGGTTAGGGAGCGAGCATTTGAGATGGCTATTTATTCCGGGCTTGGGTAAAAAATTGCCATATGCCGCGCATTAGTGTGTTTCTGCCGAGAAGGAAAAGCTTTATCAAGAACTATAGATATTGGATAGTTCATAGCATTCCGACGATAATTTACTCCTTGTCTCCATGCAATAGGTTCCTGCTAATTCTATTTAGCAATGTACATATTGTAGCGCACTATGGCGTGATAATATTGGCATTATTTGAGCAACATACAACATACAATTGCAGCACTTCCCAATCATTTTGGATGCCCAGCTGTCCGTAGCACTTCCGGTGGAAACGAACAGTCAAAGAAAATCGTCCAGTTACACTGTAAAAATAGATAGAGGTCCCTTCCAATCATTCCCTATTTGAGAAATACATTGGTTAATTGCAGGAGGAAAAGAGAGTGGAAGTGTGGGAAAGGAGATGTTTTTTAATTAATGGTTGAACTGGTTAGCCAGTTTTCGGGCTCGGGCTCTATCTTGCAATACAAAATCTGGGCTCGAATGGGCTCAGGCTGATATACCATGGGCTCGGACGGGATCGGGCTCCAAAAATTGAGCCCAAACTCAGCTCTACACTCTACCAGACTACTCAGTGACCCTAAACTCGCCTTTTAAACAATCAGTGTGACGTGTTTTCTGTGTGGTAATTTTTTCATTCTACAGATGTTTTTCATTTTGTATTGCTTGTTTCTGTTTCAACGGCCATTTACACCTTTTATATCATTATGTTTTATCACATCATTGTTACACCTTTTATTGTTGTGTTTTGTCTCATCATCATTTGTTACTTTTAATATTGTTGTGTTTTGTCTCATCATCATTTGTTACTTTGAATATTGTTTTTGTTATGTTAAATCATATGATTCCTTGTATGGGTGTTGTTGTATAGTGCATTGTGGTTTTATCAGCCTTTTACACCGCTCATTCTGCTTCATATCATCGTCATCTTTTGATTTGATTTTGTAAATATTTTAAAACATTGAACTTGGTGCTCTTTGGCCTTTCTAGGCCCTTGTGCCAGTACACATTAATCAACCAACCAGCATTATTAATGTTTTGTGTTTATCACTTAATTTGGGGACACCAGTGTATATGTATATATTTTTTGAATGAATAGTACTTTCGTTTTAGCTTTGCGTTGACTAGTTATGTGACTTGATTTCACTAACTGAAAAAATTGGTAGAAAGTTTATCTTAAAACTGAAAGAATTCTTCTAGTGTACTTCCTTATAATTTTAAAAACTAAAATCTCTCTTTTTTTTTTTTTTTTAGTATCTTTTTGATTTTCTTGATGCTCTCATAACTCAACAAACCTCACCAGAAGAAGCTTACAAAAAGTTTGATGAAATGGCTGCTCGTCATATTGAAACCTTAAGGAAACTGACTAAACAAGTTCAAGAAGCACGTGCAAATCATGATGATGAAGCAGTTAAAAAAGCAGTGAATGATTGTGAAGAGGCATTAGAAAGGTAATTAGACTCGCATATCTTTTCAGGCTGGTCACTAAATGTGCCATTTAAAAGGCTTGTTTTTGTCATACTTGATTTTGAAGTTTTGCCATTTTTTTGTTGTTGTTTGCTTTGTTTTCTTACAGTTATAGTTTGTTAGAATTAAGGGAGACCTCAAGAGGAATACAATCCTACACCTGAAATGTTAATTCGTTCTATACACATTTTCTGAAAGACTATTGTGTTCTGGTCTTCTAAATGTTGGGTGCAAATAAAAAGTCCTTAGCTAATATATGCCTAGCTGTGGTTTTGAAAAATTTGTCAGATATTTTTTTTTATTCAACTTATCTCAATCAGGAAGTATGCCAATTTGGCACTGATTGGAGTAAATTGAATTTTTAAAAGAATTTCTGACAAAAATTTTGAAATCACAGTGAGGGCATATATTAGCTAAAAACTTTATTTATTTGCACTCAAATTTTTGAAGACCAAAAGGCAATAGTCTTTGAAAAAATGCATATTGAAAAAATGAACATTACAGGTATAAGACAGATTTTCAATTAAGGCCTCTCTTAAATGTTGGATGTTCATGGAAGATAATTTAATCTCATGGTTTTGGTGTTTTCTGATCCTCAGCTGTGCAGAGTTCTGTACGAAATTGTGTTAAATATATATACACCTTACATGTGTTCAACTATCCCAAATTGAAAGCTGCTTTTATGTATTAATATCGTACACCTTAATAAAAGTGTTCATGCTTATAGAAAAACTCTGTACACATTGCTCTTAAGGCTCTACAAGACCCGCCATCTTGTATTGTGCCTTCTCTTGGTAACCAACGGGCAAGCGTATTTCACAAATTGCTCGGGCAATTTTGCACATTTTGGAACACCGTTTGTTTCTAACGCAGGATATATGATAAGTAAAGAGTTCCCTGGTTTCAGATTTTCATTTTGGACTCTTTAAGTATTTTTTATTAATTAATGAAACTATGGAAGACGCCTTGGTACGACTTTCGATGCAGAAAAAAAATGAAGGGAAAGGTCAATAAAAATTCTGAAACCAGGGAACTCTTTATTTATCATATATCTTGCATTAGCCCTAAACGGTGTTCCAAAATTTGCAAAATTGCCCAAGCAATTTGTGAAACACGCTTGCCCGTTGGTTAACAAGAGAAGGCAGCAATACAAGATGGCGGGTCTCATAGAGCCTTAAGTAGCTAAGGACACAGACGTCACTGAAGTATAGTAAGTCTAATGGATGACAACTAATATATATTTTACTGACATTTATTTTATAAAAAATATAGTTAAAAAATGTATGATCTATCCATAGCTATTGTCATTGCAACACATTGCAAAAATTATTTATGCGAATGATTTACAGACATATGTACATACACTATTATGTTCAAACACAACTATATATGTATATTCATCAAATTCAAGTAAGAAATTCTGTAGCAAGTCCAATCTGCAAATGTCATCAAATTAAGTGAATAGTTCCTTACATGCGACAAAATACTTAACTGTCTGGAAAAACTTCACCTGAACTGTAGTTTATAACAGCATTGCCTGAATAGGAACAAGTCCGTAATGATCATAGTAGGTTCGAAGTAAGTTCTGGGTAGTTTCAACACCTATTTATCAGAATATCTACGAACATCCACTGTAGGTTAACTTTCTGTATTTTATAATGTAGTTATTGCAAACACTGTATAAGTGCATGCTATATTAAATATTCATCTTTATACCTTATATCTTGAAACAGAGGTATTAAATGCCACACACCCTAACATACAGACAAATCCTAGTGTAAAGGTGTAAATTCCATCTCTTTATTATGGTTTTTTACATATATTATCTGACAAACAAGACAATTCACTTAAAAATACTATTAGAATGATGCCACGGAAAGTCAAGTGCAGTTAGGTTGTTGGGTTCCATACAGAAGAACCTCATTACTGTTTCAAAATGAGTAAGGGAGAGGAATGTCACTAGTCCGGGTACTCTGTGATTTCAAGGACTGGATCTTACAGTTCTGAGCGATGGAGTTTCTTCAAATATAACCTTTAAAAATATTTAAAATCATACCTTACAACGATGATATACATTAAAATGTAAACCAGAAAGGAACTGAATAGTTAAAACCTAACTTCAAGTCGTAGTCCAAAGCGTCCTCAAGTAGTAGTCGATGGTCATGACTAACTGCTATGCAGTTTGGTGGAAAGACACCATTCTCAGTCAGAAACTGTCACCACTTGAAGGACACAAGAGCCCTGAGGTAAACCCTTATGTACGTACATAGCTACTAATTTAACGTTCGCCCCTACGGCAATGAATCACAACAGTTAGATATTAATCGATATATTTTTGGAATTTACTAAATGCATATTTAAATAAGAAGCATGATGCCTGCTGCAACAACTTAATCACATTCTTTGAATTATAATGTTATATACACTATAAGAATTTCGACTCTCTCTCCTTTTTGACCAACATTTTCCATGATAAAAGCAATTCTATTGGGTCATTCATGTTGCAGTTATTCTCCTTAATTTGTTCAATGACAATCGTCTCAGCGTAGCATATGGCACGTTCAGTTTTATGTTTACGAACAATTGCTATATTTTCAAAATCAGGTGCTGCTTCTGTTTTACAACAATATTCCATTAGGGACGTGCACATTTTCTTGTTTTTCCAATTATTAATATGCTGTCCTAACTGTTTATGTAATCAGTTTTTAGTACTTCCTATATAATACTTCTTCCCTTGTACTCCCAAATTGTGGGTGATGGGAATACGATATACACCTGATTGATCAAAGATTATTGTGTTGTCTCTATTTTTAACTTTAGGTCTCTGTATGTATTCACAGGTGTACCTATTCCTTTGCATTGAAGTTTACACTCTTTTTTTTAAGTAATTGCATGTTTTTGGAATATAAGGGAAACTTCCACAGTACTGAACATCAACTTTAGGGTTATTATGGGGATGTTTTTGTTGGTAAATAAGTTTTCTTATTAAAGAAGTTTGATATCCATGGTTTTTGTGCCACTTGAAATATCCGTTTTAACTCTCTATTTCGATATGAGTTAGTACTGGAATGTGAAAAAGCTCTACTTATGAACAAACTAAAGACTGCAATTTTTTGTGCCCACAGCTGATGTGAGTTGCATTTTTTATAAAATAAGTGTCAGTAAAATATATATTAGTTGTCATCCATTAGACTTACTATACTTCAATGACTCCTGTGTCCTTAGCTACTCAAAAGCAACATGTAAAGAGTTTTTCTATAAGCATGTAAAACTTTTTATTAAGGTGTATGATGTTACTATATATCTCCATAACACGTTTCAATTAAACGATACTAGCAATTTTAGTATCCAATTTAGCTGCTTTTACGCTTTTAAAGACTAGAGATCAACACAACAGCAACTAGGGCCTCTGTGAATCTTGGAGAGGTGCAAGCTAGTTCTGTGTGACATTGGCGAAAAGACCCCAACTCACTGGGTTTTGTTCCAGAATCCTTAGGTTGAATGACCAACTGGAACCCTCAGCTGTGGGCTAATCCCCCACACTGATGTACTTACCTGATTAAAAAGACAAAAAGAAATATTAAGAATGACTCAAGTGTGGGATATGGTGGACCTACCAGACTTGAGAAGGACGGTCCACCACGGAATCGACCTGGACTTTCTAAACGGCGTATGAGAAGGAGATCTTGGCTGAGTGAATGTAAGATTGGTGTATGGAATACTAGAGGTATAAATGGCAAGATGAGTGAGGTGATTGAGGAGATGAATAAGTATAGACTGGATGTGCTGTGTGTAAGTGAAACTAAAAAGAAGGAAATTGGGGTAGAAGAAGTGAATGGCATGGTGAGTGTGTGGTCTGGAGTATTGGATAATATGAGAGGACAGGCTGGTGTAGGTGTGATTTTAAGTGAAAAGATGAAGAACAACTCGATTCACTATAGTTGCATAAGTGAGAGAATTATCTGGATTCATTTGAAAGTGAAACTTCAGAGAATTGTAATTGTTGTAGTGTATGCTCCTTGTGACTCGGAACCTTCTGATAAGAAAGATTTCTGGAATGAGCTAAAAGCTGTTTTGAGCCAGTTTGGTGCTAAAGAGAAAGTTATAATAGCAGGAGATTTCAATGCTAGAGTAGGTGTGCAGAATGCAATTTCTGACAATGTTCTGGGTAAGTTTAATGATCCTTGTGTGAATGATAATGGTGAAAGATTAATTGAACTCTGCATTGAGAATGATTTATGTGTATCTAATACATTTTTCAACCACAAGTATATACACACATATACTTGGGAAAATCGTACTCTTGGTCAAAAGAGTGTGATAGATTTTGTTGTTTACGATCAGCGTTTGAAACACTTAGTTGTTGACACCCGTGTGATGAGAGGTGCGGATGTTGGTTCTGATCATTACTTGGTAGTGTCACGAGTGAAACTTAATGTTGGTTGGAGGAAAAGGAATAGGAAGAGACCCAGGATAGAAAGAATAAAGGTTGATAGGCTCCTTGAAGATCATCAGTGGTATTCTGACTTACTCAGAGAACAACTGAAGGATCTGAAATCTTGTGAGAGGGATGTAGAAAAGAAGTGGGAATGTTTTAAGAACTGTGTTGTTACTGCTGCTAAAGAGGTCTGTGGCACCACAATAGTGGGTAACAATAGAGGTGATGCTTGGTGGAATAGTGATATTGATGAGGCAGTAAAGAAAAAG
Source organism: Macrothele yani (assembly GCA_039090855.1). NCBI lineage: Eukaryota > Metazoa > Arthropoda > Arachnida > Araneae > Macrothelidae > Macrothele > Macrothele yani. The sequence goes on along the minus strand of CM077027.1, from coordinate 15,367,669 downwards.
AAGGAAGCCTATTTGGGGATGTTGCAAGGTAGAGTCTCTGTGGATGAATATCGCTGTAAGAAGCGTGAAGCTGCTAAGCTGGTTCGCCACATTAAGGCAAAAGATAGGAAAGAGAAAGTGGAAAGGCATGAACTGGCTTTTTGGAAGGATAGAAAGTCTTTCTGGAAGTACATGAGACTCAGGAAAAATAGGGGAAACAAAGTTGTAAGTTGTGTGAAGAATGGAATTGGGGAAATGATATTGGAGCCCAATGAGTTAAATGACAGATGGGGTGAATACTTCTGTGAGTTATTAGATCAGGAGAGCAAAAATGTTTCAGATGCAGATGATGTCACAATGAGGGATGAAAGCACAGGAGGAATCTCAAGAGAAGAAGTGTGTAAAGCTCTAAAATCTTCAGAATGGTAAGGCTCCAGGAGTTGATGGCATAACTGCAGAGATGTTGAAGTGTGGTGGTGACTCTATAATTGACTGGTTAACTGAAATTTGCCAGTTGTGCTGGGAGTTGGGAATGGTCCCTCGGGATTGGAAGGATGCTATCATTGTTCCCTTGTATAAGGGAAAAGGTGATCAGACTGAATGCAACAACTATCGTGGTATTAGCCTACTGAGTGTGCCAGGGAAAGTGTTTCGTAAGGTTGTTATTGAAAAAGTACGGGGTCTTACATCAGAGAAAGTGTGGGATGTTCAGAGTGGTTTTATGCCTGTTAAAGGCTGCACTAACCAGATTTTTGCATTACGCACGACGATTGAAAAGTATCTGGCTGTTGGGAAAAAAGTTTGTACTGCCTTCATAGATTTAGAGAAAGCTTACGACCGAGTCAGTAGGACACTTTTGTGGAAGGTATTGAATGAATATGGTGTTACTGGGAATCTACTTAATAGTGTAAAAGCCATGTATGCTGGTAGTAGAGCTTGTGTACGAGTGAATGGTGTTTTATCAAAATGGTTTTCCATTGGTGCAGGAGTTAGACAAGGTTGTGTAATGTCACCATGGCTGTTTAATATATTTATGGATGCATGCATACGTGAGGCCAAAATAGATAATAGTGGTTTATGTCTTGGTGATATCCGTGTGTGCAGATTGCTGTATGCTGATGACACTGTCCTGTTGGCAGAGAGCAAAAGTGAGTTGCAGAGTATGTTGACTCAGATGCACAAAGTTTGCATGAAATTCTAACTGAGTATAAATAAGGAAAAAATCAAAGTTATGGTGTTTGAGAGAGGAATGGGTATCACTGAATGTAATGTAAGTATAAATGGCACTGTGATTGACCAGGTGAGTGAGTTTGTGTATTTAGGAAGCATGTTTGACAGAGAGAACAAGTTGGATGGTGAAATCAGTAGGCGAGTGAATTCTTCTTTGAAAGTCATAGCTGCTCTGGGAGGTTTTCACAGGAATGATGGGTTCTCTAGAGAGTCCCGCATGGCTGTGTATGAAACAGTAATTGTTCCTACTCTGATGTATGGCAGTGAAACCTGGGTACTGCAGAAGAAACATAGGAGTCATTTGTGTGCTGGAGAAATGTGTTACGTGGGGTTTGTGGCAAGACACGATCTGATTGTGTGAGGAATGAAGATGTATTGCAGTTGTGTGATGTAAAGCAAAATGTTGTTAGCAAGGTGGAGACCAATATGCTTCGGTGGTTTGGCCATGTTGAAAGAATGAGTGATGAAATGCTTACTAAGAAAATATTTTCAGCCCAAGTGGCAGGAAGGAAAGGCAGAAGAAGGCCAAGGAAGACATGGGTGGATCAGATTCAGGAGCGTCTGCATGAGAAAAAGATTATGAGTATGAAGTATAAAAGATCTTGTGTACAGCGTGTAATGGATATCAGTGAAGCACGAGTTGTATGTCAAGATCGCTGTAAATAGCGAAGTTTGATACGACAACAATAAGTAAAAATATCTGGAAGTTTGTATTTCTTTTTGGAGCTAGCCTCTGAATCTCAGAGAACAGCTTAGTGATATGTATGTATGTATGTATGTATGTATGTATGTATGTATGTATGTATGTATGTATGTATGTATGTATGTATGTATGTGTGTGTGTGTGTGTGTGTGTGTGTGTGTGTGTGTGTGTGTGTGTGTGTGTGTATGTGTGTATGTATGTATGTATGTATGTATGTATGTATGCCTGCCTGCCTGCCTGCCTGCCTGCCTGCCTGCCTGCCTGCCAAATGGAACTTTGCAGAAATTATGAGTAAAATAAATACTATTTAAGTGAAAAACATTGAGGAACAGTTTATATAACCAAACCAGCATGAAAAATCAATTTTAAACTGAGTTAAATTTGGATGTAAGCATCCAGCAAAAAAAAAAAAAAAAAAGGAGAGAAGGAAAACTCAGCCTGTAATTCCATTACAATTACAAACCTAAAACTTAACATGTATTTCTGATGTCAATTCTAAAAGCTTAAAAAGAAATACAATTTTCCAAAGTGTTCACAACAGAAAAAATGGGCTATCTAGAAGCTTATTTTCAGCAAAAAAAGAAAAGGAGTATGGTAAACCAGAAATTAAATTGCAGCAGAATAGTTGAAACTTTTTACTGGCAAACCTATATATTCATCAAGATGGAACTATTACTGGCAAACCTATGTATTTTATCAAGATGAAATGGAAAAATTGTTAGTGCATAATTTCAGCAACTCAGATGGAGAGTTTGCCAGATATGGATTAAGTATGCTTTTTGCTATTCTTGTATACTTTTTACTCTTTTACAAAACATACATATCATTAAGTTGTTTTCTGAGATTCAGAGGTTTGCTCCTCAAAGAAATACCATGTGTCAAGTACACCTTTAACTGATAGAACTAGAGATTATTACTTACTGTTGGTTTATCAAATGTCTCCATTTACAACGATCTCGGATCTCGGCACAGAGCTCGAGCTTCATTAGCATCCATCACATGCCGCATGCAAGACCTTTTGTACTACATACTCATAATCTTTTTCTCAAGCAGACATTCCTGAATCTGGTCCTACCATGATTTGCTTGGCCTTCCTCTACCTTTCTTTCCTGCCACTTGGGCTGAAAAAATTATCTTAGTCAGCACCTCGTCATTCATTCTTTCAATATGGCCAAACCACCTAAGAATATTAATCTCCACCTTACTAACAACATTTTACCTCACATTACACAACTGCAACACATCTTCATTTCTCACATCATCAGTGCATGTCTTACCACAAACCCCCATAAGTAACACATCTCCCCAGCATACAAACAACTCCTATGTCTTTTGTGTAGCACCCAGGTTTCACTGCCGTACATCAGAGTAGGAACAATTACACTTTCATACACAGCCATTTGGAGTTTCCTAGAGATCCCATAATCACTGTAAAATCCTCCTAATGCTTCTTACTCTTTTGAAATAGCAAATAATCATGGAATGAAAGATGATAATTTCCATTTACATTGCATGTGTTGCTTGGTTTGTATCTAACCAACTGTTTGAAATTTTCAGATATATACCTGTGTTAATGGCTCAGGCCAAAATCTACTGGGAAATGGAGAACTACCAACAGGTCGAAAAAGTCTTTCGAAAATCAGTAGAATTCTGCAATGACCATGATGTTTGGAAGTTGAACGTTGCTCATGTTCTTTTCATGCAAGAAAATAAATTTAAAGAAGCTACAGGCTTCTATGAACCAATTGTCAAGAAGAATTATGAAAAGGTAGTATTTGTACATGCATGTAATAAAAAATTTTGAAATATGTTTAACATAGTGAAAGCATATCTTAAGTAATTATAGGATTTGGCCAAAAAGTACAGGTATTCTCTGACAGAATTTTAATTTTGTTTTATCTGTCATGATCTTGGTTGCTTGGAGTTTTATAGAGGATTTTTTTACCAGAGCATGAACTGAAATCCTTATGAAATGTGTTTGGAAAAATGTGACCAACTTTTTCCTTTCACCAGAGGGCAATCTATCCATGTGAGGAAGAGAAAGTTTGTTTGTTTTTCTTTTTCTGTTGCAATGTTTCTTTTAATGATTATTTCCTTAGATATCTCACTAGAAATATTTTTTAAATTTTAGCATGAGAACTTTGAGATATTTTGCTTTTCAGTTTTTCATCAAATTTAATGTATTTTTGGGATGTAATATTGTCCTAAACTACTTTCATGTGGGTGTTATTGTGCACTTCTTTTTTTCTTTTTAAGATCTAAGTTGAACAGGTGAATAAAACTTTTTGGGGAATGGAAATATGAAAGAAAAAACCTGACATGTTTTTGTGTAGAAATTTTGGAAAAGGGATAACTTTGAAAGGAGTTTTAATTTCTGCAAAACCATAATGAAATGAAACTAAATTTGATATTTTAATTCAATTTAAAGCTACTTGTATACAAAGAAAGAACAGGTATAAAAAGCATGTAAGAGACATAGAGGTATCAGTGGTAGCCAGTATGAGTTGTGGTAAGGAGCTTACAGAGTTCCAAAGTGATTTGATTATTGGATGTCATGGCAGTCATTTGCTGCTGTGTGCTACAGCAAATGACTTGGGCCTTCTAAAATCAACAGTAGACAATGTTGTGAACAGGTAGAAGACAGAGGAAAATCAACAGTAGACAATCAGGATGATGCAAAAGTTGAAAACTGATTCATAGTCTAAATGGAATTGCATAGCCTTGGTTTTTGTGGTAGAGCTATAGCGTGCACATAACACCAACAAATGTTAATGTTGCAAGTAGACATGCTTCAGAAAATTTGAAAATTATGTAAATCATTTTCCCTCAAATATAAAAAAAATACTTAACATAATGTCACAATGTTTTGCACATTGTAAAAAAAAAATTATCTTGACTGTCTCATAAAAAAAAAAAAAAAATACAGCTCTCTGATTCTTTGTTCCCACAAAAAACACCTTTTGAAAAGTTCATTATATTCTGAATCACGCATAGCAAACATTTGTAATATGTTACACCTCTTCCTCATTGGTGTAAAAATTGCACTCATTGAACTTATATCTCTTCCACATTCTGTTAAGATACGTGTAAAAGGGAGCCTCAAGTCCTGTGGAATATCTGCTTTCCCATCATCCAGTTTTTATGAATTAAAGCAACAGAAATGTTTGCTAAAGATTTTACTTATTTTTAAAAAGTTGAAAAAAAAACAATTTTTTTTAATACTTCATTCAAATCAGCCTGAATCCCTGGCTATTTCTTTAGCCAGTTTCATACGAAGTTTCTGCAAAAAAATTAATAAAATCTTTTTGTTAAGGCTGAGGGCCCTCTTAGCCATGAGCCCCCCACCCCATGTGGCAGTTGCAGAGGCTATCAGTATACTCCTGTTCAATGCACTGCCCCAGTGGCCAGGTAGACAGATGCATGAATTTGTGGCTAGTTTTCTGACCTGGGCCTTAGTTTAAGTTCTGTCTAATGGTATTGGCTCTCCCTGGAACCAGTGGGCCTAAATAAGGAACATGCAAGTGCCTTTAGCACTAAGAGTTGCTTTAGTGGTCATTGAACTCCGAAATTAAAACAAAAATGTTCATACTGACATAGTGTTCTTCACAGAGCCTTTTTACTGAGTGGCCCGCCCAGCTATTTTTCTCTGCCGCCCAGCTAAATTTCCTTTAACGAACGTTTTTCTACACACATAAAAGTAAGAGTGGAAAACTTATTTCCACATACACCATAAATATTGATGAAAACTGGCTGAAATCTTTATTGAATATGATTTATTAGTGAGTACTCATTTTTTATCATTTATGAACAACTTTCTGATGTTGTTTATCATGTTATGTTACATTAATACCTACCTCACTGCTAAAGATGTTCAATAAATATAATAACGTTGAGTAAAACATTTTTTTAACTGGGGAAAGTGTCATTAAAAATACCACCCAGCTAAAATTTCTTGCCATCCAGCAGTAAAATATATATATATATATGGAGAACACTATACTGACATCAGATTTGAGTTTGGAAAGTGTCCAGGGAACAATTTCTACTCCAACACACTGTCTCAAAAGGAGTTCAGAGGAGGTTGTATGGTGTGAAGCTGCTTCTCATGGCTTCTCTCACTGAACACGCATGACACCATGTCAAATATTTACTTTTCTGATAACTCTGTGTTTCCTACTAATGATTGTTATGAAACTAAACTAACAGCATTCATCAATAGAATTAATACAAATATACATATAAGTCAGCTAAACAGTATAAAAAGAAATGTATTATTAATGCTCTGCTGTGTTTCATGCCAATTAAATGCACTGAATGTTATGCCGGTGAAATATAGAGAATGAATCAAGATAGCACAGGAAAAAACAATACATACAATTCAGATAAGCAGTCCAGTGATCTGTTTTATCACTCCAGATCTGAAAGAAATGACCAAGAGTGATATTTCTAACCCACATTGTTTCAGCTAATTTCATTCAGTTATAAAAATTGTTAGAACTTTTCTCTTTCTTTAATTCTTTAATGCATATGAAAATATAGCAACTCTACATTTTTATTATATACCTGGTCATCATAAGAAGTTCTGAAAATATTTTAGAAAGTGTGTTGTGTGTTAACTGTGTCCTTTGTTAGTGCTGTTAACAGTTCTTCAACTTTTGTTTTTTGTATACTTAGATTAACTTCTTTTTCACTTTCAGATATTGAATGTCAGTGCAATAGTACTTGCAAATTTATGTGTATCATATATTATGACAAGTCAAAATGAAGAGGTAAGGGAAAATCCTGTGAAAAAATATTTTTCCTGTTGTAGTTGTTACTAATACTGCTGTTACTACTATTGTTATTATTATATTTAATTTGATTTTCTCATCTAAAGCATTGTCCACTTGTCAGTATGGACATGAAGTCAAGTAAAGATATAGTCATTCATTATTTAAAAACTGTTGTATGGTGTGACATATTGAGAATCACTACATCTTGGATTTTGGGCTTTAGATGCTGTAGACCCAAAGCATCAAACTGAGTTATGAGAGTCTGAGGAATTATACCAGCTGCAGAGCTAATTAGTGGATGTATGTAAGCTAAAAATTCCTATTAACTGATGTCACATCAGGTTTGACTTCCTTGCGATTTTGTTCACACAGCTGTGAAAATTTGGGGCCTCCATCCTTATCCAGTAAAAGTGGTTCATAAGTAAAAACCATTTGATAATGATAAGATGGTGGTTTTGGAATTTTACACAAAGAAAGAGCATTAGGATTATGACGAATAAAAATTCGTGGCATTTCTGTTTCACAAGTTTGTTCACTTCTTTAAGTGACACTCCGGAGTACTTTTTCTGTGTTACACACATCTGTGAGGAATAACGCATTAAGCCTTATGCCAAATGAAACACCCCGAATTAAATACAGCCATTATACTAAACTTAGGTACTAAACTATTTAATCGAAAAGCATGACTTATATTCCAATTGATTATATACATTAAATACATCACATAAGAACCAAGAATAATAAATTTGATGAAGACATGAACAGCAGTTGAGATGGTGTATAATTACCAACAGTCCTACTCAAAAGTCACTTATAGTCGCATCTAATATGCGTAAATGTGTTGATGTAATTCAATATTCGCAAGCTTGTAATAAAATAAGTAACACTAGCATGTTAATAAGTAACACTAGTATGTGGGCTGCTTGTGAATATTGAATTACATCAACATGTTTACTCATACACCTGCATGCAAAAATTAAGGACGAGGCGGTTTTTCGAATGTAACGTCGTGCAGAAGTGCTCCACATTGACTCAAATCATACTATAAGATCCCAAGATGTAAGAATATGGGACAAGTGAGCAAAACCATCCAAACAAGGAATCCAAAGAATACAAAGGCACTTCAAGCACAACTGAACAAAAGACAGAAATGTCCATGTGACAGGTGGCTGCCAAGAAAAATCCAGTCTTTAGTAGGGGATATGATCACCCCTGACTACCTTGCAGGATTTACAATGTCTGTACATGCTGAGGACGAGGTTGTCAAGGAGCTGTTGAGGCATTGCAGCCCATTCCTCTTGTAGCGCCAATCGCAGCTGCGGAATCGTTGCTGGCGGCTGGTGACGTGCTGCCAAGCGTCTCCCGAGAACGTCCCACACGTGTTCCATTGGATTTAGGTCCGGGGACCTTGTGGGCCAATCCATGCGTTGAATATCTTCACTCTCCAACAGCTCTGCGACAGCCACTGTACGATGAGGTGTAGCTTTGTCGTCCATGAAGAGGAACTCAGGACCCACAGCACCTCTAAACAGACGCATGTGAGGCAGGAGAACCTCGGTACAATAGAGGACACTAGTGACTGAACCTACTTGGAAGATGTGGAGGTCAGTATGGCTACCAAGCATGACACCGCCCCAAACGAGAACTCCGCCACCTCCAAACCGGTCCCTTTCGATGATGTTGGGGGTATGATTGCGTGTTCCCTGCTCTCTCCAGACGTGTATACGTCCAGAATTGCTCGTCAGACTAAATCGGCTCTCGTCTGTAAAAAGAACTCGACCCCATTGCTGATGTGCCCAGTTCTTGTGTTCCTGGCACTACAGAAACCGCCATCTCTGATGAGCAGGCATTGATGGCACAAACCGTACTGCTCGTCGTGCAAATAGACCACCTTTGTGCAGCCTCCTGGCCATGGTAAAACGCGATAACGGGCATCCAGTTGTCTGTTGCATGTGCCTTGCGATTTCTCCCACTGTCTGCCATCTGTCTCTTCTCGCCTGTAGGACAATATACCGGTCGTCTGCCAAACAACTGGATTGGACATCCAGTTGTCTGTTGCATGTGCCTTGCGATTTCTCCCACTGTCTGCCATCTGTCTCTTCTCGCCTGTAGGACAATATACCGGTCGTCTGCCACCATGGTTTCTCGTGGACGACCACTGCTAAACTCTCGGACAGCTGTTCCTGTCGTTTGAAATGCTCTCCAAGCTCGTGAAACGATGCTGTGAGCGATCCCTAACTCCTCGGCCACACTAGTCACACTTCGACCTTCCAACTTCCCAATGATGCGACCTCAGGTAAAGTCATCCAGATGTCGTCTACTGGATTGCCTGTTGGCCATATCTCATGGTGGCAGCAACTCAACGTTGTTCAAACCGATGTACACCGTGCAATAGCTTTCGCCGAATTGCTGAGCATACACCGCCCATGTGCTTTATACCCTTCCGACACTCCACCCCCACCCCCACCCCTGCCCCCCACGTCATGCTGCATTTATGCGCATGCCCTACCGTACCAGACCCTAGTCTATCTCCTGAGTGGTCTTTCGGTCCGTTCTGCCTGCTCGTTTCGCTGTTATGCTAGTTTCTCCTCTTCAACCTTAATTTTTGCACACCAGTGTATTAGATGCGACTATAAGTGACTTTTGAGTAGGACTGTTGGTAACTATTCACCATCTCAACTGTTGTTTATGTCTTTATCAAATTTATTATTCTTGGTTCTTATGTGATGTATTTAATGTATATAATCAATTGGAATCTAAGTCATGCTTTTCGATTAAATTGTTTAGTATAATGGCTGTATTTAATTTGGTTTAATTCGGGGTGTTTCCTTTGGAGTAAGGCTTAATGCGGTATTTCTCACAGATGTGTGTAACACAGAAAAAGTACTCCGGAGTGTCGCTCCTTTATATTGGACAAACATGTGAAACAGAAATGCGAAGAATTCTTATTCGTCATAACCCTAACATTTATTTCCATGTAATACAGCATTAAGAACAGCTTGTTCTTGAGCTAAATACAAAGAAAGAGCATTCTTGACAGCATTAACCCCCCCCCTTCTTCCTCCTCCTCCTCAAATGAAACCTACTTTCATTTCTGTTCCTGTTGTTTGATGTTCCTCAAATGAAACCTAGTTTCATTTGAGTTGACATTAACTCTGTGAATCTCCATATCTAGCATGAAGTTCCATTTCATTCTCAGAAAATTGGTGTGTAGTGTGCCATATTCCAACAGAGAATTGTGAGCCTGCACTTTTTTTATACCTCTGTCACCTATAATGTTTACCAGGACTTGTTCTTTATGTTTGTGGGCCTTTTGGAAGAACAGGAATGTTTCTCGTGGTTTCAACCAGATGAAGCTACATGCCGCACTGCAAATGCATCAGTCAAACTCATTGCAAAGTTTCTTCAATGACTTCATCATTTCAAAGGGACTTTGGCCCCCAGAATCCCTTGATTTATCACCTCAAGACATTTTTCTATGGGGGCACTTGAAATAAAGAGTGTATGCAGATAATCCACCTATAGACTGTAATGAATCATTAGGCACTGCTAATGGCAATCTCCCCTTCAGTGCAAAATATGCCAGCATGTGAACATACGGTTCAAGCCAGGCAGGTATCAATTCCAGCACCATCTACGGGTATGAGACAAAAACACATTCTGAGAATACTATAGAAAATGCACAATAGCATTGTTGTAAATATAGTAGAATCAAGTGTATTCAGCAGAAAAAGAAATCCTGAATCTAGAGTTTAAGAACGTTTTGCTTACTCTGCATAAAAGCTAAAAAAATACGTTGCTGTAAGCTAACATTCTGTTTCTCTTTTGAAACAGAAGTGACATTTTACATTCTATAAAACAAATATGAGTTGCAGCTAGTTGAAAACAAGAATTCTTAGTCATCTCCAGTGCATCACAGGAGATGACGATTTTGTTTCTCACTCCAAGGGAATGTGATTATCCAGATTTCTGAAGAGATGGCAACATGGTGACACTGCAAAGTACGGTATTTGCTTCTATGCCAAAAATCACATTCATATGAGATCAATTTTGCACGATCAATCCACCTCATTCTAGGTCTTCATGTTGCACTGCAACCTCATACTTTTGAATGTAACAACTATTACAAAAGTCTGTCCCATGTGGCACACATTCCCAAACCATCTAACGAGGGACCTTTACAATTTTCTGAATTCGATCACTTAAAATGCATATCATCACCTAAAGAAATGCAGAAAAAAGGAATTTTTTTCATTGGACCATAAATAGGGATGGGGATAAATGAGTTCAAAGTTTGATGACATTTTTCTTTTGATTTGTCTTTTTTTGCCACTGGAGGTGCTGCAGTCAACACGAACTGCAGAAACTGTGCTATAGTTCTTAAAATGTGCTCACTGTTCTTCCCATTTTTGTCTGAACCACACAATCATCCTTATGGTACACAATAGTTGCAATTGAATATGTATATGTCCATTGAAATTGCAATAATACGAGTTATTCTGTGAACTTTGAACATCTGTAGCTTTCATCTCATCAGCGGTCCGCCGATAAGTGTTGTTTCTTTAGAGGTTCCTTAAAGTGCTCTGTCGAATAGTGCTATGCATTTTCACTGAACGAATTCACAAAATCGTGGAGGTCCCGTGTAAGTATGTTTTCATTGACTTTGTCTTTTAAAGAGGAAATACTCAATTTGGATAAAATATTTGCTCTACTAATCCTATTACACTACTGAATCTATCATATTTTTTTATTCTTAATATTTTTTTTACCCCTTTCATATCAGAGACATTTAACCACCTGATGAGACCCTTGCTTTGTAGTCAATTCCCACTGCCATAAAATAGAGTGGTTCTAAATAATGCATTATATAAACAACCACTTTATTTCTTTGGCTAAAGAAATAAAATGGTTGTTTTCTTCTATGGAAAATAGTTTTATGCAGCTGATATGAAATCTTTCCTGCTTGAATTATTCTGTTGGCCAGCTCCTATCAAGCTTCCCTGCCTCATCAGGTACTACACCAAAATAGTTAAGATCTGTTAACTATTCAAGAACCTTCCACTGAACTACACAGTTACTATTTTTAGTGTTTTGACCCCAACCCATGTACACTTTTCAGCACTTGTCATCATTTCAATTTCTTCACAAGTCATACTGAGGTGATTAAAATTATCCCTCAAGCTACTGACCCTCTTAGATATTAACACCAAATCATCTGTGTTTGATACTGGAGTTGCCTTCTATTTAAAAATCTGTCACAATGTCACTTTGAACTTTAATAAGCTTACCCACATAAATTAAAACTAACAGTGGGGACAACTTACATTCCTGAATATACCCCTCAGTTAATCTCAAACCACTTACCAGTATTTCCCTCAAGCCCAGGTGCAGACTGGGCTGCCAGGACTACAGGAGAATTCCCAGTGGGTCTCCATGTCTGGGCCGGTAGGCTTCATGCTAACTTTAAATTTTCTGTACTTCATTGAGTTTGTCAAAGAAAATCAAATTCTGTTGAAAATACAGTTTGTTTACTGCTTTGATGACTTCAAAGAAAAAAATACTTAAGTATCAAGTGAGCTGTTGAGCCAAGCACTGTTTATCACATAAAGCTTGTTCATTGAATTTTACTAGGGATATTAATACTACAGCATACAAAGATGAGTTAATTGTTATTAAGAAATTATTGCCTGAACACAAACGCTGCAGTTATTCATATACTTCTATTGAAAATATGTTTAAACACGAATTGACAATGGTGACATACCATTAGTTTTAGGGTTGGGATACCTTGATAGTTCTTTCCCAGCAGTTGACCACAAAAAAATTTGCTTCCGGGACTGTGGATCTTCAGTTTGTCAGTCACAAGCCTAACTGCTACAAGATTTTTGTTGCAGAAGCTTCACCAACTTGACTTTAACACTATAACTTTTTAATGCCCTGAACAACTTGTATTAGGGACCCTCTCAAAAGCCCAGTTTGATGAAAAAGTTATTGATTGACTTCTGTGACTCACCTTTCACATCTCAGCTTTTTAATACACTGAGCAACTTGTCAATCTTAGTGAGAGATGGGTTTGCCTCCATAGGCCACTCCAGTGGGCAACAGTGTCACATATGACAGCACCAAGGACCTCTATGAATCTTGGAAACTGACCCAAATTTAAGCTTCTGTATAAATTGTTGTTGAGGTACCAGCTGGTTCTGTGTGACATTGGCCAAAAGACCCCAACTCACTGGGTTTTGTTCCAGAATCCTTAGGTGGAATTACCAACTGGAACCGTCAGCTGTGGGCTAATCCCCCGCACTCTTGTACTTACCTGATTAAAAAGGCACAAAATATTGTCTTTAAGGATCCTGTCAAAAGCCTATTTATGGTGCTGAGGCTATTGATTGATTTCTTTTTTCACTATATTAAATAAGTTTGTTCATAGGAACCATATCAAAAGACTTCAAAATCAGCATCATATACAGATCTTGGTTGCCTTCACTAAACATTTCAGACTGCTTTCTGAAGTACAAATGCATATATCTTACATCCCGTTTCACTATGAAGGCCACTTTGTTTTTCACTCAGCTAACTTTTTGCCACTTTTCTAAGCTTTTTATCTAATACTTCTACAAAAAAAATTTCAATGTACTTTAATTGAGGAGATTCCATGGTAGTTGTACTACAATCATTCTTGTAATGTTTGATCTCTATAAGTTATTAGGAACCAAGCCAGTTTTCCATGTGGACTGAAAAATTCTGCATAACCAGTAAATGCTTGTTATTCTGCTGTGCTTAACTAATTCAGGATTTATTTCATCTAAACGTGCAGCTTCACATCACTTAGAGATTGAATAACATCTCTTTTGCCATGAAAGCTAATAGTTATGTAGTACTTATTTTCATCATTATCTGCCTGTCCATTTCATCTGATATTTCTACTCAATAAATCTCTAAAAATGAATTTGGTATATTCTCCTGTGACATGAAAAATTGACCTCCTTTGTCAAGTAAACCTTAAACTACATACTTTTTCCTTTTGTATGATGTTAAACAAGACCATTCTGGAAATTCCCTTTTGTATGATGTTAAACAAGACCATTCTGGAAATTCCCTTTTGTATGATGTTAAACAAGACCATTCTGGAAATTCCCTTCTGTATAATGTTCAAAGTCTTCCCATGACTTAGTTTCAACTCTCATAACACATGCAGTTTTGCATTTTGACAAACGTTTTTATAAGCCTCCCAGCTAGCCTATGTTCTACTCCTTCAAAACTTCCTAACTACCATATGAAAATTCGGTTGTTGTTGTTGTTTTTTTATTGGGGGTGGTTGAAGAAGAAAAAAACATGTTCAAACAAGCACACGTGCGATTTATTACCATGAGCTATGTATAGTCATAGTGAAAAATATTCTGGGGAATGGGGATGAAATGGTTTCTCATTCCTTCCCCTCCAATTGTCAAGGGGGCAACCTCTAAAATGGCTCATTATATCCATGACTAATTTATTCATCAAAACCCTAGAAAGCTGTTAACTGGATAATTGGCAGCAGGATTAAAACCCACAACAGCTGCTTGCCACACATTCTGAAAAGGAAGTATTAAATAAATAAAAATGTTTTTTTATTTTTCTCTTTTTAAGTTTAACAATGTTATTTAAGCCTAGCAGATTTTTTGTTTCTTTTCTATGATGCATATACAGTATGTATATATGTATCATCATAAACCATTTTCAGGATGAAGTTTCTCCTGCTGTTTTATATCCTGAGCCAGTTTTCTCCTTGTCACTCTAGCATGCTTTCGAATTTCATTCACCCATCTCCAACATGGTCTTCATCTTGGTCTTTTCCTGTCCCTTGGAATCCAATCTAGTATTCCAGTTGTCCAACAGTGGTCAGTTCTTCTAGCAATATGTTGAGCCCATTACCATTTCAGATATTTTACCTTAATCATCAGCTCCCATTATTATTTTGATCTATGAGTTCTTCCTATCCTTCATGGATATATCAAGCATGGTCCTCTCCATGATCCTTTCAGTAGTTTTGTACCTCTGGAAGTCTTGATGTCTTTTTTTGTTAAGGTCAATACCTCTGATCTATAAGTAAGAATTGAAAGGATGCACTGATTAAACACTTTTCTTTTAAGACTTATAATGGTAAAATTGCTCTTGAATTCTTCCAAGTGCTCTTCAACAAAATTTTATATGCTTATTAATTTCTTCTATGTAGCCCTTGCTTGATATCTGTTGTACAAGGTAAATAAGTTTGGGCATCAGTTACTTCTAGAATTGCTCCATCAATCACTAAATCTTCAGTTCTTGTAAAAGCGTTGTGCATCGATTTTTTTTTCTGTAAATTCGTTTTTAAAACCACTTCTTTACTCTTGTCAGCAAGTTTCTGGAACAAACTTCTTAGTTCTGAAGAGATACTTGCAAAAATGACTATGGCTTCAGTAAAATGAATGTGGGTTAAATCGCCATTAATTTTTATCCCTTTGTCTTCCTTGTTCAGTGATTAAAAAAACATTTTGCCGTTTTGCATTGTGGCATTGAAGATATGTATAAACTAAAAAAAAGATTCAGAGGATGCAAAACTACTGAAAGAAGCACGGAATGGTATATGCTTGGTATAACCAGGAAGGATAGGAAGAACTACTCATGGATCAGGAAAATGACGAGAGTTGAATAAATCATGTTCAAGGTAAAATCCTTGAAATAGCAGTGGGCGGGACATGTAAGTAGAAGAACTGACCTCCGGTGAGTAAATGAAATACTAGGCTGGATTTCAAGGGACAGCAAAAGACCAGAAGAAGCCCATGTGGGAAATGGGTGGATGAAATTTGAAAGCATGTCAGAGGGACATGGAGGAGACTGGCTCAGAGCAGAAAGTTGTAGAAGAGGCTTGGGGAGACCTTCATCCAATTGTAGATTGGTAATGATTTATGATGATGATGATGTATGAACTACAGTTAAATTTAGATATACATTACTTTTTTTTCAACAACTATGCATTTTCAACTGTCACTTTTGTTTCACGGTACAGTAGTATTCTTAATTGAAGCGTCAGATGATGGTGTGCATGTGGTTTCTCAGTGTTTAAAATGTTTAGCATTTTATGAGTATCATAATCATGGCATATTTCAGTTTTGGTAAACTGTAAATTACAAATCCTTGTACATATACACAGGCTGAAGAGCTTATGAGAAAAATAGAAAAGGAAGAGGAACAACTGGCTTATGAAGACCCAGACAAGAAAATTTTTCACTTGAGCATTGTCAATTTAGTTATTGGGTAAGATATTAGTAGTGTTTTTTGTTGTTGTTGTTTTGTGTTGTTTAAGATTAATTCGAGTATCATTTTTACAACAGTAAAATGGCAGTGTGAAATATATTTGTAATGGATTAATTCTGTTGTTTCCCTACTGTTTGCAAACTTTTTTTCTCTTTTGCCAGTGATTATAATTGTGGGTGTGTAATTGGAATTCATAGTTTTCAGTTTTGGCGTAAAGAGGCTTTCTGTCATGTGGCCAATGTGCTTCAGAAAACTTCAATTTTCAAGTTTTCTGAACAGTTGACCACTAGGATTAAGGTAATTTCTTCCTCTCTATGCCAAAAAAACAGCTAGTTCATAATTTGAAACATTAAAACATATACAGAAATTGTATTTATATTCTTGTGGACTCTCAACAGTAAAATCTAATCATTCTTATATGTTTAATAATTCAGAGTTGCATATGTGTATATAATAAAGTCAGGCCAAAAATAGTTATACAAAAACTGGTGTCATGTTTGAGAATTTTTGTTGTCAAAATGGGCCTGAGAGTGGGAAGGTTAGCTGGACTTCAGCAAAAACATGGTACTGATATATCATGTTCCATATAGTAAATAAATAAATTAGTTTGTATTTGTGGTATGAAAGTTTTTAAAGCAATTTTTTCACCTTTGCAAAATGGAGAAAAGGAAATTGTTAGTTATTGACATAAAAATAAAAAAGAATCCCACCGTAATTTTAAAAAAATTGGTGAAATAAAGTAAAATGAACTTGTCCAGAAAAAATACTTTATTGTCTTCGAGGTCAATATATCATACTGTCGCCTGTAAATTTTAACAAAGTCAAATAATTAATGCTTAAAAAATTTGGCAGTCATGTTCTTTTTCTTTACAGTTCTGTATTTTTTTGCAAATATTGAATTTTTTTTTTTTTTAGAACTCTTTATTGTGCTAAAGGCAACTATGATTTTGGAATTTCTCGTGTTATCAAAAGCCTAGAACCATACAGCAAGAAACTTGGCACAGACACCTGGTTTTATGCAAAGCGCTGTTTTCTTTCCCTTTTAGAAAATCTTGCTAAACAGATATTTACTGTTCGTGACTCTGTTCTTTATGACTGCCTGCACTTTTTGTCCCAGTGTGAGGGTAAGTGTATTTTGTCTATTTCTTGATTACTTATTTCTTTCACAAGTGTAATATTGATCATCATTTCCTCACGATTACTTCTCTTTCATGTGATTTGATCAAAGGCCAATTTATATCATTGTGTTTTTAATAATTGCAATTATTATATTAAGCACGCAGTTTCTATAAGAAAACTTGTTTGACAAATTGATTAATCTTTATATATGCATTTACAGTTGACAAGTGCATCCTGTTAATTTTAAAGCACTGTTGTTTGATGAATTGTAATGTGTAAAATTTCTGAAATTAATATGTTGTTAGATTCAAAATTTTAAACTGTGAAAATATATATTTATATATTTAGTAGCTTGTGAAAAATAAAAAGATGAGATATATTAAGAATAACTTTTTTAATTACTAAATTATTACTACTACTACTACTACTACTATGAAGCTCTGTTTTTTCACATACACATAAGTTTAATATAACATTTATTCTTGATGCAATGAATAAAAATGAAATTTTTTTAAACTTATCTCTAGAAAAAAGCATGATTTTTATGTGTACAAATTGAATTATATTATTGTCTATTAAGGGTCAACGAAAACTTCACAAATCGCTAGGATAATGTCTAATATCTTTATTTCTGCTGTCAGAGTGAGAGAATGCATAGAAGTCACAGATGTTTATAACAAAATCATCAAGAATAGCTTCTGGTTTAAAGACTTTCATTGTACATCTGAAGTCATAAAATTTTGATAGAATTATTTTTCATACATTAGAAAGTTTTTAAAGGTACATCTGAGGAGTTAGAATATAACTTAAGCTTACTAACTAATGAGAGTTAATTTACATTGAGGATTGCATTACAAAGTAAAAGAGTGGTAGGCAATGCACGTAACTAACAAACAAATTAAGAAGGTAGTGTAGAACACACTAAGTTACATATAAAAGTTTTAAGGCAAATATATTTCAGCCATTACTATGGCCATGGTAATGTAATTCATCAATATATAATGGCCATAGTAATGTAACTCATCAGTGCAACTAGTCGCACTGTGAAGGCCTTAGTAATGGCTGAAATATATGTGTCTTAAAACTTTTATACGTAATTTAGTGTGTTCTACACTACCTTCTTAATTTGATTACATTACACCAAGGAACAGCAGGGAACTCCAGTTTGATCCTAAAATGCAAACAAAATTTTGTTTGTTGCTTGAGATATTTCTGCCATTCTTTTCCGCTCCTTGCTTTTTGTATCCGTAGTCAAATCATCTGGGATCAAACTGGGTTGGTGGAGGCTCAACAATTTTTATGAATAACAATGACATTATTGCAATGATCAAAAGAGAAGACCTGTCTGGGGTGATTAACAAAGTTATCTGAGAAAATCTTCTTTCACATTCATTAGAAGATACAGCAATGGTTTGCAAAGTTCACTTTAAGTGTAAAAGTTGCTAGTGTTTTTCTTTTCCTTGATGTTTTAGATATTTTATAAAACCACGAATCATGTCTCTTTCATTAAGTTGAAACCCGTTAACCTCTTGCCCTCTTGTTCACTATATAGTATATTTCCTTTTATAATACATTGCTCTACAAAGGTTGTACAGTGATACTTTATACACAGGAAAGAAGCTTTTCAGTGTACAACATGGAAATTTATCAAATGAAGGGGTTAACTCCTGCCATCTCTCTCCCTTGCATGTTATGGTTATTATGATATCTTAATTAAATAAGTATTCAAAAACTTAAAGCCAAAAATGTTGTGTTAAAAAAAGATGCTGGTACTCTGTTCCAGTGCATTCCACCAGAAAAAAGGTCCTGACTAGGTGCATGTTTATTCATCAAAATATGCATGTTATTAACTGGCTTTTCTTATTACCTTACATGAAGGATACAACTGTTGCAATGTTGTGTACTTTTAATTGTTTTAAAACTTTTCTGAGGAAGCTGAGTTATCTGTTAATGAACTGTGCTTTATTCAGTGGCATTTAACCTGGAAGTAAATGTGTAGGTTAAGAGATTCATCCGCATTTGTTTATATTGGACGTAGACAATGATTTCTGAAACATACTAGCTTATTAAAAAAAAGTACCAAGGTTGAATCTATGGAGAGAAAGGTGTTTTACTGTAACAGGGATAGTAGGCTACTCCCCCTTTAAAATCAATAGTGACAGTAGTGGAAACAATTTTTCTTCTAATTGTGAGTTACCACCCCAGTGACTAAGCGACCATAGGCATTGGTTTCTGGCCAATCATCAAAGTTGGGTCCAGAATTGCGGCATGAACATTATGTTTGTCCTATGGTCCTATGGTTCTGTCCCTTCCCTGTGGAATCCGTAGTCATGAACAGAGGACAAATTACTATTTGTATATTTTATCGCTGTGGGTGCTCATAGGGGTTGTTAAACCCTGAAACTTAAATTAACAAACAAAAAAATGTGACCAAAATCCTGTCAGTAATTTTCATTTCCGAACACACATCTGAACCAGTGGTAGCTGGTGACTACGTGCTACTGTGCTGTAGAATGTTAAAAAATTTTGAATTGAGATTCATATTGTTTATCACAGCTGAAAGTGCATGCATATGATTTGCTGCAAACATAAAATCAGCCTTTTAGACAGGCCATAATCAAAGCTCCTGTTCACCGTTCAGTGTGTGTTGGTTAGCCCGGGAATAACAGTGAGGTTCTGCCACTGCCTATGTGTTCAGTCTTTTGTGCTGTGTACCAAGTAGCATGGCCCCCAACAGCATGTCATTTCTACTGCCTACACCACACACCTCTTGGATCTTCTCAAGCTGGCCACAAGGGTCTTCTAATGTGCTGAATTTCTCTGAGCACGATATAGGTTTAAAAAAAAAACAACTAAAAGAGATACGACAACAGTAAGTAAAAATATCTGGTAGTATGTATTTCTTTTTGGAGCTAAGCTCTGAATCTCAGAGAACAGCTTAGTGATATGTAGGTGATGCGTAACATCACAGCCTCTCCTTGACAAATGTCAACCGCCTTCTCGTGGTACATCCTGTTCCCACTAAAGGGGCTCTGACGACCGCCAATAGCGGTATAACTATACCATCGGGATTAGAGGAAATTCTATCCCACACTCACCAACCCGCTTGGCCAGCGTGGTGAGTTATGGCCAAACCCCTCCAAAATGATTCCACAACTTAAATCTTGGCCCTCAGTCTCCGGCAGCTGGAATGTACCTGGCCAAGGCAGCGGCCAGTGCGACATGAAGGCAGAGGGTGCTAAGAATCCCCGGAGGACCGGACTAGGCTGCCATCTGATGCTGACCTTGGCTACGTACAACGGACGCTCCCTATCTTCTGATTCAAGGCTTCTTGAATTGGAAGAGGAACTACAAAGGATCAAGTGGGACATCGTGGGGCTAAGTGAGGTAAGGAGAAAAGGAGAAGATCTCATTGAACTGAAAAGTGGACATCTCTTCTACTATCGTGGGACAGATACTGGCAGAACTAGTGGTGGCCGCCCCGGTGGCGCAGTGGTCTAAGGCGTTGGCCTCTGATCATTCGTCCATAAGAGGTCCGGGTTCGAATCCCGGTCAGGCATGGATGTTGTGTTTGTCTTACGGCACTGGTTCTCTCCCTTCCCTGGAACCAGTGACCCTAAATTAGGGACGGGCGACTGCTTATAGCCCATTGAGTTGCTCACGGTGGTCGTTAAACCTCCAATCAAAAAAAAAAAAAAAAAAAAAAGAACTAGTGGTGTTGGATTTATAATAAACAAGAAATTGAAGGATAAAGTTGTAGAAGTTGAAAGTTCCTCTGACAGAGCTGCACGACTTGTTATCCAACTCTCGAAAAGATACCAGGCTCAGATTATTCAAACTTATGCACCACCACAAGTCATCCTGAAGAAGAAATTGAAGAATTTTATGAGGAAATTTGTCATCTAAATAATAAAGGTAAGCAGCACTTGAAAATAATTATGGGAGATTTCAATGCAAAAATAGGGCAACGGCAACAGAATGAAACTTCAGTAGGTAAATTCGGTCACTGCAACAGAAACCAGCGTGGAAATACTCTCGTTGAGTTTGCAGAGGCAGAAGGGTTTTCATCTTGAACTCCTTCTTCAAGAAAAAGCCACACAGGAAATGGACATGGAGACATCCAAATGGGACGACAAGTGAAATTGATTTTATTATGTGTAACAAAAAATTCGTCATAGAAGACTGCAGTGTGCTAAACAAGTTCAACACAGGTAGTGACCATAGATTGGTGAGATGTAAGATGCACCTCAACACCAAACTTGAACGTGGCAAGCTCATAAGACAAACAAAATCTATTGACATAACCAACCTTAAAAAACACCATAATACCTTCAAGTTGGAACTGAAGAACAGGTTCTCTGCTTTAGAAGGCCTAACATCGGAAGAAGTGGACATCTCTGAAGTTAACAGAAAAGTAACCAAAAGCTCTTATGGAAACAGCAACAAAATTAGCTGGGTCTAAGAACAAGTTGCATGTAAACAAATTATCAGGAAAAACGAAAATGTTGATGCAAAAAAGAAGAGAGATGAGGACAACTAAAGAAGATGGGACTTCCAAAGTGGAATATATAGAGATATGCAAGACAGTAAGAAAAAGTATCACTGAAGACGTAAGAAAATTCAACTGTGAACTAGTGAGGAAAGCAATTGAAAACAACCAAAGCCTAAAGATAGCAAAGGGACATCTCAGTAAGGAAGAAAACAGATTATGGCACTGAGAAAAGAAGATGGTTCTGTAACAAGAAATAGAGGCGAAATTTTGACAAGAGTGAAAGATTTCTACTCCAAATTATATGAAAGGGATGATACATGCACTCCAGACATCATGAAAGATACCAGTACCAGAGTTCCTCCAGTCCTTCCAGCAGAAGTTGCACATGCAATCAAGAACATGAAGCGGGGAAAAGCTCCAGGAGAAGATGGAATTACTGTAGACATCATACAAGAAGCAAGTGGAAAAATTGAAACAGTACTCGCCCAAATTTTCACTCGATGCCTTAATGAAGGAAAGATTCCTGAGGATTGGAACACCGCTACAATGATCCTGCTACATAAGAAAGGTGACATTGAGGATCTCGGAAACTACAGACCTATCAGCCTCCTATCAGTAGTTTATAAAATCTTCACTAAAGTTCTTTCACACCGCTTGAAGGTATCACTGGACATGGCTCAACCGAGAGAACAAGCTGGATTCAGGAGTGGCTACAGCACAATAGATCATATCCACGTACTGAGAGAACTAATTGAAAGAGCGAGGGAATATGGACTTCGATTGTGCATGGCTTTTATCGATTATGAAAAAGCCTTTGATTCGGTGAAACCATCAGCAGTTACAATGGCTCTGAAAACCTGCGGTATTGAAGATGCATACATTAATATTATTAATAACATCTATGAAAATGCAAGTGCAAAGATTCGGCTGTTTGAAAATACAACACACATAAAAATTGGAAAGGGAGTGAGACAAGGTGACACCATATCTCGAAGCTCTTTAATGCCACATTGGAGGGTGTTTTTCAGTCGCTGAGCTGGGAAAACAAAGGGATAAAGATTAATGGAGATTATCTAACCCACCTTCGTTTTGCGGATGACGTAGTCATTTTTGCAACTACCCCATCAGAGCTGCAGAGTATGATCCAGGAACTTGCTGACAAGAGTAAAGAAGTGGGATTAAAAATGAACTTTCAGAAGACAAAAGTGATGTTCAATGCTTTTACAAGAAATGAAGATTTATCGATTGATGGAGAAAAGCTGGAGATAACAGACACATACGTTTATCTTGGACAGCAGATATCAAGTGAGGGTCACATTGGTGAAGAAATTAATCGGCGTACAAAACTTGCCTGGAGAGCTTTTGGAAGAAACAGCATAATTTTCAAGAGCAATATGCCATTATGTCTTAAAAGAAAAGTGTTTGATCAATGCATCCTTCCAGTGCTTACGTATGGTGCAGAGACGTGGACCTTAGCTAAAAGAGACATACAAAGGCTGCAGACAACTCAAAGGAGGAGCATGGAGAGGTGCATGCTTGGTGTAACCAGGAGAGATAAGAAGAGGAACTCGTGGATCCGAAAAATGACAAGAGTGGAAGACATCATGATCAGGGTTAAATCCCTGAAATGGCAATGGGCTGGACATACTGCCAGAAGGACAGATCATCGATGGACAGCTGAAATTTTAGATTGGATTCCAAGGGACAGGAAAAGACCCAGAAGAAGACCACATGGAAGATGGGTGGATGAAATCGAAGAGTATGCGGGAGTGACATGGAGGAGACTGGCACAAGACAGACTGTTGTGGAGGAAACTTGGGGAGACCTTCGTCCAGCAGTGGATTGATAATGGTTGACAATGATGATGATGATGATGATGTATGTATGTATGTATGTATGATATAGGATAGCGAGTAACAAATGGCATTGAGACCCCCATCCCCTCTTTCTCCTATCAGAACTGGTAGCAGTGCAAAGGTAAGTATTTTACCCACAATTCATTCAGCGTGTTAGTTGACGTTTGCTGGATCAGTAAGTTAAAATTAAAAAACTTACCTGATTGTTTCTGTGACCTCATGACGTTTGCTGGATCAGTCGGTTAAAATTTATCTGTGTTTCTATTTTTTGTTATTTATTCTGTGGTTTTCCTAATCTTTTAATTTCTTGAATGGTGGTTATGGTTAATTCAGTAGATTTGTTGTTGAAACAACCATTTTCCTCAAGAACTTCAGAGGCAAAAAATGATGTAAAATCGTTAGGATTCTAAAGAAAATCGTTAGGATATCATGATACTTGGGGAGGGCCTAAAAATGAAGCTTGATCTGTGTGCAATTATTTGTCCTTTTTTTCATTTCATAAACTCTTTATAGCATAATACATAGCGTAACTTAGTTAATTCATGTATAATTAATTCATATTTAAGCTCTTCAGAAGTGTATTGAAAATTACAAATAATTAGATTACAAAGTTGATTGTACATTGCGCAAAGACACTGCAAAGATATTTTCCATTAAAAATATGGAAATAAAAACAGAATTTTCAAAAAACTTAAGTAAATAAGTTTTTTGAAAAATATGTTTTTATTTCCATATTTTTAATAAGAAATATTTTTGTGGTGCCTTTGATAATCCGTTGCTGAATATGTTTTCTTGGCAACTCAGGTCGTTGCAAATTAATAAATCTGTATATTCTTCAAATATTAGGCTTAATATATTATCAAATATATGATTATAAATTTAACCACCAACACTAAAAAGGTGAAGAAAATTATTAACAATTCATATAAATTTGTATATAATTACAGAAAACATCTGGAGTTGCCTTTATTTTTCTTTTATTAATATATATATTTTTTACAGCGGATGATGAGGCTAAGCCCTTTCAATTTCAAATCCAAGGTCTTTTCTGGAAAGGAAGGGTGGGGTGGGTTAGTCATAGCATGCACACTTTTAGTGGCACGGGTCGCCACTGATCTGAACTAGACATAATTCACCAAGAAGCCTTTTGTTTCTGTTTCTCTGTCACTGGTCATGAACTGAACTTTGCTGAGACATGCTCCATTTTCTAAACCCTCAATTAAAATGGCATATCTGAAACCATGATTTCTATATCTCTCAGCCCCTGTACAAATAGACTTCATTTGTCTTTTTTCTCTAAACTGAGCTCTTGAGCAACCATTTCACTGTGTTTATTCATTAGTAGACCTTCACATCACTCATTACATATCATTGGTTTTGTTCTTAAAAATGACAGAACCACATAAAATCTCATGCACCGTTAAATTTTTTTTTTTTTTGTTATGCTTTTAATGCCAAGAAACAGAAATTAAAAATGTAAATGACAACTGATAGTTTATTTTTTTTTTTGCATACATTATTTACTTTTTTTTTTTTAATTTTAAAATGATGATCCATAATTTGTTGCAATCTGTTTTGAAATTATAATACTTAAATAAGACAATATATTGGGTTGCTGCGAATAAAATACCCGGCAAAAGACCAACACATGTGGATGGCAAGAATGGAAAAGTAGGACAAGTTACCTAGGCAAAATAATCCACCCCGGTATCGACACATAGTTGCCATCTATCCGGCAAGGCCATGTTCCCGGAACGAAAAAAGTCTTGTGGCTGGGACCCGCAGAAGTCATCAACTGCACGTTGAACCTCGTTGTCTTTCGTGAACTGTTTCCCGGACAGGAAGTGATCCAGGCGACGAAACAGATGACAGTCTGTCGAAGACAAGTCCGGGTAATAGGCATTATGAGGCAGTGCTTCATAGCCCAAGGCACTTAGTGTCAGCATCGTTCGTTGTGCGACATGAGGGCAGGCGTTGTCCTGGAGCAGAAAAATACCATGTCTGTTGACCAAGGCCAGTTGTTTCTTCAGCAATTTATGGTGCATCTGGTGTAATTCAGCTCAACAACGTTTTGCAGTAATGGTTTGGCCTCTTGCCAAGAAACTCCGATGACAAGGAGCATCATCTTCTTAGTGTTTATGTGTGGCTTAAGATGCCGTCCAGCAGGCTGTGCCTTGTTTAACCTTTGCGCAGATCGTTTCTGATTATCATAAAGGACCCACTTCTTGTCGCAGGTGACGATCGATGCAATAGAGGTTCCTGTTTATTCTTGGCAAGCATCGACGTGCGGACTTCCAAATGCCCGGTCTTGTTGGCAGTTGTCAGCTCGTGCGGCAGCCACATGTCAAGCTTTTTAACCTTACCCAGCGCAGCCAGATGCCAAACAACTGTCGTTGTGGTAGACACCTACCTCTGCTGACATCTCACCACACATTTTTTGGGGATCCGCTTTAACCACACGTAACAGAACATCATCAGAAACAGCAACAGGTTGGTGACCACATGCTTCGTTTTGCAGGTCCGTATCTCTGCTTCGAAACTTCACAAACTATCACTGAATGGTTCATTTGTTGGCTGTATTCTCCCCAAACACTTTGTTAACGTTTCTAGTGACAGTTCCTGCAGAATGGCCCCATTTAAGTTCAAACAGGAAGATGGCTCTCAAATCCGGCATCTGCATGTTTCCTTTGCAAGCCACGTCACATTCAAAGAAACCACGCCTGAACCTTGTTCTTCACACATGTGCTAGCTATTTATAGTAACTCTGTGATGTAATATGCGCAACACCTGTGGGTGGTTCCATTCCGCTGTGGTGGGTCCGTCTCTTGCCCCACACATTTCACTCGCACCAACTCAATACTTACTTTCTTCCTGAAATGGGGTCAGCACATTTGCTATATTTCCTCTGACGTCCTCCAGGCCATTTGTTTCCCCATATATCAGAACTCATTTAATTCACATACTAATTTAGAAACTTCTAAGAACATTACTTTACCATCTTAGAATTCCTAAATTCAGAACAACCACATGGTTTCAATACTGTTACTAAACTCACAAATTTCAAAACACGAATTCTAAAATGTGTTTATATGCATTTACTACAATTGCAGTAAGTTAACTTAAAGATGAAAAGCAACTTAAAAAGAATTAAAGAGGTATCTCATGGTGCTCATTAGTACCTCAAACTTCTGTCAACTGAAGCTTTCCATCCAACCCTGTGGACATATTGGTGCTTGACATCTTCCTGTTAAGGTAGACTTCAGAATAAGAACCTTAGAGTATCGTATGTAAGCATTGACATCTATGCAAATATGACTGTTGTGCCATCTGTTGATCAACTCATAAATATTTGTTCCTGTTAACTTTTTATTTGACTTAAATGTGTTTTTTTTTTTGTTTGTTTCCATTAACTTTTATTTGAGCATTTGACCCAAATAAAAAGTCAATAGGAACAAATGTTTATAATTTGTATAAGTTAAACAATTGTTCATTAAAGAATGACAGGATATCAACACTGAAAACAAAGCTCATCAGTCTTTTAATCATTAATAAACAGAATCAAAGATATGTTTTTCATGAATACATGAGAAATTTAGGAAACTCAAAAGATTATGCACAGTAATCAGATTATGAATATTTAAATTGCTTGTAGTTTTTACTTATCAACCCTGTAACATCTCATCAGGAAAATTGAAAATTACATCACCTTGGAGTGGGAATCAAACTGCACCTCCTGATTTCCATTCAAGCATGCCATCTGTTACATCACCCAGAGCATCAAAGTTTTCAGTTGCATGGAACTTCGTCATCCTGGGTGATGTAACAGATAGCATGCTCAAACAGAAATCAGGCACGAGTTCAATTCCCACTATACAGCAATGTAATTTTCAATTTTTTAAGGTGATAGTACATGGTCAATCAATAAATCTACAAGCAATTTCAGTATTCATAATCTGGAGAATTTCCCATGTATTTATAAGTAGGTCTAATGTTGCTGTGAATAATATTTGAATTTCTCATGCATTTATGAGAAATATCTGCTCCTTGGTTAAAGAATCAAAGAATTTCACCATTGCTGGTGATTTTATTGTGAGGCATCAGCCATTGACTATATGTTTAGGGCAAGGAACAGTAGGTCTCATATCGCATTATGCTGTGGCATTTTTCCTGCAGCACACGTGTGTATTCTGAGAAATATGCTTAGTTTCATTGTAATGCCAAGTGATAACAGCTGCAAAAATAAAAAAATGCCAACACACAAAAAAAAAATGGCTTTGTTCCTGGCAAAGCAAAATTATTTTGTTTTCAGCTCTTTCAACAACCTGTACTTTGAAGTCATGTCTCAGCATATGTTTATTGAAGCCATATCTTTATTCTGTTCTACTTATTGGCAGTACCAATGATCAACCCTTGCCTATGTAGAAGTCAGGAAAAGTGTTCATATGTAGATCAGTAGTAGAATTTTCAGCATCTCCAATGAGCAGTGAAGAAATGGAAAAGACATTTACTTTTTTTATATTTTGTTTTGTTGAAAATATTATTGTTAAAACAATAAGGTTTGTGTTCAGAGCCTTGTAAGTGTATCTGTAAATGTTTAAAGTACTACTTTATCTTTCAGCTTATGGAAGGAATGTGAAAGCCACCATTGAACAACCATTGGATGATACACCTCTTCATCCTGGCAAAAATACTGTGACATATGAAGCCAGGCTTATAAAAGCCCTCTTGTTGGAAATTATGTCATAATTGCCTTTTCCCAGTGCTGTTTTTATACACAGAAATACAAGAATGAGTGAAGAAGGCTTTGCAACATTTTTTGTTGATGTAATATATTTTTATAAGCATTTAAGAATGTGAAAAACAAAAGATAGTTCTTCAGTGCATTCTTTTTTTCTCAATTTTGCCAACAGATATGACACTGCACTTACCATTCCAAACATGGAGTCTCACTTGTTCCTGTCCATGCCACCAAAAAGTTTTGAAGTGTTGTTCTGGTGTTGTGGCCTCAGAACATATGCAGCAAAAAATATATATAAATGATCGAAAATTAATAACAAAAATTTCTAAAAAATTAAAACGTGTGAGTAAGAACACTTGCAGTAAATTCTCTGAGAGTTAACAGCTCAATGTTACAAGAGGTGTCATTGAAGGTTCTCTCTCATTCATACGCTATTATATTTGTTTGTTTTTTTTGTTTTTGTAATAATTTTGGAGATCTTTAGTGTTTAAATTTTTTTTATTATATGTATTCTAGAACCACAAATTGCAAACTCAGTTATTCCTATGCTGTAAACAAAGACAAGAAACACACACACACATACACATCTTATATTACATAAAAGCAATTACATTGTTTGCCACTTTCTCAAAAAAATTTCAAATGCATGTATATTCATCTTTAATTTATCATTCCAGACCTGTTCCTAATTAATGCAACTGCTTAAAATTAAATGTTCATAATAATACAATAGCTTAAAATTAAAATGTTGGAAGTGACTGTTTGATTTATCTCTGTAATATATTTTTGAAGAGTCTGTCTAGTCATTTGTCACCCTGCAAACTTTGTAGAATTTATATAGCACTGTCAGTTTTGAACACTAATGCTGCAGATGCAAATAAGTGCAATTATTAAGTTTGTAAGGATCTAGTCATGTATTTTCCAAAGAAAATGTTAAAATTTACATAATTTGTGATTTAAAAATGCTTCATTTTGTGTGTATATATATTAAATGCTGTGAGAACAGTATACTTATACTCATACTTTCCTGCCATTTTTCACCAGAAAAATGTGATGTTTATACATAAAAAATATTGCACAATAAAGATAAAATTGAAATGTTTATAGTGTCATTCCTAATTTTATTTTATATCTGAAGTGTTTCCACCATGATTTTATCTTGTAAATACAAACATGGTACTATCATTATTCATTGGAAATTTTGAATTTTGCTGTTATCAATTCATTATTAATTCCTTAAAAAAATGTTTGTACTTTCCCTGGAATCCTGGAAAAAGGCCTTGAAATTGATTTCCCTTTTTTTTTTCCAGGCACAAAAAGTCCTTGATTTTTCATACTTTTGTGAAAAATCCTGGAACTTTTTCCTGCAATAGAAAAAAATTTGGTCAAAACATTTGGATTGATTGCATCACTTCTAGCTCCCTAAGATGGCATCTCTTGCTTCCATGCAGTGCCAAGACATGATGTCATCTCATGTGACGCTGCAGTGCAGGATCTTTGAGTAACATATCTCCATCCACCTTGGTTTGTGGCATAGCAGTCATGTGGCTGTTGGAGTCACAACAGGATGTGCAAACCTCGCCAGCAGTCTAAGATGGCTGTTCCTTTTAGTTTTATTCACTGAAAGAGATTGATATCTGGCCTCCCTGCTGCCATTGTATATGGGAACAGATGACTGTGGAATAGGGAATATTCAGTGTCATGGCAAAATTGTTTTGTATTATTGTTCTAAGTTGCATATTGCTTCATATAAGTTTTATACAGGTAAAATTTTGCACTTACTTGAAGATGTAACACACACTGAAGAACTCTCTGTAACAGTGAAACCCATGGGACATCATAAGAATTCTAAAAGTGTAGTAAATTTCATTCCAATTTGCAAAATTATAAATCATAGCACTATGATTCTAGCAAAAATTTAAGCTTGTGTATTTTTTTGATGAACTCCTGGAAAATCCTTAAAAAAAATCTGGAATTTATTTTCTGTAAGCGTGTACAGACCCTGTGAAAGTTGCACAGACAGTTTGGAAAATGCCATTAATGTATAGCAGCTCAGCAGTTGAAATGGTTGCATATGTGGAATACTGTGAAATGACTTAGTTGCTTTCCAGCAGTACTGTTGATTCATAGCATGTATTGAGTGATTAAACATGATTGCTATAATCAGTGACCCTGCCAGCTGTGAATTGCATGCAATTATTTGTTTTCTTCATGCAAATAACACAAATCCTGCCAAGATTCATCATGAACTACTTGAGTTTTATGGACCAAACATTATGAGTGAAAGATATGTAAGACAGGCAGTGATGTATAGAATGTTTAGAAATGGCCGAATGAATGTTCATGATCAAAAACCAGCTGGGTGGCCTTTTGTTGTGACTGATGAGCTTGTGCAGAAAATGGAAGTAAAGGTGCGACAAAATCGTCAAACTAAGCTTTCACTTGATTTTCCAGAAATTTCATGTACTCTTCTATATGATATTGTCACAGACAAGCTAGACAATCAAAAATTTTGCATTTGGGTATAGATGCTTACCAAAAGATGCTTACCGATGACCACAAAAAGAAGAGAATGGCCATCTGTGCAATGCAAATGACATCACTGGCACAAAAGTGCCAAATTTTCATTTTTTTCCATGTAGCCACGTCCTCAGAAAACTTGAAAATTACATCTAGAAATCTGAACACTATTCAGATTCCTAAGCTGTATCTGCTTAGTTTCAGTTGCATGTAACTTAGTTGTCCTGTGTGGTAAAGTGGAAGGTGGTAGCATGCTTGAACAGAAAGCAAGAGATGTGGGTTCGATTCCCGTCCTAGAGTGGGAATGTAATTTTCAAGTTTTCGGAAGAGGTGGCTATATATATGCAATTAATCGTGAACTTTGTTACCACTTGCTGGTGAAAACCTTTCATATGGCCAATTGTGCTTTACAGATTCCTCAGCAGTTCCAGGATTTTTCACAAAAGTTTCCCATATATATATGGGAGACAGTAAAAACATGTCATTATTGATACCTTTTTAATGACGTTTGCTTTGCCTTTCATGTATGTCTATAGAATTATTTTGTCAGTGGGATTCGTTTCCCATTGATGTCTTAAGACCTTATTTCACTGTTTTCCAATCAGCCATCTCCTTAGAATGCATGAAAATTGCAACACCAGAGAACACTGGCAAAAGAGTTAAGAGTAACACCACCCGGAATGCTGAATTTCCAAGAAACTGAAGATAAGTGATTGTAGCTTAGGCATCTGAACTAAATTTACACTAGTTGAAGAATCCTACGAGGGGCGTTCAATAAAGATCCGTATGCTGATCGAAAAAATAATGGTACAGTATGGGGTCTCTTTTATCCAGAACCCTTAGGACTTGGTGGTTTCTGGATAATGGGTTTTCCATAATTTGTAGCACAATGCCTAAAATATGATGTAGCATAAGAACTTTTTTTTTAAAAAGCTGTTCTGCAAATACTAATTTTCTTGCTGTCATTCTTATACTGATAATTCCATTATCTATGTGACATCTATTCTGTCAATCTCTCTCTCTCTCTCTCTCTCTCTCTCTCTCTCTCTCTCTCTCTCTCTCTCTCTCTCTCTCTCTCTCTCACTCACTCACTCACTCACTCACTCACTCACTCTCTCTCTCTCTCTTCTTAATCCATCAGCTTGCCTTTCATACTGTTCTTGTTGGTAGTAGTAGTTAGTCTGTTTAACCCTACAATTGTTTTGTTGCTTCTTTTGAACAGCCGTCTGTTGTTGTTTTTTTATACTTACTCTGCTTTGTCTGTTTCACTCATAACTTTCTCTCTCTTTGTAATAATGCTTATTGTCTCTCTGTAATAATGATTATTATGTATGTCTTACTCGTGTTTATTGGATGAAACTGCCATACATGAGCACAGCTTGGGTGCGATGAATATTGCATAAATGTAATCGTTGGCACAAATGTTTGTATTGCCTTCCATGTATTGGGCCCTTTCATAATTATTGGCCAATGCCGACAAGGCGAGTTTGCATAGCCGGTTACGAGGGACGCCTCGTAGGAGGAACTACCAAACACCCTTGCAAATTGAATCGGTTCAGTCCACGTGTATAAAACGGTATTTCAGACAGATCTCAGCAGTTGGGGACATGATGGAGCAACCTGACGTGAGATCAGTGCTTTTGCATGAATTCAAACTTGGCTGGAATGTGTTCGAAACGGTCGCAAATGTCAATAAAGCGTGGGTTATCGGAACGACGAGTAACAGAACTGTCCGTAGACTGTTTTCCAAGTTCCATGATGGTGATGTTAGCCATCGACCATAAGCCAGGAGCCGGTCGTCTGGTTCTGTGTGACACTGTGCATTTAAGGCAGAAAGTGGAAGAAAAACCAACGTCCTCAGTACATGAGCTGAGTGCCGAACTTGGCGTATCATCAGCGACAGTTTCCAGACACCTGGCAGCTATGGGCAAGGTTAAAAACTGAATACCTGAGTTCCACACAAACTCACTGAACAGCAGCAGATACGGCATCTGGAAACATGCATTGCCCTCCAAAAACGTGAGGCTAGTGCTCTCTTTTTGCATCGGATCCTTATGGTTGATGAAAAATGGGTGCTTTATGACAAAGGGAAGCGAACAGTGCAGTGGCTCGATAAAGGGGAACCACCCAAACACATGTCCAAACCCAAGTTGCACCCACAGAAGGTTCTGATCTCTGTGTGGTGGACTGCCAAGACTGTGGTTCATTTTGAGTTTTTGCTGTGAGGTCAAACAGTCGCAATGGGCGTGTGCTGCCATCAGCTGAACGAATGTCACTAGAAATTATGCAGCAAACAACCATTGCTCGCCAACCATTTGATTTGGGTCCCATTCTGCTTCAGGATGGCGCACGACCACATGTGTCTATTGGAAGCATGTGAAAAATCAACGTCTTGGGGTACAAGGTCCTCTCTCACCCTGTTTATTCACCTGACTTGGCCCCCTCAGACTTTCACATGTTTCGCCATTTAGACCTTCTTGAGGGGCAAACGTTTCGCTAACAAGGATGCTGTGGTTTCCGCCGTTAGCGATTCCTCGGACCACTGTGATGCCAGTTTTTGCCACCATGGCATTTTTGCACTGAAAACATGTTGGGCGTGTATAGCAGCCGAGGGCAGAAATTTTTTGGAATAAAATGCATTTTGTCGTCTGTTACTGCTGTTTGTTTCTTTGTGTTCGAATCGGCCAATAATTATGAAACGACCCAATACTTGCAAAGAATTATTTTTTCAGGAAAATTAGTTTCCCACTTATGTATGAATATTAAGTATGCACACTGCCATGCTTTGCGTTTCACTAATTAGGAAACTAATGGTCATTTTAATTTCTGTTGTTATAACGGCTTTATATCCCTTCCAGAACTACAGATAAATACGAAGCTGAAAGACTTACTTCTGAACGGTCCATAATATTGCCTAACACATCCTAAAATACAATCGTGCAATGTCATTTGCTTCCCTCTAAGCGACAAAAAAAAAAAAGGAGATTCCAGGCAACTGTCTGTATACTGCCTTAAAATTCAACCACAGATTCACCGGTACATCTCGGTTTTTGTTACCACTTACTGGTGAAAACCTTTCATATGGCCAATTGTACTTTACAGATTCCTCGGCAGCTATTGATATTCGTATTGGTCGTAATGAAAATAAAGAATTAGTGTTCGATATTGACAGCCCTGGCAGATATTCTGGCTAGAATTCCTTACGCCCAAACATATAAGACTTCAGCCAAGGCAATTGAACATGAAGTAGGAGGGCACAACCTGGACCTGCGTTGTGTTGATAATTTATTTACATGTTCTCTATATCCCCTCTACAGAATACATAGTGCATGAAAAAATGGTGCAATTTTATTACCACTTTCTTGAAAACTGTGAAAAATACTGTTTACTAGATTGTGGCTTTTGCCCCACCAAGCCACTAGTGTATACATTTCATTGGTCATGAAGTTGTGTTTACCAAATTTAGTAGACACCTTGGAAAGAAGACAGTCTAATAAAACAAAACCAAGCAGAACTTTTCCCAAAGAGCAGATGTGAAATATTACTCGTAATTCTGTATCATTTGCATTTATGTGCTGCTTATCTAATAAGCAGGTGCTTTTTTACATGGCAGTGTTCAGTGAAATGAAATTCTTTTTATTTTTATAAAGTATACACAACAAAATGACACCATAAGGACCATAAATAGCTGCTTTGTTAAGTTGTGACCGACTTCTCTTTTACACTGATGTTGTGCTTACAGTTCCTCTTTTGGAATTGGTGTTGTATGTGCTGGAGGCTTGGCTAAAGAGTCCTCAACTTGAGCTTCGATTTTTTCACTCGTAGGTTTGGTTTTCAGTTGTTCATTTGCATCATCAACAGAAAGTCCATGGGGTTTCATCTGAAGGAGAAAAATTTCTAATGGGCACTTCGAGATCACAAAACAGAGTAACATACAAAAGCCTGAAGTCATAACACAGAGCATGACTCTCAAGAATAGTATCACAGGAACCTTAATATTTTTTTCTTACCATATCCATTAGGGAAAAAAATAAAAACTATATTTCGTTTTTTCATATTATGAAGAGGTAAAAACACTGGTCAGTTATGGTTTTAAAACTCTCAAACAGTTTGCATGTGTAATGCATTAATTACATGTCACATCACTTTCAAAAGAGCTTTTACTGTCGTGACAGTACCATATTTTATACCATAAGTATATAAGATTAGTTAGTGAGATGTCACAAAATTTCATCACCCAGTGAAAATTTAATGAATCAAACTTCTCAAGACATTCATTTGGTATGTGATGTTTTCATGAGGTATAATGTCACGGTCCAGTGAAATTGTGATGGTTCAAACTTACAAGCCCAGAAATGCTGCTTATGACAGCAAGTACTTTTTCGATGTTCTGCGATCCACATATAACAACAAACATATTACTTCCAGGCATGAAAGGACACTGATGAATAGCTTGTGTTTTGGCAAGCAGAGCACAAAAATGGGGTCTGAAATAAATCGTGTAACTGGAACTATAGTAATAACATTTAATCTTGTGTGAAATGTGCTTACTACATTAATCATGTGTGTAGAGGGCATTATGTGCATTTAAGTTTTGTTATTTAAGCGGTGTAACTCTTTCCAACAATTTTAGATCGCAGTTTTTTTCAAAACACAACGAAACACGGAATGAAAGTATTCAATAAAAATGAATACAATAAGCATGTAAAATAAATATTCAATTTAACAATGCACATGCTGAACTAAACAGCAAATACAGATATGTGAAGTACAGCATTTGATAAACAGAAGCAAAATGCTCAAAAATCGTCCATTCAATAAGAATGAATGGATGTTATCATCAGATTTTCATCCTTTTGGAATGTTCTAGAAATGATATTTTTTATTCATTCCTTAATCTTAACAGTTTTGTGGTAATTCACCCAGTGAAAATTTAATGAGATGGTAATTCACCCAGTGAAAATTTTTATATCTAGTTACTTTCCCAGTGAATGAAAGAGGAGGATATGTTGCAGCCAATCATAGTTATGGTCATCATCAGCAATCATTCTCAATCTGCTGCTGGATGAAGGTTTCCCAAGTCTCCAACAATTCTCTCCTTTGCCTCTCTGGTATGCTTTTGAATTTCATCCACTCCCATGTGGTCTTCTGGATCTTTTCCTTCTCCTTGGTATTCACTTTAGTATTTCAGATATCCAACAGTGGTTACTTTGTGTGGGTTGAGAACCTACACCATGATGTCATCAACACTTGCCATTTTCCTTATCCATGAGTTCCTTTTCCTATCCCTTTTAGTTACACCTAGCATG
The DNA here is from genome assembly GCA_039090855.1 of Macrothele yani. NCBI lineage: Eukaryota > Metazoa > Arthropoda > Arachnida > Araneae > Macrothelidae > Macrothele > Macrothele yani. Next base: position 15,331,675 of record CM077027.1, on the reverse strand, counting down.
TATCTCTCTCCATGCTTCTTTGAATGGCCCACAAATGCTGTATGTCTTTTTTAGTTATAGTCTGTGTCTCTGATCCATAAGAAAGAACTGGAAGAATGCATTGGCCAAACACCTTTCTCTTAAGACATAATGGTAAATTGTTTTTGAAAATTAAATTGTTTCTTCCAAATGCACTCCAGCCAAGTTTTATATACCTAGTAATTTCTTCTTTGATGTGACAGTCATTTGATATCTGTTCATTTGTCTAGGAGAGTCTATAATGTTGTTCATCAGTAGACCTTACATTCCATTTCTGCTAATACAGTGCCCATAATTTTAGTACTTAATACACTGCCGGACAATTGCTAAGGACGGATGACAATAGCAATGATAGCAACCATAAAATGGAAGGCAGGAAAATGTGGAAATTAGCATAAGTGCGGGATACAGTAAGACGTGTTGTGCGTATGCAAATTTTGGATTGCCGAACTTGTTCGTGACGTCATAGCGCTGATAAGAGATAAAAAGGATTTGACGCGTATTGACCGTTGTTGTTCAAACGCAAAATTGAAAGGGAAAGAATCAATTGACGAACTTGCAATTTTCAGTATGTCTTCCTGACATCACCTAGATGATTTTACGCGTGGCCGTATTATTGGCAAGATTGAAGAAGGGCGAAAAATAACAGATGTTGCCAGGAGTTCGACGTCAGCCACAGTGTTGTTTCAAGGCTTTGGAAATCATTTCAAACAAATGGAGAGTGTAGCAAACGTCACAAGGGAGGTCGTGTTCGCAGTACGACACCTGCAGAAGATCGGTACATAGTGCTATCAACAAAAAGACACCGGCGCAACACAGCTAGTGAGGTAGCAAATCAGTTTATGGCTGCTACTGGCAAGCGGATCTCCCGAAAAACTGTCGCCAGACGTTTGCATGAAGGAGGACTATACGCCCGCCGTCCTGTAGTGTGCATCCCATTGTCCAGACGTCACCGTACCGCCCGTTTGCAATGGTGCCATCATCATCGCAATTGGACTGATAACGACTGGTCTGCTGTCCTCTTCTCAGATGAGAGTAGATACAGTCTATCGTCTGATTGTCGACGACAACTGATCTGGCGTGAGAGTGGTACTGCATATTGTCCAGCAAACACACAGGAAAGGGACCGATATCCGACGAGTAGTGTCATGGTATGGGCTGGTATCATGATCAATGGCCGTACGTCCTTCCATGTGCTTCCAACTGGGACTATGACTGGCCAAAGATACATTAATGATGTTCTGCTACCTCATGTTCGCATGTTCCGTGGTGCTGTAGGTGATAGATTCATTTTCATGGACGACAACGCAACATGTCACCGAACAGTCGCTGTCCAGGAGTGTTTTGAGAGCGAGGATATTCAACGCCTCGTATGGCCAGCACGTTCTCCAGATCTGAATCCCATTGAAAATGTGTGGGATGCTTTGGGAAGGAGTCTTGCTGGTCGCCAATGCCCTTCAATAAACAAGGACACCTTCATCCTTGCACTGACAGAGGAATGGGAAAATTACCCCAACAGCTGCTTGATAATGTTGTGCAAAGCATGACACGACGCGTGGAATCTTGCATCGCCCTCCATGGTGGCCATATCCCGTACTGACATCTTACGCCGGAACGCCTGCGGACGGTAATTGCATTTTTTTCACGTTTCGTATTCTGCACAAAATAGCCTGTTTGTCCCTTGAACACGTTCCAAAGCCTTCTGGATTTCAGAGCACAATAAATTGTCTTTCTTGTAATGTCCTGGCATTCTGACATTATTTTATTTCACTTGGCATCCAACCACACTTACTTTTTTATGCGCTATACAGCCGTTTATGATCCGTCCTTAGCAATTGTCCAGCAGTGTATTAACTAACACAGAGTGTAAAAAATAAGCTTTGGGTAATTTTCCCTTAATTGGAGCACTTCTGCTACTAGCCCCAGTGATCTTTTGTGGATGGATGTTGACCTTCAAGAACAGTGCATAAACTGCATTTGTAAAATACCACAGCAGAAGAACCAAGGATAATTTGTGCTTTTGTATTGTGATAGTGAACATCATTAACTCCAATGAAGATCTTTTCTGGTTTGGGGACATAATGTTGCCATGTGGTTACAGTAGATGATATTAACTCAATTTGTTTTATGCTTTGCAGAATTTTGTAAAAAATATTTTTATTTTATTTTTCTATATTTTCAGTGTAAAAATTTTCTCATATTGAAGGTCAAAGAATCTCATGTGTTACTTTATGTTATATATGCTTTCCTCTGTATTAGGCAAAGCATGTGACAGCTATCTCAGTGAGATTGAATTTTTACTTGTGAACATTATTTGAAAAGTCTTAGTTGTTTGTAATTTGAGAAGTCTTAAGTAGTTTGTTGCATCTACGTAAATATATTTGCATACATTTTTGAAATTTGGTAATACACAACGTCAAGAGCTAGAAATTTTTTTTTAATTGCTGTATTATACTGCATCAGGATTGGTTCCAATAGTGGAAACAATAGTTACATCTAGTTGGTTACATTACACTGAAATGTGTTGGCATTAAATTGTGCTTGGCTGTTTGTGATAAGTGTGATGCATGCTTGATTAAGTAAATTCCATATGTATTTATACGTAGTGTGATCAAAAAGTTCCACGACTAGGTACGTAGCTCGCCAACAGATGGCAGTACGTGGATGTGCGAGCATCGGTCGAGAGCAGTGACCTTCATGAGTCGTTGTGTCGAGTGGCGTCATTCTGTGAACATCGGGAGCTGTGCTACACGATATTTGGTGACCACGTGAACACAGCTGCGATTTCGGTATGGACTTCAAACTAGAGCAGCAAGTGAACATGAAATTCTGCGTCAAACTCGGCAAAACGGCAACGCAGACGCATGAAATGTTGCGGCAGGCTTATAGCAATGAGTCGTGCGAGGTGTTTTGAGTGGCACTCACGCTTCAAGAGAAGCACTGGAAGACGATGAGAGGTCAGGGCGACCGTCCACGAGCAAAACCCCCGAAAATGTGGACAAACTTAGGGAACTGGTGCAAGAGGATCGTCGGAGAACCATTCAAGACATTGTTACCATCATGAGTGTGTCATACGGAACAGTGCAAGGATTTCTGACATTGGTTTTGAACATGCACCACATTGCTGCAAAGTTGTGGGCCTACGATTCTGAACCAGAAGGCGCTCCGTGTCGAACTCTGTCAAGATCTTCGTCAGCCGGTGGTGAATGAACCAACGTTCCTATCGCGGGTCAACACTGGGGACGAGACATAGGTCTACGGTTATGACCCGGAGACCAAACAACAGCCGTCGCAGTGGAAGAGCCCGGCATCTCCACGACCGAAGAAGAACCGACAGATCCGGAGCACAACCAAAAAGCATCCTCATCGTGTTCTTCGACATTCGTGGGGTTGTGTACCGTGAATTCATCCTCGAGGGCCAGACCGTCGCCACCCTTTTCTACTGCGATGTTCTTCGGCGTCTTAGGGTGGACATTCGCCGCAAACGACCTGAAGTGTGGCTCAGGGGCGATTTCCTGCTCCATCACGACAATGCAGCAGCTCACAGAGAGTTAGCAACACACTAGTTCTGCAGCCCCAACAGCATGACCACCTTTCCTCACCCTCCTTAGTTGCCGGATTTGGCCCCCTGCGAGTTCTTTCTGTTCCCGAAACTGAAGCTCAAGGTTTGCCGTTTTGAAACCGTGGATGAGACCCAGCGCGAATTGCAGACGGTTCTTGACACGATTCGCGAACAGGACTTCCAGGGAGCATTCCGACAGTGGCAAAAACGCTGGCAGTGGTGTATCGCTGCCCAAGGAGACTACTTTGAATGAGATCATAGCCACACTTAAGTAACGTAAGTACTTTGTTGTATATCGGCCTAGTCTCAGAACTTTTTGATCGGACCTTGTATTAATGCAATTTTTAGAATGAACTGATGCCTCTACTAACATTACATTGACTAAGCTTCAGATCATTTTTTAATAGAAAATGAAGGCATTCAAATGCAATGGAACTTCACACTTAGAAATTTTATTCACAGTAGGGTAACCAACAAGTGAAAGAAATACAATTTCATGAAATATTGTGTCTGGTTTAACAGATGTGGGCTTCTGGCTAATTATCTGGGTTGGGTCTGGGTTCGAAACCCTGTTGAGGCATGAGTGGTGAATTTGTCTAATGGTGCTAGTTCTATCCCTTCCCTGGACCTCGTGTGTCTAAATCTAGAATGGGGCTACCCAATTGCAGAGTGGTTTGAGACTCTGGCGTCTGACCATTCTTCCGCGCTGAGCCTGGGGTTAAGTCCCGATGCGGCATGGATGGTGTGCTTCTCTGATGGCGATGACTCCCCGAAAAAACAGTGGCCCTAAATTCTTGAACTGTAACTAAATTAAAAGTCGTTCAAGAATTCATGGATCAGCCAAAGAAGGAAAGTATAGATGAAGGGGGGTACCATTTAGGGCTCACATTCATTTCCTTTGAAACTGCAATAAGCAAATTGCAAGTACAGAGTAGGCAAAGTACAGTGTCAGCCCCGTACCGCCCATATGGTTTGATAGATAAGCCCTGTATTTTGAAGAACCCAGGAATCGGTTGTGAATGTTAAGAAAACACCTGAAGCCTATACATGTGAGAAAAGGAATTGCACAGCTATTTTATAAGCAAGCCTTCCCATTTTTATTGTGTTAATTGTATGCACCAGTCTTTCCCTCAGTCTCTTTGCAGTTTCTTCTCTTACCTACCATTAATTTATTTTCATTTCTCTCTCATCGCGCCAGACACGATATTTTGCTTTCGCAACACTCTTTTAACTTTCAAGATTGTTTTTCGATTTTAGGAGGCTGACATTCTTGTGTTTATGTCTGCGTTAATTATCTGAAACTGTAAATCAGAACTTACTGTGGTTAGGTATCTATGCAACATACACTGCCTGACAGAGAAAATGCCACACCACAAAGACGTGAACGCAGTGCCATGCAAATTGCAGGGTGGGTGCACGAGTACAAGTTATGCAAATGATTGCATTTGCAAGCCAATCGCACTAACGGGGCATGGGATATAAGCGGACAACCATCCCGTGAGGCCATCAGTCAGGATGTCACTGCCGCGAGAAGTGAGCGGTTCTACCGTAACCACGTCTGGAAATTGAACAAGGGGTGCCAATGTCGTTAAGATGCCGTCATACACCATTTCGTCAAACGGATGAGTTCACGAGAGGTGTCATCATAGGTCTTCGTACTGCCGGATGGTCCTTGCGTCGTATTGCAAGAAAAACGCAACGTGATGCCATAACCGTCGGTCGCATTTAGAGACAGTGGTCCCAGGAAAGATCTGTGCAACATCATAGGGGGACCGGAGCACGAAGACTGACGTCCGAGCTCACGGATCGTCACATCCAACGTCATGCTGTAATGGACCTACAGACCAGAACGGGCGACATTTTACGGAGCGTACGGGGAGGCTTGGATGCTCCGATATCGATGCAGATAGTGTCGCACTGATTGGCTGCGTCTGGTTTGCTGTCCAGCCGTATGTTGCGATGGCTACCCTTAACAGCTAGCCATTGTTGTCACCACTTGTCGTGGTGTTGTTGTAGAGCTGCGTGGGGTGCCGAATGGAACAGTGCGGTATTTAGCGACGAATCGCGGTTCCGTCTCACCACGGATGATCGCCGTGTGAGAGTCTGGAGGCGACGTAGCCAACAGGCTGATTCCTCTGCCATTGTGGAGCGTCACAAGGCCCTGCAACGTGGAATCATAGTGTCACCGCTGGTACGCATTACTGGCACATTGACGGCACTACGCAATGTTGACAAGGTGCTGCGGCCCGTGGCACTACCGTATCTGCAGGGCATCCCAAACGCCGTTTTTCAACAGGATAATGCCTGGCCGCATACCGCTCGGATCAGCCTGAATGCTTTAAACGGTGTGTGGATGCTTCCGTGGCCAGCACGATCCTCCTTCCAATGGGGACTTTCATGAAGTAGAAGTCGGGCAATCAGAATGAATATTTAGTCTTAAAGGCAATCTCAACATCCTAAAAAAAAAAAAAAAAAAAATTTGAGATGAAAAAAAGTTTATACTTATTGCTGCAAAACTAAAATTCATGTTTAATCTATTGCTTCCCATTGTTCATTCTATGAAGAAGCTCTTCAAATGAATATATTAAATAAATGATACAATAAAACTCACAGACATCTTTAGTGGAATGATCCGGGGGTTGGGGGCAAGATGTGCTCATGAGCTGTGGGTAGGTTCATTTCCATCCTTTGAAGGACTGAACTTATAGCTCAAGTGTACACCACTCTCCTATCCTCTATGGTTCCCACTCTGCTATTTCTCAAGGACATGAGAGCAGCTCCGGTGGCGATGGCTCTGATCATTCGCCTAATGGAAGGGTCAGGGTTCGAATTCCGGTTAAGGCATGAGTGTTGTGTTTGTCTTACGGCTGCCCCAGTGGTGCAGTGACTTAAGCGATGGCTTCTGATCATTCGCAAAACGGAGAGGTCTGGGTTCAAATCCCAGGTAAGACAAGGTTGTTTGTATTTGTCTTTCAAAGGTTTATTCCCTGAGTTCCTTGTTCATCTATGTATATTACTGCCGTTGAAACACAGAATGTCTATGCTGTATATATCTGTCCACCAAGTTCAAAATGTGTGTCAATGTATCTGTCAAGCAAGTCCAATAAATGTTTTTTTTTAAACCTGCAGTCAAAAAAAGGGGGAAGGGAAGGGGGCACAAGGCACATAAGGTTTTTATGTTTAAGAATGCGTGCCCTTGAGTCGGAGACAAAAAAAAATTCATTTCTGCAGTTCCCACTATTAAAATTAATGCCGGTATGTAAATTTCTATTAAAAAAAGTGCCGGTATGAAATACTAGGAAAAATGAAATACCGCTATGCCATATCGGCCCATTTTGAGCACTGCTTCCAATGGTAAAAGACCTTCACACCCCGCCTACAGAGATATGAAAGACTGTGTTTCACAACTAGACGTATATTATCATCCCGGGCGGCGGGAGGTGAATGTTTAGTTGTGGTCAGGCCTGGCCTTCTCCAAACAGGGGACCGGGTGCAAAAAAAAATTTTGGGGCCCTAAAAAAATCTGAATAATAAGAGACATAAATAAAATGAACCAAAAAAAATTGTATTCGAGGAGACTCGTTCTCAGTTTGGATGTCTCCAATAATTTGTTAAGAGCCATGAATATAATGAAACACCATTAAGTAAATACTTTGTTATTATTATAATTGTAAAAAAAAAATATGCTAATCAGTACGTAACAAAAAACACACATATATGAATATTATAAATACTCGCACACATATGAACGAATTATCGAAATTTAAAATGAAAATTAAGAAATCATATCAAATAATAATTAACGTTTACTTAACATTTTGAAATACATGACTTTTTTATTGCCATATCGTTAATAATAGTAAAACAAGAAAGATGACACCGAATTTTCGGGTATAATGAGCACGTCCTTTGAATCCGTTCTGACGCAAATTAAATTTATCAAAGCTATTCAAAGTCAATGGAACCGGTATGGAAAACAATAGTATCTGACGGAAGAAAGAAGTTTTTCAATCAGATTTTTAATCCCTCAGATATTGCTGTAAACGGAATCGTGAGCTTACACCCTCTGGTTGCAGACTTGTGCTTTAAGAAAAACAGGAATTTATATCAGAAACATTTCGCATCGGAAACTCTCTCCAACACCGAAAGAAATTTTCAAATCGGACTCTTAGAAACAGAGATATCGACAAAAATAAGATGTGACTTTACTTCCCCTCGTGGGAAAACCATGCATTATTTTAGGAAGAAAGTATTCTCGAAAGGTTTTTCCATATGAGCGGAATCGGTCCAAAAAAAAAAAAAAATTTAGTCTAGTTTTCAGGAGCCCAGATTTTGCTACAAATACATCAGAAGCAGAAATTAACACTTATGCCCACTGATGACCAAACCATTATTTACCAAACATTAGAAATTATGTGAAAAATCTTTTCCATCAGGTCTTGTATGCGATACAGGAAGAATTTTTCAAATCAGAGTTTTAGGAGCAGAAATAACGCAGAAAACGCAATTTACCTTTGTGCTCCCTAGTGGAAAGTCTATGATTTACTTGAAAATTTTTAATTTATAGGAAAAACATTTCGCATTGGAAACAATATCCAACAAAGAAGGAATTTTTCAAATCGGACTCTTAGAAGTAGAGATATTGACAAAAATAAGGTATCCATCTACACCCCCTGGCGTAGAAACTGTGCATTATTTTAAGAAGAAAATGTTTCTAAGAGGTTTGTCGACATGAGTAGTATCGGTCTACAAACGACGTTTTTTTTCGATCAAGAATTTAGGAGCTCATATTTTGATGCAAATACATCAGAAGCGGAAATTAAGATTTACGCCCCCTGGTGGCCAAACCATTTTTTTACAAAAATTAGAAATTATGTGCAAATGATTTCGCATCAGGAGCTGTATCCGGTGCAGAAGGAATTTTTCTAATTGGAGATTTAGAAGCAGAGATATAGGGGGAAATCCAATTTACCACTACATTCCTTAGAATTACTTGAAATTATATGAAAAACATGTCACACTGAAAACACTATCCAACAAAGAAGGAATTTTTAAAATCAGACTCCTAGAAGTAGAGATATTGACAAAAATAAGATATACATCTACACCCCCTGGCGGAGAAACTGTGGAATATTTTAAGAAGAAAATATTCCAAAAAGGTTTATCGATGTGAGTGGCATCAATCCACGAAAGAATTTTTTCAATCAATATTTTAGAAGCTCAGATTTTATGGCAAATACATCAGAAGCAGAAATTAACACTTACACCCCTGGTGGCCAAAGTATTCTTTACCAAAAATTTGAAATTATATGCAAAAGATTTCCCATCAGGAGGTGTATCCGCTGAAGAAAAAAATGTTCAAATCGGAGTTTTAGAAGAAGAGTTATCGGGGAAAATATAATTTACTTTTACGCCCCCTAGCGGAAAATCTATGCGTAATTTGAAAAAGTCACTATATATCTAAAATACTCTTCGACATAAATGGAATCGAAAGATAAAATAATTTTTTCAATCAGATGTTTAGAAGTAAATCATCATCATCATTGTCAACCATTATCAATCCACTGCTGGACGAAAATCTCCCCAAGTTTCTTCCACAACGGTCTGTCTTGTGCCAGTCTCCTCCATGTCACTCCCGCATACTTTCGAATTTCATCCACCCATCTTCCATGTGGTCTTCTTCTGGGTCTTTTCTTGTCCCTTGGAATCCAATCTAAAATTTAATTTCGGCTGTCCATCGATGGTCTGTCCTTCTGACAGTATGTCCAGCCCATTGCCATTTCAGGGATTTAACTCTGATCATGATGTCTTCCACTCTTGTCATTTTTCGGATCCACGAGTTCCTCTTCTTATCTCCCCTGGTTACACCAAGCATGCACCTCTCCATGCTACTTTGTATTGTCTGCAGCCATTGCATGTCTCTTTTAGTTAAGGTCCACGTCTCTGCACCATACGTAAGCACTGGAAGGATGCATTGATCAAACACTTTTCTTTTAAGACATATTGGCATATTGCTCTTGAAAATTATGCTGTTTCTTTCAAAAGCTCTGCAGGCAAGTTTTGTACGCCGATTAATTTCTTCATCAATGTGACCCTCACTTGATATCTGCTGTCCAAGATAAACGTACGTGTCTGTTATCTCCAGCTTTTCTCCATCAATCGATAAATCTTCATTTCTTGTAAAAGCATTGAACATCACTTTTGTCTTCTGAAAGTTCATTTTTAATCCCACTTCTTTACTCTTGTCAGCAAGTTCCTGGATCTACTCTGCAGCTCTGGTGAGGTAGTTGCAAAAATGACTACGTCATCAGCAAAGAAGGTGGGTTAGATAATCTCCATTAATCTTTATCCCTTGGTTTTCCCAGTTCAGTGATTGAAAGACATTTTCCAAATATGTGGAATAAAATGTATTGAATTCGACATCATCTGCATTCACGCCCTCTAGCGACGAAATTGTTCATCGTAAAAAAAACCGAAAAGAAGGATCATCTTTCGCATATTTCAAGCTTCCGAATGCAAAAATAATTTTTCAAATCGCACTAATAGTTGCAGAGATATTTGTGGGTGCAAACGGACGGACAAACCGGTAACGTAAACACGATCTTTTTTTTACAAAAGACGTGCTAATGGCAATCTTTAAGAACGTCTTTTTCGATATTTAATATATAGCAAGTGCGTTCAATTGTTCTGTAGACATTGTTGAACAGAGGTAATTTTTTATAAGCTTTAATTTGCTGAAAGAACGTTCCCCACTTGCACCAGTAATAGAAAATGTTAAGAAAATTCGAAGTACACTGCGTCTTACCAACATGGCGGCGAAGACTGTGACATCAGAATCGTGACGTTTCGCTGGCTTCATTTTGATCACACGAAGGGAACGGCGGACCCCTCCATCTATTCTAACCTCCTTGGCTCACCCTACGTAATTTTAGAAGAAAGTGAATGGGGGCGTTAATAAACGCCAGTTCAGTTACGAGGGTTCCCCGATGTTACAACAATTTAGATTGAGTTTATAACTTAATTTTAACCAAATAACCATTAAAATTTTTACTTTTTATTTTCTTTGGTTTCATCATCACCCCCCTCCCCCTTCTTTTTCATTTTCCGTGGCCCCTGCAAATCTCGGGGCCCGGGTACCTTGCACCCCCTTGTGGCTGGCCCTGCCTGTGGTGGACACCTGCAATGGGTATGTGTTTGGAAATAGAGAGTAACACCACTAATTTCACATGCGAGGAAGTATGCGATAGTGAAGCGCGTACAGTTTTGTGATTTTTCCTTTTGCGATCTCACCAGGCCAAAAGGAAATCCACGTTTTACCCTCCCTGGCGCGGTATAAGGAAAGTAACTGATTAAAAGAGTAATAAAGGCACTACAGCATAATTTATTAATCCTAAATAAAGATTTTGAAAGAGTAAGTTAACAAAGCGTTCGCTTTAAAACGAAAGGTTAGACTGAATTCTTACCGTTCTCCAAATTATCTATTCACATATGGTCATCGTGGAAAATTGGACCAGAAAAATCCCTCATGAAATGAGGAAAAACCTTAGCCTTAATTGGCTACAAAACGGGTTGGAAGAAGATATAGTCATGCAGCTTTCGAGACTTCACTTGCCCGACCGCTGGGCAGGAACTTCGCTAGAATCTGAAATCAGGGGGGGCGAGTACTACTTTTGCTGGGGCAGGTTTATAGCAACTTAATATACGAAACACTGAAAGGAAGATTTTTCAATACTTTTTACTACCGGCTACAAAGGAATTCAGCGCACACCCTTTCCCAACACATACACCTGGATCTGACAGTTATGCCACTGATGATAAACCAACAAGATGACATGACAATGACTAGTGGGTTAGCAGTGTAACATATAAGAGTTGGTAGAATGTCGCCTTCAGCTTTTTTCTTGCTGTGAATGCATTGTCTTAATTGCTGATCAAAATTTTGCATTTTTTTTTTGTGTGTGTGTGTGTGTGTGAAAATAGTACTGTTCTTGAACAATATTTTAAAAAAAGATGTTCTATTTATTTATCTAAATCAAATTTTAACGTCGTGACCCGCAGACACAACACCTCCCTCTCCTTAACTCCATTTCTTCAAGTCAGCGACCTCGCTTTGCACTCCTCACCTCCAAAGCAGTCGTCAGCCACGTCCCTCTCCCTCATTGCCCCGGTACACTGATGTAGCTTTAAACCTCCTTTTCTGTGTTGAAATCCTTTTCTTGGTATAACAAATAGTAGAGCAATTAGTAATGACCCCTCTCAGTGAATTCCTATTCACCCTCCTCATTCGCACCTGGCCATACTAAAGAGACAAAAATGCTTAAACTAAGGATTTCGGAGAGCGAAGGATAATTATATTTTCCTGGCTTTGCCGATGCTATTTTGATAACTTTCCACGGAGAAGTAAACAACGCACTTCCTAGGGTGAAATACGTGGGGTGGGGCTACCAGATGAAAAACGCTAAACTCATTATTACTTGGCAAAGTCCAGATTATATTTTAAAGTTAAAAAAACTGAAAAATGACACATGTTGAACTGGATAGGCAAGAAGAATTTCAGGGTGAGCTTCCGCCCACACCCCTTGGCGACGTCCCTGCCGCCAGGCCCACATGCTAATAATCAACGATAGTTCAGTGTCTGCCGTAAATGATTCGCGAAATGCTTTTTTAATATCGTGAACGACAGTTGAAATTCTGTTACTGCAACAATTGTACGAGAAGGAAAAGCAAAATGGCGTAGGCCTACTGCTTATCTTGTTTGTAATTTTATTTATTTCTTTTTTCAAACGTAATACAGATAAAAAAAAATTGAATGATGATAAAAATCAACATATGATTAAAATCAGTGGCCCTAAAAATGGCGGGGGCAGCTTTCCTATTCTGCGTATTCTTCCGGCTATGCTGGAAGAATACGCAGCCGCCTTGCTTGTCTAAGTTAAGGGCCCGGCCCTGCTGGAAGTAATTTTCAGCAATATGTAAAAAAGGTAAAAAAAAATAGTTGCACTAGCTGTTCTCTGCGACTCTTCATTTGTGATGCAAGAGTGGAAAAAAAAAATGAAACTTACCTCACTATCTTTCACTGGCCTCCTTTGTCCCTCACAGGCGTTGATAACATTATCACAAAAGTTCTCTTGGAGAAGTAAATTATCTGCGGTCTTGAACTTGCGATAATATTCTACAAGACTGTCTGTGAGTTCTTTTCTGTACGTTTCTGAAACAGAACAAAGAAAACAAACTTCGAAAAATGGTCCGTATATCTGTCATCTAACTGTTGCAAAAAATCTGAAAAGGCTTATGTTCGTGGTTATTGAGGTTTTGTGGCACAACTACTGAATGCGACCAGACAGCCCCATGGATGATCTCAGAAAGGAAACAAAATTACGAAGAGGCTTAAGTTTTTGCATTCAACATTTTTCATGGTGGACTCAGTTGCTGATTTACAGTTACCGGTGTCCTGCGAACAGCATCGGTATTGTGGGAGGGAGGGGGGCTCACTTTGCCGGGCATCCTTAATATATAACTCGCGCATTTTTACTCTTTCTCTCCCTCTAATGTATAAAACAGTATTGTAAACGCAAAACCAAATTGACTCCCAGATTCCAACAGAAATACCCAATTTCGGGGTTCCCGAACATGACTTGACTATTTTCATGGTGGTTTCTCTATGTGTGTGTGTGTGTGTGTGTGTGGTTGTCGCCATAACTCAAAAACTATTGTAGCTATGAAGTCGAAATTTATTACTGAGGACTTTTGTGATACCCCGATGGGGAGGAAATGGTGAAGTTAAAAGTGGAAAGCCTTTTGCTAAGGAAGAAAAGGTGGAATATTTATAAAGATGGCTACAGAACCATAGTACTCTAACATGTTACGTAAGGTTAATTTATGAAACTTTTTTAATTGGCATTTATATCAAATGCGGTGTGGGATCTGTTGTCGAATATTGTCACATTCCACACCACGGTCCGAACATAGGTGAAATCTATTCCTGTGCCTCGTAAAACACGTTTTCGAATGCTATTTTACTGGAATAATAACAATCTCGTGATTGCCTCTTATACTAAATTTAAAGGGGGTGGGGGGTGGGGGTTAAGGGAAAGATGGGGTGTCATACGTATAAAACACCGAACCAAAGAGCTAAATGTTCATTACATTCTAAGAAAATTGTCTACATATAACACTCTAATTTCAAAGCTCAGTTGTGGTGTATGTAACATTAATATTATTTCTTTCAAAATTATATTTAGTGAGCCTGCATTTAAGCTAGTAAATTCATACTTGTAGATGAAGTACTTCGTTTTCGGGCGGAATTATGCCCCCAATTCTTCCAAAACGTAGAACAGCGAATTTATCTCTCGCTCAATGACATTTTTAGAAGCAAAATTTAATTTTTTTTTACAAATCACCATTTTTGAGGCCCTCCAGCATCGCTTGGCCCCGCGCCTGGGCTTCGTTGTCTTTTCCGTGTAATCCCCCCCCCCCCCGGTGTACTCACGCACAATGGAAAGGTTTAAAGACATCTTTTGAAGTATTCTTCAAGCAAGTTAAGAATATACGCACTCTCTAAAAAAAAAAAAAAAATACGAACCTTTATTTGATACCGAGTAGGGCTACGTACCATCGGCGTAACGTAGTTGGTTAAGTCGCTATGCGCTGTATGGGAGCCGGACGTTTCTGGCGAGTGTTCGAATCCCGATCCTGCCGCCCATCTAGTCTGTGGTTTTTCCGGAGTTTTCCGCAGACTCATTGTGTTTGGGGACTCGAATACCTAGATGGTTCCTTGTGAAGTCGGCCCCGGACGCACTTTGTCCCTTACCCGTATATGCAGCAGAGGAATTGCAAGCCGGCTGCATTAATTTTCCAGTAACCCTCAAGGGCGCATAGTCGTTTTTGCGGGACTCAACTCGCCATGGGGGGATGAGATAAAAAAGAGAAAGAGAGCTACCTTTCTTGTGCATGACAGCAAGCATGCGACGCGCCATAGATTCTACGAAGTGCTTGAGTTTCCTTCAGTCCAAATATATCTGCAGCAAAATTTCGCGCAGCTTTATCAGGGGACTGTAGAGGCCAGGATAGATTATCTAAGTCCTCCTCGTGTTCATCAAATAATTCTTCCAAGTCTATGGCACTATGTGCCATTGTATGCAGGAGAAAAATGTGACACTGTGCTGGGTGTACTTAGTTCTATAACACTCAGGTATTTCCTGAATGTCATCTTAACGATTATGCTATCCCCCTACAATATCCACGCGCCACACCTCCAACCCCCAACCCCTTAATTTCCTCACTACCCTCCATGAAAAAATCTTAACTCCCTCCATTTGAAGGTGTGTAACACGCATAGAGATTTATATACTTTTTAATTTTTGTATTAGTTCTTTTTATTGTCATATAGCACAGCTGTCAACAGCTGTTAGCATTCACATTAATTCCCCAGCTTTAATTTGAAGTATCTTCTACCACAAGGCAATAATTTTTCTTTCTTTAATTTGAAGTCCATGTATATGACAGTCATGTTTTCATGTTTCTGTTTTGGGGTTTTCTCGTGTAATTTAAGTATAAACTCAGTCATTTCAACAATAATACATACAGTATGTATGTAATGTATGTCTGTTATAGGTTTTTCAGATGTACTCCTAAATTATGCCAGCATGCACAAGATATCAATATTTACTGTTTTAACAACCCATGTTAATACTTCTTTGTTTTAGCCTTGTTGAGAAAAGCATTTAGACATGAGCATGGCAGATAAAACACAAATTAACTTGCGTGTAGTTTTTGGACAAACGTTTTCCTGGTATAACCGTTCTTAACTGTAAAAAAAAAAAATCAGCTATTTTTTGAAGTTTCCCTTTTTCAATCCTAGGTTTAAAGGCTAAATATTTCACTATAAAAGTTTGCAACCTTCGAAAGCCCCCCCCCCCCCTCCAAACAAAAATTTCTGGGTAACCTCTTCATCTTGACTTTCCCTTTCAATATCCATCCCCCCCCATTATTCAACATCACCCCTCCCATATGAAATTTCTGGATAAACTCAATCTTGCCTTCCACTGGTATCAGCGTACCCAGTCCGTAGTCACCCCTCCCATGTGAAATTTCTGGATAAACTCAATCTTGTCTTCCACTGATATCACCGTATTCAGGTGCTTGGATTCTACGCACTAGGGAGCATTGCTATGACTGCTTCCCAGCAGTCATTCCATACGCAATAGCATGCAATCGTCTAATGATGGTTTTCATCATCAAATGACTAGATGAGGTGTTTTGAAAGGCATGTTGTTAATAACGAAGAGCGGTACACCAATTATGTATAGAAAATAGTAACTATACTAGTGATCCGATTTATTGGCGTAAGAATATATACACAAACGTTACCAAGCTTTCGCACATCAATCAGATGGCTTTTTCAAGGAAGTTAGACAGAAACTGTAACTGAATAATAATGGCAATGTGTACACGATGACTTGACTTAACAATAAAAAGATACGACGTTATATTAATTTAAAGATACGAGGTATCACGTTGTTTGTGCACGCGGTATCCTGGTAGGAAGAAGGCGTTACTTGAAGAACTGGTTCCAAATTCGTGGCAACTCGAGTGAGACGCTATCATTGCAAGTATCACTGTTGGTGAGGGATCTCCAAAGTTCCCCGAATGGCTGTACATTTAGGGTAGATTAGGTAGCTAATTTCTTTATTTCATTCCACATAGGAGTAGCGAACGTGAATTTAACTTCTCTGGACAGGACCGTGGCTACTTTACCGCATTGTATGTCCCTTTTATGCTTGTTGACTCTGATTCCAAACGAACGCTTAGTCATTCCAATGAAGTATTGTTTAGAGCCGTCCGGATATTGTAGGGGCATCGCATAAACACCTGCTTGCCGGAAAGAAGTGGTTTTTCAGTATTTCTCTTTAGCATAGTATATAAAGATGCAGGAGACTTTATGCCCACACCGTAGTTGATCTTCTTGAGGGCGTTCCTGTGTTTGTAAGACACATTTGGTAGGTAGGGAATTGAGCCTAAATAACGAAGCTGCAGAATAGGAAGGTTAGAATGTTGTTGTTTTTCATCCTCATTAGGGTGAATCAACCAAGAATGACATACTTCGTAGGTTTGTATATATTAGGCATGTCGAAAAAAAACCCCTAAGTTATGGCACTAACGGCAATTGAACAGGGGCATTTTCGGAGAAATTGTTGCAGAGAATCCCCCCCCTCAAGGAGAACATCAGTTTACAGATATATGTGCCGCCCTCCCCCAACATTTTTGGTCATGCTATATAATTGCCGCCCATGGTGGCAACACTATACTTTGGGCAAAGCTAACCTGATTACACTGTCAAAGTTGTGAAACCGATTCGCCGACATGAAAGCTCTTGTTTATCAGTATTTATCCGCGCACTAACGAGGTCCCATATGTCACGGACCCTTCCCTCTGAGGGTGACTGAAGGCGAGACAAAAGGAAATTTCTCGCTTACCTTGCCCCCCTCCACCCACACACCTTCTCAACCTTATCGAACACTTGACAAACGATTTCTGAATATTTTAAAACAGCAACCACGAAGAAAGAAATAGTTTCATTACAATGATCCCCAAGCCATTATCTACCCGCCTCCGGCTTACAATTCTTCCCTCCCAGTCGCAGTAAATATCCTGGCGTTAACTGTATAGCCTCTCTGAAGCAAAACAGAAATGACAATGACGCCGCCGAAATGCGAATATTTGATTTTTTAGAAACGCCAACGAAACTGAGATCTCCATTTTTTTAATGTGCGTACGTGCGACGTTTAGAACTCTATCTATTCATGCGCTTTCTTAGGTCTCAGATCAAGCTTGAACACTGCTTTAAAACTGGAACTATATTATGCAGTGGAAGTACACACTCTGTAACATTAACTCCATAGTCAGGTTAGCCTTGCCCCGCGTATAGATACTGATTGTTACGTATTCCTCTCGTCTCACCGTGCTGTATTTGTAATCGATTCACCTTTGTATCATCTGCTTCCTGTACAATAAATATGGCTTTGATATCTCTTGTCTTTCGTGGTGTTGCACTTTTAATGGCCGGCAGTGTGGTTCACTGATTTGTTGTGTGTTAGTAATTTTGGGCGTTAATACTGACATTCCTAAGTCATTATTAGCTATACATATACTGAGATTGCTTTTGATTCATAAGTTGCACTACATCAAATAGAAGTCATCGCTCTTTCCACGTTTATAAGTGAGTCACTGAAAGAAAATTTCTCATCGGCCGCCACCGGGAATCGAACCCAGGGTCTTCCAGTTACGCGCCGGATATGCTTCCACTGCACCACAGCGGCCTCGAAATTCTCTGTGATGCAGTGGAAGCATATCCGGCGCGTAACTGGAAGACCCTGGGTTCGATTCCCGGTGGCGGCCGATGAGAAAAAAATTTCAGTGACTCACTTATAAACGTGGAAACTTCTATTTGATGTTCCTGGTCCACGACAACTGTGTATTTATCATAGTTGTACTACAATATTCATTTACACTATCTACCAACAAGTAATTGGACACCCCTGCAATCGACGATATCTACTGTCCTGATACACGTTACGGCCGCCGCCTTTAAATATCGTGTGGGAAACAACAACGCAACCAGTCGCATGCAAGATGCCACGCAGTTCGGAGCTCTCTGATTTCGAGAAAGGTGTAATCGTCGGGAATCACAGAAATGGCCGATCCATACGTGACATATCCAGCGAGTTGAAGTACACAAAATCGACAGTGGCCTACGTGATTGGCAAGTGGAAGATGAGAGGTGACTGTCGGAATCTGCCCCGACCCGGCAGACCCACAAAACTGGGAGTTAGAGACAGACGGGTGCTGGCCAGAGAAATTCGGAAGAACCGCACCAAATCGATGAGCCACATCCGCGAGGAGTTTCAACAGGCATCCGGGAGTGTTCTTTCGATGAATACCATCCGTAAGGAAGCCCATCTGCTCGGTTATCATGGACGTGCTGCCGCCCACAAGCCTTTGATCACCAAGTCCAATAGCGCTGCTCGGCTAACATGGTGCAAAGAACGTCGACAGTGGACCGTTGAATAGTTGAAACAGGTTCTCTGGAACGACGAATCAAGGTTCACCCTCTACCGTTCGGATGGCAGGGTCTGGGTTTGGCGTCTGCCTGGAGAACGCCTCCTGCCGGAATGTATTGTGCCAACTGTGAAGTTCGTCGGCGGTAGAATTATGCTACGGGGGTGTTTCTCCTGGTATGGCACAGGACCCTTGGTCGCAATTCCTGGTAGATTCAACGCCGAAACCTACTGCACCATTTTGGATGACCATGCGCTTCCTACGTTGCGGCAGTTTTACGGGGTGGACCGGACCCATGTTACTTGCAGGATGACAATGCCACCTGTCATGTTGCGAATTCCACCATGGCTTGGTATGGTGACAATGGGGTTAATCGAATGTACTGGCCTGCGCAGAGCCCGGACCTTAACCCTATCGAGCACCTCTGGGACGAGTTGGAGCGTCGACTTAAGGGGTGCCCCCACCGTCCGAAATCGGTGAAGGAACTGACCTGTCTTCTCCAAGCCGAGTGGAAGATATTACCGCCAGCCGTCGTACAACGCCTGGTTGAGAGTATGCCCCGGAGGGTCGCAGCTGTAATCGCCGCTCGTGGAGACTCCACCAACTATTGAAGGTGAATAAACGTAGTTTTCTTTTGCTATCACAGGTGTCCAATTACTTGTTGGTAGATAGTGTATATATGCGTTCACTCATTTGTTCAGCACTTACCAACGATGTAATTGCAGGCTTTAATCATCTTGGGAGGACTGAAGGTGTAAGAAACAAAGTTATTTATTTGACATAGTTGGTTAAGTTTTTGGGAGACAGTTTTCTTCCTTCCTGATGAGTCTTGGAGCACCTTATGAAGTTCTGTAAAATAAATAAATAACTTTAGTTCTGATGTTTCGTAAAGATTATTTGCTCATTTTCATTGAGACATATAACTAAGAACACAGGCAAAAATAAAGACAACATAAACAACGCAGTCACTTGCGAAACGTCACGCACGTCAGTCACGCTGTAGAACAGAACCTTACCTTGCACGCTACAAAGCTCGTCATCTTGCAAGTTATGTTGCACAGCATGCAGACGAATACCCAGAGTCGGTTGGCGGATTGGAGAGATAGAAGCCGTCGGCAGAATTTTGGCAGGACAAACTCAAACGGATGTAGCCAGAGCGCAAAACGTCTTTCAGGTGGTCATCTCCAGACTATGATGACAACATCAAGATTCCAGGAATGTGTCTGGACCACAAGCTCCTGGCCAGCCAAGAATTACAACATACGAGGAGGGACCAATATCTAGTTTTAACAACGTGAAGACAGGATAACGACTGAATCCTCTCTCATGAAAGAAATACGGGATTACACCATATAATACAAATTTTGAAGATGACAATCCGATTTTTGGCGTAAATGTGAAAAGGATGGTAAGTCAGATAATATCCGAAAACTTGAAATTTTTCATAGTCCTGGAGCGGGACTCGAACCCGCGTCTCCCAGAAAATGCCCGGGTATACTAACCACCACACCAACCAGAACGACCAAGTTTCAATGATCGGAAACTTGGAACTTAGTCGTTCTGGGTGGTGTAGTGGTTAGCATACCCGGGCGTTTTCTGGGAGACGCGGGTTCGAGTCCCGCTCCAGGACGATGAAAAATTTCAAGTTTTCGGATATTATCTGACTTACCATCCTTTTCACATTTACGCCAAAAATCGGATTGTCATCTTCAAAATTTGAATCCTCTCTGTTCAATGTTTTTTTTTTTCCCCCTTTTTTCCCATCCATCTTGTGGGGTTAGCCCGATTCCTTCTCGATCTTTTTTTCGACAGTTCTTTTAATTACTATCCTTCGGTTCCGCCTCCATGCACGTGGAAGGCTAACAGAATATCTCTATGCAAATCGAAGACAGCTCTTTTTCGAACTAAGAACCAAACTACTTCCTTTTAAAGACAGTCGTCAAGGATGGTGATCGTGTTTCTCACAGGAAATCAATGTTGCGCTATCGGGCCGTACTGGTGGATTCAACAATAACTTTTGGAATGGAAGCAGTAGGGATGGGGGAAGGGGGCGATCTCCTTTCTGAAACAGACTTTCCCTTTTTAAATTGCCAAGATCGTAAGTAATTAATGTATTTATTTTTGTAAAATTGTAGTAATAAATGCACTGATTTTCGTAAAAGTTTCTATAACAGTTAAAATTTGCTGTGAAATTGCAGATTCAATGTTTTGTTCTAGCTTCAGAGAGAGGGGGAGGGGGAAATAGAGAGAGGAGGGAGAGAACAGAAAGCAAAACAAAAAAATTACTTTCATTCAGAAGCAGAAGAAACTGAGAGCGGAAAGTGAAAGAGATTTCGGCTGATCTTGAAGATGGATGTGCATTGTTTAATGTAATATTTCCACAAACTTCGGAGAGAAAATCACCAGTAAGACAACGAAATGGCGCAGGAATGAAATGATGAAGTAGAGTAAATGGAAGTTTCTTCCAAAATAAGTGGGAAACGTGCATTGAGAAAGAATAAATGAGTATTGTTAGGAGGAGTTACCAGTCATATTGCTTAGGAATGATTCGATGATCCAAAGCCATCTGAACAAAAGAGTTCAGATTGATTTTGAAGTATCCTATCCAGACTTGATATTTAAAAAGCAAGGAGCTCGTTTCGTTGCAAAGCAGGTAACTGAACGCCAGAAAGCTGGACCATTCATCCGTGAAATGTCCGGGTTCGAATCCCGGTCGGGTATGGATGTTGTGTTTATCTTACGACGCTGGCTCTCTCCCATCCCTGGAACCAGTGACCCTAAATTAGGAAGGGCGACTGCTTATAGCCCATTGAGTTGCTCACGGTGGTCGTTAAACTTTCAATGAAAAAAAGGGGGAGGGAATATTAAAAAGAACGCCAGAAAAAAAGTGCTGATTGTTCAGTGGTTTTTCTCAGGTTGTGATTAAAAAATTTAGCACATTTTTTGTTATGGAAAAAGTTCTGAAAAAGCCATGGAATGCCAGGGAGGAGCAGCTTTGCCAGTTTGAGTGTGGCTGTTACACAAGGTCTCTTTATGAATCGTCTTTACAGACCAGCCCTCCCCTTAAGGTACGCTTTTGATTCTCCCCTGAATTGAAGCATATTCAGTGTTCGATAGCGAGTCGATGTCTACTTTTTATTTACATAAATTTCAGTCATCATTTTTGGATCAGATGGTTACTAATGAACCGCGCCGATATCCGAGTGGTAAGAGGTGCTGACTTCCGACCATTTGCCCGATATGGGCCTATGCTTGAGTCCTGCAACAGGCGTGGAAGGCACTGTCCCCCACCCCCACCCTAGAATCAGCTGCCCCAAATGAAGAAACTGACGATTTTCCATTGCGTCATAAGACGCTCACTGTGGTCGTTATCCCCCTACTTCCGAAAAAGAGTTATCAATGGCGACAGGGGACAAAAAACGCGTGTCTACCCCCGTGCTCGAGCGGTCAGAAGCACTGGTTTTTGACTAGTCGCCCCAATTTTTTGATGGAATTGTGTTTTCTGTTAAAAATAAAATGGGGAAAAAGCATGATTATCCCTTATCGGATAATCTGGTGCAATTTTTGGCAAAAATTTCAGTGGAGATTTTATACAACTCTTGCTGATAGAATCTCTACTATACGATAAGTAACGACAAATAGTTAAATATGTAATCCAGCTGTGCACAACTTAATTATGTTATACAAATATTAAAAATTTGCAGCATATTAAATGCAAATTGAAAATATGCGAAAAACAGAATTACCTTTGAGCACTGCGACACATCCATGGCAGAAAAGAGCTGTGAAAATCAACAAAGGAAATTAATGGTTTGAATAATAACGAAAATGACATCATTAATCGGAACAAAAAACAGATAATATTGCTTGGGAAAGAGGAATATAGTGTGGATTAATCTAAAATAAGTTTGCATTCACATTCATTCATCTATCTATATCAGAAAACTTATCTTCACGTTATGAAATCGACTTAGAATAACCACTAATAAAGCCCGAACCCAATCATACAATCAAGCCCATGCTTCTAAAATGTCTGCCACGGCTAGAGCTTCCTGCTGCCTTTTCTGGTTTTCCGGATACCAAAAATTTGTGACAGAAATTTCCATTCTTCCGCTAACTCAAAAAGGACGTAATCGCAATACTTTTTTTTACATGAATCAAAGAAAACACGAAACCAAAATAATTTCTTCACCCTTCGCCCGCTAATTGCATGTTTTCTGTGAAAATTAGAAAACCCGTTCTAATTTCTAGTTTATCATCTTAAAAAATAATTCTTAGGGGATATCACTGTCTCTATATCTCAACTTGGGCCGTAATGGCCTATTGGTCAACGTTCGTGACTGCCATGGAGTAACCTCAGGTTCGATCCCAGCAGGCACGAACGCTCGAACCACTGAATATCCGCCGTGCGTCGGATGGATACGTGAAGCCGTCGGATCCCAGGTACTGGCCCTCCGGTAATTAATAAGGGCGCTTCCTCCCCCTTTCTACCTCGCTTCCGTGTCACTTTTCTATCGGGCACTCTGGCTCAAATCTCCTAGCTTCCTATTTCTAAGGGTTGTTTAAGACCTAGGGTCAGACACCCCTTTTTAAAATCCTCTACATATGATCTGATCTATATCTCAACTTAAATTTACGCTCATCGAGTTTCTTTACATCATTTTCCACATAGAATGTGCTAACGAGAAATAATTCTCTCTATCCCCTTCCTTCCACATTCGCAAGTACCCACTGTCTGTTTCAGAAAGAATTTTACAAAAATTGAGGAATATTGTGATTTCTGCAATATGTACTATTTCAAGAAATTTCAGGTATCATAGTATCTGAATTTTAGCATTTCCATCCAAGGTAATAAATATCTGTGCACCTGTATAGAGTAGGTTAAACAGTAGATGCGTGCTTTAATCCGTTTCTTTCTCACCACTTCCTTAAAATGACACTTGCAATGACAACTTGCGCTTTGCGTTCCACACCTGCAAGCAATATATCTATATATATATATATATATATATATATATATCAAATTATTAAGAACACCTGCCTAATAAAGATTTCTTCCACCCTTAGCTTTCAAGACAGTTTCGATTTGAAGCGGAATGAATTCAGCAAAGTGTTGACATGGTTCTACAGGTATGCTCAACCAAGCATATGTTATGACATCTGTCAACTGCTGAATGTTCCGAAGCATGTAAAATGCGAACCAAAATCGAACCGCCCTGAACCACTATATGTAATTTGCGAACTAAGGCCCAAGACCCCGATGTGTAAATTGCGAACCAACTTTTTTTAGACGCTATGTGTAAATTGCGAACCAACTTTTCTAGACACTATGTGTAAATTGCGAACCAACTTTTCTAGACACTATGTGTAAATTGCGAACCAATATTTCTGCGCCCATTCGGACGATATTAAAAACTAAACCAGTATGAAAAAATAATGATTAAAACAATTTTAAACAATTTAAAGCAATGTATTCACGAAAACAACAAAATTAGTTTGTCACCCTTGCGCAGGGGCCATGTTAATTTTCTCTGTAATGTTCCATATTTAGTGTTTGTACTTAATCTAATGTATTCCCGAAAACAACCAATGTGTTAAGTAAGCATACAGTATATGTACTTAAACAGCTTCAAAAGTAAACAAATAATGATGAAAACAATGTAAAAAAATGTAAAGCAATGTATTCACGAAAACAAGAAAATCATTTGTCATCCTTTGCGCAGGGGCCATGCTAATCTTCTCCCCATTATCGGAAACAATCACATTTTACAATGATGCGATGCACATTTTATATATCTTCTTTTGTGCGCCCATTCTGACGATACCAAAAAAATAAACCAGTATAAAAAAATAATGATTAAAACAATGTAAAACAATTTAAAGTAATATATTCACGAAAGCATCAAAACTAGTTTGTCATCCTTGCGCAGAGGCTATGTAAATTTTTTCTGCGTCCATTCTGACGATAATAAAAAATAAACCAGTATGAAAAAATAATGATTAAAACAATGTAAAACTGTTTAAAGCAATGTATTCACGAAAACAACAACACTAGTTTGTCATCCTTGCGCGGGGGCCATGTTAATTTTTTCTGCGCACATTCTGACGATATCAAAAAATAAACCAGTATGAAAAAATTATGATTAAAACAATGTAAAACAATTTAAAGCAATGTATTCACGAAAACAACAAAACTAATTTGTCATCCTTGCACAGGGCCCATGTTAATTTTCTCTGTAATGTTCCAAATATTGAATTCCACAGGTGTTCGGAGAAGTCGGTTCTTACAGAGTTTTAATGACGGTCTGATTTTAGTTCGCAATTTACACATTTTAGTTTGCAATTTACGTACCACCGAATGTTCGCAGCAGGGCTATCTTTGTAACGAATGTCTCTCTCTATCTCATCCCATAGTCGTTCGATTGGGTTAAAATCTGGGGACTGTGGGATCCATTTTAGCACTTTGAAGTCACTGTCGTGCTCCTGAAACTACTGTGTAACGATCCGATCCTCGTGGTATGGCGCATTATTCTACTGGAAATATCCCTCTCCATCAGGAAACACCATGAACGAGTACAACCACGCATAATACGTAGTGATGTTAAAATAAGTCTTGGCATCAAAATTCTGTTCCAGAGGTATTAAGAAACCCAATGCCCTCCAAGAAAACAGCACACGCAACTTTTTGTCGACAAAAAATCATTGAAGCAAATTTTTATCAATAAGTTTCCTGTGCTACTTTGTTAAACTGATTCTAATTATCTGGCTCTACAGTTAAAGTTAGGAACAAATAACAGTCATTACATTAATGAATGAAATACGGAATTACACCATTGTACAATACAAATTTGGAAGATGTGAATCCGTTTATTTGGTGTAAATATTGCATGGATATTAAGTCAGATGATATCCGAAAACTTGAAAATTACGTCGTCCTGGAGCAGGAATTGAATTCGTGTCTCCCGGATGCTACTCGGGCGCTATCTGGGTGACGCGGTTTCAAGTCCCGCTGCAGGACGACAAAATTTTCAAGTTTTCGGATATCATCTGACTTAACATCCATGTCATACTGTATTTACACCAATAAACGGATTCACATCTTCCAAATTTGTATTATGGTCAACAAGTAGGAACTGTACACCAAATTATACTCAAAATAGTATAACTATACCATAAATCCGAAATTTTTTGGCGTAGAATACAAATAAAAGTTTCCAAGCTTTCGCACATCAACCAGATGGCTTTTTGAAGGAAGGTAGACAGCTAACTGCAAACTGGACAAGACAGCTAGCTAGACAGTTAGCTGTCAGTCTAAAAATTGATAAAAATTGTCGGTGACGTTAGTTTGCTAGTGTCGCCACTCAGGTCTTCCTTAAATTGCCGTTAGTTACTTTTTTATTTTGAATGGTCAGACGAGGTCACATATGACTATTGTTAAAGCCCCCTGCCCCCTGTGCCCATTTCCCAGTCGTATGCCACCAAAGAAAGAAGAGACCGAACTGGTGTTGTATGTTGTATAGTGGTCAGGACGTCAGTCTGATGAATGGTGAAAGCTGGGGGAGGGAGGGGGTCAGCCTTTTTTTACATTGAGTACATACCATAGCAGGAAAACAAAAACGTAGAATTAACATTACTTTGTAATTAATAGTATTTGAGAACAATAAAAATGCCTGTTCTCACGCACATTTTTTTCATCACTTTAGGAAGCAATGATATTGTAGCTGCAGTGATAAAATCAAGAAGCCGCCCCGGTGGCGCAGTGGTCTAAGGCGTTGGCCTCTGATCATTCGTCCGAAAGGGGCCCGGGTTCGAATCCCGGTGAGGCATGGATGTTGTGTTTGTCTTACGGCACTGGCTCTCTCCCTTCCCTGGAACCAGTGACCCTAAATTAGGGACGGGCGACTGCTTATAGCCCATTGAGTTGCTCACGGTGGTCGTTAAACCTCCAATCAAAAAAAAAAATAAAATAAAATAAAATCAAGAATATAAGAATTTTTCGATTGTTGACTTTACATCATATAAAATTTTATTCACTGATGCATAATACAGATGCAACTTGATGTAAATATTATGTTTAGTGCTTGAACAGTCTGATGTAATTGCAAAAGTGAATCTTTGATCAAATTTAATTTTTAAATAGCGATAATTCAAACTAAAAAATTTCGCATTCGTGGTTTTGATATTGCGGCGACGATTTGCAGTCCCCAAAATTAATTTCCAGGTACGCCACTGACGTAGACTGCTGTTAACCCAATGGATTCGCTGAGCTAGGCTGGAGTAGTAGAGCTGTGTGGCGACAGGAATGGCATGTCGTATTCAGCGATGAGTCCCCATTCTGCCTTGGTGACGACAATCGGCGAATACGCGTATAGCGATGACGTTGCCACAGGGAGGATCCAGCTGTTGTATGCTAACAGCAAGCTGCATCCCAACCGGGTATTCTCATCTAGGGTGCCATTAGTTACAATAACAGGTCGCCTCTGTTACGCATAACGGGAATGGTGACAACACAGCGCTACGTGGATACGTTTTAAGCCCATGTTGTTGCCATTTTTGAGTTGTATCCGAGATGCAGTTCTCCAAGAAGACAACGTTCGGCTACAACATCTCTCCAGAGTGACTGCAAGGGATCCATATGCTTCCATGACCAGCGAGATCCTCGAACGCGTCACCTATCCAGAATATATGGGACCTCACTGGGCGACGCTTGCAAGCCTCTCCTCGACCGTGCAGGAATGTCGCTGTGTTATGGAACCGGGTAAACGTTGCTTACTCCCAAATACTCCAGGACACCATTAGAGCGTTGTATCACCACATGCCGAGCTGTAGGTCTGATTGCATTGTACTACATTGTGATCATACAAAGTATTGTCTGTCGTAATGTGATCCTGTCTGGTAGCCTATCAAACTGTTGCTCTCTCTGCCTTAGGAATTAAATCATGTATAACTCACCTAATATTCTACGTGTGTAGTTATTTTCGAATCATTTGGCTCTCTCGTTCGGGGAAGGGCAATGTAAGTGCCGAGCCGTGTAGTTTGGAGACAATGCTGTTATATTTAGAGAAAACACTTTCTGCTTCTCTCTTACTGGCGTGCATTTTTTTCTGAGTTGCATATATCCGTACACGTTGAAGAGCGCCCCTCTCGTAAGAAGCAACTCTAGTGATCATTTTGGGGTTATTTAAACTTTCGTTTCTCGTAAAAGAATAGTCAACAACTCCCTGCCTTTTTGGCTGAACCGGAAAATAAAAATCAGACAATGGAAGCAAATAGCGATGATTTGAAAATTTTTTTTATGATCTTATTTTACCTCTCTGCAAATATACCAGGTCTGTCAGAGCCAATTTAAGGAGACAGGGGACCTGGGGGATAGGCAGTATTTTTGGGCCCCAGTATTATTAGTAGTGACACATCTAGGATTTGACTATGGGTAGCCAAATAAAAATATCCAGGAGAAAACATTCCCAAAATATGAAGAGGGAACTATAAAATTATTCCAGCCATATTGAACTGTGTATCGCATGATTCATGGACGAATCGGTGTTAGCAAGAAAATGTAAGAATGCATGGTTGAAAAATGGACACCAGTTCAATTATGCTTTAATACCCCCCCCCTCCCCGGGTCAGCTTGTTGAAATTATGTTAAAGTAGTGGTCAAAATAATATGATCTAAATATCATGATTCAAACGAATTCTTAATGCATGAAAATAAAATTACCCCCAATTACAGATATGTACAAAAAAAATTTGTAATGTTTTCGAAAGATTTGAGGATGGACTAAGGGGGCGACTATATTTTGGCGGACTCCTCCTGAAGAGGAAAGATACAAAAAAAATTCATGGGGCAGTTTTTTATATATAAAAAACTACATATACACTGCAAATGCTTTATATATTTATACATATATATATATATATATATATATAGTTTTCACTGTGCTATCTGCAAAAAAAAAAAAAAAAAACTGTAGAACTCTGTCAATTCTTCAAGCATCCTGCATAATTTTAGGACCCCTTGAAAATGCGAGGCTTGGGGCTGCTCTCCCCCCTTTAAATGGGCTCTGAGGTCTGTTGATTAATTGGTTTATTCATTAAATAGTAAAATATATATTAGGAAATCCGTTAGGAACAGCCAAACACTTTAAAATCATATTGAAACATGCGTGATAAGTCTGCTTTGAAGAAATATTTGCAACGATATGCAGAAACACGTAAACGTTGTTAGGTTTAAGTAACTCATTGTAATCTTCGAACTTTTCTGACGTCTTTGCTTTGGGTCGGAAATGGTAATAGCAGTATTGCTTTTTTTCACCCATAAGTTTTGACTTGCAAAATTTGACCTATATTAAATTCTTTTTGAAAAACTTGCAAAAATACTAAAATATATGATTAATTTGTTGACTCCTACAGCTACTGTCGAAACCGAATGTTTTTAGGTTTTGCCGTAAATATAGTGAAGTTTTGTGACTGACTTTCCTCTTTCCCTTCGGAAGACCAGCAATGTTAATCTGTATTTGATGTATTTGAAGTATTTCTTTTTTGGCCAGTGGGGATTGTCTTTTTTAACTTCTACTACAAGAATGAACTAGCGGAGCGCTGTAACGACGCGTCGTCACATGACTGACCTTTCAGGTGCTCCGACACAGGTAGCTGCATTTTTCTGCGCGGGTTTTTTTTTTTTGATTGAAGTTTAACGACCACCGTGAGCAACTCAATGGGCTATAAGCAGTCGCCCGTCCCTAATTTAGGGCCGCTGGTTCCAGGGAAGGGAAGAGAGCCACTACCGTAAGACAAACACAACATCCATGCCTCACCGGGATTCGACCCCGGACTCATCTCGGACGAATGATCAGAAGCCATCGCTTAGACCACTGCGCCACCACTGCGGCTGGGTTGGTTTAGTGCTATGACGTCAGTCTCATTACTTTTTAAAAGACGTATGTATATTTTAATAGGGGACGGCCTTAAAAAACGTATAAACGAAATTTCAAAATTTTAAATAGTCTTGTAAATAAAATTTATGCTTTGAGTATAAGATATAATGATTTGTTTAAAGTAGAATTAACGGCAAAAGGGAAAAAAACGTGTTTGCAAATTATAATATATACTCTTTGACAATTATAATATATACTCTTTGTCAAGAAAAAAAAAAAAAAAAAACGAAGCATTCAGAAGGAATCATCCGATCGAGGTGAAAATTGGTGTGTGCTATGTACATGCATAGGAAATGAAATGAAATTATTACAATTCCAGAGCAGTTAGACCATTCATTCGGATAAAACAGCTACGAGAGTGGAACAAGTCAGTTGGTTGTAACGCCACCTCTGGCTCGGATACAAGCAGTTACCCAGCGAGGCATAGACGCATAGAGTTCATGAATTCTGTCTTGAGCTTGCATGTTAAATGGTGTCCAAAATTGTGGGCCAGTTCGCTAACATTACGGAATGGGCGTGTTTAGAAAACGAACGTCCCATCGTGTGCCAGTTCGCTAACATTCCGGAATGAATGTTTAGAACACGAACGTCCCATCGTGTTCTAAACATGTTCGATCGGTGAGAGGTCGGGCGATCGGGCTGTCCATGGAAAGGTGTCGACTTTACGGAGGCAATCCTGGAAGAGCCGTGCTGTGTGTAGCCGGGCACTATGCTGTTGGAAAAATTGCTCAGTGATGCTGTGACGGGGGTGGCAACACAACAGGTCGTAGGATGTCGTCGATGTACCGTTGAACCATGAGAGTGGTTCAGAGGACTACCATGAGTGTCAGGCTTGGTAGTCCTCTACCAAGAGTGTCAGTGGTGCAGAGGACTACCAAGAGTGTCAGGTAGGAAATGGCTTCCCAGATAGTCACTCCCTGTGTGTGAGCCGTGTGCCATTCCACGGTAAAGGCATGGTCATCCGCGCGGTGGCCGGCAGGTCTCCAGACGTGTACGCGCTGGTCATCAGCGCCAAGTGCAAACCGTGACTTATCACTGAATACAACACGACGTCACTGAACACTATACCACGTTGATCAGGCCCAACACCACTGCAACCGGTGCCGACGATGCTCGCTGGTCAGGGGTAGACGGTGGAATATCCTCCTCGAATGTAGTCCCTGTGCCCCAAATCGTCTGGAAACGGGCCAGATGTCCACTTCCATAATTGTAGACGACGCAACATGTCTACGGATGGTTGAGAGAGGCGAATTCGTTTCTGTTCGCATGGCTCTCACAATCGTTCGATCCTTGCGTTCTGTCATTGCCCTCGGCCGTCCACTGACGGCGTGCCACTGGGTTGTGCCCTCCTCGACCCATTGGTGCCAACATCGTCCAGTTCCGCGTCGCTCCGACCCAAATGCCTGGCGATACGGCGACTTAACCAACCGGCCTCTCTCAGCCCAATGTATACGTCCTCTCTCAAACTCACCCAACTGCTGTTATTGTGAACGGATCCGTCATCGAGGCATCCTCACAGTCCGTGGGGGTTAATGCAACCGCAATAACCCTGTGTGCGAGCTTTGCTCTTGATGAACCCTCCTCGATGCGCGGTTCCCATGCGCTGTGGCTGGCCACTATTAAATCATAAGTCGTTATTTTTTAATCATTTGCATATTCGGTTCTGAGGTACTTGCATGCGTAGTTTCATCAGGATCAAACGACATTCTCGGGGTGCTTCGCTTTTTTTTTTTTTTTTTTTTTTTTATTTTGCAAAGAGTGTATTTTATTGCATTGCAAAAATCATAAAGCCTATGGAAATCAAACTTCTAATTCGGCAACTAAATCTGTCAATACATTTCCTGATTGTATAGTTTAAGTGAAATCCTCACAACTAAAAATCTGAGACCTTCAATGTGAGCAACACAAAAATTAACAGCATTTTTTCTTGCCTGGGTTTCTACGCCGCAATTCTAATAATATTCGCGCAGGGTTTCACCTCATCCGCCTTAATTTTTACGCTTTCCAACCGTAGGTTGAAGAAGCGTATATGCTCCAGCTTTGTCCGTCTGTCTGTCTGTCTGTCCGTATGATTACTCGCTTAAAAATGGTTTGATTTCGATGATATTTTGTATGTGGTAGGAGACGATCTGGGGACTATCCCTATTGAAAATGGGAAAAAATGGTGTCAAATGTCAGAACATAGAAGTGGGATCCATTCCATCGCCCTTATGCGTCAAACCTTACGTAAAAATGCTTCGATTGCGACAAAGCTTTATCATGTTGTTCCGGAGGTATACTGAACTGGTTCAGTTGAATATCGTTGAAATGGGGTCAAAGGTCAGGGCACAGGAGCGAGATTTATTCCACATCCGTTATCCTCATTACTTGACTAAAAATGCTTCTATTGCGACAAAATTTTAGTATGTTGTTCCAGAGGTATATTGAACCAATTCTGTTTACTATCATCGAAATTGGGTCAAAGGTCAGGGCACAGGAGCGAGATTTATTCCACAGCCATTATCCTCATAACTTGAGTAATGATTTCTGGTACGTTGGAAAGCGTATCATAATTAATGCATTGCATGATTTAACTAACTTGTCTGACTTGTTTCTAGTTACTATCCTCTATAACCAAGCACATTCTCAAAATATCTTGATTTTCAAAGGTCTTCTGTCTATTCTTTCGAACATCTCCTTCTGGTGATTTATTTTTACCGCAGCTAACATTTCAGCCCCCTCCCCTCCCTCTATCAATTAACGAAACTATAATCTCAGAGAAACCATGATCTCTTCTAGAATTTATCAACTAGACCTCATTATATCAATTAGAGAAACTATAGATTAGAGAAGCTATAATCTCTTCTAGAAATTGTCAACTAGACCTCATTATATCAAACAGAGAAACTATAGATTAGAGAAACTATAATTTCTTCTAGAAATTGTCAACTAGACCTCATTATACAAAATTTTCCGGGTTCAATGGGTGCCCATTGAAACTGGAAAATTTGATATTGGTAATACATCTAGAATTCTATTCTACTACGCCAAGAAATGGGGGAACCACAAAGTTACATTTTTTTTTTTTTTGCAATTTTTAAATAGTGCTTATGTGTGTAAGTCGTGAAATGCGAAACCAATTTTTCATCCAAACCCAGAGTAAACAACGTATCCTTCAGTGGTACGATCAAGTTCAACTTTGACTGTACAAAGAAGAAACATAGCAACGCTGTTTCGATTCTTTCAGAGTTGTAACATACCGGGTTAAGCATAAAATAATTAAAGAACCGTATATTTTTAATAATCTGAAATTCACATTTTAATGTATACTGTATAATCGCATAAAGCGTATAAATGAATTACGTGTAACCGAATTTAAAAAGCTATAGAAACTAATATCAGCACTATCACAGAATTACATATAAAAGCGTACAATCGAGATTTTACTCTTTGTTAAAAAAAAAAAAAAACGTCAAAAAGAGAAGCTGACATCTCTCTACTTACGCTGCCCCACTTTTTGCACTTCTGCTGCTTGTGAAATGCGCACCTCGAAAGTTAAGCAGAGAACAACGCCAATAAAGACAATTTTGACTAACACCGACATCGTCGAATTCGATCTTTACCTAACAGCGGGGACAGGGACTGACTCTGTTCTGTGTACACCGTTCGTATGGGCGTATGTCTTTCACTTATCGACATCCTCCAGCTACCGATAAAGATGTTTCTTCTACTTGACAATCAGCAGTCTGCTCTCAAACACAATGCAAGCTAGTTCCGTATGTGTACTTTGGAACTTTAAAGCATTCTTGTATCGTTATTTCCAGTGGCGTATCTTGGGTCCGAGACCTGGGCTATCTCACCCACTAAGGCCCGTGGGGCGTTGCGTTAGCGATTGAATGAGCACAAGATTTTCTCTGATTAACATAAATTAAGAAAAAAAGAGAAAATCACGATTATTTTTTTCAGAAGAGTAGGAATTGCAAGAAACTTGGTTATATGACTTGAAATGTAACGCAGAGCCAGGGTATCGTATCCAAACGAGTGGCGATGACATCTGTTTATGCAAATGAGCCGTAGCATAAAAACGCCTGTTGCGGAGGTGTGAGTCACATCGTTTCAGGCACAGAGGTCCAACTCTCGTGTTTATGACAGCTCCCCAGTGGTCGGACATGAAACTACGATAGTGCCTGTCACGTGATACGGTAGCACCGCAGGCATGTACGTATATTAGGGCCGCGGATGGCCTAGTGGTCAACGTTCGTGACTGCCACGGAGGAACCTCAGGTTCTATCCTGGGAGGTACGAACGCTCTAACCACTAAATATCCGAGGTACGAACGCTCTAACCACTAAATAGCACGTTAAGACGTCGGACCCCGGATACTGCCCCACTCCCTCCCCCGGTAATAAATAAGGGCGTCTTCCTCCCTCATTCTACCTCGCTTCCGTGTCATTTTCCTATCGGGTATCCTAGCCCAAATCTAGTTCCTTATTTCTAAGGGTTGTTTAAGACCTGGGGTCGGACACTCCCTTTCTAAAATCCTTTACATATGGTCTGATCTGATATACGTAAATCGCACGCTGTAGATCTTATACGGGGAGGCAGTGGCGCCCATATGAGTACTTTTAGGAGTGGGAGGGGTAAGAAAAATCCTTACATCCTTCAAGGCTGTCAAACATTTTAGTGAATGTACAAGATACTGAAATACAACAAAAATAATTGATACAATCAATCATTAATATCTTATTATTTTTAAAAATGCTTTAAAAAAAGGTTTCGTCTATTTTAGTGTTTTTAAATTTATCAAAAATTTGGCTATACCAACAGCTAGGGGGAGGCTCGAGCCCCTTGCCCCCGCCCTATGAGCGCCTTTGGGGGTGGGGACTTAGTGACGAGGAGGCGTTCTGTCAATGAGTTTGTATCGACGTTTCCGAACAGCGATGGGGTCGAGACTATGTTTACTTCATGATGGTTCAGAGGCGAAACGCCGCCCCGGTGGCGCAGTGGTCTGAGGCGCTGGCCTCTGAGAATTCGTCCGTAAGGGGTCCGGGTTCGAATCCCGGTCAGGCATGGATGTTGTCTTACGGCACTGGCTCTCTCCCTTCCCTGAAACCAGTGACCCTAAATTACGGACGGACGTCTGCTTATAGCCCATTGAGTTGTTCACGGTGGTCGTTAAACCTCCAATCAAAAAAAAAGAGGTGAAACACGTAGCAGTAAAAATGGAATTGGAACCTATGCCAAGCGGTTATGCGTATGTTTGTAATGACGGTCGTCTTTTTATTAAAGAGGTTAATATCGGGCAGAAGGCAGAGGTACGGAATTTAATTTTAATACTTTAGACCAGATGATACGATCACAGAAAATTGACAAATTTATTTGAAACTTGAGTTCAAATTCTTTGTAAAGAAACTAAATTTCCAACTCATTCCCAGCTAATTGGCACACCATCACAGCGAATTATTATAAGACAGTAATTTAGCGAGGCCTTTGTATTTAAATGAAAAAATCTGCTGCAACCGTAAGTAGAAAATTAAATGTTTCAGAGCATAAAAAAAAAATGAGTGATTTAGGTGATTAAAAGCATACCCTAATATACTGCACCTGAACGCCATTCAACACCGATCGCATTTTTATATCAAGAATAGTGACAAAGTGAGCAAACGTCAAAACTATAAAAAGTTACGTAGAAAAATGATGGTATGCGTGGGCATTTTTCAAATAACCAGAAACCTCATCAGAGCAATTAACTGATCGAACGGTGAAATGGACACGGGGCAGTATTAAAATCAATAAAAATTTCCAACACCATCACCAGTTTCCTTGCAAAACTTTACAGAAAGATCTTAAACAGTGAAAAAACAAAACAAAATGCACTCAGACTGGTAGTGAATGCCATTAGATCTTTGAGAAAACCAAGACCCACAGACTACAGTTAAAGGGGAAATGAGTTAAATAACTTATTAGCTTACGAATTATCGAATACAATTCAAAAACACCCCTAGTACATTTCAGAAAAATTACAAAAAACCAGAGAAACTCTTAACAAAATCTGAAAGTCATCAAATTGGCTACATGAGTTTCAAAGGCTCAATAAAGAAATCAGAGCAAGAACCTACTCAAGAAATAACCCAATACAAATAACGAATTAATTTGCACCATTACTGAAATAAAAACCTATTAGGTATTCCAAAAGTCAAAAAGGTTAGAAACATTCTAAAAAGAAAAGCCTACTAAATTGCGAAAAGGATTTGTCGGTAGGTTTAAGTAATTTTTACTAGAAGTGCGTAAATAATTATCTACTAAAAAGTTACTTATTTTCACTGATAAATAACAAGACGTGGTGCTTTCGTTTCTAACATGCTTATTTTAGAGGCCCTTCCGCCACCACGAAGTAAACAACGTAGTCTCGACCCAATCCTTGTTCGGAAACGTAGATTTAAATTCGTCGACCTATGAAGTGACAGAACGCCTTCTCGTCAATAAGTCCCCACGTCCGTATAAGATCTATAACGTGCGATTTACGTACA
This sequence comes from Macrothele yani, assembly GCA_039090855.1. Lineage (NCBI taxonomy): Eukaryota > Metazoa > Arthropoda > Arachnida > Araneae > Macrothelidae > Macrothele > Macrothele yani. Next base: position 15,295,595 of record CM077027.1, on the reverse strand, counting down.
TGCGCACAGCGGACAGAGTTGTAAACTCCTGAAAAAAAAACAAAAAAAAACGGACGGTTACGATTCGACGTTTTAGTTCCATGACCATCCACTGGCGTGCTGTTCTATTGAGATCTTCGGGGCCAAATTGTTGCCGTGTTTCTCTATGGAAGATGAACCTCTGAGTCTCCTGCTCTGTGGTTTGCAACACCAAGAAGGAAGCATCAGATTGGCCTAAAATTCGCAGCATGCGTCGCCCGCGAGAGAACATCCAAACGATTAGCATTGCAGGGCATATGCAAATCATGTGCGCCCGGCACGCCACCGAGAAGCACTATAAGAAGAGTGCACAGAAGGCGGTGTGTAAGTAGTGGAAGTGCGTAGTGCTGCCGGACCTGTGCGTGGGAAGCTTTCTGATGCCTCGTCGCAAAATACAGCACTCATTCCAGCACGTTTCGGAGTTCGACAGAAGACGAATAGTGGCTTATCGCGACATCGGCGCCCGTGTAAGACGACATCCAACCACAGTGAGACTAGTATGGATTCGGTGGGTGCAGGAGGGTCGGACGGACTGAGGTGAGCGATTGCGGCAGCCGCGGCACACCACCGAACCAGAAGACCGGCATGTTAGCGGCGGGCATTGACGGCTCGCACCGCCACATCACGAACGTTAGCGCAGGAATTAGAGTGTGTTGCGCAACAACCTGTGTCAGCACGTACCGTTCGACGTCGTTTGCAGGAGCGTGGACTTGTCGCACGGCGCCCATTGCTCCGATTACCATTGACGTTACACCACCGGCGAGTGCGGCGGCAGTAGACCGTTGAACGCCGCACCTGGACTACGGAATGGCACGCCATTGTCTTCTCCGACGAATCCCGCTTATGCCTGCAACACCACGATGGTCGGATCCGCGTGAGGCAGCACCGCGGCGAAAGACTGTATGACGCCTGCATTATGCATCGCCATACCGGTCCGTCGCCTGGCGTTATGGTTTGGGGCGCAATTGGATATGACACCCGCACCCTCTGGTACGCATCGCCGGTACACTCAACAGCCACCACTACATCTCCGACGTTTCGGAGCCTGTAGTGCTCCCTTACCTGCAGGACCTGCCAGCGACCACGTTTCAGAAGGACAATGCGCGCCCGCACGAGGCACGCATCGTGCAACAATTCTTCACTGCCCACCAGGTGTCACTGCTGCCGTGGCCCGCCTGTTCTCCCGATATGTCGCCCATCGAACACGTCTGGTCGCTGATCGGCAACCGAGTAGCCCGGCAAACACCACCCGCGGCTACGCCTGATGAACTGTGGCAACGTGTGGAAGCAGCCTGGACCGACATACCCCAAGCCCACATCCAAAGCTTCTTTCTTTCGATGCCGCGATGTGTAGCGGCCGTTATTGCCAGCCATGGGGGCCACGCGAACTATTGATGTCTGCGTGTTCCGCAAGTCGCACGGGCCTGTAAGCTCAATCGTTTCATCTTTGTAACTGTTGTTATGTGTCCAGTAAATTTGGCTTTGCTATTTCGTGTCCTTCTTGGTGTTGCATTTTGGGCGGCCAGTAGTGTATTTGAAACAGCAGATTTGTTGTAACTGCTGTGAGACATCAAGATGAACTGACTTGGAGAGCGATCAAAAGACTAGATGCCGGAAAAAAGTCACGTGGAAATTGCAAGACAGCTGCATGTGATTCCTGTGGTCCACAGACTAGGTAACTAGTGCTCGAAATGGAAATTTTGAATTTCCGGTATGCTTATATTGCCTAAAACTCCTCCTGAAAAACTACCTTCACCAGAAAATCTCCAAAATTGAGAAAGTAAAAAAAAAGCCTGAAAGAAAACCTCCTTTGTTTGAAAATGTATTTGGCAATTCCGTGAATACTAGAGCACCATATACTGAATTTAAATCCTTGGTTTAAGGCACGCTCTTGAATGGAAGTGAGAGGCTCGGAACTTGAATTGATAAATGAAAACTGTGATGCAGGACGGTGTCCAATTAGCTCTGAATCTGGGGAAGACCGACAACTGAAGGCAATCGAATCACGAAGTTTTTTAATGTGGCCCAGCTGAAGTCTCTCCGCCTCGGTATTCAACATGGTAAAAATTATAGTCAAATATCTGCCGAACAAAATAGGATGGGTACGTTGGACAAGACAGGAATAAGTAAAATAAGTTTTCCTGTTCAGGTAATCAATTAGTCCTCTTTTGGTTCTAATCTCCGATGATAGGCGTTTTCGTTCTGCAGTGTGCAGCACAACAGAATCTCTGCGTGAAACTGGCAGGCATCTGATCCTCAGATATTTAGGAGCATCGTGTACTGATCTGCAATTTAGTAAGAATTACAAAGATGGGTTCCTTCTATAATGACAATTTCCGGCGTAAACCGTAGAACATTATTGCAGCTCGTTCCATTACCACAAATTAAACAGGTATAGACTCTATATCGTTCACAAGCACACCAAAGGTAGCAAAGTATGAAGAGGTAGCAGAGGGCTTAATATTAATTTTGATGTTGGTGTCCCGCTGCACGTATTTTCAGTTTGAAGACGTTACTTACCAGCAAAGAGCGGGGACACCTATGAGCTTTCCCCTCTCTCCCGTCCTTGTGGAGATTATTTTTTACAAAACCTGAAGGATAGTGTTCTTGATGCCGGTCCTTTCAAACACCTGTTATTCATTAGGTACGTTGATGACATCCTCGTGTTCTGGCAATATGATGTGGATTTGCTTCCCCAGTTCATAGAAATTATCCCTACACGGTTTTTTTCACTGAAATTCACTCTGGACCATGGGAGATAAAGAGATCCATACCTTTCCTGGATTAACTACTTTCTTGCAAAAATGGTACCAATATGGTCAACTTCACGGTTTATAGAAAACCAACATTTACCTCTGTGCTCATCACTTGCACCTCTGCCCACCCAGGGAACCACAAGCTTTTAGCCTTGCGATTTTTAATTCGCAGGGCCTTTACACATTCTTCTATGGTCAATCTTCGCCGTAAAGAACTTTCTGTGGCTTTACGGATAGCGGTGTCACATGGTTTTTCACGTGGAACCTTCGTCAGGTTATGGAGTGAGTACAGACGAAGGACAGCTGCCACTTTGCATCGTTGTGTTTCTGTTACCCGCTTCATTGGTGCTATGTACTTTGTTCCGCCGAAAGTTCACATTTCAAAGAATCATTGCAGGAAATATAACATGGATTTCGGTGTTCGAACCCACACATTTTCTCGATGATACGGAGAGACAGACCCTGTTCATCCCATGGACAAACATGGCGTGCTCTTAATCCCTTTGATATCTAACTCCACATCGGAGGAGGATAAATATACATAGGGTCCACACTTCGGACTCTTGCTGTCAGGATATCTGAGCACAGATATTCCATCTGGTCTGGCCTGACGAACGCTGCCCTTGCCAGGACTGTTGCGCAAGTGTGCCATACTCTGATATGGGAGCAGGCCAGGATACTTAGCTCTATTTCAAGTAAGTGTATTGTTTTGTTTACAGAGAGATTATACATATTTAAATATCACGATATTTGATGTAACGATGAAGTACCATTCAGTGTTCCTCAACCATGGAGATCCTTACTTGTGAACATACCACAGGAGAATTTGGGTTTGACACAGAGTTAATAATTAGAACTTTTACTATATTTCGAACTTTTCTGATGGCAACGTGTTTTGTTCTTCATGCTGGTCCTAGACGCGTCTTTCACGCTGTGTATATACAGGGTGATTCAGCTATAAGGGTGTTCAAACTTCGAGGAGGGGTTGGTTGCACGAAGGCAAATCGGAATCACATAGCAATGCCGGGTCAGAAACGCCCTCTTCATGCGGTAGATGGCGTTGTTCGGTCGCGAGACTGCTCATACGTTCTTTCAGGATACCGTCATTTGTAAACTGCCCGCAAAGGTAGTAGGATACCTGAGTTCACGAACGCCGACATAGCTGATATGCACCTCGGATACGGAGCTGCAGACTGCAACGGACGAGCCGCCGTGCGTCTGTACCTGGAACGGTACCCGATGAGACGAGTGCCAAACCATCAAGTGTTTGCTCGGCTGCATTAGAGGTTATGCGACACTGGTTCTTTCCAGGGGTATGCAAGGTATCGGGAACGATGGGTACGCACTCCGGCCATCGAAGAGAATGTGTAAAGTCATGCAGCAGACACTCCAAGAGCCAGCACACGAGCAATTGCCCATCGGCTCGGTCTGTCCCAATCCACACTATGGAGGGTTCTGAACGAAGACCAATTGCATACATATCATGTGCAGCGCGTTCAGACACTAAGCCCTGAGGATTACCCTCATCGCATTGCATTTGTGCAATGGTACCTGCAGAAAAGTGCGGTAGAACCCCAATTTCCTGCTTCTGTGCTGTTCACAGACGAAGCGTGCTTTACACGGGAACGTTGCTTCAGTGCACACAACGCGCGTGTATGTTACAGAAAGTGTATGAACACCTTCTGTAACTTCAATGCATTTCGCAAATGTCTTGTGACTAATAAAAAGTACTTTGTTCTCTTACGTGCTGCTCTTTCATTTCTCGTCTTCCTTGTACACTAGCATATGAAGATGACGTTTTAGACCCTGCATTGTTATGTGATCCCGATTTGTCTTTGTGCAACCTACCAATCCCAGAAGTTTGTACACGCTTAGCTGAATCACCCTGTATACCGTAGTTCCGTTTCTTTCAACGTTCGGCCTGAGGAGAGGGTAGCGGTGACCCTGAAAGATCTCGCCTTTAGATACTTGTAACTAGTGTTTTTAGCTGTAAATAAACTTCATTTTTAGCACGTCTTTTGAAAAAAAAAGATCGTGCTTATGTTACCGGTTTGTCCGTCCGTCTGTACCCACGATATCTCTGCAAATATTAGTCTGATTTGAAAAATTCTTTTTGCACTGGGAAACTTGAAACATGCGAATGATGATCCTTTATTTCGTTTTTTTACGATATAAATGCAGATGATGTCGAATTCAAAAATACGTTTTATTCCACATATTTGCTTTTGCTTCTTAATATCTGATTGAAAAAATTATTTTATCTTTCGATTCCATTTATGTCGAAGAGTATTTTAGATATAGTTACTTTTTCAAATCACGCATAGATTTTTCCGCTAGGGGCGTAAACGTAAATTACATTTTTCCCGATAACTGTTCTTCTAAAATCCCCGATTTGAAATTTTTTTTCTTCAGCAGATACACCTCTCCACGGAAAATCTTTTGCATATAATTTCAAATTTTTGGTAAAGAATACTTTGGCCACCAGGGGGCGTAAGTGTTAATTTTTGCTTCTGATGTATTTGCCATAAAATCTGAGCTTCTAAAATACCGATTGAACAAATTCTTTCGTGGACTGATGTCACTCACATCGATAAACATTTTCGGAATATTTTCTTCTTAAAATATTTCACAGTTTCTCCGCCAGAGGCCGTAGATGTATATCTTATTTTTGTCAATATCTCTACTTCTAGGTGTCCGATTTGAAAAATTCCTTCTTTGTTGGATAGTGTTTCCATCGTGACATATTTTTCCTATAAATTAAAAGTTTTCAAGTAAATCATAGACTGTCCGCCAGGGGGGCTAAAAGATAAATTGCGTTTTCTACGTTATTTCTGCTTCTAAAACTCCGATTTGAAAAAGTCTTCCTGTATCGCATACAAGACCTGATGGAAAATATTTTTCACATAATTTCTAATGTTTGGTAAAGAATGCTTAGGCCACCAGGGGCATAAGTGTTAATTTGTGCTTCTGATGTATTTGTAGCAAAATCTGGGCTCATGAAAACTCGACTAAATTTTTTTTTCTTGGGCCGATGCCGCTCGTATGAAAAAACCTTTTGGAATACTTTCTTCCTAAAATAATGCATGGTTTTCCCACCAGGAGACGTAAAGTCACATCTTATTTTTGTCGATATCTCTGTTTCTAAGAGTCCGATTTGAAAACTTCTTTCGGTGTTGGAAAGCGTTTTCGGTGCGAAATGTTTCTCATATAGATTCATGTTTTTCTTAACGCACAAGTCTGCAACCATAAAACGTAAGCTCACGATTCCGTTTACAGCAATATCTGACGAATTAAAAACCCGATTGAAAAACTTCTTTCTTCAGTCAGATACTTCCTCGCATCCGAAGGAAAAGTCAAGTATATAACTCCCTTTTATCTGTTTTATTTTTGTTGTTTTTGAACTTAAGTGCCACTTTTATGCACATTCCGACTGTCTCTAGATCACTGAGAAAATGGTACAGAAAGAGTAAATTTATCGGCTAGGGTGAGAACTAAGGTAGCTCATCTGTAACCAAACGCTTTAATTGTTGGGTTATGTTGAGAAGTGTACTTATAGACAATCCGGTCGTGGATTTAATCATCTACAGAGAAAAAAACACCGTCGATATGCACGTGTATCATATGTGTTTAACTAAATTTCTATAACTTCTAGTTCTACTCATCTGCCTCAGAAAAAACTTCGGGCTGTGCTAATAGAATAACTCTCTGCCTAATTGGAAATAAGCCAGTTAGTACACACTGAAGTTCTTTTTGAGTGTATCTCTTTTTCTATACTTTTACTAAAAGCAAAAACACGAACAGTAATAATCCATCCTTCTATCTATGTACAGTAATTAGCTTTATATCGAATTTTAGTTATCTATTTTTTCGATAAGTAAGAGACCATGGACTCGATTTCAAATTCCATACAAATATTTTTAAATTCAAACTTTTAGTCCTTATTTACATATTTTATTATATTATTATAATTCGCTTTTTCAAAATAAATAAGGATTCTTAGATTTTCCAATTCCTAAGTGCCCACCTTTCCACGATTATGCTGATAATTAGTTAGTTAATGGATTTTAGTGGCGCAAGGGCCAGGTTTGGCCAAAGAGCGCCAGACACAGAACTATCAGTTAAAGATTTTTAAAAGCAGGGTGTAATTATTAAGAGTTAGATTATGCTGATAGAAGATAGAAGAGATCGAAATGATAAGAGTGGAGAGTGATTGTTACTGATGATTGTTGATTAATAAGGATTGAAATATCACCGCCTAACTGATTTTGAGAATTGAAGAAAAAAAATCATGTGCCATTTTGGTCTGGTTATTTAATTTGCATTTTGTATTTGTGCAAAGGAGAACTTCAAAGTGGTGTGGCAAATAATAGCTGTAGAAAACAATAAATTCAGATGCAACAAAAGCATTAAATCTAACAGTATTTTATTGTACTTAAGAATATAAAACTAAAATGACCAAAAATGAGAACGAAGTCATTGCTTTTAAAAATTCAATACATAAACAAGATCATTTCTTAGGTTATATTCAATACGTGGGAAAGTCCTATCTTGTAGATTCTCATATAAAAAAAAATTATCCCGCAGTTTTTTTTTTCTGTTTAATTTTTCTCTTTTTTTGCGATCCACTAAATTTCTAAAAAATGGTATTTTAAGCCAGTGTTCTCCAGCCGACAGCACGCTTCTGTCTTTTAATTACCCAGGTATATTGCAGAAACAAAAATAAATATCAAAATATTTTCGTGTATAAATAGTGTTACTTGTGCGTCTCATAGGTTTATAAAAGGAAATAAGTAAGCCTAATCACAAAACCTTACGAAAACTTCAAATTTAAATAAAGGCTTTTTTTTTTAAATAATATAAAGAAACAGGTGTCTATAGGTGAGTAGAAATATTTTCTGTCTTATGGTATTCTTTTATTTTTCTGATTTTGTCAGAATTTGAAAAAAATATGTCCTACCCGACATATTTTAGCATGTGTTTTGAAAAAAGAGATCGTGTTTATGTTACCGGTTTGTCCGTCCGTCCGTGGATAGCATATCTCTGCAACTATTATTAATATTTGAAAAATTAGTGTTGCAATGGGAAAGCTTCAAATGTACGAATGATAATCCTGCATTTCGTTTTTTTTTTTTTTATGATATCGAATTTAAAATATATTTTATTCCACATATTTGCTTCTAAACATACGATAGAAAAAATTCTTTTACCTTTTGATTTCATTTATGTCGAAGGTATATTAATTTTTTCAAGTCACACATAGATTTTCCATTACAGGGTGCAAAAAATGTAAATTGCGTTTATCCCGATATCTCTGCTTCCAAAATTCCGATTTGGAAAACTCTTTCTGCAACGGATACAGCTCCTGATGAGAAATATTTTGCATGTAATTTCTAATTTTTGGTAAAGAATGGTTTGGCCACCAGGGGGTGTAAGTGTTAATTTCTGCTTCTGATGTATTTGCAGCAAAATCCTAGCTTCTAAAATCTCGATGGAAAAGTTATTTCGTGAACCGATACCACTCATATCCATAAACCTTTTCGGAATATTTTCTTCTTAAAGTAATACATGATTTCTCCGCCAAGAGGTGCAGATGTACATCGTATTTTTGTCAATATCTCTGCTTCTAAGAGACCTATTTGAAAAATTCCTTCTCTGTTGGATACAATTTTCAACGCGAAATATTTTTCATATAATTTCTAGATTTTCCAGTAATTCGTAAAGTTTCCGCTAGGGGTCGTAACGTTAAATTGCGTCTTCCCCGATATATCTGCTTCTAAAACTCCGATTTGAAACATTCTTCCTGTATCGCACAGAGCTCCTGATGGGAAATTATTTGCATAAAATTTCTAATATTTAGTAAAGAATGGTTCGGCCACTACGGGGCGTGTCAATTCCTGCTTCTGACGCATTGCAACAAAATCTAAGCTCCTGAAAACTCGGTTCAAAACATTCTTTCGTGAACCGATACCGCTCAGATCGAAAAACCTTTTGAAAATACTTTCTTCTTAAAATAATGCATAGTTTTTTCACCAGAAAGTCTGCCACCAGGAGGGCGTATAAGTTCACGTTTCCGTTTACAGCAATATCTGCGTGACTGAAAACCTGATTAAAAAACTTCTTTCTTCAGTCAGATACAACTAACTATGCAAACTCCGTGTGCGTATTTTCTTCCCAAAATGATGCACAATTTCGCGCTATAGGGGCGCAAATGCTTAATCTGTTTTTCTCAATATCTCTGCTTCTACATGTGCCATTTAAAAATTTCTTTGAACGCGGGATGCCATTTACCTTGTCGAACATTTTAGGCTAGTATATGAGGAATTTTGCAGTTAACAGTTCTGTCGGTAAGTGGTATTTGTGTACTTCAGTTTGCAGCTGTATCGCGGCTTCTGTAAACACTATTGAGAAATTTCGTCTTTACTGTATGTCATTCGCTACAATAGAGATGTGGAGCATTATCCTCTTTAAATAATGCACAGATTTTCTGCTAGGTGCGTAAAGATCGAAATCTTTTTTCGCTATCTCTGCTTCCGGAGATGCATTTGAAAAGTTCTTTTTCCTTAGTATAGCTTTTTCCATGAAGAATATTTTTCGCCTATTTTTAACTTTTCCGTTATGTAAAATTCTTCAGCTAGCAGACGTGGACTTATATCACATTTCCTTCCATATTTCTTCTTTTAACTGTTTGATTTGAAAATCTTTTTATCACTGATACCTTCCTGTGCTATGAGAAACTTTTTGTGAGCCATTTGTTAATCTTCGTAACATGCTTTTTAGCCGCTGGTGGAACTAAGTAACTGTTTCTATTTCTGGATTTTATATCGATTGTAGAAACCGGTTGATTGTTTTTGTAACCGGTTTCTCTGACTTTGAATAGCTTTGATAAATTTGATTCGCGTCAGAACGGATACAAAACACTTGCTCAATATAACCGAAAATTCGGTTTCATCTTTCTTGTTGTACTATCGTGTCGACAAACAAAATGTTTGTATCACACAAAATGTGTCGCATATTTCAGGACATGAAAGTTTTATCGTTCCACACTTAGGTGACTAAGTGCAAGTGTAACTTTTTTCAAGATTTCTTTCTCTCAGGTGTTTTTTTACTGTTTCCGTGCCCTCCATACGCCCCCACCGGGTAGCGCAGGGGTCTACGCACTGGCTTCTAAGCATTTGTCCGAGATGGATTCGTGTTCGAATCCCGGTGAAGCATGAATGTTTGTTTTGTCTTATGGCACTGGCTGTCTTCCTTCTTCGAGCCACGTGTTCCAGTGGCTCTGAATCAGGGACGGGCGACTGCTTATATATAGTTCATTGAGTTGCTTGCAGTGGTCGTTAAATCTCCAAACAACAACGACTGTTTTCTTCTTTTTTTTTTTACGAGGGTTAGCTAAAGTTGCTGTTATGCCGCTGTTCCCATCTGATGGTGATGTCGCTGATATGATAACCCTACAACACAGCTGATAATGAAAAAGCCCCTTCAAAATAAAATTGTATCTGTAATATGTGTAACCTTACAAATTGACAACTGAAATAAAAAGGATAGAATTAAAACAATTTTTAACAACAAATAAAAGAATTTAAACAATCTTTAACAAAAGAAATGCTTTCCAATCAAATATCAAATTAAATTGCCACGTTGTGAGAAATTTCTTTCAGACAGGCCAAAATATTGGTAATGTGGTAATTCTGCAGATTTTTAATTTTTTGTAAAATATAGTGGTTTCAAACAAGTAAAGTTTTACAATGTAAGTTATGTACGTTCCTTTTTATTTCAGTTGTCAATTTAGTATACAATGAAGTTATGAGAAATTCCCCGCCGATAGTCCAAATTATTAGTGCTATGATAATTCTGCCCAGGTGTTTCAAGTAGCCAATTTAATTACTTGTACTACTACTGCCTAAACCCTATTTATAAACAAGCAACATTAATTTCAACTCGATCCCGTTCTTTCAGAAATCTATGTATAAGTTTGTATACTGACGACGGGTGATGTCAATCTAAGGTCTGTTGAAAAGAGCGATGCCATTCCTCAACTGAGTCATTAGTGCGAGAAAGATTATTGAGAACTCTATAAAACCCTAGGTACATACGGAATTACGAACCGAGGTTCTATCCTACAACTACGCCTTCGTCGGCCAATTAGCTATATTTCCAGTAGTCAACGATGACACTCACGCTGTCAGGACAAATATCAACGAAATTTTTGAATGTAGCAATAATGATGTCGACTGTGACGGAGCTCTAAGTTAACAGCATTTTTACATGCAGTGGTAGATTTTCGTTGTTTTTGTACTCTTTTGTTAAATTAAATTCTTGAACTTTTCTACGCAAACATTGTCCGAGGTAGAATAAGCATTTTACCACTTCAGCACCATTAGGTACTTATGGCACTGCATTCTGAACAGAATGCAATGTCATAAGACCCATAACTTAACGAACTATTAGTACGGAATTAAAAGAGGAACGGAATTTGCAATCGTATGCCTACACCGAAAGCACTGATTTCTGCAAAGAATCTGAAAACTCGTCTACAGTGATGTTAAAATCCCCGTCACTGGACACTAAAAGTCTGAAAAAAGTCGTGGGATATGACGAGTTGCAGTACACCCTGTTCTGTACCGACGGTAAGCTTGGCCAACGCCCTATAAAGCAATGGACCCACTTACCTAGTAAACACAACTCAAGGTTATGGAGGTGGTGCCATGGTAAGGTGTACGTTCTGTTGGTACGGAACTGGTCCTCTGATATTGCTGGAAGGTCGGGTGCCCTCCAAGGATTATCTGAACATTGATGCCGGTTAAGTCCATCTTGCAGTTTTGACTTTTTATCCAGAGGGGAAAGATTTTGGAAGACAATGCTACATTCCATCGCGTAAGATGTGTTCAGCAATCATGACAGCGACTTCCACCATCTTCCCTGGCCACCAAAGCCCGGAACTGAACCGCATTGAAAATGTACGGGGCATGTTAGAAAAACAGATCCCGGAGCAAAATCTGCTTCTGTCAAATCTAAGCCAGTTAAAAGGCTGTCTGGTGAACGCCTAGTATGCTGTGGGCGTAGAGGCACTCCAACACCTTGTGGAATCTATGCCACACCGCATACGTACTGTAATTTGGGCTGAGGGAGGTCCAACCTGGAATTGAATAGAGGTTTCTAATTCAGTGACCAGTATGTGTATATTCCCATAGGTACTGTGTTATATTTAACCAGCTTGTGAACCATATCTAAAAATCCGTAGTTTTTGGCGTTTCTGAAAATGTTTCTGCGATCAAATGCCTTAACTAATGGGATTAGTGCAGCAGAACAAACGAATCCGATTCAAAAAGTTATTATGCTTCCGAGCAGGAAACGATAACATACTGAGGAATAGCTCAGGGGGCTTCCCACATAGCCATCTGCAAATGCAAATAACACTGTCTCTGTTGCATCATATTTTCTGTTAAAATACTTGTAAGTAAATAAATAAATGAAATTCTTGCCTTTGCGGCTCTATGCCTGCGTTACACTTTTCCGCTGTTAATTCATTTCAATACTTTTCTACACAGTCGAGTCACATTATTGTGATCATCTACTTTTGACGTCAACATCGCGTAGACTATAAAAGAAGGCACGTGTCGTGAGCTGGTTTAGAGGGTATATTGTGCTGTAGGCAATCTGAAAACATATAACTCGTTGCTGTCATGGATAAAAGGAGTGATGTATTAGATTTGCAAAAAAGCGATTATTATAGGCTTTTGGGCCAAGGGTGGCAATATTTCTGAAACATCGCAGTTTGTGAACTGTTCGCGTACTGCTATGGTTAAAGTGTATCGTGATTGTAGAAATGGCACCATTGTGACTAAGCGACGTGGAAATTGCTGACCACCTCGTGCCATTGATCTGAGAGGTGAACGTCGGCTTCGAAGGTGCGTGAGGGCCGATCGACACGCTACAGGGGAGCAACTCACTGGCTGAATGAAGCAGGGGGCTACCAGAAGTGTATCTAAAATAACAGTTTAGTGAACCCTGCTGCGTATGGCGCTCCGATGCAGACGGATGGTCACTGCACCTATGTCAACGAAGGTGCATCGGCAGAAAAGGCTTACATTTGCACGGCTGTAAGAGTGAAAGTACCGTCACGTGACTTAGCGCCGCCTCCTACTTATGGAACAGAGGCGTCCGCGCTATATGGTCTCTTACAACAACAGATAAGTGTTTCATGAAAGAAATACGGGATTACGCCGTATAATACAAATTTTGAAGATGACAATCCGATTTTTGGCGTAAATGTGACAAGGATGGTAAGTCAGAAAATATCCGAAAACTTGAAATTTTTCATCGTCCTGGAGCGGGACTCGAACCCGCGTCTCCCAGAAAACGCCTAGGTATGCTAACCAAAGCGTCTACGAGATATAGTTAGCATACCTAGGCGTTTTCTGGGAGACGCGGGTTCGAGTCCCGCTCCAGGACGATGAAAAATTTTTCAAGTTTTCGGATATTTTCTGACTTACCATCCTTGTCACATTTACGCCAAAAATCGGATTGAAACGAAGTCTTCCCCACTTTAATATTTAAATCTGTGATTCGGGAAGACGGAGTGACAACAGCCGATCGTACGGAATAATATTCACCTTTAGGTATAATAATATCAAGAGGAAACTATGTAATAAAACATATAAACATTTATTTCATCATCAATTAGAAGTTAGACGGCGGCGGATTACTCGCTCATTAATATCAGGCCTCACAAAGGATTGGACCTGGCAAGGATCGTGAAACGCGAAAGCTAGGATGATCAATTTCTGAAGAAATCTCGCTCAGCGCTGGTCCTAGCATAGAGTTTATCTGACACTAGGTAGATCTATATCTCGTAGACGCATAAGGAATAGTCTTCTAGCTATCCTTCTCTATCCGATGTTCCAGTAGACTGTACTAAGTCCGTATTCTCAGTAGTGAAATATCAACTACCCCCAACGGAATCCCTGACACGAGCCGATTCCGCTGCAGCGGCGATCTATCTCTTCTAGGAAAGACGTTCGCTAACTTCCCGTGAACTTCGGGGTCCTCTATCCTGGAACGTCCCTTGGCCCACCACACAATAAGGCAAACGCTTCGCGCCTCCTTCTATTGGAGAACTGCTCTCTCCGTTGACCGAAATCAGACTGACTAACAGATCCTGTTCAAGTGACCTGTTAGACTCCCCCTACACGCTGCGCCTCCCTCAGGACATCGGCGCTGACCTTGACCTCCCGCTGACCGGTTCATGTCGCTCGCCTCTCTGGTCACGTGGGTCACTTTTGGCGCCCTTCGCCGACCACACCCATGGGCATTGGCTCGGTTTCTTCCTGATGGACTTTAATCCTACCCTGTGCGCCTTCTCGGTTCTCCTCAGATCATCCATTAGTGAGTGCCCCCTTTGAGAAAGTAATCCTACCACCGGAGTACATTCGTATAGAAATACAATACACCTTGTTATGTTCATACAAAGGTGGATGGCTGTCTTCCAGACTTGTAGGGCGGCTGGCCAATATTAACAATGCACTGCGAAAGTCGCAGTGTCCTTGACGATACTATCAGTTTGTCGAAAAACGGCCTCGGCCCTTCCAAGGCGTGAGAAACTGAAGTCCTTTGTTGCAGTCCTCGACTTCAAAAAAAATAAAGAATGTTTGCGCACTTTCTGTCGCCATTTTGGAGCTTGTGATGCTTCTTTCGTCATGAAAAAGCAACATAATGTTCATCATTAATATTAATTAACATAGTTAATGTGTCCGTTCTTACAGGCCCCTACTTCTGAGACGAAACATGTGGGATGTCATATTTCACGTGTAGAGTCTTAAACCAAATAAGCAAAGTTCGCTCGGTAATTTCTTCGGCGTCACTTTAATCAGATACACCCACAAGCTTCTGTTGCGACACACACGTATACATATATACATTGGGCAGTACCACCAAAGAACCTCGCTGGGTTACTACCCGAGTGTTGACTCCTGTCCCTTTTAGTTATCTAGGGTGCGAAGCCCTCCTCCTTCTTCACTAAAAGCCAATCGTGACAGTGCGTCTGCATGGGGAATTAATTTTCCTGCGATGAGTGATATGGTTAAGTTGAACTGGGCTATGGCTAAGCTCCACCTCTGTAGCTTTGAACTCTGTGAAGCCGCGCTGGTCAAATAAGTTAGAGGGTAATGGTCAGACATAATCTCGATCTGGTGTCTGAAGATCCACCCCTCAAGCTTTTGTAACGCCCACACTATCGCGTAGGCTTCTTTATGGCTCGCCGCCCAGCGTCCCTGCGTGCTAGTAAGTATTTTACTGGCGTACGCTACTGGTCGGACTCTCATCTCTTTGCCCCAAACAGCACGCTACTGCGTAGACGCTGGCGTCCGTGTGCAATACGAACGGCTTATTAAAGTCTTATGTAAACATTACGGGTGCCGTACATAATGGCCCCTTCAGAACTGTGAACGCCTCCTCCAGTTCTGGTGTCCAAACAACTTTATCTGACGCCTTCTTCCCGGTCAGATTGCTTAACGGTTTAGCTATCTCTGCAAATTTAGGCACATAATCTCTGTAGTAACTACACAGTCCGAGAAAGCTCCGTACCTCTCTTTTCGTCTTGGGTTATTCTAAATTTTCTGCCGATTCACCTTCGTTAGCATAGGTGCAGTGACCATCGGTCAGCATCGAAGCCCCATACGCAGCAGGGTACGCTGAACTGTCGTTTTATACACACGTCCGGTAGCCCCCTGGTTCATTCGGCCAGTGAGTTGCTCCACTGTAGCGTGTCGATCGGCTCTCACATACCTTCAAAGTCGACGTTCATCTCTCTCATCAATGGCACGTGGTGCTCCGTAGTGTCCACGTCGTTTTTGCAATGGTGCCATTTCTCCAATCACGGTACACTTTAACGACAGCAAAACGCGAACAGTTCACAAACTGCTCTGTTTCAGAAATACTTCCACCCTTGGCCCGAAATCTGATAATCATCCCTTTTTGCAAATCTGATAAATCGCTCCTTTTATCCATGGCAGCAATGAGTGATATGTTTTCAGATTGCCTACAGCACACCTTATATACCCTCCAAGCCAGCTCACGACACGTGCCTTCTTTCATTGGCTACGCGCTGTTGACGTCAAAAGTTGGAGGTGGTCACAATAATGTGACTTGACTGAGGGAAGGAATTACACTGAAAGGAAAATTTGTTATATACACACTCACAAAACAACGTGTAAACCCACCTTTCATCCTCCATAACAGAAGCACAACGTCGGAGCATAGGTTTTACTAGGTGTTGGAAATGTTCGAGAGTCGCGTTGCTGGTGGTGGACTCGGATGCGTCACTTCACTTCGTCCCACAGATGCTCAGTTGATTTCAGATTCAAAGAGTGAGAGGGCCATTCGAGTATTGCGAACTCACTGGAATGATCCTATAATCAGTGTGTAGTATATATATCTCAGGGGTGGCCAAACGTTTTGGGTCCTGGGGCTACTTTCGATCTTAGTACATATTGGCGGTCGACTAATAAATTAACTGAAGAAATTCGTAGGGGCGGGGATCTGGCAAGGATATCATAATAAACACCACAAAATGAAATAATTTCTTATATTTGAAGCTCAAAAAATGCATTTAAAACAGTACAAAAAAGAATAATTAAAAAAGAAGGGAAGAATGATGCTCCTCTTCTATCAACCTAAAATAGCCGCCCCCTGTGGCGCAGTGGTCTAAGCGATGGCCTCTGATCATTCGTCCGAAAGGGTCTGGGTTCGAATCCCGGTGAGGCATGGATGTTGTGTTTGTCTTACGGCACTGGTTCTCTCCCTTCCCTGGAACCAGTGACCCTAAATTAGGGACGGGCGACTGCTTATAGCCCATTGAGTTGCTCACGGTGGTCGTTAAACCTCCAACCAAAAAAAAAAAAAAAAACCTATGCATTCAAAATTAAAACAGAGAAATTGTGGCAACTGTAACAGAATAAAAAAGTTGAAATTTTTCTAGGAGTAAATTCCCTTACATTATTATTTTTCAGACATATCTCTTTAAAAAATGAATACTCTGATAACTCACAAGCTTCCCTTAATAAAACTTGAAACCAGACAAAGCAATTAAAATAATGACATAATGATGGCTTTTAATTTTTTGGAATAGCATTAAAGAAATATTAAATTTGTCCTTCAGAGGTTGGCGACCTTACTTTATTTTTTATTTAGTTTTTGCGGACACATGACAGTAAAGTCTATCAAGAAGTTGATCATGTTGCAAATCATGCGATGTTACTGCTTTCCTCAAATCGCAAAGCAAATGGTCGTCAGTTATGCCATTCCTATCTTTTGTTTTTATTGCTTTCATTGTAGAAAATAGATTCACACAAGTAGGTGGACCCAAAGAAAGCGGTCATATGAAACGCAAAATTTCGAATGTTCGAATACGTTTAGCCATATAACAGCTGTCAGAATTCTGTACCACCACTATAGCTCTTGCTTTCAAGAATATAGGTTGCAACACAGCTTCAGTATTTCTTCTACAATTTTAATTGGATCTCCATCGACTAGCTCTGCTCTCTTCGAAGTCAGCTCGGCCACTTTATCCGTCTTTATTTCCTTGAATGGAAATGTCATAAATGCCACGACGTACTCTAGCTTTGAAAACTCAGATAACCTTCTTTTAAATTATCAGTGCAAATCGTCCAATTGCTTTGCAAAGCACTCGAAATCGGGATGTACTACACTCGGACTGTTGCTCCATACACTTAAAGTTTCTAAGTCGCCGCTTCTAAGCTGAGTTCCGAATAGTTTGAAGTTTGATTCTTTCCTTGAAACTTTTGATCAAGCTCATAACTTCTATCAGGGATTTATGTTTTCCTTGTAACCCCAGATTTAAATCATTTAGTTTTTCAGTTATATCACAAAAAAATGATAGGTTCATTAAACACTGTTTATCTTCCAACTGATCGTAATTCTCTCCCCATGATTTTAAAAACCCTTTGATTTCTGGAAGGAGGCTTCTAAATCTCTTTAAGAATGAAGCGCGACTGAGCCAATGAACATCGGTGTGTAGAAGGAGATTGGCATGCTCGGTTCAGCATCCTTCAAGTAAAGCTCGAAACTTGCGTCTTTGAAGGCTTCTGGGTCGAATTGAGTTCACAATTTTAAAGGCTGGAGTCATAACATCATTTGAACTCAAAATTTTAGAGCGCAACACTTGCTGATGGATAATACAGTGATGCCTAGGAATCTAGACAATTCTTTTGCCGACTTAGGCCTCGGGAAGTCCGAAATTGGCTTGACCTTTGAGTCGTTAGTTAGAAGACCATTAGGGGTAATTTTCAATCCGAGATATACTAGTTCGTCCCGTCCAATTTGACATTTGGCAGGCTTTAAAGTCAACCCCGCATTATGTAACAATTCGAAAACTTGGTCCAACAGAGACAGATGCTCCTCAAAAGTCTCAGAAGAGACAATTATATCGTCCAGATAGGACATTAGGTCCGAGCACAGGACGTAGAACTGAGTCCATTAGGCGCTGAAACTTTGCAGGAGCATATGCCAAACCAAAGGGCATTTGTAGGAACTCATATGCTCCAAACGTGGTAATAAATCCAGTTCTTTCTACAGAATTTGGGTGGACAGCAACCTGCCAATAGCCACTAGGTAAATCCAAAGTTGACAGCCAGTTTTTTTTTTTTTTTTGGAACAAGAAAAGCAGGTGCTGCCCAAGGATTAAGTGATTCTTTAATTATTCCCGAATGGAGCATGTCCTGAATTTGTTTTTGAAACTCAGCTTTTTTGGGGGGTTCGGACATGGATAAGGCTTACATGCAATGGGATTAGCCCCTTCCGTATCAATGGTATGATACACCACCTGTGTAAACCATGGCTTATCAGAAAATAACCCTGGTCTGCTGTGTAAAACCTGACCAAGTTGGCTCTTGTGTTGAGGCAGTAATCTGTCACTCGTAAGAACTGCAGAAAAATCAGTTGGCTCTTCTGGGGTGGGAGGACTAATCTCAGGCATTAAGATTAGGCCATGCTCGACATCAAGTGTTAGCTTAAACATTTTAATGAAATCCACCCCAGAAGGCAATCCACGGGTAACTCTTGGATAAAAAAATAAGTATAAGAAACTTGAACTTTGCCAATCTTGACAGGTAAATGAACTGATCCAGAGATTGAAAAAACATTATTGTCGGCACCTCGCAGACATTCCTGGGAGGGCTCGACACAAGCATTTGGAAAGATAGCAGCACAGAAATAAAAGTTTAATGCAGAAATGTCAGATCCAGAATCAATTTTATTCGACACCACTGCTTTACCCAAGGTGACAAGAATATCATGTAAAGCGGAGCTTTAATTGTTAAAAAAAAGATTTGAGGTCTTCAGAAAAACGAGGAGATAGACTCGACCCATCTACCTCCTGCTGAAGTTTAAATTGTCGTGAAACTGATGAGAATATCTTGATTGATTATATTTATTTTTTACGAATTTATATTTATTTTTTTACAAATTTATTGTGTCCTCCTTTTCCTCGAAATGTCCTTCTGTTTTTAATGAAAGTGTCCTCCCATTCCAAAAAGTCGTCTGGTCACCCTGCTTCCGGACAATAATTATGGAAAAGGAATTGGCCTAACACGTACGCTTATAAATTAGATTAGGTATTGGATTTTATTATACACTGAAGATCCAAAATATTATGACCACCTGCAGGGCCGGATTAAACTTTGCGGGGCCCAGGGAGAAATTTCATATATAGAAGGCCCTAGGAAATGAATCTCATAGTTCAATGAAATCATTGTATGAAAAATGAAAATAGACAAAAATTATCATAAAGAAAAATGATTATCTCAAATTACTGTGAGCTTAAGAAAAAGACCATCATATGGATTGAAAATTCAGAGAGAGAGAGAGAGAGAGAGAGAGAGAGAGAGAGAGAGAGAGTGTAAATAGTTTCTTTATGATAATTTTCGTGTATTTTTATTTTTCAGAGACAGAGACAGACATGTAGAGTGAGAGAGGGAGACAAACAGACTGACAGAGAGAGAGACAGACAGACAGAGAGTGAGCGATAGACAGACAGACATTGAATGAGAGAGACAGACAGACATTGAGTGAGAGAGACAGAGACAGATATACAGAGAGTGAGAGAGACAGACAGACAGAGACAGATAGACAGAGAGTGAGAGAGACAGACAGACAGACAGACAGATAGTGAGAGAGACAGATACACAGAGTGAGAAACAGACAGACAGAGAGTGAGAGAGACAGACAGATAGAGAGACAGGCAGACAGAAAGAGAGAGGAAGAGAATAAAAAGTGCTGAAATCTACGATTTTCTTTCTGGAGAGGAGGAAGTTTAGGTTGCTTTATTATTAATAAAAACTTTCCTACAAAATGACAAAAAAGATAGCTTTAGCATAGCGAATATTTTTCCATAGCAAACATTTTTGCGTATTGGATAATAACGATCCCTCTTAAATAAATTCGTATATATATATATTTTTTTCCTGGTACATGTTTTAGTCATTGATTTTTGATGGAAAGTGGAATAACTGGTAAATTAATGACTTTATTCACCTCTTATACGCGCTCATGTATAAAAACTACTTTATTTATTTATTTATTTTAATTCCTACACTGTTTTTAAAGTCACTGAACGATTGGCCTCCATATATAGCCCAGATACAACTTTGATATTGTTCTTTTTATTTTTTAAAATTTCAGTACCAGGTTTACACACAAATTGTTGAGTATATAATAGGGAGTCACAAAATGCGATGAAATTTAATTTCTTATTTCATGAATATGGAAAAGTTTAAGGTTTAAATAAGTTGGGGGAGGGGGTTATAAACTGAAAAAAAACAACAACATTGCAACAAGTTAGTAAAATTATGCAAATGCATTGATTATGATACGCTTTCCAACATACCAGAAATCGCGCGCAGGCAAACTCTCCTCCCAACCCTAACTATTGATTCGTTCAGTATACCTCCGGAACAACATACTAAAGTTTTGTCGCAATAAAAGCATTTTTATTCAAGTTATGATGATAGTGGCTGTGAAATAAATCTCGCTCATGTGCCATGAGCTTTGATCCCATTTCGATGATATTAAGAATTATCGGTTCAGTATACCTCTGGACCAACATACTAAAGTTTTGTTGCGATAGAAGCATTTTTACTCAGGTTATAAGGATAATGGCGGTGGAATAAATCCCACTTCTGTGACCTGACCTTTGATCCCATTTCGATGACATTCAACATAACGTGTTCAGTTTACTTCCGGAACAACATGATAACGTTTTGTCGCAATCGAAGCATTTTTACGTAAGTTATGACGCATAAGGGCGATGAAATGGATCCCGCCCCTATGTCCTGACCTTTGACCCCATTTCGCTTATTTTTAATAGGGTTCGTCCCCAGGTTGTCCCTTAACACATACTAAAATTTAATTGAAATTGGATAATTTGTATGCGAGTTATCGGGTGGATAGACAGACGGACAAAGCTGGAGCATATACGCTTCTTAAACCTATGGTTGGAAACGTAAAAATATATTTTTGAGGGCCTTGCGCCTCAAAACTTAATAAAGATAAAAATAAATATAGAGAATTCTAGCAAAAAGCAATTTTGTTTTTATTTTGTAAAGTGAGGGGCCCCGTGAAGACGCGGGGCCCCGGGCGACCGCCCCGGTTGCCCCTATGGTCCAGCCGGCCCTGACCACCTGTCTAATATGATGTTAGTCCTCCACGTGCTGCCGCCAAAAGATCTCTTACTCGGTGAGGCATGGACACTATTAGATTTCTAAATTTGTCTTGTGGTATTTCGTACCGACACGTACGTTACCAGCAGATAATAAGTTCCGTGATTGAGACGCCGTAGATCGGATTTGCTGTTCCAACACAAACCGCAAATGCTCGATTGGATTTATATCTGGGGAATATAAAGATCAGAGCAATACCTGGAAGTAATCCTCATGTTCCGCGAACCATTCTCGAACAAACCTTGCAGAGTAACATGACTCATTATCCTACTGAAAGAAGTTGCCAGAGGGAAATACCGTTGTCATAAAAGAATGTGCTTGGTCTACAACGTTTAGATAGGTGATAGACGATAGCTTTCTGCACATGAATGACTGTACCCAGGATTTTCTAGCACATGAATGACTGGACCCAGGGTTGTCCTGCACATGAATGACTGGACCCAGGGTTGTCCTGCATATGAATGACTGGATCTAGTGTTTTCTTGCACATGAATGACTGGACCCAGGGTTTTCCTGCACATGAATGACTGGACCCAGGGTTGTCCTGCACATTAATGACTGGACTCTTGGTTTCCCTGCACATGAATGACTGTACCCAGTGTTTTCCTGTACATTAATGACTGGACCCAGGGTTTTCCTGCACATGCATGACTGGACCTCTGGTTTCCCTGGCGTTAATGACTAAACCCAGGGTTTCCTGCACGTGAATGACTGGAACCAGGATTTCGTGCAGAACATTGCACAAAGCATTACATTTCCTCCACATGCTTCTTTCCGTTCCCACGATGCACCTTGGTATCATTACTTCCCCAGATAAATGACGCACACGTACCCAGCAGTGGTGCACATGGTGCAATAGAAAGTGATATTCATCGGAACAGACGACCTTCTTCCAATCATTCAAGGTCCATTTTCGATGCTCGCGTGTCCATTGTAGGTGCCTGAAACGGAAGTGTAGTTCTAATTACTTGAATTTCAGTAACAGCTACTAGTACACATTTGGAAGATGTGAAACCGTTTATTAGATTCACAACTTCCAAATTTGTATTGTACAATGATATAATCCCGTATTTCATTCATTAACAGCTACTAGTCCCTTCCAGGAAGCAGCTATGCTATCAATCGACCTTGTGTGTTTGCTATTACAAGCTGTCGTCGTCATGTCTTATTTACGTTGACGTTAAATGATGCCATTTTTACGTAGCTGCAATTTCATGCTCGGTTATGATAATTGCAAAGCAGTAGGGTGAGAAACCAGAGGGGATGCCCATCGAAAGGATTGGTATCACGAGTGTTAGAGGAAGCGACAATTTCTCTTGGGATGTGTGACGTATATTCTAAATTAACTTTCCTTTTAGTTTCTTTCCCTATGCAAATCTTGAGCTTGTTCTCAGTTATACTTCACACTTAACGTTATATCTTTTCTCTCATACGAATGCTGTTGGCAACTTAATTGAGGTAGAATGAACGTGACGTATGCCTGTTATGAGATAAGAACCAGAAATATAAACTACGATACAACAGTTGCTTGTGGAGCGTGGTGGAATGTTGGTGGTTGATTTGTGTCATGTGATTTCTATATACTATCGTAAAGTGCTGTATCTGTGCTGGAGAAATAAAGCATCATTTCCGTAAGTTTGACTTCTGTGTAAATGCTTCGTCTGGCCGTTAAGGTTTTATTTAGGAACAATTTCATCGTATGGTTATGTTTTTAAAATAACGTATCAGTACGAAAAGACATTTACGTTATAGAAGTTCGTGTCGAGTCGCTCAGTTTGCTTTCCGAAGTAAAGTGTGTGCATTCTAAAACGTCACACTACGATGGCATTTTTAACTATGAATTGGTAAGCAAAAACGTATTTGCGTAGTAGAGTTGCTACCAACTTCCTTATTCTATTAAACTCTGATCAAAGAAAAGTAACTTAACTTATTGTTGTTGGTCAATCACATGTAAACTGCACTTACAGTGACTGGACAGAATAATGTGAACACCAACCTCAGAGACGTGACTTTTAATGCTGCTGCGTACGTCGCAATACGCAAAGTTATCCACCACTTTTTGGTTGTGATAGCTTTGTTTAGAAACTCAAGGTCCTGCTTAAGTGCATTTGAGGTGTTATGACGAAGTAAATTTCTCCGTCATTTTTGTACACGCCGGGGCTCGAAACCGGGTCCCCTCATTCCGGAATAAGTCACTCTACCAATTGAGCTACGCGGACGTTCGTTCTGACTGCTATCTGCCTTTATGTCGTGTGCGTCCTGCGGGACAGGCACGTCACAGTTATAACGAAGTAAATTTCTCCGTCATTTTTGGTCTACGCCGGGATTCGAACCCGAGGCCGCTTATTCCGGAACAAGTCGCTCTACCAACTGAGCTACGCAGACGATTATTCTCATTCCTATCTGCCTTTATGTCGTGTGCGTCCTGCTGGCAGGTACGTCACATCTCCCCCCCCCGAAAGAGGGCCGGGGGCATGGCCCACGGGTCAGCCGTGACCATGAATCGTTGCAGGCAGCCATCCACTGTAGAACGTGCACTTGAGAACTCCCAGTCAATCTAGTGTGTGGAATGCAACATCACACATTTTTATTTTTCGAAGCGCTGGAGAAGGAATTCTCTGATTTTTCCTGTCTCGCGGTGTGGAAATAACATCACACCAATGCGAGATTTTGAACTGCCGGGTCATCCGGATAGTTCGGGCGCCATTATAACGAATAATTTCTACTACTTTTTGGTCTACGCCGGGATTCGAACCCGAGGCCGCTTATTCCGGAACAAGTCGCTCTACCAACTGAGCTACGCAGACGATTATTCTGATTCCTATCTGCCTTTATGTCGTGTGCGTCCTGCTGGCAGGTACGTCACACAGTGTCTAGTTGCAAACTTTCTTTTAAGGTGACGATAAAATGAGCTATCTAACGGACTTCGAAAGAGGGCTAATTGTTTGTGACCGGCTGGTTGGTACCTCCGTGACAACAGTCACCAATGTAGTGGGGGTATCGAGAGCAACTGGGTCTAGCGTCATGTACACCGTATTCGCATCGCAACCTCTTCTGCGAAACACAAGAGCGGCTAGAAAACGACCCTGACTGATACAGACAGAAAAGCATTAAAGAGGGGTGTTTCCCGTAATAAGAAGACCACGGTGCCGAAAATTAGTACGGAGCTAAATCTGTGTGTCCAGACCCCAGTATCAATGAAAACAGTGCGCAGGAAACTGCATAAACGAGATATTCACGGTAGAGCTGCTATTGCAAAATCTCTGATGGCCCGGGTGAATGCACAACGACGACGGCAGTGGTGCCAGGAGCACGTAACGTGAACTGCTGATGCATGGAAGCATGTAATGTGGTCGGATGAACCCACATTCACACTATTCCCCACAGGTCGTGTTTACGTGTGTACAACACGGTCTGAAGCATGCAACCCAGACTGTCTGTTCCCAACAATGCAGCATGGTGGTGGCTCTGTAATGCTCTGGGTAGTCATATCGTGGTTTTCAGCAGATCCCCTGCTCACCTTGAAAGGACGGATGACTGGCAGGGCGTATAAAACCATTTTGGCCGACCATTTCCATCCAATGGCTCAGGCATTGTTTCCAGAGGGGGTGCCATCTATAAAGGTGATAACGCAGAGCTCACAGAGCACGAAATCTCCAATCACGGTTTGAAGAACGTGAGGACGAACTTTCACATCATCCTTGGCCTCCCCAATCACCAGACTTAAGCATCATCGAGCCACTGTGGTCTGTGTACGGAAACAAAGTAAGATCCCGTTATCCTCCTCCTGCATCTCTGAAGGACCTTGAGAAGTTTCTGCGTGAAGAATGGTATAACATCTCACTAAAAACCACTCAGGATTTGTATGCGTCCATTCCAAAGAGGATTCGGGTGGTTTTTAATGCCGAAGGTGGTCCCACACCCCATTAGGTACGTAAAATGTTCTTTTCCTAAGTGTTCAAATTATTCTGTCCAACTCCTGTGTTTCGTCCGCGTGCTTTGTAACAGTTATTACCTTTCCTTTCGGTGTTGCACAGTTATTATTTACTTTCCTATTACAATAATTTTTCGCATCCATAACAATATTTCTTGCCTTTCGATGCACTAAATTTTAATTTCCTTTCTGTGCGTAATAATGATTATTAATTTTCCTATTTACAGACATTTTAGATGAAATTATTAATTAATAATTCAGCTTATATTTCGGTTGTATTAGGGGAACACATATTATTTTTTATAGTTTGGAATTTCAAAATATCAGTTAACTTTTCAAAAATATTTATATTTAAAATCACCTGTATTTCTTTGTTTTTTTGTTTTCTTAGCTGTTTGACGGTGAGTCTTGTTTTTTTGTAAGAAAATTTTTATAAGTCAATATTTTCTCTACCTCAACCACTAGCACACAAGTTTGTTCTTCTTTCGGTATCTGGCTTCTACAGTATATAAGTGGAAACTATTTCAGATCTGCTTGAATTATGTCAACCCCCCAACAAATACTAAAGCCCCCTTTTGCTTTCAGCTTGTTACGGGCCTACATTAGTGTGCCATGTATTGCATCACTTGCAAAAACAGTGAACTTTTAAGTTTAACTCTTTTTTAAACTAACTTATTTTCATAGTTACTTCATTGCTTATATATTATTAGATGCGAAATTGAATGGAGATTACAAAAATATCTTAGTTTTTCCTGTAGCTACTTCTGTTCTTAAGATGCATTTCAAAAATCATGACCAAGGCGAAATTATGAGAAGGATCATTTCTCTAATACTTAGGTTTACAGCAACAAATTGTTTCTGTAATTCATAAGAAAAGAAATAAAGGAAATAACATTTAAATACAGAAATATGATGAAGCAAAATCATAAAATGTACCTAATCAGAGACGCGCCAAACGGGGATTCAATGGGTGCGTCCGGGGCCGGCAGGACGCCTCAATCAAATTTTACGATTGGCAAATTAATGTCAGTGACGTGGGAGAAGTTAAGGAAATGTTTTACCCTGAGAAATCTTAATGCTACGTGGCACGTTTATTTTTCTAGTAAAAATATTCATTTTAAGATCAATAGAAAACGACTTGAAATCAGAAAATAATTTTTATTGTTTTGTTCAGTAACGCGGGCAAAGGACTAACAATTTTTTCTAAACTTTTTTAAAATCTTGAAGATTTCAGTATCATGATATGCGTGGCCAGCGCTATGACAGTGGGGCCAATATGAAGGAAAAGCACAGTGGACATCAAAAAACATAATTTTTCGATCTAAAACTCTGATGCATTTTATGTACTTTGAGCGGCTCACGCTTTAAATCTGCTCGTAAATAACGATAAAAAAATTTCCCTAGAAATTTTCAGCATTATTCAAGATATATATGCTTTCTTTTCTGAATTACCTTACCTTTGGCAAATTTTTAAGAAACAGCTTCCAGCATTGTCCGTAAAACAGTGCTCTGAAACAAGGTGGGAAATCGATGCAATAAGAGTATCGAGGTTTATAGGGATTTTTTTTTTTTTTAGTATGAAAACCAGTTATTTCGAGTTCTGTTTTTAGTTTCATACAACATGTTTTTATATTTAAAAATATTTTTTATTTAAATATGAAAACCAATTATTTCGAATTCTGTTTTTAATTTTAAACAACTTAATTGTTTATGTACCTATATGAAAGATTTTTTGGTTAGTTGGTTAGGATAGCTAAACACAAAGAATATCTAATAAAATACAAGAATATCTAAAAGCGTTTATATTCTTTGGCTAAACAGACGCGCGTCATGTTCAGTGTTATATATATTATGAAAAACTCTTACTTTACGGGAAATAAAAAATTATGTTGTTAAAGATATTTATTTCATGTAAAAACGACTAAAAATTGAAAAAACATTCTCGTACAAGGGGCGGCAAATCTGGGCTTGCACCCGCGCGGCAAATGCCCTTGGCGCGCCGCTGTACCTAATATTTTGTTGCCCACCTTTAATCACAGCTTTCCATCTTACTGGAATACTGTGAAGAAGCTTTTGGAAAAGACTGGGTTGAACAATACAAGTTCGAATTACATCTTCAATAAGTTGAATTTGGTTGTTAGCTTCTTTTTTGATAGTTTATACCATACCTTGAACCACAAGTTTTCGATCTGTGACTGGAGTGGCCCATCAAGATGCTGAACATTTTTTATCTGAAACCACTGTTTCACTACTTTAGCACAATAACAGGGAGCATTGTCATCTTGAAAGAAAAAATTGCCGTCAGAAAGTCTTCTAGATGATGGTAACATATTGTTTTCTAATATCCAGGTGTATTTCTGGGTATTTACTGTACCATCGACAATATGGAGGCTTCCAACGCCATGTGCACACATGCAGCTCCAAACCATGACCTTCACTGGATGCTTAACAGTGGTCACTAAGCAACTCGGATGAAATTCTTTATGCTTGAATCTCCTTACATAGACACTATACTCTGATTCCCATTAAGGCAAAATTCTGATTCATCACTGAAAAGAACATTTTCCTATTGCTTGAGTTTCCATGAGACATGCTGTTTTGCCCACTGAAGTCTACGCTGCCATTGATTTGCTCTTAACAGTGGTTTACGCCTGGCTTTGCAGCCACGTAAGTCATAGTGAAGCAGCCTCTTCTTAACTGCAGATGTACTAAGAGTAACATCAGTCACTTCAGACCATCTTTGAAGCAATTCAGGTGAAGTGAACCTCCTATCTGCCAAGCTTAGCTTTCTGAGCACTTTGTCCTGCCTGGTTTTAGCGGACTTGGGCCTTCTACTGCGACGCATATTTTTAATATCACCAGTGCCTTTTACTCTCTTCGGTATCCTAATAACTGTTGATTGATGACAGCCCACTCTTTCAGTGATTTACCTTAAAGAATATCCTCTTCATGCAGAACAACTACTTTTACTCTGTCCGATGTAGACAATTCCGCAGTTTTAACCATTATTGAGAATGTACACAAATTATACCCTCATAACAACAAAAAGCGACCACTACAATGCTCTAATAGCTTTGCGTCAACCCTTATAAAGGGTGGAGTAGGATTAGGATAGCATTAGGAAGCAGCCAATCAGGTAAAAGAATGTGTATACGCAGCTAACGTGAATTCAATGTAAATCTGGAAGATGTGAATCCGTTTATTGGTGTAAATATGGCAAGGATGTTAAGTCAGATATCATCCGAAAACGTGAAAATTTCGTCGTCCTGGAGCGGGAATCGAACCCGCGTCTCCCGCATAGCGCCAGAGTATGCCAACCACTACAGCATCCAGAACGACCAAGGTTCGTTTCCAATTAATTTGAACATAACCATCACAGGATTCGCTAGTCGAAGCAATCGGCATTCATATATAGCGAATCTGGTGGTTTAGAATTCATTCCCGTGATTGCCCGGAGGCGCAGAATATCAATGAATGAAATACGGGATTACACTATTGTATTATACAATACAAAGTTGAAAGATGTGAATCCGTTTATTAGTGTTAATATATGACATGGATGTTAAGTCAGATAATATTCGAAAACTTGAACATTTCGTCATCCTGAAGCGGAAATCGAATCCGCACCTCCCGGATAGCGCCCGAGTATGCTAACCAAATTTGTATGCCAAATTTGTATTGCACAACATCCCGTATTTCATTCATTGAATCCAATATGTTTGTCCAACCCCATATTTTATGACATATCTCAAGAACACATGTAACTACATATAAAACTAAGACACTTTTGAAATATCCATTAAATTTCGCATCTAATGACATATAAACGATGAAATAACTATGAAAATTAGTTAGTTAAAAAAAGAGTTAAACTTAAAAGTTTACGGTTCTTGCAGGTCATGCAGTACTTTTGAACACCACTGTAGGTTCTTCGTCCAAACAACACATGCTGCTATGTAGTGCTATGGGAACTTTTAAACAACTTTCAGAAGCTCCTGTTATATTTTTGCTGCGCTGGTCACCTCCAAAGCGGTGCACAGAAGATTTTTGTACCGAACAGCGAAGGAATGAAAAATGCCAGAGAATCATTGTTTTTAAATGAATGATTAGAGTTCAAAGAGTTTACACCAAATTTTATTTCAAGATACCATGTTAAAAATATAAAGGAACAGGAGGCTTTCATAATATAAACTTCTGTGCAAAACATAGAACCTTCCTGGCAGTTATCAAAGTTCGGGTAATTTCGTTTCACAGCAGTTACGAAGAGGCTTTAATGTGAAAAGTGGCAGAAAAGCAGTGACTTCCATATTAGAAATATTTTTCTGTATTTTAGAGGTTTTTTTTTTTTTTTTTTACGGTTAGTAAGTGCAAAATTCTGATCTGCATATCTACACTCTAGAGAAAGAGAGGAGGGAGTAGACATAGTTCTACGTAAGAGGGATCTGTGGTAAGCTTCCAGCGATGTCATGAACTCTGAAAATTCACTTGGTAACCAATTGAACAAGTTAAAAAAAAATTGGGTTTCTAATTAATTCCTAAAAGTCTTGGATCACATCTCGTATGCAGCCTAGTAGAGAAAAGGCGATAAAAATATAAATAAAATAATATCAACATCTGATGGTACAAAACACCAAAAAAAAAAAGACTTTCCCTTTGCACATTATTGATGGTGTTACATCATGATTAATCTAAATAATGAATTCCCTATTGTAAGACTTTGTAAAACTTAAAAAGCGACAGATACGTTCCATTCAGAGGATCCTGTGCAAGACAGCACGGGAGCTAAAAAAAGAAAGAAGAAAAAATCAGACGTTTTTAAATGAGGGTGTGTAAACCGCCATCTATTGGTAGGTTGACTCCATTTATCATAGCAGCTTTATCACTAAGCAGAAAGATAATCGGCCAAACCACATCTTCCACTTCTGCAACAAAGAAACAAAAAGAAAGTTAGCCTCATTAAAAAGTTGAGTTAAAGTTTGCAACATTTTTGATTTACTTAATTGCTTTTGCTAGTCAGCTTTAAACGTTATTTTTTTACTTTTTTTTTGTTCCTATTAAAACTAATTTCACTTAACAATCTAAGCAAACGTTACTTATCGAGAGCAAAGAATATCTAACTGATAAGAAGGTAAGGCTCAGCGAGACGTAACTAGCGCCACTTTATTATGCGGCAAAGAATTACTACACAGAAGCCAACATTACAGGCTGATGCCGCAGGATGCGGAGCAGACTGAGTTAGACTGAGCATGCGTGTTTGTGTTCAAAGAACATAAACGCTTGTTTGTGTTGGCGTTTTGTTCAAAGGTTTTGTTGTTCTCATCTAGATCTGCGTTTATATTACAGCCATGAAATACACCCACTCCATTCCGATGAATAACAATTCATGGAATGGAGTGGATGAATAACAAGAACAAATTTGAAACCGTTTGAAACAAATATCCTGGAAAACCATTAAAACAACGTTTGCTGAAAAAAAGCTATCGTTACGTTGAAAAAATTAATTTATCAATTATATGAAACTGACTTTTATGAAAAATACCTCGTAATATTGTAAAATGAAAGAGGGAAGCATTCGATTACACATTGCTTACCAAAGAGACAGCTTTAAGGATGCACTCGAACGTGAGGAATTAGTCCGGTCGGTAGAGAGCTCAGCTATCACGCCAACGGCCCAGGTTCGAACCTACTCAGATACGAACGAATGTTTTTCAGATCTGTTGAGAAAATTTCCCCAGCGTAGTGCGTTTAATTTACAAACTTCGGAAGGGTAGAAAAAAATAAATTGTAGCTTTGGGAAACTGCGGTTGTCTTTGCTTTTTTTTTTTTTTTTTTTTTATTATTATGGCTACTACTGGGAAATTGGCGGACAGTGCTGGCCCAGCAAGACTGTTTTTGCTGGGTACCTAATGTTTACGTTTTGTGGGAACCCATTCCTTTGTTTTGCTACTGAAGCTTAGCTTCCTTTCCGTGAAATAGGCTTCCCGTCCCGTGTGTCCTACGCTTTTTGCGCCTGAATGTTAACTTTCCCGCAGAGCATCTGCTGCCGCATTACATGGTGGCGCTGCTGTCGCCTGTTTTACATTATCTCTACGAGAGTTGAGCTTCTTCACGCGAAGCGTTTATATTCTTTGGCTTTGGAATTATGTGTGGTCATTCGGAAGAAATGTTGTTTTAACCGTTTGTCTGCGCTCTGGAATTATGTGAATTTATGTGGCGAAAAAAATTGAAAACTAATGACGATTCATTTTTAGAAAATATGAAATATATCGTAGCGTATTGCCCCCCCCCCCCCCCCCCAACCCTCCCTAGTGATATTGGTACCTAATTTGCACCTACTGGTTTTCATTTGTTTTCTTATACTGTATAATGATTTTCTTTTATATATTTCTTAAACAGTTAAAATTTTATTAAAAAGTGAATAAGTAGGTTTTTGCTATTTATAGTGTTATTTTATATACCATTAAAAAAATTCCCATAACATTTATCGTGAACTACTTTCTCTCATGTTGGGTGTGATCAGGTTTCATGTGACAAAGCGGAACGATACACTCAAAATCGCGAACATCTTGAAAGTGTTCTTATTCTGAAGTCAAATAGTGTCATTTTACATAACAATGAACAAAAGCAAACAGTGGCGGGCAGATAACAGGAAAGGTCCCATTTTCGGGTTATTGGAATGTTTTTGTAAACCAACTTTAAACATTATTTATTACTCATTTTGATTTCTTTTAAAACGAAACGTTATATTTTGCTTATAACGAACACTACTAGACGAGTGCACGCGACAGGTGTTTTCCTACAAGCGCAAGGTAAGTAGAGGACAATGTTATGCTTGTTCAGCACTTCCGGTGGTCGCTGCTGGACGTCACTGTCCGAATCCACAGAGGAATTTTACCTGATTGCCACGTTTCAATGTACCTGCGCCATAGAAACGTGTCCGATGATTCATATGAAAGAATGGCATTCGTAAATTCTACCAGAGAACTCAATGCGTATTGTTTTCAGCTTTTAATTCAGCAAATCCGTGGAATGTTGCCGGGATACTTTTTTGTTCGTCGCAAGAAATTTCATGATTATGGGACTTACATGGCAGTAATACAGGATGTCCATAAATGAAGTATACAACTTCAATGCGTTATTGAAAAAAACCCTATAATAAATCACAACTTAATTTTAATGTCAAATCACACGGTAACTGTGAAAGCTTTTTTTAATGTCAGTAGGTCTCCACGTGTGCTCCATTGGTTACTCGCAGGATGTCTAAATGATATTCCAGTTCCACCCACGTACGCTGCAAAATGTCAGGTGTAACAAAGAGGAAGGCCGCCGCAGTAATGCGTTCCTTGATCTCAGTGATAGATGTAATCTTTTTCTTGTACACAATGTCCTTAATAAAGCCCCAAAGGAAAAGATTGCATGGGGTAATATCAGGAGAACGGGGTGGTCATGCCATCCGACCCTCACGTCAAATCCAACGCCCTGGAAAATGGTGGTATAAAGATTTGCTTACATGCAAAGACCACTGCGGAGGCGCTCCATCTTACTGGTAAATGACGTCTTGAATATCCTGGAGTTGTGGAATTGTGAATTGTTCTAACAGGCCTAGGTGCGTTATGTTAGTAACGGTTGGTTCAGCGAAAAAAGGAGCCCTATCACTCTGTCTTTCATTAGGCCAGCCCAGATATTAACATTCGGGCTGTCACTCTCTTATGCTACGACCACATGAGGATTTCCCGTGCCCCATATTCGGCAGTTATGTTTATTTACTCTGCCAGAAATATGGAATGTCGACTCATCACTGAAACACATCCGTTAAAGGAGTGCCGGGTCTTCGTTAATGCAATTAAGTATGTCTACCGGAAATGCTTTTCGACGTGGTTGATCATTTGGTCGAAGTTTTTGCACTAACAGCACTTTATATGCATAAAGGCGTAGACGTTTATGCAGAACCTTGTGAACCGTTGCTCGTAGTATTTTTGAGTTTACGACTGGCAACCCTGACGGACTTCTTCCGGCTCCTTAAATAAGCCTTACGCAGCTTTTCCACCTTTTCGTCCGAAATGGAAGGTCTCCCAGTACTTTTGCCTTTCAAGATTTCCTGTTGCCATTGTTCGATGCGTCTTCGTGTCGGTGGCTATCTCTTGTACTCCGTTATGAATTTACGCTGAACTGTTGTTAGAGATTTTGACTCCTCAAACCAAAACACACACGCTGCTGTCTCCACTGGGGAAGCCATGTCTGTTATATTCCATGTTTCACGAGATTTTTCACTACATGAGACACCTGGTGCCATCCATCATGTGACTTAACAAACTTTAACACTTACTACGTCTCTTGACGTTTAAAGTATGTTTTTTTTCTATCTTATTTTTTTAATAGCATACTGAAGTTGCATACTTCATTTATAGACACCCTGTATAATGTTACATGCTTTGGGTTTTCTTTAAATGTATATAAAGATAGGAAGAATAACCTTTGTAACTATAAATTAACCTTCAAAAGTGTAATCCGCGATCCCGCCATTTTCCTTATAAATCTGTATGTAGATTTATGAGGTACGTTCTTCATCGGATGACTGTCTACAGCTACACATGGTCCCGGCTGACTCGTGGACCATGCCCCCGGACCCCTCAACGAGTGCTATAGTGCTATCCACTATACTACACTGGTATGTGCTCTCACTGCTATCTATCTGCCTTTATCTCATGCGCGTCGTGCGAGCCAGGCACGTCACAAAGTCAAACAAGGTCGTACCTCCTGATATTACGACTATTCACATATGTACTTGAAGTAAAACACACTATTAAAAGTACTGAAAATCTATATGCATACGAATTCCTTGAATGAACCACCAGAATCCTTCCAGGTCATATTTCCGTCAAGAGTGTATTAAAGCAATAAGTTCAGGAAAGGTCACAAACTCAGACCATTTTTGAAGATACGATTTCATATATGTGAATAGAAATGATATGTGAGGAAGTTATTTTTGAAAGTTTTGAAATTTTTTTAAAATAATACATGGATTAAGTGTACGATATAATAAAAATAAATGTAATGCTAAAAGCATGATAATTGCTACATAAAACATGAAGATTTGAGGGATTTCACAGAAGACCCCAGAGAATTGTCACACTTCAAAATGTGTTGTTTTTGTGTTGGAGACTCTGGGTGAATATACATAATTCATTTGGTGTTTCTCTCAGACAAAATATATATTTTTGTTGTAATAAATAGCATACACTTAAAGAAAAATCAATAGGATTTTTAGAAGATGAGGTACAGCATCAAACAGAAATACGCACTATATAACACAACCAAGCGCCAGAACTGTCAACTACAAAATCCCAAAGTGTTCTACAAAGTAAAAATTTCCAAAGAAGTTTTTAAATCGGACTTTTAGAAGCAGAGATATTGACAAACCCCGATCTGCGCCTCTTACCGGGGGAATTGTGCATTATTTTTGGCAGCAAGTGTACACAAACTGTTTTATCAGTTAGTAGTATTTGACCGAAAAACGATTTCTTCCATCGAGATTTTAGATAAGCAGATACTGCTACTAATACGTTGTAAGCGGAAACGAGAGCTTATGCCCTCCAGTCTCACACTTGTGCGTTACGAAAAATTTGAAGTAAAATGCAAAACATTCTGCATCAGAAACATTCTCCGACGAAAAAAGAATTTTTCAAATCGGATTGATAGAAGCAGAGATATCGATAAAAATAAGATATATTAGTATTTCTGCGCCTCCAAGCGAAAAAACTATGCATGGTTTTTAAGCAAAAGGTATTTTGAAACGAGGAAAGTGGTATCTGAAAAGCTCAAGCCCGGGCCGGAAAGCTCAATCCCAACTCGGACCTCGGGTTGGGTCGGGCAAGGCTTTTTTTTTCGTCAGTTTAGTAAAACATTCCGGGCTCTGGCTGGGCACGGCCTGTACTGGAAGGTTTAACATTTTTCTCCTACATTAAAAACTCTTTTCGTCTCCCAAAACGAAGACTAACTCACTAAATAATCAGACGGCGAAGTTAATTGAGTGAAACAAATCTGCCAGCGGATGTATTGATTAATTACAGCTTAAAGCGACCAATTGGACTGTAAGATTCTTGTTTGAAATGGGGCGATTTATTTATTTTGAAATTCCGTTTTCACGTCGTTGGCTTTAACGACTAAAGCAAGTGGCTTTTTTTTTTTTTTTTTTTTCCGAGAAATGTTTACGTGAACAGATTTATTAGCTCCTCGAAACCAAAACCAAAAAGAACTTCTGGTGCCATTCATTTCTACAGCGGAGATGAGGAAGTTTGAAATATTTGTTCACGTGTTTGGGTATCGAGGACTACCTTGTTTGTATTTAAGTGTAGAAGAGGGGGGGAGGAAACATTTACATTTTTGTATCAGAAGTATGTACGACTATTTAGGTCGAAACCTCAACCATGTGAGGAATTCCAACGAGAAATGGCACGTCTCTCTGTGGAACACTACATCTGTAACTAAGATACTTCTGCTCAGTAAAGCAATTTTTTTTCTCTAAACTTGGGGGTTTTCACACTTTTTTAAATCGCAGACATCATCGCAAAACGGAACAGGACTCAAGGGTCGCATGGAAAAATAAAAATGTATGTGTTTATTATGAATATTGATTATTCAGACACAGGTTTTGAATCCCAAAATTTAACTTTACGAAAAAGAAACGAAACAGTGAACATGATATCTGTGTTACAATTAATTCCTAAATACGCACCTGATTCGCCTACATTTTTTGGCACGCTTTAAAAATTTCAGCGTGCGCGCGTGCGTGGGTGGACATTTACTTTTCTATTTCGAAAACACTACGTTTTCTTCCATTTCAGAATTTTGTTTTTGGACAATGTCTCGCTGGCCATTAAAAACTGCTCCTTGGATAACCGGTTGAAGATTCCTGTTTTAAAGGAAGAACTGCGTTATATTTGCGATAAATTGCAGAGAACGCTTGATGAAAACACAAAGACCGTTCCATAAAAACTGAGAGAATTTTTTTTTGAGTTGGCAACAGTGCGAAGGGGGAAAATAACCACGCAGACGACACAAACTGAATTAAGGAAGTATCTATGGCAACAGTTATTAGCCGTGGCAGGCGATTCTGGTCTTGTTAGTTGTTTAAGGTACTTCTGCATTTCGCCATACAGCTATGGATGTAAGTGACTCGGAGTTAAACGAAATGCGTTGTGCGATAAAATTTTGCTATCGTTTGGGTAAAACGGCTCCAGAAAAAGTTGATTTAATGAAAAAAGCTCACAAAGATAAATGTTTGGGTGAATCGACGATTTTTAGATGGCACCATGATTTCAAAAAAATTAGGAGTAGGCAGAGTCGGGGTCACTACCGCTGAGGTTTTTGGCGGAAAACGTCTTACCCAGGCGGTGTTGTCGGGTCGAGGTGTTTGTAAGGGTTGGAAAGAAAGAAATGAGCGCAACGAACTTGCATGTCTTTTATTTATTTATTTCTTACAATGCTGATTAATTTGTAAAATTTTGTTGAAGACAGAACAATGGTACGAGTAGTACGATATGTAAGACTTACATGCTACACTTATCTCTATAGAGAACGTTAAGTCCATCGTTGTATTCTTAAAAGTTGTGAAGTCAGTTGGATCCGTGGCCAACACCAATCTGAACTTGTTCAGAAACTGTTTCAGACGGTCGTTAGATGCCTCAATGTTAAAGTCCCCGGTGAACAGAAGCGGTATGTTGGGATCACAGGGCCAGTCGCTAACTATTGTTCTGACATGATCTATGTAGTAAAGCATTAGTTGAAAGAAAAACAGCTCGATGTAGTTGAGTGGTGTCTGTGGATAAATCTAGACTGACACTAGAACGAATTTGAATTGGTTGGGCATCTCAACTTTCACTAGTACGCCTTCGCCGATATGGATATCTAGATGTAGAGAATTGAATCCAGAATACTTGGGTATTGGCCGTCGTGGAACTGGTCTAGCGACATGAGCCCTGCACGTTTTCTGATTCTTGAAGACTGCAATGCCACCGTAGAGTCCAGTACGCTTCTTCTTGCCAGTGCCACGACTCGTACTGGGCTGTTGGTCGTCGTCATCGCAGTGTCTGTCGCTCTCTTTGGATTCAATGTGTTTGAAGCCGGGTATGTCGACGGTTTTGCTTTTATCCATCCAAGTCTCCGTTAGTGCCAAGTAGTCGGAGCATGATACGTGAAGCCGTTACTCTTACTCAACGTTGGCACCTTTCCTTACTTTACTGATGTCCAGCAGTTTGAGCACAACATCGTCTTCATCTGTGAATTCCTGTTGTAAGAATTGCAACATAGCTGCATTGGGCTGTTTTAAATCATTTTGGAACCATATGCGATCACAAATTCCACAAACAAAACTCAACTTGTTACTATAGAACGACTTTTCAAAATGCTTCGTCGCCAGACGCCAATGGGTTATAAACGCTAAATCTCAATTCTCAAACGTCTCATCTGCTTGTATTTCGTCGCATTCCATCGGTTCTATCTCACTGTCGAAATCCATTTGCCTTTGGATTGGCGTTAGGCTTTGCGGCGTCTGCT
Source organism: Macrothele yani (assembly GCA_039090855.1). NCBI lineage: Eukaryota > Metazoa > Arthropoda > Arachnida > Araneae > Macrothelidae > Macrothele > Macrothele yani. Next base: position 15,257,601 of record CM077027.1, on the reverse strand, counting down.
CGACCGGTACTCGCCTCAACTTGTCGACGCTGCCTCATCCTCCGCATTCGTTCTGCTGCTGTCATAGAGGCCTTTTTGGATTCCTCATTTATTCTTCTTTCACTTTGTAAGCGTTTACGATAGGAGCTTCTTGTTTTGAAGATATTTCGATCTTTTTGAAATTTTAACGAAAATTTGTCCAAGTTAAACACTTTGTCACTGTATAGTTTTTCAAGTTCTTTCACTATTGTCACTATGAGTGTTTTACTTTATAATACTCGTTGAGCTCTGTTAAACGACACCTCACACAGCGTCCTACCGTACGCGTTCCCGAGCTATACTAATTTTGCCGCGCGGCGAACAGGTAATTTCCCACTCCAAATTGGCAACCATCTTGTTGCGGCGTGTGACATCACGCGCTCAAGGCTAATGTCGCGTGACATTCTTTCATCCTTGCGCTTTTAAACCGTGTATTGCTTATTTCGATATGCGATATAGTTTTAAAGTTATTACGATTTGTCTGTTATACACAAAATCGTAGCATCGATTTTCGCGTAGTTCCCCCCACCCCCATACCGGACCCGCGGGGTAAGAAGTTTTTCGTTAAAAGAGCGTTTGTTGGCAGAATTCGCTGCTAGGCCTGGTCGACCTGAAAGTGTCGTTACGGAGTGTATATTGTTAGCACTGTTTGAGCAATCCTGCAAGGAGATCGACGAATGGCGTGTGAAGACATAGCGGCTTCAACTAATACTTTGAAAACGTCGGCATTCCGCATTCTACGAGACAAATTACTGCTGCATGGTGTATGTTCCAGATGGGTACCTCATAGCCTGACGAGAGAACAAATGTTAGTCAGAGTTCAGGTGTATCATGAATGGAAACAAAGGATTGCAAAGGACCCAAACTTTCTAAGCACAGTAATAACTGCCGATGAAATATGAGTCCACTGTTTCGACTCCCTCACGAAGCGTGCAACGAGGTCTGGAAACACACAGGTTCGCTTCCTTCGAAAAAAGTCCGCCAAACCAAATCAGCTGGAAAGGTGATGATAATTTTCTTTCATCATAAAGGTGTAATCAACCAGTATGCCATTCTTCCACAAATTACTATCAATACTGAGTATTACATTTCAGTCTTGAAGCGTCTCGACGATACATATCGATTAAGCTACCGGAACTGGTGGGCAAGTGGACCCTACACCATGATAATGCCCGCCCACATGTGGTTGCTTGTCTTCAACTGTTTCTTACGAAACGAAATCATGCCACAGCCTGCATACAGTCCTGACCTCGTCCCGTGCGATTTCTGGTTGTTTCCAACAATGAAGGAGAAGTTTCGTGGCGCAATATTCAACACAGATGCTGCGACGTAATTCGAGCTGTACAGGAGTCGCTAAAGCAGCATTCCACAAAATGCCTTCGCCACATGCTTTGAAAAGTGGACTGAACGATGGGACCGTTGCATATCACCCGAAGGAAAATACTTTGAGAAAGAATAACATATATTTTTCTGTACGTATATTTCTTCATTTTTGTGTGATTTTACTCCCAGTTTTTATGGAACGGCCGTTGTATAAAACAAATCGGGTCGTAAACTGAAAATTCTAAGCAAGACCGGGCTTTCCAAATTAAGACCCGGGCAGACCTTTAAATCATGCTTCCTACTGCATCGAGTAAATAGACAGTGGTATAGATAAAGCGAACATCTGCGAAAATGGTACAAGATTCTGTGATCACGCGAATACAGGCAGGTAGCGGGGGTGTAATGCTCTGGGAAACCTTTCCCTGGGACACACTCGGTCCTCTGATAACGGTGGGTGTCCTCCCGAATGCCACCGCGTACCTATCTATCATTGTAGACCAGGTTCATCCGTTTATGCTAACACTGTTTCCAAACCAAGATGGAGTGCTTCATTTGGACTACGCGCGCTGCCATAAGGCTCTAATCGTCCAGAAGTGGTTCGAGGAACACGAAAATATACATGTTTTCCAATGGCTGCCCATGTCGCCATACATGAATCTAATCGAACACATTTGGGATCATATAGTGTAGATCGGCAGCTATGGCCTGTAGATTCCTCACCACATCAGACACTGAACGAGCTGCGAATACCACTTACCGCATACCAGTGGACACCTTCAGAAAGAGGTACGAGCAGCGCTTATACGGATATGGTACGGCATACCAAAGGATACCCTCCGAACAAGCTACGGAACAGCGCCTATACTGATAAGGTGCAACATACAAGTAGACACCTTCTGAGCGAGCTGCGGGCTTGGAAGGTGTCTATTAGTATGGAATATGGTACTAAAGACGTAACTAGGGCGGGGTAGACGGGGGCGCAGTTGAAGAGAGGTCGTAAAACTCACAGCTTACAATCTGAATAAAACTGTAATTAAAACTTTTGTGCCAGTTTCTGGTACAGATTTTTCGCTCCTACTTGTCATTTGTCCATCAACATAATTGGTTGCTCGTAAAATGTTTCGCCAGTTTGGCAACCTTGATAGCTTAAAATTCTCCTTTCTTCTTCAAAATGTTCAAGGGGTGTTACTTGCTCACATTTAAAAATGAAGGCATGGTTGTATGTACGGGGAAAGATAAAGACGTTCAATTGTTAAAGATTCTCTGGGAGCTATTCTATCATTATTGCGGGTGATAGCCACGACTACCAGCCACATTCTGTGGTTTGATGTGATACGAAAGTTCCGAATCAGTTCGGAAAAGCTGCACAATCAGTCATAGTTTGATAGTTATATTTTTGTTCGGGGTTTAACGACTACCATGACCAACTCAATGGGATATAAGCAGTCGCCCGTCTCTAATTTAGGGTCACTGGCTCAAGTGAGGGAAGAGTGCCAGTGCTGTAGGACAAACACACCATCTGTACCTCACCACGTATTCGAACCCGGACCCATCTCGGACGAATGATCAGAAGCCAGCGCTTCGACCATTGCGCTACCGGGGCCGCACAGGAGTATGTCGTTAATTTTGTTTTGTCCAGCAGTCTTTCTATGTGTATAAGATAGATGGACTTTTGACAGTTTGTCAAGGTGGACCCGGGTTCGAGTCCTGTATGAGTTATGGGTAGTATGTTTATCGTACGGCACTCTTTCCATTCCCCTAGAACCAGGGACACTAAATTAAAGACGGCCGACAGCTTATTGCCCTAAGAGTTACTTATAATGGTCGTAACATTTAGGGTCTACACGGGCCTAATTTGGTGAGCCCGGCCCGGCCCTTTCAAATATCACACACTCGGCTCGGCCCGGGCCTGTTAATTGCAGTTCATATTTAGGCCCGGCCCGGCCCGGCCCGTGATGTGCCATTTGGTATTATTTTGTCCTTCTATTGTATGTTATTAAAATGTGAAAAATAAATAATGAAACGAGATATTATTAAAAATATTTAGTTGAATGTAAGCCCAAAAATATTGACTTAACTTTGACAATTATCGAAAATTACAACCTTTAACAAGTTAGTAAAATCATGCAATGCATTGATTATAATACGCTTTCCAACATACCAGAAATCTTTACTCAAGTTATCACTCAAGTTATGAGAATAATGTCTGTGGAATAAATCTCGGTCCTGTGCCCTGACCTTTGATCAAATTTCTATGATATTCAATAGTCCCAGTTCAGTATACCTCCGAAATAACATGATAAAGTTTTGTCGCAATCGAAGCATTTTTACGTAAGTTATGATGCTTTAGGGCTATGGAATAGATCCCGCTCCTGTGTCCTAACCTTTGACCCCATTTCGCCCATTTTCAATACGGTTCGTCCCCAGGCGGCCCCCTACAACATACTCACATTACATCCAAATCGAAGCATTTTTACGTAAGTTATGATGCATAAGGGCTATGGAATGGATCCCGATCCTATGTCCAGACCTTTGACCCCATTTGTCCCATTTTCAATAGGGTTTCTCCCCAGTTGGTCCCCTACCACATACTAAACTTTCATCGAAATCGAACCATATTTACGCAAGTTATGAGGCATAAGGATAATGGAATGGATCCTGCTCCTATGCCGTGACCTTTAACCCCATTTGTCCCATTTTCAAAAGGGTTCGTCCCCAGGGATCCCCTACCACATACTAAAATTTCATCGATATCGAACCATTTTTACGTGAGTTATCATGCCAACAGACGGACAGACAGACGGACGGACAAAGTTGGAGCATATACGCTTCTTCAACCTACTGTTGGGAAGCGTAAAAAAAAGGGAGAAAAAGGAAGACTAAGCGCGTTCAGAATCTCCCTTTCTCTGAACTAGTAAGCGGTAACACTACAAAAGTCAATCCCTATACAAATTAGGGATAGAAGTCGTCCCACCCCTCTCATACAAACACACACACACACACACCCTCACCCAACTGCAGATATCCTCCGTCCCCCACTCTACTCAACACACACACTCTCTCTGGGTCGAATCTTTTTTGTTGTCAACAAGCCCCAAAATGGTTTTACCATCTTAATACCTACAGATTGGTAAAAACACTGAGAGGCTTCTAGGAACAGTTAGATAAACAGTTAATCGGAACAATTAAACACACCAGGAAATCGGGGAACACGACTTTTTTCTTTCTTTACCATTGCGATAAAAAGAACGGGTCGATTTGGCTCGGCCCGGTCGGAAGTGTCTGGCAAAAAGCTCGACCTGGCCCGGCCCGTTGCTTTGTTCTCTAAACTAAAAAAAAGGCCCGGCCCGGCCCATGCAGACCTCTAGTAACCATCCCCTTCCCCTCACTCCCTAGAAAAAAAGACAGATTGGGGTGCGATATTCTGTGGTTTGCCCCGGGCACAGAAATGTCTGGTTACGCCTCTGCATGGTACGTCATACCAGTGGACACCTTCCGGAGATTTGTGGAGTCTATGCCCTGTCTCACGGTGGCAGTGGTAGAAAACCTACACAATACTAATTAAGTAGGTCATAACATTTTGCTCTTTTATTGCATACTTATCAATTTGCAACGTACAAGTGAATGTCGAAAAGGCGAACTATTATATATAAAATAGGATACAACAAATTCGTTATAAGAAGTGTTTGTAGAAAACTGAATAAGAAAACGTATACGTACCGCAAATTCGTCTGAGTGGTGTCCGGTTAACGGTGTTAACAACATCCGGATTCGCGGTGTCAAGAATCCCAGCCTTTTCAGCAAGAGGAGTTCGAACAGTTGCAGGATTCACACTGTTCACGCGAATCTATAAAAACATGTGTAGACTTCTTTAACATCAATGCTTTATTGCATTTTTCAAAGTACGTATAATCTTTTTCAAAATTTTGTATTTTACAGGTTTTAAAGCGTAACTCTTTTGCTAACACCTGTTAAAAAAAATACCAGGCTTGTACCGAAAGTAATGCAAAAGTCGGCAAAACTTTTTAATTATTAATTAACTGACAGAGGTCGTTCAAATTGTACATGTTGGTAGAATAACTCTTCATCTGTACAAAGGCAATACTCAACATAGTCTCCACCACAAGCGATGTATTTGCGCCATCGTTGAACCCAACTCTAGAATCCTATTTGAAAAAATTCAAGTGTGGACTGTTGTACCCATTTCTTCACAGCCACCTTCACCTCGTCTGTGTCATCAAATCTTTGTCCCCGGAGACTGTCCTTCATTGGACCGAACAGGTGGAAGTTGGAGGGCGTCAGATCTGGGTTGTACGGTGGATGGAGAGCCACCGACCAGCCTAATTTGCTGATCGCCTGATTTGTTGCCAAAGATGTGTGTGGTCTCGTGTTGTCATGGTGAATGTGGATCCTTTTCAGATTCTTGTTCGTTCTCTTCCTTCTTATGGCTTTCCTAAACTTTTTGAGTGTCTCAATGTACCGCTCGCTGGTCACGGTACGGCCACCTTCAAGAAAATCGAGGAGAATGACACCCCTGTCATCACAAAAAAACTGTCACCATGACTTTATCGCTGGCTCTTGAACTTCTTAGGCCTTGGTGAAGAGGTGTGACGCCATTCCATGGATTGATTCTTCGTTTTCGGATCGTAAAAATACGCCCACGTTTCATCCTCTGTCACTAGATCGGAAAAAACGTGTCTTTATTGGCTTCAAACGCTTCCAGTAGATCAGAGCAGACTTCCACCCTTCTCTCCTTCAAATCGGGTGTTAACTGCCGAGGTACTCATTGCACACACACTTTCCGGTATACCCTACGTTTTCCACCATCTTCTGTATGGCATTGTGACCACAGTCTAGTTGTGCAGCAAGATCACGAATTGGGACTCGTCTCTCCGCGCGAATCAGTTCATTCACTCGCTGACGATTCGTGTCAGTGGTCGCAGACGATGGTGTCCCACTGCGTGCATTGTCTTCAATGCTGGTTTCCCTTTCTTTAAACTTCTTCATCCATCTGTGCACATTGCTCTCGTTAATGGTGTCATCTCCGTAAACATTCAGTAGCCTTCTGTGGATGTCGGACAGCCTGCACACTTCCTTCGTCAAGAACTCAATAACGGCACGTTGCTTCTTCTTGGAATCCATTAATTACCTGCAATGAAGAATAAGAAGTGTTACTATAGAGGAAGAGTTACGCTACCAACATGTGCAATTTGAACGACCTCTGTCAGTTAATAAAAAAGTTATGCCCATTTTTGCATTACTTTCGGTACAACCCTGGTATCATAATAATGAAAAAAAAAAAAAAAAAGCGGGAAAGATAAGCACCCAGCTCTCGGATATAATCAGCATGCCTTTTGAATCCTTTCCGACAAGCAAAATATTTTTCAAACAGGGATTTTAGGAAATGGGAAAATCCGTGCAAAAGAAAATGCGTTTAGACCCTAGTTATAGAAAAACTGTATATTGTGTATTACCCTTTAACTTAATATTGTTTAACCCTTTACTGTACAATTTTGAGCCTTTTAATTGTACATTGTTTTACTCTTAACGCTGCCGGAGTATCTGAACTTAACGATGCCCAAAATTTTCTTCGCTTCCCAAAAAGTGAAGTTCACAGCTGTGTAAAACAATTACACTAGTTCCGGCCACGTTCGGGCCACTTCTTATACAACGAATATATTCGTTCGAATGATTTCAGGATATGTTGCTAGCCCCGAGCTAATACGCTCCAGTCCCTTAAAGTGCTAAAATTGTGCACTGTTCTTATTTTTGAATGGCACCAATTACAAAAGGAATTTTTTCAGCCAGATTACTAGAATCGGTAAAATATTTGCAAGTAGAAATACACTGCTGGCCACCCAAAATGCAACAACAAGAAGGACACGAGATAGCAAAGCCAGATTTACTGGACACATGACAACAAATACAAAGAGGAAACGATTGAGCTTACAGGCCCATGAGACTTGCGGAACACGCAGACATCAATAGTTCGCGTGGCCCCCATGGCTGTCAATAACGGCCGCTACACGACGCGGCATCGAACAAAAGAGGCTTTGGATGTGGGCTTGGGGTATGTCGGTCCAGGCTGCTTCCACACGTTGCGACAGTTCATCAGGCGTAACCGCGGGTGGTGCTTGCCGGTCCACTCAGTTGCCGATCAGCGACCAGACGTGTTCGATGGGCGACATATCGGGAGAACAGGCGGGCCATGGCGGCAGTGACACCTGGTAGGCCGTGAAGAATTGTTGCACGATGCGTGCCACGTGCGGGCGCGCATTGTCCTGCTGAAACGTGGCCGCTGGCAGGTCCTACAGGTAAGGCAGCAGCACTACAGGCTCTAAAACGTCGGAGATGTAGCGATGGCTGTTGAGTGTACAGGCGATGCGTACCAGAGTGGCGCGGATGCCAAATCCAATTGCGACCCAAACCATAACGCCAGGCGACGGACCGGTATGGCGATGCATAATGCAGGCGTCATTCAGTTTCTTGCCGCGGTGCCGCCACACGTGGATCCGACCATCGTGGTGTTGCAGGCAGAAGCGGGATTCGTCGGAGAAAACAATGTCGTGCCATTCCTTAGTACAGGTGCGGCGTTCAACGGCCCACTGCCGCCGTACTCGCCGGTGGTGTAACGTCAATGGTAATCGGAGCAATGGGTGCCGTGCGATAAGTCCTTGCTCCTGCAGACGACGTCGAACGGTACGTGCTGACGCAGGTTGTTGCGCAACACACCCTAATTCCCGCGCTAACGTTCGTGATGAGGCGGTGCGAGCCGTCAATGCCCGCCGCACAACATGCCAGTCCTCTCGTTCGATGGTGTGTTGCGGCTGCGGCAATCACTCACGTCGGTCCGTCCGTACCTCTCCTGCACCTACCGAATCCATACTCGCCTCACTGTGCCTGGATGTCATCCCACACGGGCGCCGATGTCTCGGTATGATAAACCGCTGTCGCGATAAGCCACTATTCGTCCTCTGTCGAACTCCGAAACGTGCTGGAATGACTGCCGTATTTTGCGACGAGGCATCAGGAAGCTTCCCACGCACAAGTCCGACAGCACAACACACTTCCACTACTTACACCCCGCCTTCTGTGCACCCTTCTTATCGTGCTTCTCGCTGGCGTGACGGGCGCACATGATTTGCATATGCCCTGCAATGCTAATCCTTTCGCGGGCGACGCATGCAGCGAATTTCAGGCCAATCGGATGCTTCCTTCTTGGTGTTGCATTTTGGGTGGCCAGCAGTGTAGCTTCTTGTGCCCCCTAGCGGCCCACTTCTTAGATAACGAATATATTCGTTCGAGCTGAATATGTTGCTAACCCCGTGTTAATTTGCTCCAGTCAGTTAAAGGGCTAAAATTGTGCACTGTTGTTATTTTTGAATGGAACAAATTACAAAAAGAATTTTTTCAGCCAGATTACTAGAATCAGTAAAATATTTGCAAGTAGAAATAGCTTCCTGTGCTATTTGCAAGTAAAAATAGCTTCTTTTGCCTCCTAGTGGCAGAAATGTGCGTTATGAAAAATCACATATAGCAAGCAAAATGTTCTTTACAGGAGAAAATACTTAAAGCAAAAGGAATTTTGAAATCGGTCAGTGTGAAGCTCAGATGTGGAGGAAATCGCAGTATAACTTTATGCTCCCTAGCAGGAGAACTGTGCATTGTTTGAGAAAAAGATAGGCGCAAAATGTTCTTCTATGGTGTATTGTATCATACCAAGAAATATTTCTTTAGTCGGATATTTAGAATCAGGTGTATTATTGCAACAACGAATATATATACACTAAAACCCCTAGCAGCAGCACTGCGCATTTTGAACAACTTAGTAAAATCATACAATGCATTGATTATGATACGCTTTCCAACATACCAAAAAATATTATTCAAGTTATTACTCAAGTTATGTGGATAATGGCTGTGGAATAAATCTCGCTCCTGTGCCCTGACCTTTGATCCCATTTCAATGATATTAAACAGAATTGGTTCAGTATAACTCCGAAATAACATGATAAAGTTTTGTCGCAATCGAAGCATTTTTACGAAAGTTATGATGCTTTAGGGCTATGGAATGGATCCAGCTCCTATGTCCTGACCTTTGACTTCATTTTGTCGATTTTCAATAGTGTTCGTCCCCAGGTTGTCCCCTACCACATACTAAAATTCCGTCGAAATCGAGCCATTTTTACGTGAGTTATCGTGCGGACAGACAGACAGACGGACAAAGCTGGAGCACATACGCTTCTTCAACCTACGGTTGGAAAGCGTAAAAAAGTAGAAAGTAAAAACAAAACATTCTTTAATGTAAGAGCTACGCGATTGAAAAGGAATTTTCTATTTTCTAATGTGCCTTTTAGAAGCAGAGATATCAAAGAAAAAAAAACAGAAAGTGTATGCATATGTGCCCGTGGCAACCGCCTTTTATTTAAAGTGCTCCTCAGCTTCATTATTGTGATTTGCATACAGTATAAACATTTTTTAAATCTAATTTTTATAGTGCAGACGCATACGCTAGCTAGCTACAGGCTAGCTAGCGTATGTGTGTATGTGTGTAGCTAGCTAGCGTAGCTACACGCTAGCTAGCTACAGGCTAGCTAGCGTGCGTTATGAAAAATTCATACATACACTGCTGGTCACCCAAAATGCAACACCAAGAAGGAAGCATCCGATTGGCCTGAAATTCGCAGCATGCGTCGCCCGCGATAGGACGTGCAAACGATTAGCATTGCAGGGCATATGCAAATCATGTGCGTCCGGCACGCCACCGAGAAGCACTATAAGAAGGGTGCACAGAAGGCGGGGTGTAAGTAGTGGAAGTGTGTTGTGCTGTCGGACCTGTGCGTGGGAAGCTTCCTGATGCCTCGTCGCAGAATATGGCAGTCATTCCAGCACGTTTCGGAGTTCGACAGAGGACGAATAGTAGCTTATCGCGACAGCGGTTTATTGTACCGAGACATCGGCGCCCGTGTAAGACGACATCCAGGCACAGTGAGGCGAGTATGGATTCGGTGGGTGCAGGAGGAACAAACGGACTGACGTGAGCGATTGCCGCAGCCGCGGCACACCATCGAACGAGAGGGCTGGCATGCTGTGCGGCGGGCATTGACGGCTCGCACCGCCACATCACGAACGTTAGCGCAGGAATTAGGGTGTGTTGCGGAACTACCTGCGTCAGCACGTACCGTTCGACGTCGTCTGCAGGAGCGGGGACTTGTCGCACGGCGCCCATTGCTCCGATTACCATTGACGTTACACCACCGGCGAGTGCGGTGGCAGTGGGCCGTTGAACGCCGCACCCGGACTACGGAATGGCATGACATTGTCTTCTCCAACGAATCCCGTTTCTGTCTGCAACACCACGATGGTCGGATCCGCGTGAGGCGGCACCGCTGCGAGAGACTGTATGACGCCTGCATTATGCATCGCCATACAGGTCCGTCGCCTGGCGTTATGGTTTGGGTCGTAATTGGATTTGACATCCGCACCCCTCTGGTACGCATCGCCGGTACACTCAACAGCCATCGCTACATCTCCGACGTTTTAGAGCCTGTAGTGCTGCTGCCTTACCTGTAGGACCTGCCAGCGGCCACGTTTCAGCAGGACAATGCGCGCCCGCACGTGGCACGCATCGTGCAACAATTCTTCACGGCCTACCAGGTTTCACTGCTGCCGTGGCCCGCCTGTTCTCCCGATACGTCGCCCATCGAAGACGTCTGGTTGCTGATTGGCAACCGAGTGGCCCGGCAAGCACTACCCGTGGCTACGCCTGATGAACTGTGGCCACGTGTGGAAGCAGCCTGGACCGACATACCCCAAGCCCACATCTAAAGCGTCTTTCCTTCGATGTGGCGGCGTGTAGTGGCCGTTATTGCCAGCCATGGGTGCCACACGAACTATTGATGCCTGCGTGTTCCGCAAGTCGCACGGGCCTGTAAGTTCAATGGTTTCATCTTTGTATCTGTTATTATGTGTCCAGTAAATCTGGCTTTGCTATCTCGTGTCCTTCTTGGTGTTGCATTTTGGGTGGGTAGCAGTGTATATGCAAAATGTTTCCAAGAGCGAATGGTATCTGACGAAAAAAGATTTTTTTTTTTCAAATGGATATTTCAGAAGAAGGGACATTGCGGGTAATAAAATATATACTTACGACCCCTGGCAGGAAAACTGAGCATTATTTTGAACAGAAAATATGCACAAAATGTTTCCTGTAGGAAGCTGTATCTGGACAAAGAAGAATGTTTTCAGTAGAACCTTTAGAAGCTTAGATACGTCTGAAAATTCATTGCAAGCTGAAATATTCTCTTACGCTCCTAGCAGCCAGATTTTATTTAACAAAAATGCAATACACTCATAACTGCAATTCGGTAATGAGACTGAATTTTTTTAATGGAACTGCAGGAACACTTGAGTAAATTTTATTCCAAGTACATTTCTCCTGCGTTTATACAAGAAGTGGCACGATCAGACAACAAAAGGAAGGACTTGCAGAGGTCATCTATTGTTATGGAGTGAAGAGCTGATGTCACAGTTCTTTGTATGTATTCCTATTTATTCGAAGTATATTCCTCCTGTGTTAATACAAGAAGTGGCACGGTCATCCAACGAAGAGCTGATGTCACAGTTCTTTGTATGTCTTCAATGCCTTGAAAAACGTTTCCTTTTAAAGGCAACTTTAGTCTAGGGAATAGAAAGCAGTCACACGGTGACAAATCTGGAGAATAGGAGGAATAGTTGAGTACTCATACTTGTTTTTGTGTCAGAAATTGATGTGCATATACTGCTCCGTATGCGGGTGCGTTATCGTGAAGAAGGAACCATTGCGTGTTTTTGTACTCGGGCCTAACAATCCTCTTCCACAATCGTTTCAAAATGGTTCTGTAATCATTGCCAGTGACAATTGTACCTTCAAGAATGAACTCGTGATGCAGAATTCCCTTGCTGTCGTAAAAGCACACAAGCATTGTCTTGATTTTGGACTTCTGTAACATAATATGCTTTGCTTTGGGTGACTGTGGCGACTTCCACTGAGCACTCTGACACTTCGTTTCAGGGTCATAACGAAAACACCATGTCTCGTCACCTGCCACAGTGCTTTGGAGAAAATTTTGCATTGTTCCTGCAGTTTCCAAGATGTATCTTACGTACTCCACACGCGCATGTTTCTGGTCAGCATGCACAAGTGGAGGAACAAAACGAGCACAAACTTCTCCCTCCCCCAAAAAAACAAAAGCTCGCTCAAAATCAAAAATTTGACGAATCGTCTCCTTATTAACACCGAGCTCACAGTCCAGCATTCGCAAGGCCCCACAACGATCACTTTTTATCCTTTCGCGAACTTTCTAATTGAGTTCAGACGTGCACTCTGAAATCGGGCGTCTGGGCCTTCCGTCATTTTACAAATCTTCCCGCCCATCCTTGAAATGTGTAAACCATCAGAATATGTGTGCTCGAGATAAGCAATTAGCTCCATACACATCATGCAACAATTCAACGGTCTCAGATGCAGTTTTACCGATCTTCAAATGGAACCGGATATTTGCTCTCTGCTCCATGACAGAGCTGTGACAACGTACTTCCACCGAATGACGTCATGCACAGCCAAAATAATAATCTGTGAAATTATCACGCAAACGCTGTTGCCATCGTATAGCTGATAAATGACTTATAAAAAAGCTATGCCTTCCCGACAGGTGTGTTTTACTGGGATAAAAAAAAATAGTCACATTACTTAATGGCCGCACTATGTATTTTCTCTACCGTAAACTTGAAAAACCTAGGATGACGACAGTTTGAGATGTGCTCGAAGCGGCGTGTCTGGTGATATCTGTGATGCCACGTTCCAAATCGCTCAGATTACTCGTTTTGCTCAAGTACAACAAACACTCAGTCGAAAGCTAACTGACGCTTGACGAGTTGGTCTAACTGATTTACACTGCATTCCACGTTCGCTTGCCGTTAAACGTGTTGCAGTAAGCCATTCACGTGATGAGGGCAGGTGTACCTAAAAAAACCGTCATTTCGGTGTAATAATTCACGTCAGTCGGAGACACCACTGCTGCGTGCTCTGAGAAGCGTCCAGTAGTGGAAACTGTGACATTCATAATGCGTGACGTACCACAGAGATGGCGCACATGTCAAGACGGCAAAGTTGCATCGATAAATTTTGTCGGTGTAGCTTAATTGGGAAACCATTAGGCTCCGGAGCATAAGGGTGTGGGGTTCGATCTTCGCTACCGCCAAATAGCTTTTATGCTATAGAGGACCTGGCCCACTAGTATTTTTACTTCGCAGGCATGTGATCGTTAGGTATCCGAAAGTTCAAGGGTTGGACAGAATAATGTGAACACTACGCTCAGAGACATGACTTTTAATGCATCTGCGTACGTGGCAATACGCAAAGGTACCACCAGTTTTTGGTTGAAATAGCTTTGGTTAGAACCTCAGGGCGCTGTTTAAGTGCATTTAAAGTGTCTTGTTGCAAAATTTCTTTCAGGGTGACGTCGAAATGAGCAACTTAACGGACTTCGAAAGAGGGCTAATTGTTGGTGGCCGGCTAGTTGGTGCCTCCCTGACAACAGTCGCCAGGGTAGTGGGGGGTATTGAGAGCTACTGTGTCATGACAGCATACCGTATTCGTGGCAAAACCTCACCTGTGAAATACAACAGCAGCCGGAAAACGACCCTGATTGATAGAAAGACATGAGAGCATTACCCGTAATAAATAGATCACGTAGCCGAAAATTAGAGCGGAGCTCAATCTGTATGTCCACACCTCAGTATCGACGAAAACAATGCGCAGGAAGCTGCATAAACAAGATATTCATGGCGAAGCTGCTATTGCAAAACCTCTGGTGACCCGGGTGAATGCACAACGGCAACAGCAGTACTGACAGGAGCATACAACGTGGACTGCCAATGCATGGAAGCGTGTAATGTGGTAGGATGAATCCACATTCACACCATTCTCCACCGCAGGACGTGTTTACGTGTGGAGAACACACACCGTCAGAAGCGTACAACCCAGACTGTCTGCTCCCAACAGTGCAGCATGGTGGTGGCTCTGTCATGCTCTGGGCAGTCATATCGTGAATTTCAGTTGGGCCCCTTGATCGCCTTGAAAGGACAGATGACTGGCAATCAGTATGAAACCATTTTGGCCGACTAAGTCCATCCAATGGCTCAGGCATTGTTTCCTGCAGGGGACGCCATCTATCAAAATGATAACGCCCCTATTCACAGAGCTCGGAATGTACAATCATGGTTTGAGGAACATGAGGAAGAACTTTCACACCTTCCTTTGCCTCCTCAATCACCAGACTTAATCATTGAGCCACTGTGGTCTGTGTTGGCAAACAAAGTAAGATCCCTTTAAGTAATAAAACACTTCGTGCCAACTTGTATGATGAAGAATCCGAGGCTGTCGTACGCACGATTAAATAGTTAAAAACTTGCATTTAAAAATGATATTTATTTACAAGTTAAAATCAGCTACACTGGCACGCACTTTCGAGGCTACTTTAGCCTCATCATCGGGCCCCATTGCGCGAAAGGATGGTTACAGGCATTTATATAAAATCATGGAATAACAAATGGTGTTGCCAAACTGGAAATGGCATATTACAAATAATTATATGTAAATTAAACTCACGTATCTGAAGATCCAACAGGAGAAGTATATAGCTGGTTCAACAGCAGAATCCAAGGGCGAGGTAAAATTAGAGGCAAATCGTCATTGCAACACCTGGAGGCAACTTTCAGCAAGCAACAAAGCTAGCTGCGTTTAGATTTCTACTCAAACGCTCCTATTCCCATTCTTCGAACCCCTCTTTAGAACGAGCAGAATTTCAGAAGATTTTGACAGTTGCTTCCACGTTTGGCTACTCTCACGACGACATATCCCGCCTGGACAGAAGGATGAATCGTCTTCAATTCACAGCATTGCAACGGGAGTCGCAAACTGTACGATATATGGGTACGATTGACTACAACCCAACCATTGTCAACGTCCTTGGGAATGCCTGCGCTAGGTTCCATATTTCTTTTGGAATATGCACCTTCAATTTATTCAATTTACTGCGCAAGGACCGTGACAAGATTCATCCACTACATATATCTGGTGTTTATAACATCCCACTCGTGTTTTATTCACCGGATTCTGAAGACACCTCCTATGTAGGCTCTACCCTACGTTCAGTGCAAGTACGGGTGGCAGAGCACAAATATGCAGTTCGTGCTGGCTCTACCTCTTCTGCTTTAGCCCGCACATTGGCGCAAGGTCAACATTACCCAGACTGGAGTCGTACCACACTGATTGCCTCTGCACCTGATAAACATTCTTTGTTGCTTGCTGAAAGTTTGTGTATTACACGGTTTGCCTCCAGTTGTTGTAATGACGATTTGCCTGTAATTATACCTCGCCCTTGGATTCCGCTGTTGAACCAGCTATATGCTTCACCTGTTGGATCTTCAGATACGTGAGTTTAATTTACATATAATTATTTGTAATATGCCATTTCCAGTTTGGCAACACCATTTGTTATTCTATGATTGTATATAAATGCCTGTAGCCATCCTTTCGCCCTTTCGCGCAATTGGGCCCGATGATGAGGCTAAAGTAGCATCGAAAGTGCTTGCCACTGTAGCTGATTTTAACTAGTAAATAAATATCATTTTTTAAATGCAAGTTCTTAACTATTCAATCGTGCATACGACAGAATCTGGTTCTTCATCATAAGATCCCTTTATCCTCCTTCTGCATCGCTGAAGGAGCTGGATCAATTTCTGCAGGAAGAATGGTGTAACACCCCACTAGCCACCATCCAGGGTTTGTATGCGTACATTCCAAGTAGTATTCAAGCGGTTTTGAATGGCAAAGGTTATCTCACACTCAATGAGGTACGTAAAAGCTTCTTTTCCAAGATGCTCACATTATTCTGTCAAACCCCTGTACTTGCTAACAATTTTTACATTAAATTACTGGAAGAAAAACAATTTCTATTACCTGATGCGGTCCAAACTCAAGTGCCATGGATTTCGTGAGCTGGTCAACAGCACCCTTGGTGGCGCAGTAGACACCACAGGAATGGTACACATACTGAGCTAAGATGCTTGAAACGTTAACTATTGCGCCAGGCGTTCCACGTTGTTTCATGCCGTTTGCCACCGTCTGCAAAATAAAATTACAATAAAATCCTTCCTTCACTTAAATGAAATAATTTTCAGAACAGACAAAAGTCTCTAAAATGAAGGTGTCCCATCATAATCTACTTCCCTAAAGAAAACCAAGCAGTTATTTTGAATTTGTATTATAAGAGGCAAATATCAGTTTGCTCTTCTTTATTACTGCATGGCTGAATTTAGGGTTGTCTCTGCTTCTCTTGCAAAAAGTAATAACTGCTGACAGTGTTTCCAGACCGCTTTACATTCGAGCTTGCTTAATAATACATGTGTATTGTTGCGACGCCCCAGGAGCGTTTTCATACAAATTAAACGCTAACGCTTCAGACACAAGCCGCACCCCTAGGACGCCACAAACAACATAAATGCATTTATCTGATTACATTTCGCTGGATTTGGAACCGCGAAAGCTGTAAATTGAGATTATGCATCCACATAAATTAAAGTCGGCCTTAATTTGCCTAAATCAGCTGCAAGGATTTCTGGCCCGAAAACACACTTCAATTTGGAAACAGCTATTTACATACTTTATGAAGCCGCCACGTTGGCTAAGCACTGGCTTCTGACCATTTGACCGTAATGGGTCCGAGTTCGAATCTCGTGACGCATGGATGTTGTGTTTGTCTTACGGCACTAGCTCTCCCCCTTTCCTAGAGACAGTGATCCTAAATTAGGGACAGGCTACTGCTTATAGTCCATCAAGTATCCCGCGACAGCCGCTAAACTTCCAGACAAACAAACAAACAATAATTTATGAAAATTTGTACAGGTGGCTGCGGCCAATATTATAATTTATAATAGTCTACCTGCATAGCGTTTGGCTACGGATACATTAAACTATTCTGTACTGAAGCTAGACCTAAGCATTTAACAGAACGTCCTGCCACAGGTATACTAAGCAATCGGCGAGATCAGTTCAAGAGGACAACATGAACAAAGTAAAGGAACACTTACAGTTTTTCCTTAGCTGCAGCCAATATTATAATTTGTAATAGTCTACCTGTATAGCGTTTGTCTACAGATACATTAAAATATTCTGTACTGAAGCTAGACCTAAGCAGTTAACAGAACGTCCTGCCACAGGTATACTAAGCAATCGGCGAGATCAGTTCAAGAGGACAACATGAACAAAGTAAAGGAACACTTACAGTTTTTCCTTAGCTGCAGCCAATATTATAATTTGTAATAGTCTACCTGTATAGCGTTTGTCTACAGATACATTAAACTATTCTGTACTGAAGCTAGACCTAAGCAGTTAACAAAACGTCCTGCCACAGGTATACTAAGCAATCGGCGAGATCAGTTCAAGAGGACAACATGAACAAAGTAAAGGAACACTTACAGTCCTTGGCTGCGGCCAATATTATAATTTGTAATAGTCTACCTGTATAGCGTTTGTCTACAGATACATTAAAATATTCTGTACTGAAGCTAGACCTAAGCAGTTAACAAAACGTCCTGCCACAGGTATACTAAGCAATCGGCGAGATCAGTTCAAGAGGACAACATGAACAAAGTAAAGGAACACTTACAGTCCTTGGCTGCGGCCAATATTATAATTTGTAATAGTCTACCTGTATAGCGTTTGTCTACAGATACATTAAAATATTCTGTACTGAAGCTAGACCTAAGCAGTTAACAGAACGTCCTGCCACAGGTATACTAAGCAATCGGCGGGATCAGTTCAAGAGGACAACATGAACAAAGTAAAGGAACACTTACAGTTTTTCCTTGTTATGGTGCAACCCAAACTTTTCAACGCATATGGACATTTCAGGAAGCCGTTCACTCCTCCCGCATTATTACCGAGGCGTACCTCATCAAAGGACACTACCGACGCACGTCATCTAAGCATCTTGGAGTGCTACACACGCAGTCACACGTCTTCTTCTCTGGATGGATTCTTAGGTCAGCTGCCACGGAACAACACAGTTCAACATACACGTGGATACGATTGGCAAGACAGGTGGTCAGTCAGCGACCTTCCCCGTTCTGGCGTTTCTGTTTTCCGTGAATACGCCGAGACGATCAGGGCAGGGCACTTCTGCGGTCAACTATCACTCCCCCGTGTCTTGCTACTTGGCACTCATTATACACGAGAACTCAAATATCTCTGTACCATTATCAATTCTTTGGATTGCTGTACACGACGAATTCTCTTCCGAATAGTTATTTTCTTGGTACGATGATACTATTAAACCCCTTTTCTTCGGGTCACGGGAAGCAACTAACTGTTTTTCATTGTTTTTTCCTCTCCTGCTCTTCGGTTTGCACTCCGTATGCACATCTTCGCCCCGCACACACTCCAAGTCACTCTAAGAATGTAGTGTTGTTAAAGGCTGGGAGCCTTATCACAACCTCTGTGAAACGCAAAAACAGTATCAATCCGCGTTACAGTGCACTCCTGCTGTTTCCTTTTTGCCAACCAATTACTCCCGCGCTGGCCCCTGCCTTTAACAACAGTACATTCTTAGGGTGACTTGAAGTATTGATACATCACACAAGTAGTGGGGATTGGGAATGGGGTTGTGGTGTGGTCTGAACTTTTTCCCCACTGCCTGTTTAAGTATATTTTCCCTGGAGCTTTTCCGATTGTCAATTTATTGTCTCTGTGATGTGGATGTTGGGAAAGATATTTCATACCCCCCTCCAAGTTATTTCCAGCTGGACAGAAGTAGGCGAAAGTGCGAGGCTCTTGATTGAGTAACTTCCCATATCAAACTTATTTCAAAAAAAGCTCTGGCTTTGGAAAATTTGTAGGTTGCAATTTCGTGCGATAAACTTCTGAGCAATCAAAAATGGATTCTGAGCAATAATTCTGTTGCTTTTCGATCTAAACGCTAAGGACTACTTTTCGAAGCGGAAGTAGCTTTTCCATACCTTAAATAGTGGCTACTCTTAGTTTGACTTGGAGTATGGAGATGCTTTAGCCACCACTTAGTATTATAAATTACGAGCTTCTTTGACCTAAATTGCTCTCGTTTTCTATAAATCTGCCTGCCCTTGTTGCACTTCAAAACAACCTAGATTGCCTCAACGTCCCTGTCCGACTTGGAGTCATGGCGTTATTTAGACGTCTTCGTTTTCGGCTGATATTTACAACTGTTTTGTCGCCTCTAGACACGGGGCAACCCAAACTTTTTCTTAGACATTTTACACACACAGCGAACAAAACCTTTTCCACACACTCAACGAACAAAACCTTTTCTTAGTGGTACCATTTCACTTCGGAGATATCTCCTTTCTTGTCCAAAAACCCAATCAGAGCCAGCGAGTTAATTAAATAATTAATTAATAAGTTTGATTAGCCACGTCCACTAGACCTAAAAATCATGAGACAAAATTCATAACAATATCCTCGAACGTAAATCGGGAGATTCAGGTTCGATTTTCACTCCAGAGAGATTTAATTTTTTATAGATTTCTGAAGTATGGTTACACGAGAAATAATAAAAAGTACGATTACCTAGGTGCCAACAATGATATTTGTTCCTTTCGGTTTTTGATGAAGGTTGGTTATTATCGGTAGATAATAACGATTTATCCTGCTTGTAGAAATTTTATTCAGAAGCGACCAACCATTAAAAAACCACCTGGTATGACTTTTTGATTCCACAAAAACAACACAATTGTTGTCCCGCTATGGTGGACGTAAGCAAGACAGTCTTACTTGAAACGTCAGAACAGCACGTGTGGTACAACAAATTGCAGACTAGAAGCATTGTGATGACTATAATATAAACATCGTTTATTCACATTTTGTTTTCCTTGTCGACCAATGTTTCCCTGTGCTTTAGCTCAACTTCCTCAGGACGAATGGCACGTAAATAGTCAAATAGGGAGTGACTTCATCAACGGTGTTTGTGGTCACGGGTTTTCGTTAGTTGCTCCCACGCGCTTGATAGAAACCGTGTGGATGCCATGTCGTTAACAAGTTGCAAAGAACTTTGATATACATGGTGTCCAAAAGTAACGTAACAAACACAAAATCACGAACAACGCAAAATCCACACGACAGAGTTTAATAACAGTTGGTACGGACATATATACTATATGTCGATACCGCAGTAATACACAACAGAAAAGGAATGTCATCACCGCATGAAGAGAAGGTATGAGCATGGCAGCATGCTGGTCCAGAAGTGATGTAGATAGTGGCGTGAATTTCCAGGAAATAATAAAGGGATGTGCTCCCATAGCCAGCCCTCATGTCGTTTACAAGGCTGTGAATGAGAGTTCGGGCCAATAAGTGGCACTCTTCCTCCAACGCGCGTCGCAGTCCCGGGGAGGTTCTGGAAGGAGGCTTCCGGCTTGCAATTGAACTTACCAGGGCATTCCAGCAGGATCTATCGGGTTCAGTTCCAGAGATCTCGCGGGTTCCACCATCTTGTGAATATTCTCACTCTCCAGGTATTTTTCAACTAGCCGAGCCCTATGGGGACGAACGCTATTGTCCATA
This sequence comes from Macrothele yani, assembly GCA_039090855.1. Classification (NCBI taxonomy): domain Eukaryota; kingdom Metazoa; phylum Arthropoda; class Arachnida; order Araneae; family Macrothelidae; genus Macrothele; species Macrothele yani. The sequence goes on along the minus strand of CM077027.1, from coordinate 15,236,624 downwards.
GAAAGGAACTGGGGGCAAATAGCTCTCCTGAAAAGCCATATATAGGCTCTAAGATATCATCTCTCTAGCGTGTAGCAGTCAGTGTGCTGCCTGAAAAAACACGTCCAGTGACGTACGTTCATTCAACATCATGCCAGCCCAAACCAGGAGTCCTTCACCACAGTTGAGGTCAATTTCCCTTATGTTGGAGGGAAGATTTCGGCTTCCCTCCTCTCTCCAAATGTACAAAAACGTGGTGAATCATGTTTATGCTGTACCGCAATTCGTCACTGAAAAAAACATAGGCCAATTGTTCAAAGTTCCGGGATTGGGGCTGATGTCGGGCCCAATTCAGACAGATCCAACTGTGGGATGTGGCGATTGGGATACAGACCACTGGCCTTTTTGCATTCAGACCTCTTCCACTGAGTTTTCTGTAAACAGTTTGCCTCGATATCGCGGTTCCCGTAGCACAGGAGAGCTCCTGCGAGAGTTGCCTAGCTGTCAACTCCCTATGGCGGAAGGCTGACCTGTGTCGTGAAGTCTAGTGTAAATTGTTTGCCTCGATATCGCGGTTCCCGTAGCACAGGAGAGCTCCTGCGAGAGTTGCCTAGCTGTCGACTCCCTATGGCGGCAGGCTGACCTCTGTCATGAAGTCTAGGGTAAATTGTTTGCTTCGATATCACGGTTCCCGTAGCACAGGAGAGCTCCTGCGAGAGTTGCCTAGCTGTCGACTCCCTATGGCGGCAGGCTGACCTCTGTTGTGAAGTCTAGTGTAAATTGTTTGCCTCGATATCGCGGTTCCCGTAGCACAGGAGAGCTCCTGCGAGAGTTGCCTAGCTGTCAACTCCCTATGGCGGCAGGCTGACCTCTGTCGTGAAGTCTAGTGTAAATTGTTTGCCTCGATATCGCGGTTCCCGTAGCACAGGAGAGCTCCTGCGAGAGTTGCCTGGCTGTCGACTCCCTATGGCGGCAGGCTGACCTCTGTCGTGAAGTCTAGTGTAAATTGTTTGCTTCGATGTCGCGGTTCCCGTAGCAGAGGAGAGCTCCTGCGAGAGTTGCCTGGCTGTCGACTCCCTATGGCGGCAGGCTGACCTCTGTCGTGAAGTCTAGTGTAAATTGTTTGCCACGATATCGCGGTTCCCGTAGCACAGGTGAGCTCCTGCGAGAGTTGCCTGGTTGTCGACTTCCTAAGGCGGCGAGCTGTTGGCTTGTTGTGGCTCGTGGGGGTCCTTATCCCAGCTTTCTGGTTATTTATCCAATTTCTTGGAAGTGTCTTCAGAGACTCGAGACCACTTGCCTCAACACATTGAGCCATCTTGCTACCTCAGCTTGCGGTTGCCCTGTTTCCAATATACCAATCGCTCTCATCCATAGAGTCTTCTAAGCGATGGTGTGGAGCCATTCTTCCACTAGCAGTTCAACTGAAGCTTCAGAAATAAGGTTTATCAAGGTCACGTGCCTGTCAGCACGATGACGTGTACGGTCGTCATTTGCATATTTCTATAGGAATCAACACAATGTTGCTTGGGTACGTCGACTTAGCGTTTCCCCTTGCATATGTGTCTAACAAATCTGTACAATCGCTGATCTCGTTTTGGACATATTCTCCAATTTATGTTCGTCACGTTCAGTTTGGATACCAGTGCATATGGAAAGCTTCCAAACTATCAAGATTAATGTTGTTGTATTTTTCGTTATGCGACTTCACAACTTACTTGAAGAATGTCCGGATATTTTTAATGTAAGCTATAACTTTTTTGGTAAAGCAAGTTTTGCAAGGTTGTAATTATCACTTTTAATGCGCTATGATATTAACGGACAATGATGTTATAGCAATTGCTGTAACTAGAGCTACCGTCTGTAAGGATGTGCTTACAAAATAAAAAACATAAAAAAAGCATAAACATGAGACGGCCATTTTACTTTTTCTCTTTTTCGTGGGGAATCATGTGTCTCAATAGCAATAAAAAAAAGGATCGTTTCTCAAAAAAATTATTAGTTTCATTTGCATGTGTAAAGTAATCTTGCCCGAGAAATAATATCTTCAAACTACAATAAATTTAGGAACTAGAAGATATTAAAAACTATAATTACCTGGCCAATATTGATCAAAGACTTGACATTGACACTGAACGATCTGAAAAATAAAACAGCAGAACGGATTTAAAGATCATGCGAAATGTCAGGAATTTGTCATTAATGCGAATAAAACTGAATGAAAAAAAAGAGAATTCAAATTTTTCTCCAGAATTTTAAGCTGCATAAAAGTCACAATGAAAGCTAGACAGACACTGCAGTGAGATCAAGTATGAAATTTTCGGAAAATCCTAAGTTTCCGTCAATTTTGTCAAAATTTTGACAGCCCCGTGTCCGATACTCTCTAGTTTCGTATGAGAACACTGCAAACAAACTACGTAATCAGGCGGTTATAGGAAAATCGTAAAACTTTGGTTTCCCCATTTCCCTTCGTCTTTTGGCCTTTTTACCTTTAAAAAAATGCCGCACTATTCACCTCGTCTGTATTCCATTCGTCTCTCTGTTTATGGGTCTGGCATCTGCGCTGCTAAAAAACAGGTAGGAAAATGTTTTCTGCATCGGATAGATACAATCGTAACCAAGATTTCTCGTGTATTATTCACTTTTCTTGATGCACAAAATTTCCGCTATGCAGTATAAATGTATATTTGCATTCATTGGCGTAACAATTTTTTTTAACAGGGCAGAGGATGACTCAAATTATCAGTCGACTATCAGGTGTAGAGAAGCACACTAGAGCCTTAACTTAGAGAGAGTGATTGATCTGGCATAAGTAAATAAAATTAATTAAATAATTAATCGGCATACTTTATAAAAGGCTAACTTATTGTTACGAGCACTGGGTTCGGAATTTAAAGATCCTTTATTTCCTTTATATCTTTCTTAATCATTATTGCGTCAATTAATTCGATATGCGGGAAAAGCGTTAATTTTGTTTGCAATAAAAAGTAAGGCTCGTGGCTTTTTCTCGTGCAAAGGGAAAGAATTCTTTGAGACACTTATGTTTGTGGGGTGACGGCATGAAATGGGGGAGGAGAAGCCCATTCATTAAGAGATCCTGCCTGCAACAAAGTCTTAGGAACCGATCTTTCCCTGACATTTGGAAGCAGTTACGATTGTCGTGTGAGGAAAGAGTATGGTGAGTTATGTCAATTGTGGGAAGGCTAAAGTTGACAAGACAGAGAAGTAGAAACTGGGGATTTATTTGTCTGGTCACTAACAGGGTCATTGACCGCAATATTTTCGAACGCAGAGAGATGTGCTCTTCCGATCTTGCGTTGTTCTAAAAGTTCTTAAGCAATTAAAATGTCAACCTGAGAATAAGCGAAGAGCGACAGGGAGGTGATAAAGTAATCTTCAAGGTAGCTCGGTAGTGAAGACTCTGTAGAGAGAGACCTGTGTTGATCCCGCGCTGTTTCGGGGAAGAAAAGCTTTTGCCGTAAGAAGTTTTGCCGAGGTGAGCCGAGACTTTGAAAACGCGGTTGATGGTGCGGTGAAAAACACGAGGGTGGAGATCCTCTTTTCTGGTGCATGACTGCATGTAAGCCACTCGACTGATGCTGAATAATTCTGTCGAGAGTAGCCTTCTGGATCCCACTCTTATACAGACGAAGTGGCGAAATTAACGCAGCTCCGAGTGTCTGGGATTCGGACGACCTCTGATGCAAAGAAGGATAGAGTTTATCTGTGAAAGCCAGGATGGACGGACTCCTCCATCAAGTCAAAAGCGTTAGTTGATCTCGACATCGGTGCACGTGGACGCGATTCACTCTGTGTATAATAACATCGCGCGCTTCGAATGGGTGTGTTGTCATGCAGGTGAGCTGAAGAGCAACATAATTAAGTGTATCAAATGTGGATGTGAGTACACGAAAGTGGATGTTTGTGCCAAAATGGATTATCTCATCAGGAAGAGGCTCTCTGTAAGTAACTTTACATTGTTTATGCATGACGGTGTTTATGATTGAGTAGAACACGGTCAGCCTGTAAGAACAATATCGTCTGAGAACCGTACAAAGCGGGAGGCCATGTTTGACCTATGCATCATCACAGTACAATTTCATTAAACTGTAATGATGCATTGGTCAAACGTGGCCCTAACCTAAAAGGGGCGCGATCATCCGATACCTCTCCTTCTCCCTTTGTATCTAAATCGACGCCCTCATCATTTTTAGCACGTCTTTTGTAAAAAAAGATCGTGCTTATGTTATCGGTTTGTCCGTCCGTCCGTCTGTACCCACGGTATCTCTGCAACTATTAGTCCGATTTGAAAAATTCTTTTTGCATTCGAAAGCTTGAAATATGCGAATGATGATCCTTTATTTCGTTTTTTTTTTACGATGTACAATTTCGCTGCTAGAGGGCGTAAATGCAGATCATGTCGAATTCAAAAATACGTTTTATTCCACATATTTGCTTCTAAACATCCGATTGAAAAAAATCCTTTATCTTTCGATTCCATTTATGTCGAAGAGTATTTTGGAGATAGTTTCTTTTTCAAATTACGCATAGATTTTCCGCTAGGGGGCGTAAAAGTAAATTGCATTTTTTCCAATAACTCTTCTTCTAAAACTCCGTTTTGAAAATTTTTTTTTTCAGCGGATACATCTCCTGATGCACAATCTTTTGCATATAATTTCGAATTTTTGGTAAAGAATACTTTGGCCACCAGGGGGCGTAAGTGTTAATTTTCGCTTCTGAAGTATTTGCCATAAAATCTGAGCTTCTAAAATATCGATTGAAAAAATTCTTTCGTGGACTGATGCCACTCACATCGATAAACCTTTTCGGAATATTTTCTTCCTAAAATATTCCACAGTTTCTCCGCCAGAGGGCGCAGATGTATATCTTATTTTTGTCAATATCTCGACTTCTAAAAGTCCGATTTGAAAAATTCCTTCTTTGTTGGATACTGTTTTCCGTGTGACATGTTTTTCATATAATTTCAAAATTTTCACGTAATTCATAGACTTTCCGCTAGGGGGCGTAAAGGTAAATTGCGTTGCCCCCTATATCTCTGCTTCAAAATCTCCGATCTGAAAAATTATTTCTGCACCGGATACAGCTCCTGATGGAAAATTGTTTGCACATAATTTCTAATTTTTGTAAAAAAATGTTTTGGCCACCAGGGGGCGTAAACCTTAATTTCCGCTTCTGATGTATTTGCAGCAAAATATGAGCTTCTAAATTCTCGATTGAAAATAAGATCGTTCGTAGACCGATACTACTCATGTCGACAAACCTTTTAGAAACATTTTCTTCTTAAAATAGTGCACGGTTTCTACGCTAGGGGGCGTAAGTGTATATCTTGTTTTTGTCAATATCTCGACTTCTAAGAGTCCGATTTAAAAAATTCCTTCTTTGTTGGATAGTGTTTCTAGTGTGACATGTTTTTCCTATAAATTCAAAATTTTCAAGTAATTCATAGACTTTCCGCTAGGGGCATATAGGTAAATTGCGTTTTCCCCTATATCTCTGCTTCTAAATCTCCGATCTAAAAAATTCTTTCTGCACCGGATACAGCTCCTGATGGGAAATCGTTGGCACGTAATTTCAAATTTTTGTAAAAAATTGTTTTGCCACCAGGTGGCGTAAGTCTTAATTTCCACTTCTGATGTATTTGCAGCAAAATATGAGCTTCTAAAATCTCGATTGAAAAAAGTATTTTGTGGAGCGATACTACTCATGTCCACAAACATTTTAGGAACATTTTCTTGAAATAATGCATGGTTTCTACGCCAGGGGCGTAGATGTATATCTTATTTTTGTCAATATCTCTACTTCTAAAAGTCCGATTTGAAAAATTCCTTCTTTGTTGGATAGTGTTTCCGATGCGAAATGTTTTTCCTATAAATTCAAAATTTTCATCAGCTAGGGCGCACAATGGTAAATTGCGTTTTCTGCTCCTAAAACTCCGATTTGAAAAATTCTTCCTGTATCGCATACAAGACCTGACGGAAAATATTTTTCACGTAATTTCTAATGTTTGGTAAATAATGGTTTGGCCACTAGGGATCATAAGTGTTAATTTCTACTTCTGATGTATTTGTAGCAAAATCTGGGCTCCTGAAAACTCGACTAAAATTTTTTTTCTAGGGCCGATACCGGTCATATGGATAAACCTTTTGTGAATACTTTCTTCCTAAAATAATGCATGGTTTTCCCACCAAGGGACGTAAAGTCACATCTTATTTTTGTCGATAACTCTGTTTCTAAGAGTTTGTAAGCTCACGATTCCGTTTACAGCAATATCTGAGGAATTAAAGACCCGATTGAAAAACTTCTTTCTTCCGTCAGATATTATTGTTTTCCATACCGGTTCCATTGACTTTGAATAGCTTTGATAAATTTAATTTGCGTCAGAACGGATTCAAAACACGTGCTTATTACACCCGAAAATTCGGTGTCACCTTTCTTGTTATTACCTGTTTTATGTCAGTTAATTAAATGTCTGTTGTCTCGTGCCAGTCCTGATGCTGAATAAGTCATTTTTTGGGTGTCCCAGGAACTTATTGGTTTTGATTCACCAAATGTTTTGGCTAAACTCTTTCGGCTAATCGTTAACACTTCGGCGGTAAACAGTCTGTAAGTATTACTCGTATTTCTAAATTCTATTGTTTACCTCCGAGTCGTCAGGCTATGTACGACCGAAAACCATTTAAATTCCAAAAGTTATTATTTTTTTCCGATTGTCTGGGCGTCCCGAGGTGTCACAATATGTACGTTTTCACCACAGTGACGAATGAATGCATGATTCAAATCCAGAACCACTGCCAAAACTTTTGATAACCGTTCGTACTTTCAGTATAATTTTTCCCATTATAACCTATTTTTAAGAACTACTTTTCCGCACTTGAATATAAAGGTTATAAAATTTATGTCCAATAATTCACTTACTTTTCTACATCATTTTCGGATAAGTTTCCTAACTCCTTGACATCCATGATTCCTGCATTGTTCACCAACAAATCGACAGGTCCAATGGATTCGATTGCTTTCTTGACAGCGTCCCATTTGCTGACATCGAGGCAAAGAGTCTTGAGACATGCGTTCTGAAATTCCAAAAGGTTTCCATTTGTGAGATTACGTTTCGTTATGGAATCTAATCACTCTACTTGGAACAACTAAATGACAGATCAAAAATTTACATAAAAAGTGAAAATTTCAAGATCACCACCACAATATTTCACAATCATCTAGAGCCTTGGTAACGCAGATATCATGTTAATAGGCAGAGAGGCGATATAATAAACTTTTTTCAACAATATGTGACTCCCATCTACACTGCTGGCCATTAAAAGTGCAACACCACGAAGAACAAGAGATATCAAATCCATATTTATTGTACAGAAAGCAGATGATACACGGGTGAATCGATTACAAATACAGTACAGTGAGACGAGGGGAACACATAACAATCAGTATCTGGTGTAGCCACCATGGGTGGCAATTACAGCTGTTACACTGCCCGACATCCAGAGGAAGAGACGTTGGATGTGTGTTTAGGGAATGTCCATCCACGCAGTTTTGAGACGATGCCACAGTTGCTCCGCTGTAGCCGGAGCTGGTCTCTGGTGTGTCAGTCGTTCGGCGATCATGGATCACACGTGTTCAATAAGCAACATATCCGGAGACCGCGCAGGCCAAGAAAGACGTGACACATGGTGGAGATCAAGGAAATCTTGGACGTTACGTGCCACATACGGTCGCGCATTATCCTGTTAGTAAATGGCACCAGACAGACCCTGAAGGTATGGCACAACAACAGGCTCCAACACCTCAGTGATGAAATGATTGCTCTTCAACATACCGGTAATGCGGACGAGATGCGGGCGGGAATGAAATCCAATGGCACCCCATACAATAATACCGGGTGCCGGGCCGGTATGGTGCAGCATAATGCAGGACTTACTCAGCCGGTCGCTGCGGTACCGCCAGACATGGATTCGTCCATCATGGCGCTGCAAACTGAAGGAGGAATCGTCGAAAAACACGATGTTTTGCCATTTGCGACATTCTTGGCACCATTGTGGTCGCAGACGCAGGTTTTGTACAGTAAAAGGTAGCCGAAGCAATGGGCGCCGTAAGAAAAATGCCCAGCTCTGCAGACGACGTCGAACCGTCCGTGTGGAGACTGCGTGTTGTGCCACATGTGACATTTAGTTGCTTTCTTTACGTAAATTTGAATTCATTCTCATTTAGCTTTTTCAACCTTAAAGTTATATCTTCTCTCTCGAGGAATGAGGTTGGCAACAATTCTGAGGTACAGAGCGTGACGTATGCATGTTGACAGATAAGAACTAGAGATATATAATGTTGAAGCAACAGCCTAAAGTATGGTGTGGTGTTATAATCGTGGAAGCTGCGTTTACATAAAGTTGTGTTTACTCGACGTCTGTGTTTTCAAATGGTGATGTTATATATTAAGTGTTGAAGTTTTCATTAATCAAGTTTTCTGCTTATTAACTCACATTAATTGGATTAACTTAATAATACTGTTGGAAAGTTAGTTGTAGTTCTGCATTAGTGAAGTGCCAACGGAGTTTTGGCTGAATAAAGACGAACTGTAAGTAAAATTTTTCTTGAAGTTTTCTTGAGTGACTCCTGTTTCACTTCAAGTGAAGTATTTGCGAAGAACAAACTTTATGTAGTGTTCAGTAAGCCACACACTTACACACACACACACACACACACACACACACACACACACACACACACACACACACACACACACACACACACACACACACACACACACACACACACACACACACACACACACACACACACACTATTAAACTACGGTGGTCAATGTGGTTGTGTGATCCTCCAGAGCCATGCGCACTAAATGTCGGTCCTCTCGTTCGGAGGTGTGACGGAGCCGTTAGGATTCCGCACATCGGTGTGTTCGTTCCTCCGCTACTCAGTGACGCCATATTCTCCCCACCGTGGCCACATTCCGCACCACACGAGCACCGATGTCTCGGAGTGATAATCCACAATCCCGAAATGCCACACTTCTCCCGCGATCGAAGTCGGAAACCTGCTAGTAGGACTGCCGTTGTCTTCGACGGCGCATGCTGCAGCTGTTCGTGGTCAGGAACGGCGAGCAAACACAATTCGACTGCTTAACACCGGCTCCTTTTTCACCCCTCTTATACGACTTCCAGGGGGAGTAACTGTCCCACGTGGCTTTCTTATGTGCTGCCCAGTTCATTATTTACATGTGCGCCCGTGCTCTGCCCTTCTGTCAGCTTTCGAGCTCTTGGGATGCGATCTTCTGCACTTTTAATAACCAGCAGTGTATCTAAAGAACTAAAAGTTTAAAAAAATCGGAACATTTTAGTTATATGTTTCTCCCTTTCTGGCAGCAAAATAATTTTTTCTATCCATCTTTTACAATTGTGGCATGACATAATCGGAAAATCCCAGCACCTATCAGAAAAATCAGAACATAACTGGGAAGTATAAATGGAAAACTAGGGCTTCTTATCTTTTGTAACATATAGTTTGTTAAAACAAATTTGAAGTTGCGAATCCATCTATTGGTGTAAATTATGACAAGAGTGGTAAGTCAAATAATATCCGAAAACTTGAAAATTTCATCGTCATGGAGCGGGAATCGAACCCGCGTCTCCCGTTTTGCGTCCGAGTATGCTAACCGCTACACCACCCAGAACGACCAAGTCTCAAGTTTCCGAGTAATTTGCATTTAACACATCACAGGAATCGCCAGTCAAAGTAACGGCATTCATGTTTAGCGAATCTGTATGAATAGAATTCGTTGTTTCCCGTGATTGCCCGGAGAAGCAGATAAACCATGAAATACGGGATTACACCAGTATACAATACTAATTTGAAGTTCTGATTCCGTCTATTGGTGTAAATTATGACAAGAGTGGTAAGTCAAATAATATCCGAAAACTTGGAAATTTCATCACCCTGGAGCGGAAATCGAACCCGCGTCTCCCGGTTTGCGTCCGAGTATGCTGCTTATCTACAGCATACTCAGACTTCTCCGGGCAATCACGGGAAACAATGAATTCTATCCATCCAGATTCGCTGAATATGAATGCCGTTGCTTCGACTGGAGATTTCTGTGATGTGTTAAATTCAAACTACTCGGAAACTTGAAACTTGGTCGTTCTGAGTGGTGTAGTGGTTAGCATACTCGGACGCAAACCGGGAGACACAGGTTCGATTCCCGCTCCATGACGATGAAATTTTCAAGTTTTCGGATATTATTTGACTTACAACTCTTGTCATAATTTACACCAATAGACGGATTCACAACTTTAGATTTGAATTGTATATACTGGTGTAATCCCATATTTCATGATACAGTGTGTTATTGTTTTTTATTCCAAAGAACCGTTTAGTTGTTTAATGTTCCTCAAAGTATGTAGCTAAAAGATGTAAAGTTGAAAGTATGGTGTATAAGGAAATTCGAAAGTGTTGATGTCGTAGCAATGCTTGATTTTCGCGTGCTATGTGCTCAGCTGAACACCAAAGCAATTTGTCCTTCAAAACAACTTGGCTCGATGTGACATTGATTCAACGAAAGGCTGATATCGTTCTACAGGTATGTTGAGCCAAGCGTATGCGATGGCGTCCGTTAAAGTGGTTCTAACTAAAATCTCTGCCTTATGTTTTCAATGGTAAAACTTCTATATATATTTTCTTCGCAGTTAATGTATTCCCAAGGATGAAAATTTGCACATCGATAAAACTAACTTTAAGTTATAGCATTGGATACTCAATACTTGGTAAAACATACCCGTAATTAAGCAATCCAACATTTTTACTGAAAGAAAAATGATTGCTTTTTAATATAATTATGGTTATGTTTTAGCAAGTACTAAGAATTCCAAGTTGTAACTTAAAATTAATGTTATCGATGTGCAAATTTTCATCCTTGGGAATACATTAATTGCGAAGAAAATATGTAAAGAAATTTTACCATTGGAAACATAAGGCAGAGATTTGAAGTGGAACCACCTTAATTGCTGAATGCTCGCCTGGAAGAGGATCTCTGTTACGAGTGACTCTCTCAATCTCATCCCACAGGCTGAGTGCGAATTAACGGGGAAAGGGGGGAGGGTGATTCCCAGGCTCGTAAAATTGTGTCCCTGGCTGATGACAGCAATATTTTCTCCTGTCACTTGCCTCTAGGAACTAAAATGACATTTTACTATTGTTATGCCTGTTGCTGACGATCAAATTTTCTGTCAAATTCTTTGAACAACTAATCTGTCGATTTCTATTCGAAGCGCGTCGTCTGCTAGCTAGCATCAACTGACACTGCAGGCATTAACATACCTTGCGCGCCAAGCGGCACGCGCGGGAACTGCGTGCTATATTTGAAATATGTTTCTTTAACATGAGTGTTGTCAACCCTGCATCATTCAGTAAACGTATGGAAATCACCAGTTATGAAGCAACGGGTTCGCTATTATATATTCCACATAGTTATTAGTTTCATTTGTTGACATTGAAGTTAGTAGGCCTATACAAACAACTATACTTACGAAATGAAATGTCAAAATGGTTTTACCTGAATTGTTTACAAAACAGAAAAAGACTAAGGCATCAGTAAGTGATAGTTTGTCTGCCGGACATTCATCAACAACAACAGTCCAACAGAATTCCGATACGCCTAACTCGTGTTCACCTTCATTCAAGAAATTAAGTACCAGTGGTTATTTAAAAGAATCTGTGCTTATCTGTTCAGAAGAAACTGATTCACTGCATAGTGATGTAGATATTGTGGACGCGTATAATTCTTCTACGAACTTAATTAGTGGGTGTATTACTTTGCTGCAACTTGAAAAGTGGAAAAGTAGCAGGCCTTGGCTTTCGTATAAAGCCTCTGGTGAGATAATTTGTTCCTTCTGCAGTTATGTGAAAAAACATGGTGCTTTAAAAGACAGTAAATTACATATTGAAACAGCATTCATCAAAGGGATGAAAGCTAGGAACAATAAAAAACTGAACGACAAAATCAGTGACCATGGAGAAGCAAGTTTCACCTAAAATGTGTGGAAATACTGAAAGAAAGAAAAAATGAAAGACTGCCAGCAGCATTGATAACAGAATTTCGACTGTGGGAAGAAAAAATGAAGAAAACGTTGAGGTAACCGCACGTATTTACAAATATTTGTGTATACTTCAGTTTCTAAATGGTACTAATGTTGAAAAAATGCTTCATTCCGATCACAGTTGTGCCAACATCATTAACTTTACAAGCAATAAAATGCCAAAGTCATTAGCACAACATTTAATTGAATCAGGCTGTGTATTTAGTATACTTAGTGATGAAAGCACTACTATTTCAAATAAAGCAAGTTTGATTTTGTACGTTCGATGTATGTTTGATCGTAAGCCATGCAATTAGTTTTTGGATATTATAGAATTAACTTCTCTGACTGGCGAGGCAATTGCGGACAGTATTTCCTTTTGTTTTAATAAACATGGCATTACAGATGAAATATTATGCAAACAACTAATTGGATTTGCTTCAGATGGTGCAGCCAATTTACGAGGAACTTATACAGGAGTGGTTACATTCTTGAAGAGTAGATATAACCAAGACCTGATTGTTATTCACTGCTTAAACCACAAACTTGTACTTGTTGTGAATGGTGTTATTAATTCAATGTCGGTACCTTTTCATTTTAAATCATTTGTAGACTCTTTATATAGAATTTTCTCAGTCAGTCCAAAAAAAAAAAAAAAAGAAAAAAGAGATAGAGGAAGTGGCTACTACTTTGGGATGTGAATTCAGAAAAATAGAGAAAATGTTTGACATTCGGTGGGTGGCATCACATTGCTGCACAATAAAAGCTGTAATAACAAGCTACTTGTCATTAGTCCAATTTTTGAAAAATAGCAAATATGATGATTCCTTAAATTCAAGTAATAAAGCAAAATATCAAGGATTGTTAGAAAAGTTGACGACATGGACTTTTGTTGTAGAGTTAGCATTGTTCAGAGACACTCTAGAAGTTCTAAAACACCTATCACTGTATTTTCAATCACAGAATTCAGATGCAATATCTGTTTCACTTGAGATAAGTATGTGTATTGACTCATTAAATGCAATGAAGGAAGCTAAGGGGATTCATCTCAAAGCAGCAAATTCTGAATATTCACGAACTGGGAAGTATCTGGGTCAAGATATAAAAGAACCATTCAATAAAAACAAAGATACTTTCCGCAGCTTTAGAAAACAGTTCTTACAAGGCCTAATTGATGATTTGAATGCACGATTCTCAAATGCTAATAACTTTTTTAAAGACTGTGAAGTATTAAACCAAACATATTGGCCTAAAAGCTGCAATAAACTTGTTCTGTTTGGTGATGACATAATTCAGTCACTTTGCAATTCAGTAAAAATCCATGATAAAAATCATGAAGATTCTATTGTTTCAAAAATCATTAAGGAATTCCATATGTTAAAGTTAGTAAAACAACCAGGAATATTAAGGTAATTCATTAAAGGAGCTACTTAACAGAATTAAAGCAGTTCCAGTGTCTTCGGCATATTGTGAAAAAGGGTTCAGTATGATGAACAATACCATGACCAAGCTAAGGAACAAAATGAACATTCAGACAGTATCATCTCTAATGCTTATATCAATAAATGGACCTGCTTTAGAAGATTTTCCATCAAAACAGTTTGCAGCTGATTGGATAAAAGAAGGCATAAAAGACATATGATTGGATAAAAGACATACGATGGTCATAACAAAAGTTCTGCACACATTAATCTGAAACGAAAGCGGATGATGTAATCGGAAAAATGATTGCGTCATGTCAAGCTCTCAGCAACGCAGTGGTGTTAGAACGATGCGCTATCATTTGCTGTGTGAACGTGGGAGGGTTTGGAAATGGAAGCGTGCAGCTAGCTCCTCAGGTCGAGTCACGGCATTAGACCAGCGCTCGTCCGTGAAATAGAAACTATGCGGGGAATAACTCCGACACAGATCCACACTGCCTTGCAAGAAGTTTGGGAGGGAAGGAATTCTTGATCGAAGCACAATTTCTTTCTGAGGACAAAGTTGAGACCGAAAATTCGTCAAAATCGCCCTAACTTGTTGGAAGCGGGAGCTATCTTGCTGCACGATAACGCATTGTGTCATGGTGCAGTATCGTTACGGGGACTTTCGTCGAAAAATGGTCGGAAAACTTTATCCCACCCACCATACAGCCCTGATCTCAGTCCACCCAATTTTGATCTGTTCCCAATGTTAAAAAATTGGCTCCGTGGCATCACTACGAAACGCTGGAGGAACTGTCATTGGACGCGAGCCGAGTAAAACGACAGCTGAACAAAGATGGTGTACTACGGGGCACCCAGGACCTACCTCACCGCTGGCAAGCTGCCATTAGCAGTGAAGGGGAATACATTGAACGGCAATAAGGTAAGTTTTCTCTGTTACTTCACACATTTCTCAAAACTGGATGGTGTGCAGAACTTTTGGTATGACCCCCGTGTATACACAGTGTACGGTATGCTTGGTCTGCAATGATGTTACGCTACCTTGTGGTATTCAAATGCTATTCCAGAGGTATTAACGAACCCAATGCCCGACATAAAAACATACCCTATACAATTACACCGCCTCCACTAGCTAAGAGACGAGTGGTGGAGGAAGTGGACGTCGGACTCCTGCCTCCAGAGAGGAGTGGTAAAGGAAAGGGACATCGGGCGCCTGACGTTATAGCCCATTTGCTCCAATACGCGGAGAACAGTGTATGCTGACATTCAGGCGCGGACTAGGCCGATGGGATACCGAGAGAATACCCGTTGGGACGCCATATTCTGGGCAGGTATGCCTTTTGTTAACTCAAAATAAAAAAAATGGTATGTACGTATACTTGCACTGAAATATTCTTGTAGAAGAAAGCAAGTTATACTAAAACGACAAAGTTTGTTTACCACCTTAACGACTTCAGAAAAAAGCAAAAAAAAAGAAGCAAAGAAAAAAAAACTTTGTAGCAAATGTTCTGTTGAGTCAAACATTGTTTTTGATACACCTCCTTTTTCCCCGTTATGGAATTTCAGATTTAAGCTCCGTCTCTTTGGGCTGATACACTTTTGCCAATTGCAGCAGTGGCGTAATTATTACCACCCCCGCAGTCGCGGGGGTGGGTTGCAGGTAACCAAGGGGCGTACCACAACTTCCAGTTATAGTTCTTTTGAAAAAATTCGAACACGCACAAATACAAACAAACAGACAATGAACCCAAAGGTTCATATTTTCTTTTAAGGTACATTTAGTTTTGCCTAAATAAATATCAAGTTTCACTTTTAAAGCACAGGATGTCCTACAGATGAAGCAATTCGGCTCTTTGTCTCAGAGTTGTAATACGATCGGTCTCCAAACGCCCTCTCTCTCTGCGCTGCTGAGGAAAAGCGCGAGGCCACATGGGAATTCGCCATGGCGGATGTGGGGAAACAGTCAGTCAGTCACCTAGGATTACGTACATGACAGGCGCCAACGTTTATTCACAGCAGCCGTAGATCTACCATGTACAACAGGTTGATTCCTTAAAGTAATTTATTTTAGTTTTGTACAAAACAATTACATGTATTGTTAAATCTATTAGTTAAAAAGTTAAAACTACAGAGCTCTAGGTAACAGCATTACTTTTCCAGACACTCTCCCTGACTTCCTGCCCCCCTCCCGCCATCCATCACACACACCGCGAAAAACGCATCCTCCCTAGTGCTTGAAATCCAGTGGAAATTACTGCTCTTAGGGGCGCTGAAGTAAATCTTGCGGGGGCCGCACGTTGCGCTAGTTACGCTACTGAATTGCAGATGCAGTTAAGTAATCAATACAATCGAATCAAATGTGCTATTAACAGTCAGGGATAGAAACTCGAAGTTCATTGTGTACAAAAATATATTCAATTCACCTACGGTAAAAATTTTTGGGCTGCTGCTTTTTATATGTATATGTGCTTTTCTTAAACGTGATCTGCACTTTATTTGCTACATTTTGGGCCTTACAGTTACAGGAATTCTTGAGCTGCAGTTTTGAAAAATCTGTTTCAGCTACAACAAAAGTACTTTTTTATTTGAAATTAAATAAAAATGTATTTTCTCATATTCTTTAATTTCTCTCACTTTACAAATGTGCACTGAAATTCTTGCAATTCTGGACATTTTAAATTTTTTCAAGAGATTTTTTCGTAATTTTTATATTAATGATAGGTAGGTCTTGAAATAGAAATAATTTTTTTTTGACACATTTGGATTTCCGTTCTCACTAAAAGCGAAGAAGCTGTAATAAATTCTGAATTCAGTTTTCGCAATAAAAGGCATAAGAATGGGATAAAGTCTTCGACATTCTCTCTCTCTCTTAGAGAACAAATTTTGTTTATGCTTCTCAGCAACGGAAGTAATTTTGATCTTACATTAAATTTTACTAGGAATCCGCGGTCCAGAAAAATGGGTAAAATGTTGTTAATGAAATGGCTCAAAGCAAAAAACTGCAATGATTCGGAAACTTGTGTTAAAAATATCTTTAAATAGGAAACAGTGATGCTGAAATACCGCTTTTTTATTGTGTTTTTTTAAAGGGTGGGCCGTCCCCCCCCCCGAAGGTGGGCCGTTTTACCCAAAATCAGCTTCCAGGGCCGTTTATGGATCGCCCTTCTGCCACTGGTCATCTTCGTTAACGGGTAAAAGATAAGTGACATTCATGGTTTTCTTTAACAGGAGTTTTCCACTCAAACTTATTTTTAACATTTGAACAATAAAGACGTTATAAATAGTTTTCCGTTGTTTTTTTTATTTATACACTAGTTCAGAGAAAGGGAGATTCTGAAGTCTTCCTTTTTCTCTCTCTTCAAAGGTTATAGTTTTCGATAATTGTCAAATTTTAGTTAATATTTTCAGGCTTACATTCAACTAAATATTGTCAATAATATCTCATTTCATTATTTAATTTTCACAATTTAATAAAATACAATAGAAAGACAAAATAATACGAAATGATGGAAAAAAAACACGGGATTACACCATATAATACAAATTTTGGAGATGAAAATCCGATTTTTGGTGTAAATGTGACAAGGATGGTAAGTCAGATAATATCCGAAAACTTGAAAATTTCATCGTCCTGGAGCGGGACACGAACCCGCGTTCCAGATAGCTCCCGGGTATGCTAACCACTACACCACCCAGAACAGCCAGTTTCCAATTAATTTGAGTATATCTATCACAGGATTCGCTAGTCGAAGCAACCGGCATTCCGCTCCATGCAGGACGATGAAATTTTCGGATATTATCTGACTTACCATCCTTGTCACATTTACACCAAAAATCGGATCGTCACCTTCAAAATTTGTATATTACCAAATGACACATCAAGGGCCGGGCTGTGCCTAAAGAAGAGCTGCAATTGATGGGGCCGGGACGGGTCTGGCCGAGTGTCTGCTTTTTGAACCGGGCAGGGCCGAACTAACCAAATTAGGCCCGTGCAGACCTCTAGCCTGTTCTTTCACCTAATGGGAAGAGAGAGAGAGCTAAAAATAGATGCATCACCATATCAGCAACTCACGGAACCAAAACTTTCCTGTGTTGTTAACGCTGAAGATATAGTAAGACGCTCGTCCCTTTCGTTTGAGTCATTAAAAAATGCTTAAAAACCAGAAAATGACTTTTTCTTAAAATTATTTTTTGGAAAAGATAGTTGTGAGTTTATGCTGTAAAAACTGCAATGCGTTATGATTTATAGTTTGCCATATATCCGTATTTTAAAATAGATCCCATCGAGAAATAGAGAAGTTTGTGAAATTTAGAAATTTAATTTCTCGTAAACTAAATTGAAATTCAAAAAAAGGGTGACAAGGTGCAAACATTCGGCCATGGCCCTACGTGCCTAAAACGTTTCGTGGTTCTGTTGCTGTTAGTGTGTCCGAAACGCGAACTGATAGCACTTTTTTGCTTACCTTAATTTTGAAATACAATAGCTCTTGAAGTATCACCAGAATCGAAAATCGGTTTCTTTCAGCGTGTTTTCCGAACAATTCTCTACAAACGATGTAAATTTCATATTTTTGTATTCAATACCTTTTGCGCTGCCAGCTAGAAAAGCGCGAGTGTTGCAAAATTTCTAGAACAGCGGCAGCAGTAGTTATTTTTTTCTAGAATAGGGAGATTATGTATGATTTATTTTGACTTTGCTTACTTTCATTTTTGAGAATGGCCTTATATTTTTTATTACCAAATTTACTATTCGTGAATTTTCTCGTAATAAATTTCCCAATAGCACTCTTTCCAAAATTGCTTCTCAAATGATTTTCGTTGTTTATAATTTTGAAGAAGCCATCCAACTAAGTTAAGATATGACGTGAAACATGGTATTACAATTAATCCCAAGTTAAAATCGTATGAATATACTTTACTTACCTCTGCTTTCAGGCTGTCCAAATCTGACAGAGTTCTGCTCACAGCGATTACTTCAGCACCGAGTTCGCTTAATTTGAGAGCTAGGGCTCGGCCAATTCCTGAAGGGGAAAATTTATAAACAGAAGATAAATCAATAAATAAAAGCTTTAATACTTCTATAATAATCATAATTAATTCAGTATTTTTAACTTCTAGTGAAGTCTCAGAGTTCTAATTCGGCAATCTTCAGCCTGAGCCAATGACACTGAAATCAGGAGAAGAGAAATATTGCTGAAACACATTTAATTCCTGTCCTCTTTGATGTTGTCATCCAAACATTATTGCTTGTCTAAAAATACTGCCTGCTTTGCAAGAAAACAAGCTCCGTGCTTTTTAAATATCAAGCCTATTATAGATCGAAACTTTCAAAATAAATATGAGCCTTTCTACTCGGGCGGCTTAACTTAATACAGAGGGTAAGTCGAAAGTTTTGCAATATTTGGATCACTTTATGTCTTCATACGTACCTTTACGATGAAATCTGACTAGCATTCAAAGTATAGGTAATCGTGTTGCACCATTTTCAGCCATCTGTCTGCCAGTTCTTCGATTCTACAGAGGGTGAGTCGAAAGTTTTGCAATATTTGGATCACTTTATGTCTTCATACGTACCTTTACGATGAAAGCTGACTAGCATTCAAAGTATAGGCCATCGTGTTGCACCATTTTCAGCCATCTGTCTGCCAGTTCTTCGATTCTACAGAGGGTGAGTCGAAAGTTTTGCAATATTTGGATCACTTTATGTCTTCATACGTACCTTTACGATGAAAGCTGACTAGCATTCAAAGTATAGGCCATCGTGTTGCACCATTTTCAGCCATCTGTCTGCCAGTTCTTCGATTCTACAGAGGGTGAGTCGAAAGTTTTGCAATATTTGGATCACTTTATGTCTTCATACGTACCTTTACGATGAAAGCTGACTAGCATTCAAAGTACAGGCCATCGTGTTGCATCGTTTTTCTGCCAGTTCTTCGATTCCGCGGCGGTACCAGTTCTTGTCCTGCGAGGCGAAGAATTCCTTCACCCCAGCTGCCACCTCCTCCTTGTTGTGGAAGTGCCGCCTACGAAGGAAGTGGGCCATGGACCGGAACAAGTAATAATCCGACAGGGCAAAATCCGGAGTACATGCTGGGTGTGGCATCAGTTTGATGCCCTCAAGTTTCTGGAGTTTTGCTCGGGTCGTTCGCGCGATATGCGGCCGGGCGTTGTCCTGCTGTAGGAAGAGCAAGCTTTCTCTTCACCAGTGTCGGCTACTTCTCCTCCAAAACGGCATACATCCACTCCAGGTGTTCAGAGTAGAGGCTGGCGTTGATGGTCCGACCGTCTGGAACAAATTCGTAAACGATTATCCCCTCGAAATTCCACCAAACGCAGAGCATCACCTTATGCTCGAAGCCCCTACGTTTATCAACAGGTTCAGGAAGCTGGCCCGGGCTCAACCACTGCCTTTGTTTGTTAGGATTACGGAAATAGACCCACTTTTCATCGCACTTAACAATTCTCTTGATGAAACGTAAAGCGCGCAGGTTTTCTAGGAGTTTTGTGTTCACTACCACTCGGCAGTTTGCTTCAGCTGACGTTAGTTCGTGAGGATTAATGCGGAAGCTCTTGTAGACCTTGCCAAGGTCCTGAAGGTGACGAACAACGGTGGTCTGTGATATCCCCAGTTCTCCTGATGATCTCCGAGTGCTGGTTGTCGGATTTGCCTTTACGGAGTGGCGCAGGGCCTCCGAATCCACGCTTCGCGGCCTACCTGACCTTGGCTGATCGTCGAGGTTTCTGTCACGTGAACGAAATTTCTTGAACCATCCGGTTGCGGTGCTGTGGTCCACGGAACCTTCCCCTTTCGCATGACAAATGTTTCGTGTTGCTTGAGCAGCGGCCGAGTTCAAACTCGTAAAGCAAAAGTTCCCTAATTAACTGGTTGTGGCTGTTAATCTTATAAGCGTCCCAACCACAGACAGAACGACGACATGCAATGCTGTTCACAGCAGCGACTACTACTTTATATCCCTTTCGACTGAGTGCAGTGCGCGACTTGAACTAGTTTAAACACGTGACATACCCGCCGTAGCACATGCGTTTATGCAAATATTGCAAAACTTTCGACTCACCCTCTGTGCAAAAAATTCCAGCTTGAATCATCGAATCATTCCCAAGTAATATGACCAGTAATTCGTTTATACTCATTATTCTTTCGCAATGCATGATCTCCACTTCTTTTGAAAGGAACTTCCATTTACTTCACTTCATTAAGTCATTCCTTAGCCATTCATTGTCTTTCTGGCGATTTTCTCTAAGAAGTTTGTGGAAATATTAAATAAAAATAAATAAAAAAAATCTCTTTTCCCATCAACTCTCAGCTTCAGTGGCGTGCCGGGGGGGCAAACCCGCCTCCCCCCAAAAGGGGAACCTTTCGATATTTAAAAAATGCGATTTTAAAAGCAAAGTTTTGTCAGTATTTGAAATTGTTTTTCTGTCTAATGACGACAATTGAACGTGTTTTCTCCACGAAGATGAGACAGCGGCAAGGAGCTAAGAAATGAAAAAACCAATAAATCGATATACTGAAAGTTTCTGTGACGACGAGGAAATGCCAAATTTGAGTTGCATGACTTATTTCAGATAACTCTAAAGCACGCTGAAAAGCTAGGAGTTTTGATGAAAATACCAAGAATTACATCAAAACAAAACCAACGCTGTAACATAAACCCAGAAAACCCACAAGACTATTACAGGATTTCAATTTATTTACCATTTTTAGACATGTTTATTAGTGCTTTAGAAAATAGATTTCTCGCACACAAATCTGTTTTATCAGGATTCCAATCACTTTTCCCAACAAATCCTAATGTGCCACCATCTTCACAAGATACTGATGGTTTCAAAACTTTAATTGAATTTTATTCAGGTGACTTAAAGGGCTCGCAAGAAGAACCAATTGCGGAATTGAAACTGTGGTACCGTAGAATCGCCCTCTAAGAAAGGGAGCCTGGCCAAGTGCTTTAAAACTGTGCTAGAGTGAGGTGTTACCCAGTATAAAAACATTGTTTCAGATACTATATATACTCTACTAGTGAAAATTTCAACAAGAAAGACGACACCGAATTTTCGGGTGTTATAAGCACGTCTTTTGAATCCTTTCTAACGCAAATTAAATTTTTCAAAGCCATTCAAAGTCAATGGAACCGCTATGGAAAAGAATAGTATCTGACGGAAAAAAGAAGTGTTTCAATCGGCTTTTTAATCCCTCAGATATTGCTGTAAACGGAATCGTGAAGCTTACGTTTTATGGTTGCAGACTTGTGCGTTAAGAAAAATATGAATTTATATGAGAAACATTTCGCACCGGAAACATTCTCCAACACACAAAGAATTTTTCAGATCGGACTCTTAGAAACAGAGATATCGACAAAAATAAGATGTGGCTTTACGTCCCATGGTAGGAAAACTATGCATTATTTTAGGAAGAGAGTATTCTCAAAAGTTTTATCCATATGAGCGGTATCGGTCCAAGAAAAAAAATTTAGTCGAGTTTTCAGGATCCCAGATTTTGCTACAAATACATCAGAAGCAGATATTAACACTTATGCCCCCTGGTGGCCAAACCATTCTTTACCAAACATTAGAAATTATGTGAAACATATTTTCCATCAGGTCTTGTATGCGATACAAGAAGAATTTTTCAAATCGGAGTTTTAAGAGCAGAAATAACCCAGAAAACGCACTTTACCTTTGTGCCCCCTAGCGGAAAGTGTATTATTTACTTGAAAATTTTGAATTTATGGGAAAAATATTTCGCATCGGAAACACTATCCAACAAAGGAATTTTTCAAATCGGAGCTTTAGAAGAAGAGTTATTGGGGGAAATGTAATTCACTTTTACGCCCCCTAGCGGAAAATCTATGCGTAATTTGAAAAAGTAACTAATCTAAAACACTCTTCGACATAAATGAAATCGAAAGATAAAAGAATTTTTTCAATCGGATGTTTAGGAGCAAATGTGTGGAATAGAACGTATTTTTGAATTCGACATCATCTGCATTTACTCCCTCTAGCGGCAAAATTGTACATCGTAGAAAAAAACGAAATAAAGGATCATCATTCTCATATTTCAAGCTTCCCAATTAAAAAATTATTTTTGAAATCGGACAAATAGTTTCAGAGATATCGTGGGCACAGACGGACGGACGGACAAACCGATAATATAAGCACGATCTTTTTTTACAAAAGACGTGCTAAAAAGTGAGCTTTCGGTTTCAACATGGCGTCTCCTAAAAGCATGTCAACGTAATATCATATCGGAACCGAGACTCAGTGGGTTAGCATTACTTCGCATTCGTTGAGAATACAAACCGAAAGCTGAAGAAGTTTTAGATGAACTAGCAAAAAAACTGCTAGAAAGCTGGAAATACGACTCAAGTAATAGTTAGTAAAATGAACATAAGAGTTGAATCAAATCAAATAATATTTGTCGAAATGAGTGTCGTCAGCGTCAGGGATTGTTAGTCGTACTGTACAATGACAAAAGTGCTATTATACAAATGAAGAATGTTTCACTAGAAACAAAATTTTTATTTCGCTCTAGAATTACTTGTATCTTTTAACTATTTATCAGTAAATAGTGTAATATTCTTGTTTTCTGCATAGATAAATAGCAAAATATAAGTGGTCAACCATTATGTGATGATAGGAATAAAGGTAATAAGAATATTATTAGGTGTACAAATAAGTTTTAAAGCGTTTTAAGACTTTAAGACAACGCAACATGCAAATTGAGAGAAAACAACAATACCTTTACGAAACAAAATTTGCGCCGTCATTATCTATCGCCTTCCGCCATCGGTCAGGCAGCTGACGGATTCCAGCCATGAAGAATTCTTCGTCGTGTGACGCGATGAAGTCGTCAACCCATTTTTGAACTTCGTCACATGTCCGGAACCGTACAGCAGACAAGCCATGTTGCATCGATCGGAACAAATGATAGTCTGAAGGCGCTATGTCGGGACTGTACGCAAAAACTTCCCAGCCAATCATCAATAACGTTTCCTTGACCGATTTCGCGACATGCGGCCTAGCGTTGTCATGCAGTAATTTCACGGGACGCAATCCTTTGCCTGAGAATGGACGTTTCCGACAGATTTCCTGGTTCAATCGCAGCAATTGTTGCTTGTAGCGATCAGCAGTAACAGTTAGACCCTGTTCCAATAGTTCATAATAGAGCACAACCTTCATATCCGACCAGATGCACAGAAAAACGTTCTTCGAGTGAATATTGCGTTTCGGTGTCAAAGTCGTTGTTTCACCGGGGTCAACCCAGGTTTTTTTTTTTTTTTTTTGCGTTTGGGATTGTCTTACCATATCCACTTTTCATCACCCGTAACGATTTTCCAAAGGAAAGACTTCCTGTGTTGTTTATTCAACAGATTCAAATACTTCATGACACGCTCATCCTTGTTCCTCTGGCTCAGGTCATTTTCCTTCCTTCTAAATCTTTTCCATTGCGCGTAAACGATTTGAAATGGTTTGTTGAGTTACCCCCAGTTGTTCAGCTAGTTCTTTTTGTGTTTGAGACGAATCTTCATCCAGCAATGCTTGCAGTTCCTCATGTGCAACCTTCTTCGGGGGCTACGTTCTCGATCGCTAACATCAAAATCACCTGCTTCAATCCGTCTGAACCAAAACTCACACGTACTTTTGGATACAATATTCTCCCCAGAACAGAACAGATTGATGCACATGCGTTTGCAGCACTTTTTCCTTGATGAAATTCGTAAGAATGCAGTGTCGAATAAATGCAGTATCGCTTGCCATCTTTCACCTATACCGATGTGCAAGTGCATTTGACTGCTGAGCAAACTTCTGTGTCACATAAATCAAGGTTGAATTTCGAGCTGCATTGGTAATGCTGGAAAAACTAAGCCGTCTTCAACACGATTATAAGTTAAAACCTTTACTTTAAACACAGAGGTTTAAAACACATGGTTAAAAATACACAAACACTTTCGACACTGCGCCAGACTCTTCATCAGGTGTGAGTGTTAAATGATCAAATGATCATATGTAGAGGATTTTAGGAAGGGAGTGTCTGACCCCAGGTCTTAAAATACCCTTAGAAATAGGAAGCTAGGAGATTTGGGCTAGAGTGCCCAATAGGAAAGTGACACGGAAGCGAAGTAGAAAGGGGGAGGAAGACGCCCTTATTTATTACCAGGGGGGCAGTACCCGGGGTCCGACGGCTTAACGTGCCAATCCGACGCACGGCGGATATTTAGTGGATCGAGAGTTCGTACCTGCCTGGGATCGAACCTGAGGTCCTTTCCGCGGCAGTCACGAACGTTGCCCACTAGGCCACCCGCGGCCCGTGTGAGTGTTAACGTGATGACAATGGGTTATATATACATGTGGGAGATGGAGTTGGTCACAATAAACATGCGCAATGAAGCAAGGTGATGAACATCTAGAATTAAGTTGTTTTTAAAGCATTTAGAGTTAATTAGAATCAACATTTTGCAATACATTCGGTAATAATAGTTCCCATGGAGTAGGCTTTAGGCACAACATAGGGGGAATAATTATTAAACTTATTTATTAAACTTTCAATAATTTATTAAACTTTCTGTGAGGAGATTTCATGATGGAAATAATGGTGGCTTCATAACATATCGGTTGAAAAGCTTCCGTAAGGAGTAAGCGCGAAATCGCTGTGGCAGATGACTTAGTCTTGATGTTATATTAATGCTCGCTCAGACGGGTTTTTAAATTGCGATTCGTCGAGCCGATATAAACACAGTCGTCCCGCCGAGGTTCAGTCGCCCTGGGGGTGGGAGGACCCCATGGCGGTCCAACATCTGAGTTAAGTCTCTGTCGTGTTTTACTAAGGACCATATCGCACGTGTGCTCAGCCCAAAGTTCAGTCCACATTTTATACTCTGGACCAGTTACGGTCACATGACAACAACGCGGGGGAATGTCGGATATGTAAATTAGCGGTATACTTCACACAAAAAACGCTTTAAAACTTATTTGTACACTTAACAATAATAATTTACAGTAATATTTATATGAATATTTTTGCACGGAAGCTGCATACATTTTAAAAATACACGCATGACACATTTAGTGCATTTAGTTGAACAAAAAAAAAAAAAAAAAAAAAAATCGTAGCCTCCCTTCCCGAAAAGAAATTTTCTGAGCACGCCACTGCTCAGCTTCCTCTGTTTCTGAAACTCTAGCTGTTGTTTTTTCTTTCTGTCGTCTCTCTCTCTCTTTCTCTGGATTTAGAACAAAATGTTTTATCTCCAAATTTACAGCAAATTTTAATCGTTGTAAAAATCTTTATGAAAATCTACGCATTTATTACTATTATTTTACAAAAAGAATACACTAGTTATTTATATATTAATTAATTAGGAAAAGTCTGTTTTAGGGGAGGCGATCGCCCCAGTCGCACCTGCTGGATCCGCTACTGTTTAATCAGATCAGATCATATGTAGAGGATTTTAGGAAGGGAGTGTCTGACCCCAGGTCTTAAACAACCATTAGTCATAGGAAACTAGAAGATTTGGGCTAGAGTGCCCGATAGGAAATCACACGGAAGCGAGAAAGGAGACGCCCTTATTTATTACCGGGGGTCAGTACCCGGGGTCTGACGTGCCAATCCGACGCACGGCGGATATTTAGCGGTTCGGGCATTCATACCTGCTGGGATCGAACCCGAGTTCCTCCCTGTGGCAGTTCCGAGCGTTGACCATTAGGCCACCCGCTGCTGCTTGTAATGCTAGTTAACGTTATATGGTTGAGTACGGGAAATGTTCTGACTAGTTTTTGGATTGCTTAGTTGAAATTAAGATACTTCTTCGTGAAATTAAGAAGACGTCGTGTTTCTAACAGATATAAAAAAACATCAGTCAGCAAGCGTATTTTTCTGCAAGATCCGAGTACCTTTTGTTGTTTTTGAGAAGTGGGCATTTTTTCTGTGGGAGTTTTTACTGTGGGCATTACTTCTGTAGTCACTTTTCCGTGGGCAGTTTTTCGAACATTCGTTATTTTAAATTAAATATTTTTGTAGACAATAATTAAGGTAGATTATAAGTTGTATCAATAACAAAGTGTTAATGCGTTCAAGGTCTGATAATCAGCTTCTCTCTCTTTAATATTGAATTTAGGGATATAACAATGCGGAGTTTCGGTACTTTGGATAGATTTCGCTGTGTTCTAAAACTTTTGCTCAGTGCAGTTATGCAATAAAAGCTGTCGTCACACAAGCCATTACGAAACTGGCGGTGATAGATATTTCTCTCGTTCTCAATAATTGCAGGGATAAACTTGTTGTTCAGAAAGAGGGGGAAATTCATGGATATTTTCCATGCTAGTGGTGTCACACACAAACTTTCAATTGCTATTTGCTAAGCAACAGCGATGAAAGTAGATGGTTTGTTTTGGGAAACGCAATGTTTAGTGTTTAAAGCCTGGGCAGATCCCCTTCCCCCCTCTCTCTCTCTCTCTCACACACACACACACACACACATTTTAAACGTCTGTGTTCTTTTATATGCACAAAAAAAAAAAACATTTTAATTAGTAAAAACTAAACCCTAATAAATTTATAATTCAGTTAAAAATATCTATATCACAAAGAGTAGGTTACGCGTCAGCTGAAGGAGTTTCGTTTTTCTTAATTGCGCAGCTACAAATGAATGAAAACATTTGGAATTCACTAAATGTTTTCTTACCTAATTGTACCTAGTAATTACCGTAATGAATGAGTATATTCAGTTCACCGACGTTATGCAGTACCAATAGGACAAAAACTACATTCCCCGTTATTTAAACTTCAAAAGGAACACCTCAGGGAGTGTTCATTTCTAAATTTAAGTTAACAAAGAGGCCGTTGCAGTTAGACACCACTTTAAATAATTAAAGGACGCCGTCTCTTCCTGAAGCCAGTGCGCTCTTGATCAGCTGCTATGTACCGAATTGTTACTGTGAATGAATATGAGTTTGGTATGCTAAAGCCAAGGTTAGTAGTCTAAATCAAGTCTGCAACATTGTTACTAGTTCAACATTCCACCCATCGGCATAACGTACCGAATGGTACTAAACTAAAACAGTCGAATGCGAGCATTCCCTCTGGCTAAGGGCCTTTAGCTAAGAGTCCGAATGACAAAATTTATTGTCTTGGGTTAAAAAGCTCTGAAAACTGCTAAAATCAGAGACCAAATTTTCAAACGTAAAAATCTTGCACAAAGTAAGAATAGATATAAATTAAACTGCGAGCCAAAACCAAAATTTCTTCGGCATAGTTCTGTACATCCCCCCCCAATATTGTGTACTTTAATTGCCCACTATGTAGGGGAACGCCGTTCCCCTTACCGATTTCTTAAGGGAATGCCGTCCTCTACCGTTCCCGCCGACTTTCACCACTGCTCAGCAGACATTTTGAAATAAAATTTGAGGTAAGCGCAGCATAGGCATAAAGGCCGCCCCGGTTAAACAGTGTGGTCTCAGCGATGTCTCTTCCAGGGCCGGCTTCATGGGTGTGCGACCTGTGCAGACGCACAGGGCCCCGCACCCGCGTTTGTGTGATGTTTTTGAATTTTTAATAATTTTTTTCTCGTATTAAAATAAATGACACTTAGCGATGTAAAAATGGCATTGTTTTAAATTTTTATATCATTATACTTTATTGCCTTAGTGAACAGAATTCAAGTATCTGCCGTCCATCGGGATGAATCACCATATCACCTAGAGAGAATTTGCATTAATGACATCATACATATAATCACCCAGATCTCTCTGGAACGCTGACGTCACAGCAACGTTACAGCTACGTCTGCATTCTGCCGCAATCACACACGGTCAGTTTTTCGCGTGCGTGGGCGGCGAATCTCTGGCAAATGGTTTATCAATAAAAAAAAAAGTGAAAAACGTATCTTTGCGATTTTTTTACGAAACTGGCTGAAATTCTAATAATAACACTGTAACGGACAGATCGATTGTACCTGACAACGACGAGTGATGGCGAATTGATAAATTGCAACATAACGCCGATTCAGGATTTTCAGGACACTAGACCACTGCCACTGGTTCCCAGAGACTCTTACAAGCAAGCCGCGGACAAGTAAAATTTCACAAAAAATGCTTCGCTGACAGACCGGCACGAAGTTGCTTTATGTACAAGGACGTTTGTGCAGACCTGTTTTTACTGGTCAAATTCGGAAATCTCTACCATTTCTCGAGTTTCCTCCGTTTCCGCAAACTGGCGGAAACCTCGTGATGGACCGGTGGTGTTTGGAAAACACTGCACTAGACTGCTATCGCACTCACCTCATTTGAGCTACAAAGCTGAAAGCTTTCACTACCCACTAAAACAAATTATAATGAACTGTATGTAGAACGTGGCCAACAAAAGAATCTTTCTTCCTAGAAGTAAAAAGACAGAGTGATAAGGTAAGAGTTTTCTGAAAATCGCATTACTCATTTAGTATTGTGCGGACGGTACGTCTTTAGAACCTCACTATTCCAACCATGAATAATTGAAAATGACATTTCCTATCATCCTATCTTATTTGTTTAGACGATAGCTTTTTTTTTTTTTTTTTGGATAAATTACATTAATTTTTGCCATCAGCACGCATTTCGACGAGGTGCGGGAATTATGTTTTGTCGCTTCAATTCAATCAACTTCAATTTGATCTGGCAATGTAAATAAATACAGCTTAATTTTAAAATGTCTCTTTTTATTTTTTAATGAGTAATAATTACAGCTTATTATAACTCATGAATAAATAATAATATTCCTTAGTAACACCATGCTTTATTAAGCTTCATGAGAAAATTAAAAAATGTGGTTTCTCTACCTGACCCTGCCTTTCTTTCAAAAACGTTCCAACATCCAAGCCCATTAAGTAGATGTAGAACTCGCTGGGAAAAAGGTCCCGCATTTTCATTTTGCATTGGGTCCCGCAAATTATGCAGCCGGCCCTGATGACTTCTGATCATTCTTCCGAGATGGGTCCGAGTTCGAATTCCGGTGAGGCATGGATGTTGTGTTTGTCTTACGGTGCTGACTCTCTCCCTTCCCTAGAACAAGTGACCCTAAATTAAGGACGGGCGACTGCTTATAGCCATTGAGTTGCTCACGGTGGTATTAAACCTCCAATCAAAATTAATAAATATGCATAAAGAGCCACAGGGCGGGCAAACCGCATTTCTTTGACCAAAAAGCCTTGCCCCGAAAATTACGGTATATATTCAACAACAAAACTGTAAGAAGAAACTCTTGCTCTTGTCTAAGTGGCGGCTGTATGTAACTGTGAAAACTAAGAAACACATTGGAGGAGGGGAGGAGGTTACACAGAGCACCAGTTTAATTATTTTAAAAGGTCTCAAGCATCCAAGGCGCCTACCAGTCTCGGCTGTATTTAGTGCGATACTTGTCACGACGGATGGATGAGAAAGAGTTTTTAGTGAAGGTCACCTGTCGCGCTAATTTACTTAGAGAAATGTTAGAATGCAAAATGTTAGGCGATCATTTACATAAAAATATTTAAGAATCAAATGTCAGCAACGATACCTTTCCCAGCTCCGGTGACAATGGCTTTCTTTCCCGCAAATTGAAGAGCCATGATTGATACAGAAACGCTGAAACTGAGCAGAAAACACGCGACCACAACTTATGAGTAACACGGACGGAAAAAAGCAGCAGACGCTCGCTCGTAGGCGCTGTCCTTCAGCTGGAGTTCCGAGGAAAGAAACAAAAAAGCAAATCAAAAAATAGGCGGGAGAAATAGCGGAAACCGATGGATAAAGCTTTGAACAGAGTAAAATGACGGTGCATGTTAAGATATTCCGGTTTCTGCCTTGTAGACCTTGAGGTGATACTTGTAGCTATAGTTACCAAACACGACACAAATATTTACGAAATCCGAATGACTGTCAGGCGGAAGTGTAAGTGCTCGCATCCGTTGCGTCACTACCCGTTTTGCTCAGAAAATAAAGTTGAATTTTTAAGCTTTCTAATAAAATTATGCATTGTCATTTCTGTCTTTTTAAACAACCGCTCGTCAGAGGTGCTTAATTTGTTTGTCTGTCTGTTCGCTCATTTATTTATCTTCAGAGCATTTAAAATACGAAATGAATCAACTGCCAAGGTCATACGGCACATGCCCAGTGCCCGAACCCAGACACATATTCCGATGATAATGAAAATTGTGCGCGATACATAGGAATGCTGATTTATTTCTGTAAAATGTGTCTCTAAAACAGTGACGCACTCAGTGGGGGGTTGCCCAGGAGCCCAGGCTTGAGGTAACACTTCGTCCTTTGTTACTGGCTATTTATTTTTAAATATACACTGAGTGGCCACTTTATTATGACCACCTGACAGTTTTAAGCAAATGAGCTATGACTGCACACTGTTGCCGCGAGAGGGCGAGGCTAGTATAAAAAAGGAAAGCTTAGTGCTTGCGACAGTAGTAGAAGTGATTTTTGGGTGACGAAATGGGTAAAAAATGCGATTTGACGGACTTTCAACGTGGGATGATTGTATGAGCTCAGAGCCATGGAGCGAGTATCACCGAAACCGCCGCATTCGTGTAATGGTCCAGAGCAGCTGTTGTTAAAGTAGAATTACTATACACATGCTGTCGAAACGTACGATTAATTCAAACCGTGTCTCCAACTGCAAATTAAATTAGTACTTGCCTTTTATTGTAAATAGTGTTTTTAATTGTAAATAAATGTATTTTAATTTGCAGTTCGAAACACGGTTTGAATTAATCGTACGTTTCGACAGCATGTGTACAGTAATTCTATAGTTTTCGTGCGAAATATATTATTGGTATGTTGTTAAAGTGTTTAAAGACTGGACTGTCAGCCAAAAAACTGGGTCTCTATAAGTGCAACGTGTGGTTGTCATTGACTAGTGACTGCTCGGGCGGAACGGAGAGTGTCCAGACTGGTAACAGACAACAGAAAAGCAACAGTGCAGCCAAATTACAGACCATCTTAATCAAGGATCCCCTCAAATGATCTCTGCACGCACTGTTCGCCGCACACTGCATCGGATGGGATATGGCAGCCGAAGGCCTGTTCGAACACCTTTGCTGTCTGCAGTTAACAAGAGAAAACGTATCCAGTTCGCACAGGAGCACAAAGATTGGACAGTCGATAATTGGAAACAAATTATGTGGTCCGGTAAATCACGTTTTCAGTTGCACCTTGCCGATGGCCGAGTGAGAATTAGGCGGAAACAGCACGAAAACATGACCCCAAATGCACTGCTACAACCCTTTAAGCTGGTGGAGCCAACGTTATGGTTTGGGGAATGTTTTCCTGGCATGCTTTGGGCCCTTTAATTCGTGTTGATCAACGTCTGACTGGCACATCATATCTAAACATCGTTGCGGACCAAGTGCATCATGTCATGTGGATGATTTATCCCAATGGCGATGGCTACTTTCAACAAGATAATGCGTCCTGCCATAGTGCTCGTATTGTACAGGATTGGTTTCAGGAACATGCCGGTGAGTTTACTTTGCTTATGTGGCCCCAACAATCTCCAGATCTCAACCCCATTGAGAATTTGTGGGATGAAGTTGAACGAGCCATCAGACAGCTGGATCCACAACCCTGCAATCTCACACTCCTGGAAAGTGCTATTCATCAAGCATGGTCTCAGATTCCACATACCACGTATCAACATCTCGTGGAGTCCATGCCACGAAGAATGAACGCAGTATTAAAGGCAAATGGTGGCCTGAGGGGGTGGTCATAATAAAGTGGCCACTCAATGTATTTGTATATGTTTTTAAATGTATATTTTATGAATTATTGGAAACGAACTTTAATATGGGGAGAAATTTTTATTGCTTCCCAATATTTTGGGGGATGCTTTCTTCGCGACGTCCTTATGGCCATCCTCAATAAAGAAATCCTGGGTGCATCACCAGAGGCGGATTGGGACGACCAAACCTAGCCGGGAAGTTTGTCTTGCGGTCCAAGACCAAAAGACACAAACCTAAAGGGAAACACCTCATAAATTCCCTCATGTAAAAAAAAATTCTGTTAGATCCCGGATGAAAGAGAACGGTTGAAACATGCATTTTAAAACGAATTCAGAAATTTAACAACAATTTAACAGTAAAAGAATCTTCTAAATCCTCTCATGATTGAATGTAGCATCAAACCACGCTCAAAATTGGGTATTGTACCGGACAACTTTTTCTTTGAAAAATTTGGTTTTGACAAAATCAGGAGTCTCTCGAAGACCCCGGTTCCAACTTAATCACCATGAAGGTTATTCTGAGAGTTGAAATGTGGACATGAGTAGTGATAAATGCTATGTTCTAGGTCCCTTCACTTAACATTGTGCTCATCACGGTTGCTCATCACGGGGGTCGCAGCAGGAAGGGAGGGGCGAACGCCTCACGGTTGCTCACCACGGGGAGGGGGCGCAGCAGGGATGGGGGCGGAACTCCTCTCGAGTGAGCCTACCGGAAATGTCTTATCTCTAGAGATAAGACCTTTGACAAACATTTTTGGGAAATCTTTTCGTGTTTTTAATTCTGATTTAATAACTTTTTTGATTAAACAATTTAGGATTCTTTTTTTTTAATTCACAATTTGTTCGTGTATTATTTCTTGTTTTTATTTTATAAAACGTATATTTTTAGAACTTGAGTGAGGTGTTAGGAAATTTTTTATAGACGTTGCATTATTGCTCAAGTATTATTGATTATTTACAACAAATGTTTACTAAATGTCCCTTACTCAAGAAATGTTTTATGTAAAACAAATGAATTATTCCTTCTTGAAAAAACCCTCATAAAGCGTTTGCATGGTGATCATGATTAATATTTTGTAATTTCATTTCCGAAGAAAGAAAGAATTATTTTTAAATCGTCAGTGATACATGCCATTTGTTTCTTGATGGGAAAGATAAAACCTTGAGACGTTATCTTTGTTTCCTGTTAGCGATAGTGCAATCTCCCCACCAAACGGACTTCAATATCTTGTGAGTCATATTAGATCCTCTGTCCAATTTCTTATCTTTTCACCCCGATTTGGTAGAGAAGGTTAACTGATTTCAGTACCACAGGAAGTTGATAACAAAACTTTTGGAAGGAAATTCTTTGTTTCGTAAACAAACAAACCCTTTCTCCAGAACAAAGTTCTCTGAACCGCTTAACAGATTGTAACGTACCAGGAGATGAGACGTACCTGCCCGAAGGACGCACACGACATAAAGGCAGATAGGAATCAGAATAAAAACGTCCGCGTAGCTCAATTGGTAGAGTGACTTATTCCGGAATGAGGGGATCCGGGTTCGAATCCTGGCGTGGACAGAAATGACGGAGAAATTTACTTCGTTATAATGGCGCCCGAACTATCCGGATGACCCGACCGTTCAAAATCTCGCATTGGTGTGATGTTATTTCCACACCGCGAGATAGGAAAAATAAGAGAATCCCTTCTCCAGCACTTCAAAAAAAAAAAAAAAAAAAATGAAAAAAAAAAAAAAAATAAGGGGGAGATGATGTAACGTACCAGGAGATGAGACGTACCTGCCCGAAGGACGCACACGACATAAAGGCAGATAGGAATCAGAATAAAAACGTCCGCGTAGCTCAATTGGTAGAGTGACTTATTCCGGAATGAGGGGATCCGGGTTCGGATCCTGGCGTGGACAGAAATGACGGAGAAATTTACTTCGTTATAATGGCGCCCGAACTATCCGGATGACCCGACCGTTCAAAATCTCGCATTGGTGTGATGGTATTTCCACACCGCGAGATAGGAAAAATAAGAGAATCCCTTCTCCAGCACTTCAAAAAAAAAAAAAAAAATGAAAAAAAAAAAATAAATAAAAAAAAATAAGGGGGAGATGATGTAACGTACCAGGAGATGAGACGTACCTGCCCGAAGGACGCACACGACATAAAGGCAGATAGGAATCAGAATAAAAACGTCCGCGTAGCTCAATTGGTAGAGTGACTTATTCCGGAATGAGGGGATCCGGGTTCGGATCCTGGCGTGGACAGAAATGAAGGAGAAATTTACTTCGTTATAAGATAAGATGACTTGTTTTTCACCCATGCGTTTGACAACACAGGAATATTTTTGTATGTTTTGAAGGAGTTTTTCGCGTAGATGTAATGAATTTTCTGGAGAACTTTTGCTTTTCCTCCATTTAATTTTATTTCAGACCATGAGACGAGGAAATGCTTCTTTAGAAACGATTACGTTCCTGTTCGCGGTAACTATGAACATAGACTTCATGTTAATTCTGAGTCTTTCGCCCCTGCAATAATATTTTTTCGCAATTTTTTCATACGTTTAAGAACTCTACAGATCTTTCCCAGTTAAAATTCTGCTGAAACAATATTTTCTTACTTTATTTCGCATATCATTATAGCTTCCCAATTTTCGCTATTTTTTTTCTATCTTTGAAATTTCTTTAAACTTCTCAGTAGGTTAGGATTCTTTTTTTTTTTTACTTGATCAAACTTATGAGTCCTTTTATTCAGACTACTTCTTTTTTTTTTTTTTTTTTTCATTTCATTTCAGCAAACGATTATTTTAGATGTAACAAATCATCAGATTTTTGTTTCCTTATATCGCATATTTTCCAACTTGCTTAAATATATTCCTCAAAGCTTGCATGTATGTCAAATATGCATTTTTTTCTATTCTTTCCTATTTTGCTATACTTTTCGTGGACTGTCCCGACAGAAAAACATTCATTGTCAAGACATACAATCTAAAACCTTTTTTCTTACAATAAAATTTGTATTCCTTGGGCTGTGCATTTTTCTGTCTCGTCCGGAAAAACATTCATTCTAGAGGCAAAGCGAGTAATTCCGTTCTTCCCCTAAACATTATTTTTTGAACGTTTTACTAACTCACCAGAAAAGCAGTTATTCCCCACCCCCATAGCGAAAATAAAGAAATGCTTACTGCTTTTCCTTAAATATCGACTCAATCTATTCCTTTTCGAAATGCTGGTCATGACATTTCAACTAAAATATCCTACTTTCACCAAAATTCATATTCTTAAAGGAGCTATTTTCTTTTTTACTTTATTTCATGTATAACTAAATTTTTTATTGTTTCCTCGCCTCAACAAATTCAGTAAGAACTCCCCTAATCTCATTCCATTTCCTCATTTAGTTCGCTTTAACTTAAGATGTTTCAAAACATTTTTCCTATATTTCATTCACTATATGTACAGTTCTTCCGTGTCTGTCACTTCATTTTTAACTTCTGTGCCTGCTGAATTTTTCTTGAGACATTTAGTTTCATTGACCTTTTCTTTCGTTTTAATTAGGTTTTCATTATCATATTTTAATATTCATTGTCTCAGCAGAAAAAGCTTTCATTCTGGAGACATAGCGACTAAGTCCATACTTCCTCTAAACTTTTTTTTGTACGTTTTACTAATTCGTCAGAAAACAGAAAAGCAGTTGTTTCCAAACACCCAAAGAGAAAATATCGTATTCCACTATTTTACTTATTATATTTTTCCTTCTGCTCAGTGTTGTATGATTCTTCAAACTTTGGTTTATTTTTATGAAACTTATTTTTTTCTAATTTTTTTTCTGATTCAACCTATCAATCTTTTTCTATCGATTTAATTGCTCTTATTTTTCCATTCGACTTTACTTTTGAACAGAAATGTCACTCCAAAGGACTCCATTAAGTTGATCTCCAGTCTTTGAAGTGAATGGGAAGGAAAATAACATGTCGATGTGTTATGAGAAAATGTACGAATTTCCTTAAGACAGTCTGAAGCGAATTGAACATCAAGCAGTTGTAAGAGGTTTTACTATCGTAATATCTACATACATTTTGAAAAAAAAATATCTTCTAAAGTTAGAGGGAAAAATATATGAATATTAAAAAACAACAGTTCCTCAGATTTACAAATAGAGTATTTGAAGTAGAAAGAGGGATGGAATGCTTTGAATAGGAATTTCTTGTTTCAGTGAAGGGATTCTTATTCTAGAATTTTTTTTTTTAAAAAGAGAAAATATCATTTTCAGAAAAATTTCTGGGGGAGTCGAACTTGGACATTAACAAAATTCTTGGATACATAGCGATTTGAAGAAAGTTTATGGAGTGACATTTCTGTTCAAAAGTAAAGTCGAATGGAAAAATAAGAGCAATTAAATCGATAGAAAAAGATTGATAGGTTGAATCAGAAAAAAAATTAGAAAAAAATAAGTTTCATAAAAATAAACCAAAGTTTGAAGAATCATACAACACTGAGCAGAAGGAAAAATATAATAAGTAAAATAGTGGAATACGATATTTTCTCTTTGGGTGTTTGGAAACAACTGCTTTTCTGACGAATTAGGAAAACGGACAAAAAAAAAAGTTTAGAGGAAGTATGGACTTAGTCGCTATGTCTCCAGAATGAAAGCTTTTTCTGCTGAGACAATGAATAAAAAAAATATGATAATGAAAACCTAATTAAAACGAAAGAAAAGGTCAATGAAACTAAATGTCTCAAGAAAAATTCAGCAGGCACAGAAGTTAAAAATGAAGGGACAGACACGGAAGAACTGTACATATAGTGAATGAAATATAGGAAAAATGTTATGAAACATCTCAATTTAAAGCGAACTAAATGAGGAAATGGAATGAGATTAGGGGAGTTCTTACTGAGTTTGTTGAGGCAAGGAAACAATAAAAAATTTAGTTATACATGAAATAAAGTAAAAAGAAAATAGTCCTTTTAAGAATATGAATTTTGGTGAAAGTAGGATATTTTAGTTGAAATGTCATGACCAGCATTTCGAAAAGGAATAGATTGAGTCGATATGTAGGGAAAAGCAGCAAGCATTTCTTTATTTTCGCTATGGGGTGGGGAATAACTGCTTTTCTGGTGAGTTAGTAAAACGTTCAAAAAATAATGTTTAGGGGAAGAACGGAATTACTCGCTTTGCCTCTAGAATGAATGTTTTTTCGGACGAGACAGAAAAATGTACAGCCCAAAGAATACAAATTTAATTGTAAGAAAAAAGGTTTTAGATTGTATGTCTTGACAATGAATGCTTTCCTGTCGGAACAGTCCGCGAAAAGTATAGCAAACTAGGAAAGAATAGAAAAAAAATGCATATTTGACATACATGCAAGCTTTGAGGAATATATTTAAGCAAGTTGGAAAATATGCGATATAAGGAAACAAAAATCTGATGATTTGTTACATCTAAAATAATCGTTTGCTGAAATGAAATGAAAAAAAAAAAAAAAGAAGAAGTCTGAATAAAAGGACTCATAAGTTTGGTCAAGTAAAAAAAAAGAATCCTAACCTACTGAGAAGTTTAACGAAATTTCAAAGATAGAAAAAAAATAGCGAAAATTGGGAAGCTATAATGATATGCGAAATATAGTAAGAAAATATTGTTTCAGCAGAATTTTAACTGGGAAAGATCTGTAGAGTTCTTAAACGTATGAAAAAATTGCGAGAAAATATTATTGCAGGGGCGAAAGACTCAGAATTAACATGAAGTCTATGTTCATAGTTACCGCGAACAGGAACGTAATCGTTTCTAAAGAAGCATTTCCTCGTCTCATGGTCTGAAATAAAATTAAATGGAGGAAAAGTAAAAGTTCTCCAGAAAATTCATTACATCTACGCGAAAAACTCCTTCAAAACATACAAAAATATTCCTGTGTTGTCAAACGCATGGGTGAAAAACAAGTCATTTATCTGTTAAGCGGTTCAGAGAACTTTGTTCTGGAGAAAGGGTTTGTTTGTTTACGAAACAAAGAATTTCCTTCCAAAAGTTTTGTTATCAACTTCCTGTGGTACTGAAATCAGTTAACCTTCTCTACCAAATCGGGGTGAAAAGATAAGAAATTAGACACAGGAACTGATTAGTCACACAAGATATTGAAGTCCGCATGGTGGGGAGATTGCACTATCGCTAACAGGAAACAAAGATAACGACTCAAGGTTTTATCTTTCCCATCAAGAAACAAATGGCATGTATCACTGACGATTTAAAAATAATTCTTTCTTTCTTCGGAAATGAAATTACAAAATATTAATCACGATCACCCTGCAAACGCTTTATGAGGGTTTTTTCAAGAAGGAATAATTCATTTGTTTTACATAAAACATTTCTTGAGTAAGGGACATGGAGGAAACATTTGTTGTACGCAATCAATAATACTTGAGCAATAATGCAACGCCTGTAAAAAATTTCCTAACACCTCACTCAAGTTCTAAAAATATACGTTTTATAAAATAAAAACAAGAAATAATACACGAACAAATTGTGAATTAAAAAAAAAGAATCCTAAATTGTTTAATCAAAAAAGTTATTAAATCAGAATTAAAAACACGAAAAGATTTCCAAAAAATGTTTGTCAAAGGTCTTATCTCTAGAGATAAGACATTTCCGGTAGGCTCACTCGAGAGGAGTCCCCCCCCCCTGATGAGCACAATGTTAAGTGAAGGGACCTAGAACATAGCATTTATCACTACTGACATGCTACACAACAGATTTCCTATGCAATTAGTTTTTGGCCTTATTTGGACACTTATCACCTACTGCGTGACTACTTACCAAAAAAATACGTTTTTGGTACCTCTATTTATACAGTAGTATGAGACCCATAATTTGATCCTTATGAACCAATTCTGTGTTAAATCGTTGTTGCTTTTAAGATAAGTGCGGGAGGGACACGAATTTCAGAATATCTTTGCCGGAGAATCACTTTATCTGTGAGAGAAGAAGGGTGTGGGGGTGATGTGCCATGAAAATGGGTGCTATATAGTGTCTCCGTCAATATTAAACAAGTTAGTAAAATCATGCAATGCACTCATTATGATACGCTTTCCAACATACCAGGAATTATTACTCATCTTATTACTCAAGTTATGAGGATAATGACTAGTTGTGACAGCGCTCGTGACTCGTGGCTGAACATTTAGGTGGAAAATTCATTCCCGAGTTTATTTATTTATTTATTTATTCATTTTTATTAATTCAGGTAATTTTTGAGGTAAGAGTACGTTTTATTTACTTTTTATTTTATTTTTCCATTAGCCACACTTCCGGGTGATTCTTCTTTTTTCTTTCTTCCTCCCCCCTCTCCCATGAGTACTTAGGTAAGCGCCAGTAGGACCGCCCAAGGCGTCGCATAGCGTAAGACTAGATAGACAGCGTTGGCGTCACCATGGACGGACCGACATTGTATGGAGTGTTTTATGGGGCAACAGAGTGTCCTCCTTGTCTAGCATCCACAATGCGTGTTGGGTAGACCGTAGACTTAACCGAAACTAACAGTTTTATTGGGTTAGGATTTATGGCCCGGTGGTTATATCACGTGGTTAGCATAACTTGAAGGGCTGTTCTCTGTATTTTCAGGGGAACTGGTAGCAATTTTGACCCCATCCCTAACGAATGGATGAACAAAATGTTAATTCTATGACCAGTAGGATTTAGACTTGGTAATTTAATTCAGGGAGGCTTGCGTTTGCCAGCTAGTGATTGGATGTTGGGATATTTTGAGGTAATGTGGGTCTTCTTGGGGGTTGTCTAAACTTTTCCAAGGGAAGAGAAGAACTTCGTCACTTTTACTTTTTTTACGGCGTGCATCACTTTCACTTTTTATTCCTTGTGACTTGTCACTTGGTATTTTGCCGTGAATGTTGGTGACTCTTCTTCATGACTGTAACCTAGGAGCTGCTATGTAAAGCTTTACTTTTTGCATGCATTTCGCTCCCAAAACTTGATCACCGCCATGATTTATCAGAGACTGGCAACTTAATCGCTGCCAAATACTACGGCAGGGCTAAAAGCATCCGTAAACGGCGTACCTTTTCCCGATATGGATGGAGGATCTCAACCGAGGTGCCAAGGAAAGGGACCCTGCTAAGGACGATGAGGGCCCACACTAATTATTACGGACCGGGACATCCAGCGCAGACCAGTACCCTTGGTGGAGGAACAGCGATAGTAGCGTTTTACGAACGATAAGTGATGACAGGAAAACTGGACTTCCATGTGGTTACATTTTTTCCGTGTGGTATGGTAGTCAACATCTAGAAAGATTCGGAATTCAAGGTAGGAAATCCATCCTATTCTTTCTTTTGGTGTCCCCTCATAATATGTTTATCGATCAGTGCATACGAAAGTCTTCCGTTAGAATTAATGTTTTTATAAGAGAGTAGTTAATGAGCACAGGCTCCTGTCAGAAAGTCGGTATCATTTTTGCTGGTATAGTGTGTTACTTTAGCGAAGTGTTTACATAAATATAAATGGTTAAAAGGTGACTGCAAGGTTAAAACCTACATATACAACTTACATACTTGAAGTAATGAACACAGGGTCCTAAGCTATTGTGTGTGTATCTTTATTATTATTATGCCAAAACATAACTAATAAATTGTTTTCTTTGTTAATTTGTCTACGTACAATCATGAGTGTTTCTTTAGTTGCAAATTACGTGATCAACCTTGGATTTTTGGAGAATATGTATATTGTACGGCAGGGACTCAGAAATTCGTTCACTTATACTTTTTTTAAATTCTAGACGTTCGCGAAAACATTGCGGCACACAGCAGACCCTTTGACTCCCAAAGGAAAATCTGCTGTGTGAATCACAACGCCCCGTCGGTATATCCTAAAGCTACGTCAGCCCTAAATCAGGGAATCGCAGAATCACAATCCACTCGACACCCCCTTGGTTCCCAATATTACACCGAGTGAACCCAAATCGGAACCCGCCCGATAATAGGCTTTGGAATAAATCTCGTTCCTGTGCCCTGACCTTTGACCCCATTTCGATGATATTAAACAAAATTGGTTCAGTATATCTCCGGAACAACATAATTAAAGTTTTGTCGCAATAGAATCATTTTTACGTATGACGCATAAGGGCGATGGAATGGATCCCACTCCTATGTCCTGACTTTTGACCCCATTTCACCCATTTTCAACAGGGTTCGTTCCAAGGTGGTCCCCTACCACTAACTAAAATTTCCTCGAAGTTGAATCATTTTTACTCAAGTTATGACGCATAAGGGCAATGGAATGGATCCCGCTCCTATGTCCTGACCTTTTATCCCAATTCGCCCATTTTCAATATGGTTCATCCCCTATTACATACTGAAATTTCATCGAAATCGAACCATTTTTACGAGAGTTATCGTACGGACGAACGGACAGACAGACGGACAAAGCTGGAGCATATACGCTTCTTCAACCTACGGTTGGAAAGCGTAAAAAAGGATGGTAGGGCCTGCCAAATTACTCTGAGCTACAAGTCCAACGACCTACGTCTAACTGTAGTTAGATTTTTCTTAATTAATTTATAACAGTGTACTTCCACGCTCAGGAGGATGAACTTTGGTGTCGGCATAAGGTTTCCGGCAGCTTTATATACGATGCTTAGGAGTAATATTGACAAGCTCCCTCTTCTTAATGAGGCAGGTGTTTATGCCATCCCATAACAATATCCAGACGGCTCCAGGAGATACTACATCGGAATGACCAAACGTTCCGTTAGAATTAGAATCAACGAACATAAGAGAGATACAAAGGACGGAAGAATAACTACTGCCCTATCCATAGAAGTCCACTTCAAGTCCGCTGATCGTACATGGAATGATATAAAAAAAATTAGCTTCATACTCCACAGCCAAATATACTGTCATTCGCGAAAGCTTAGAGTTCATAACAAACAGCGGGGCTTGCAATGATAGCGTCTCTCAGAATTTGCCACGCATTTGGAATCAACTCTTCAAATAATGCAGCGTTTTTCCCCACAGTACCGCGTGATCAACCAACGTGACTTCTCGTTTCTTCGAATGAATAATCACTTTTGCGTCTATTCATTTATCGTCTAGTCAGGTCACCGCGTTCAAATTGTTATAGTGTTCTGTTATTCAGTTTGCAGTTAGCTGTCTACCTTCCTTGAAAAAGCCATCTGGTTGATGTGCGAAAGCTTGCAAACTTTGATTTCTGTTATACGCCAAGAAATTCGTATTACTAGCATAATTATACTATTTTAAGTAAAGTTGGTGTATAGTTCCTTTTTTACGCTTTCCAACCGTAGGTTGAAGAAGCGTATATGCTCCAGCTTTGTCCGTCCATCTGTCCGTCCGTTCGTCTGTCTGTCGGCACGATAACTCGCGTAAAAATGGTTCGATTTCGATGAAATTTTAGTATGTGGTAGGGGACCACCTGGGGACGAACACTATTGAAAATGGACGAAATGGGGTCAAAGGTCACGGCATAGGAGCGACATCCATTCCATTGCCCTTATGCGTCATAACTTGCGTAAATATGGTTCGATGTCGATGAAATTTTATTATGTGGTAGGGGACACCCTGGGGACGATCTTATGACGTCACAATCCTGCGCTTGATATGTTGGCGCGCGGTCACGCCATCTGTCTCAATACGTCACGCGTTGTGTGTGGATCCTATTAAAGTTTTATGACGTCACACTCTTGCGA
Source organism: Macrothele yani (assembly GCA_039090855.1). NCBI lineage: Eukaryota > Metazoa > Arthropoda > Arachnida > Araneae > Macrothelidae > Macrothele > Macrothele yani. Next base: position 15,193,663 of record CM077027.1, on the reverse strand, counting down.
GCAGATGGTCGCGATTCCCATCTGCCTCATTACGCTACGCTTTACGTGCGTATGTTCGTCCGCACGATAACTCGCGTAAAAATCGTTCGATTTCGATGAACTTTTAGTATGTGGAAGGGGATCACCTGGGAAGGAACCCTATTGAATGTGAACGAAATGGAGTCAAAGGTTAGCACATAGGAGCGGGATCCATTCCACTGCTCTTATGCGTCATAACTAATGTAAAAAAAGGTTCGATTTCGATTAAAACTTATTTAACCTCCTTTTTAACAGATTAGCTACTTTCGTAATTTAGAGTCAACGACTGTAGCCAAGGTAGAAAAGCAGAACCAAAGAACAAAATTTCGGTGGTCATACATAATTCAGGATTAGAAACCTGGCCACCATTAACCATTCTAACTATTCTGTTGCGAGGTGGCTTCCTATATCTCACAGTTTCAGTCAGACGAGAATAAATATAGTCACTGAATACTTACACCGAAGGCACACACCACACCCATCCATAAACCTGCACTACTCCGCCACAATATTGCGGCCAGCCAAAACTCTCATGCCGCTTACAATTAGATCTGACGTATGGCATGCCTGTGACGATGGGTAAACCCGGCGACCTGAGCGAGGTTGATTGTAGGCAGATAGTTGGTATAAGGAAGATGGAGTGCTCCTTCTCCACGACTGCAGGACCTCTGTATTTCCGCGCGCGACCATCGCACGTATGTACCAGGACTACAAGAAAATTTACAAAACTGGCAGTCGCCGAGGAAAATCTGGCCACAAATGGGTCGTTGACATTGGAGGTGAGCACCGCCTCCACCGCAGTGGAGAGGATAACGTTGGCGTTCAACGACAGGGCATATACGAAGGTTTGTGCAAAGTAAGATTCTACGTACGATAATACGACTGGGCTGAGGCGGCCGACGCCCACACAGGCAGAGTTACAAACCGATGGAGGTGGTTTAGTGTTCTGAGAAGTGTTTACGTGAACCATTTTGGAGCGCTCGTATCTACCGAAACTACCAACATCACTCTCCGACCCCCTACACCTGTTCATGGCTTTCCATCGCCCACAGCATGGTGCCTTCTTTTCACAAGACAGTGTCCCGTCTCATCGCTCCGGTTTGGTGCATGACTTGTTGGAGGAGCATTCTCGTGAGTTCGCAACCCTCGAATGGCCCTCTCAGTCTTCGGATCTGAACCCAGTTGGGCATCTGTAGGAGAAGCAATGCATTGGAACCCGAAACCTACTCCGGCAAATTTCGGAAATTAACGCACTGCTGTCCTAAAACCATAGGTCGCAGTCCACCCGAAAATTCCCAGCATTTAGTTAGAGTCCATGTCACGACGAATTGCTGTTCTTTTGTAGGTGAAAGGTGAGCCCAAATATTACTAGGTTGGTGGGTTGTGAAAACAGGAATTTGTCGATGACGAAGATCGAAACCGCGTCTCCTCACTCCGAAGCGAGTTGCCAGAGCCGCCCTTAGGGGTGTGTAACAGGTGCGGTCGCACAGGGCCCTGCGCTTGGGGGGGGGGAGAGGGAGCTCACACCCTAAGAAAAAAGAAAAAATATGAGAGAGGGAGAAAGAAAGAGCAAGGGAGCGAATTTCTTATTTTCAATTATTCTAATTTTATTTTTTAAACTCCGTCTCGTTTAATTATTCTTTTTTTTAATATCGATTGCTGAATTTATATTAACCCAAATATCGGCAGCAAACTACAATATTATGTCTAGTGAAACATTAGAAGCCATATCTTTCAACTTGCACCGTGCACTGATAGTTATCGAAAAAGTTGTGCTACGTGAGTTACTTCCATCTGATGTCAAAACTGCAGTCGGTGCATTAAGATACATGAATAAAATTCGGAATCCTTTCCCTAATGCCTTCATCGCCTACAAGATATTACTTACTATCCCAGTAACGGTGGCAAGCGTAGAAAGAAGTTTTTCACGCTTGAAGCTGATTAAATCTTATTTAAGATCTGTCATGTCTCAAGAAAGATTGATGTCTTTGTCAACTTTGTCAATTGAACAGGATAAAGTAAGCCAAAGCCGTAACTAGGGCGATGCTCAAGAGAGGGCGCAGAAATCACTGTTTGGAATGCAATTACAATTAGAACTGAAACCTTTACACAAGTTTTAGGTACATTCAAAAGTATAATTTCTTCCTCAAAATGTTCAGGAGTTGTTAGTTGCTCACATTCAGTAATGAAGGCGTTGTTCTATAGTCTGTCCAACTGAAGAAGAACCATGGCCCCCTTCTACACCAATGCCCCCCAGTACTTCTTTAGTTGGATGGGCTATACGTGCGTTGAAAGATAAGGACGTTGCTCACATTTTTGAAGGTTCTCTGGAGGCTATTCAATCTTTATTGTGCTGCATGCCACGATTGTTAGCTACATTCGGTCCGAACTCCGAAGCAGTTGCGAAAAGCTGTAAAAACAGTCACATTTTGATTGTGCCTTTTTTACATTGTAGTACTGTTATATTTTTGAAATGGTATCTGCTTTTTGCTGTCTTTAATTTCAAGCTATTTTTCTTGAAAATTCCTATCTGTAGCTTGTGCTCGTTTAGATCTTAGATTTCCAATGCTGCCTTTTTGTTCTTTTAGTGTGTGTGTGTGTGTGTGTGTGTGTGAGAGAGAGAGAGAGAGAGAGAGAGAGAGAGAGAGAGAGAGAGATAAAGGGAGGGAGAAAAAGAGAGATAAAGAGAGAGAGAGAGAAAAAAAGAGACAGAGAGAGAGAGTGAAAGAAAAAAATATATATAGAGAAAAAGAGATAGAGACAGAGAGAGAGAGAGGGAAACAAAAAGAGAGTGAGTAAAAGAGAGACAGAGATAGAGTGCAAGCGAAAGATAGAGTGAAAAAGAGAGAGATAGAGATAGAGAGAGGCAGATTGGGGAGCAATATTTTGCGGTTTGCCCCGGCGCAGAAATGCCTAGTTACGCTTCTGAGTTAGCAAAATAAATTTTGATGATTTAATAGCTGACTTTACTGCGATAAAAGCAAGAAAAGTCCAGTTCTTATAAGGTAAGTTCAATAATGTAAGTACTGTCCCTTAATAGGTAGAGATTGAGCTACTGTGAGGAAAAGACGTATGCTGGTGTGTTTGTTTTGTCTACATCATTTACAAAATATCAGTAGTGTTCAAAAAATTAAAAATGCTGTCTTTCGTTATTGGTTAATTTTCAAACGCCTTGACGTTTCATTAAACTGTAAAGATAACTGTAATAAACTATGTTTTAAGTCTAGTGTAGGGGGAGGGTTAAAGCAAAGGGCCCCGCGGCTAGGTTCGTACCCGGCCCCCTTTGCTGCTTCTAAGGGCCGCATTGTGAGATAACTGACCCCACCGACGAACGTATTGTTGCAGATTTGTCGTTTTGACACGTGCTTCACCTCTACGGTACATTACAGGGTGTAATACATTTTTCTTTCAGGTTGTTCAAAAACTAAATGTCTCGGAGATCGCTAAGTAGGCATATGTAGCCATATACTGATGACTTCTCAACAAAAACTTTGTGATTACACCATTTACCAGGAAAATTTTGCTTCTTTACTTGACCAATTTTACCTACACTATCTACCAACAAGTAATTGGACACCCCTGCAATCGACGATATCTGCGGTCCTGATACACGTCACGGCCGCCGCCGTTAAATATCGTGTGGGAAACAACAACGCAACCAGTCGTATGCAAGATGCCACGCAGTTCGGAGCTCTCTGATTTCGAGAAAGGTGTAATCGTTGGGTATCACAGAAATGGCCGATCCATACGTGACATATCCAGCGAGTTGAAGTACCCAAAATCGACAGTGGCCTACGTGATTGGTAAGTGGAAGATGAGAGGTGACTGTCGGAATGTGCCCCGACCCGGCAGACCAACAAAACTGGGAGTTAGAGACCGACGGGTGCTGGCCAGAGAAATTCGGAAGAACCGCACCAAATCGATGGGCCACATCCACGAGGAGTTTCAACAGGCATCCGGGAGTGTTCTTTCGATGAATACCATCCGTAAAGAAGCCCATCTGCTCGGTTATCATGGACGTGCTGCCGCCCACAAGCCTTTGATCACCAAGTCCAATAGCGCTGCTCGGCTGACGTGGTGCTCAGAACGTCGACAGTGGACCGTTGAACAGTGGAAACAGGTTCTCTGGAGCGACGAATCAAGGTTCACCCTCTACCGTTCGGATGGCAGGGTCTGGGTTTGGCGTCTGCCTGGAGAACGTCTCCTGCCGGAATGTATTGTGCCAACTGTGAAGATCGGCGGCGGTGGAATTATGCTATGGGGGTGTTTCTCCTGGTATGGCACGGTACCCTTGGTCGCAATTCCTGGTAGACTCAACGCTGAGACCTACTGCACCATTTTGGATGACCATGCGCTTCCTACGTTGTGGCAGTTTTACGGGGTGGACCAATGTTACTTCCAGGATGACAATGCCACCTGTCATGTTGCGAGGTCCACCATGGCTTGGTATGGTGACAATGGGGTTAATCGAATGGACTGGCCTGCGCAGAGCCCGGACCTTAACCCTATCGAGCACCTCTGGGACGAGTTCGAGCGTCGACTTAAGGGGTGCCCCCACCGTCCGAAATCGGTGAAGGAACTGACCTGTCTTCTCCAAGCCGAGTGGAAGAAAATATACCGCTAGCCGTCGTACAACGCCTGGTTGAGAGTATGCCTCGGAGGGTCGCAGCTGTAATCACCGCTCGTGGAGGCTCCACCAACTATTGAAGGTGAATAAACGTCGTTTTCCTTTGTTATCACAGGTGTCCAATTACTTGTTGGTAGATAGTGTATATGCTCGTATTACAGTATAAGATTTTATTTTGGGTGGGGTGGTACGCTTCATGACGCACATCTAAGCATATAAGTAGGCTGCCGCACATTTATTGGTATTGGTTCCAGAAAATGGACAAAATAAGAGCTATAAGACAGACACACCACTCATGCTTGGTCCGAGTTTCGGACCCAGGTCCAGCTCGGGTAATTAGCCAGAATTCGTACCTCTGACCACTCTGTTATCAGAGAACCTCATAAAATGTCTTACCGCGCAGATGTTTTTGAAGTGCAAACAATATACAAAATTTCCGTTATCATGAACCTGAAAACTAAATGGCATTCAGCTGACCGTAATGGCACTGCTTACTGTTTGTGATGACATGCAAATTACACACTGGCATAAAAAAAAAAAAAAGGAGAAAATCAAAGCGAAAGTTATCATATAGAAACAACAAATATGACACCGGCTTCACGAGTGTAACGAGTACGTCTTTTAAATACTTTTCGACACAAAAATAATTTTTCAAAGCGGAGTTTTTGCGAAAAGCAGAAAATCAGCGAGAAATAAAAATGCATTTACGGATCTTAGTGGAAAACTGGACATGATTTTAAAACAAAAACAACGTGAAACTAGTTATAAATAGGATGTTCTACAACCGAAGTCCAAGAATGTAGGTAAGACATTTGCAAACAGAAATACCGGGGGTGAGGGTAAAAAGTTCGTCTCGTTTGCAGCTAAAACGTTGAACGATGCAAGGAAGCCAAATCAATTTGAACTTTCAGACTCTCCAAGCTAGTGTAGAAGAGTTCTAGAATATCTTATCAAAACCTTACAGTCGTCACATGTCAAGATTATTCTGTTTAGCTTTCGCCGATTTAGAATTCGTAATCTAACTTATTTCGTTTCATGTCAATCATTTCTTATTCGAACCCTTGAAACTTCAGGGTAACGTACATTAGAATGAAATGTAAATACTTTCGAGAAATGTGAACTGGAATACAGTAATACAATCTAATTTTAGGAACGCTTTGCGTTACTTTCAGGTTACAGTACATTTCCACGCATCTCACATAAATTTTCCACACCGGATGAACCGATCTGCAGAATTATTCTTCTAGGGACTCCTCCAATAAATTCTTGTGATTTTATGATGTAACACCATTCTGAAAACATCCCAGAAATTAAAAATTAACACTTATGAACAAATGTCATTCTATAATTGGGAAACTTTGGTCAAATGCCCCCTCCCCTCGATGGTTTCTAAGTATTCAACTAAGATGGATCCCAGTTCGGGACCGGAATAAGGCACGAATGATGTGCTTGCCTGATGGCCCTGTTCCCTTCCCCGAACCAGTGGCCTCTGATTAGGAACAGACGACCCCCCATGTACAGGGGTTGGACAGAATAACGTGAACACCTAGGAAAAGAAGGCTCCGTGTACCTAGTAGGGTGTTGGACCACCTTTGGCATTCAAAACCGCATGAAACCTCCTTGGAATGGATGCATACAAATCCTGGATGGTGGTTAGTAGGGTGTTGGACCACCTTTGGCATTCAAAAATACCTGAAACCTCCTTGGAATCGACGCATACAAATCCTGGATGGTGGTTAGTGGGATGTTACACCATTCTTCAAGCACAAACTGATCCAGGTCCTTGAGAGATGCAGGAGGAGGATAACGGGATCTTACTCTGTTTTCCAACACAGACCACAGTGGTTCGATAATGTTTAAGTCTGGCGAATGGGAAGGCCAAGGAAGGTGTGAAAGTTCGTCCTCATGTTCCGCAAACCATGATTGGACGTTCCGAGCTCAGTGAATTGGAGCGTTATCATCTTGATAGATGGCATCCCCTGCAGGAAACAATGCCTGAGCTATTGTGGATGAACTTGATCGGCCAAAATGGTTTCATATGCCCTGCCAGTCAGTCATCCGCCCTTTCAAGGTGATCAGGGGACCTGCTGAAAACCACGATATGACCGCCCAGAGCAAGACAGAACCACTACCATGCTGCAATGTTGGGAGCAGACAGTCTGAGTTATACGCTTCTGCCCAGCAAAAACACAAGTGCTGGGAAACTGCTGGCCAACAGCTGGCAGTGATGGGTCACTGCTGGCTGAAATCTGCCGCTCACGGCCCGGTAGTGGTCCGTTGGTGGCAGCGCTATCAGTTGGCGAGCCATTGATGGCCCTGCAGCATCGCCGTGAATTGTGGGCCTCCAAGCAAGTGCCACTAGTGGCCCGTTGCTGGGAACCAATGCAACCCCCCAACAGCAGGTGGAAGCAACGGGACTGCGCATGCGCAGAAACAACACTTGCTGTGTCTCTCATGGTACCAGTTAGTTGAAGACGACGCTGTCGCCATTGTGTGATTTTAGTGGATGTTAAGAAAAAATCCATATGTGGAGAGGCGAATTAATTTCCTAATGAAATTTTACGTAGACGAAGATATCAGATTAAGCCGTGAAGTACTAGATTACAGCCATGAAATACACCCACTCCATTCCCATGAATAACAATTCATGGAATGGAGTGGATGAATAACAAGAAAAAATTGAAACCGCTTGAAACACATATTCTGGAAAACCATTAAAACAGCGTTTGTTGGAAAAAAAAAAAAAAGAATTATACGCGTACAAAATTCATTAATTATTTGAAAGAAAAAAAAGCAACGCTATGTGGTGTACTCATCCATGGGTTGAATACACAAGACTGGGAGGATTTCATTTTTTAAAAATAACGAGAAGTAAAATAAAATATCTTTTACTCTTTAAAACAAATGTAGTTTCGGACAACGGAAAGGAAAGACACAACGTTAAAAATGTAACAGAATGTGACATGAACCTGGGTAAATATATATTTATTCAACAATCTCTTTTCAAGACGACAAGAACAGTACAAAACTTTGGAAAGCGACTCTAAGTATGTACCCGCCTTGAAAATGAGTGAAGTTCCCTTAAGGTAAAAAAAAAAAAAAAACTATCGTTACGTTGAAAAAATTAATTTATGAATTATATCAAACTGACTTTTATGAAAAATACCTCGCAATATTATAAATTGAAAGAGGGAAGCATTCGATTACACATTGCATACGAAACAAATAGCTTTAAGCACACGCGCAATCACGGCAAATTAGTCTGGTCGGTAGAGTGTTCAGCTATCACGCGAACGGCCCTGGTTCAAATCTAGTCAATGCAAGCGGGCGTTTTTCCGGTTTGTTGAGAAAATTTCCCTAGCGCAGTGCGTTAGTTCACAAGTTTCGTAAGGGTAAGAAAAAAAAAATGTGGCTTTGGGGAACTGCGGTTGTCCCTCATATTTTTTTTATTATTATTATGTCTACTACTGGGAAATTGGTGGACAAGATTCGGCAAGCCACCAGTTACGTCACGTGGTTGCCGGCTGCCACTACCGGCCCACTAGCGGACCACATTAGGCTAGCCATCATTTCTGGCACGTGCTTGCAGGGCCACTGAAGGGCCACTTGTGGCAGCTACTGCCTGTGATGGACCACTGATGGCCCTGTTGTGGCATATGAGAACTGATGGGAAGCCAACTGTTGGCCAGCTGTTGGCCTGAACTGCTGGCCCTTCTGTTGGCCGCCCGGACATTTTATTGACGGTTCGGCAGCGGCAACATAGTGCTGGGCCAGCAAGACTGTTTTTGCTGGGTGACGGTGTTATCCCCACGTAAACACGTCCAGCGGTGGAGAATAGTGTGCATGCGGATTCACCCGACCACATTACACGCTCCCATGCAGTTGTATGCTCCTGGCACCACTGCCGTTGCTGTAGTGCATTTCCCGGATCACCAGATTTTGAAATAGCAGCCTCTGCCATGAATATCTTGTTTATGCAATTCCCTGAGCATTGTTTTCGTTGATACTGGAGTCTGGGCAGTGGCGGCCCGTCAGATGAGGCAAGTGAGGCGCCGCCTCACCCTGAAATTCCGCAGAATGAGAAGTGAAAAAAAAAAAAAACTTCGGTCAGTAACGAAGATATAAGAACTTTGCAGGATAAATGAAACACTGAAATTTACATTGTGATTCATGAATTAGGTTAAAAAAAGGCTTTCAAGAAGAGGAATGAATCATTATTTTTGCAAAGCAGCTGCATGTTTTAAGCGCTTAGAGGCGACCGGCTGAATCGTCTCGATGAGAAGCCGGTTTTGGGAACTGGGGATCAGAGAAGAGCCCTACAGAGTGAACCCCCCACCCCCACGGTCCGAGGTCTACCTAAGGAGGTGCCGGACTTCCAGTAAGAGAAAGGAAATTTCTGAGGCGACCCTCCATTTCGCTTAAACTGGAATCGCATCTCTGCTGTTATTGGAGAACCCAAGGATTGTGTATCCAATGGGCGCGGGAAAATGAGCAGATGACCTTGGTAAAAAGTGGTTTTACAGGCGATGACGCCGTTCGCCTCTCTATGCTTTGAAGTAGGATGATTTCTACGTAGCTTTAACTATTCGTCAGAGTATATTTGAGTCTAACTTTTTGTAGTGTGTTTTCAATCCTCTCTTTTGCGGGTGTTGGCTAGTTCATAGTAATGTTGAGTTTTCTTCTTTTTTATTTTGTTATTGTTACTAAACAGCATATTTTGATTTGGGTTGGAAAATATGAATGGCCCAATAAACGACGTGATTTGTGTTCTGGAAGAAATTCTTTTTAAACATTGGAAAGATTATAATAAAAGGGATGTTCTCATATCTGGAAGACCGACACCTGTAATAAGTTCAATATCTAAAGATAAGAAGTGCGGCAAATCGTTTCTTAGGTCTTTCAATAAATCATGGTACGAGATTTTCCCTGGCTTTCTGGTAGCTATTACAAGCAAACTCTCTTTTGCTGGCCATGTTTACTTTTGAGCAATAAGAAAAATGTGTGGAATACAACGGGTTATTTTGATCTGAAAAACTTTTCTCGTAGTGCAAAATTGCACGAAAGCTCTAAAGAGCATATAACTAATCACGTAGGTCTGAAACGGATGGAAAAAAATATAAACACTATTTCTGATATGCTCAAAGAAAATGCTGCTCTTCATAAAGCTAAGTTTAATGAAAAGGTCAGACTAAATAGGCTTTTTATGGAACATATAATCGATTTAGTTGTCGTTCTAAGCAAGCAAGAACTGCCTTTTCGAGGACATGATGAATCTATTTCCTCATTAAATAAAGGTAATTTCAAGGAGATGTTCCATTTGTTACTTCGTAGGAGCACCCCAGAATTAAAAGCACATTTTGAAGAAATACGAAGCTTATTTTCTGGACAATCTAAAACGATACAGAATGATTTAATGGAGTGTATTCATGAATATATAAACGAATGTGTTAAAAGCGAAATTAATGAGTCAAAATTTTTTTCAGTGCAAGTTGATGATACAACTGATATTACTCAAAAATCACAGTGTTCAATAATTGTCAGATACATATTGGACTCAAATTGTGAAGTAGTTGAGCGCTTCCTTGGTTTTTATGATATCAGCACTGACAGGACTGCTGTGGCACTGTATGATCTGCTAGCATCGGTTTTGGAGGAGTTTGATTTTAAATCAAAGTTAGTAAGGCCAGTGTTATGATGGTGCAAGCGTTATGGCTGGAGAGTTGAGCGGTCTGCAGAAAAGAGTCAAAGGTAGAAGCCCCGCAAGCTTTGTTTACCCACTGTTTCGCCCACCGCCTTAACCTTGTCCTACAACAGGGGTGCAAAAGTATTGTAAATTGTCGCATATATTTCGCAACTGTATCCAGCATGCCCTCATTTTTTCATAAATCTGCCAAGAGAACCCACGTAGCAGATTCAGTTGTTGGGAAACGGATTCCTCAAATAGCGGAAACACGTTGGGCATCACTTTCACACATTTTGCGTTTAATTGTAAGCGAATGGGACAAACTAAAGAATGTGTTTGAAAACATAATGAATGACCCGGAATCAACGGCAGAATCAATCAACGGAGCCATAGGATATTTGAAAAATTTCACTAATTTTGAATTTGCTTTTTTATCACTGATTTTTGATGACATTTTTGGAATTACGGATGTATTATTTGATGTTTTACAAAAAAAGACTTTAGATATCAGTTATTGCCAAAAACAAATTAAACAATGTTGCGAACGAATAAATAAGAAAAGAATGTAACCACTTACTTGAAACATTTCAGTGAATCAATTAGTTTGAGTGGAGGTCCTAAATGTCGCCAAAAGAAACATTTGACTGAAGAAGAAGTGGAAAACTATTACAAAATTTTGTTTTACGAAATCGTTGACAGCATAATAGTCCAAATAAATACCAGATTTGAAGATATGGGAAAGCTCGAGTTTCTGCAGCTAGTTGACAGCTCAAAATACCATAGTTATTCAGAGTCATTTCCATCCAGTGCCCTTAACACTCTCAAAAAAATTTATCCAAACATTTTTACAGACACACAACGACTAAAAAACGAATTAGATTTTTTATATAATGATCACAACTTCAGGGAACTCGGTGTTCAGAAAACCTTGAAAACAATGAAAGAAAACGAGCTGAAAGATGTGTTACAAGCCTACAAATTATTTTCTCTTGTATTGACACTGGCATCAACAAGTTCTTCTGCTGAAAAGGAGTTTTTCTTGTTTGAAGAGAATTAAGACTTACCTCCGTAATACAACGGCACAAGATCGTTTGTCTTCACTCGCTAAAATTTCAATCGAAAGAATTGCTGAACCATCTAATGTCCACTCAACCATTTTATGATCTGATCATAGACAAATTTGCAGCCAAAAAGGATCGCAGAATTGAACTTATTTATAAAACATAAACTGAAAGCATTCTGTTCGAGACCAAAGCAAATTAATATCGCATTCCTCTGTTTTTAATTCCAGGTTTAAATTACCTAATACTTTTTTTTATATAGAAATGTGCTTCCTTGACTTCTCCTGGACATTAATACAAAACGAAGCTAATAATTATCACGACCTGGACTTCAGTCTATGACCCGTGCTAAATGCACCTTCACTAATATGCCAATCGAACTGTGACTTTTATTCAAGCTCAAGAAACATTTCGTAAGAAAACAATTTCTATTCAAATGATTTACTTTGAATTTTTTAAGAAGTGGATCTCCGACTGGCGTTGGGATGTGAGTGACGCATTGACTAGCTAAAGAAACCGCACAAATTGCGTATTTTCGCTCAAGTGTATTACATAAAAGAATACAGGTGAAATATTTCTTTCTTTGTTGTAAAATTATCGAATAATTGTTTTCATAAAAATATTGTTGCAAAAGTAGCGTATATTACACACACACACACATATATATATATAGTGGTATATGCACATTTTCCCTCTAATATTTTTGGATTTTTTCGTGAAGAAAGACTCCCCACGCCGTGTTTCATATATTTCTATAATTTTATTCCATTACTGTTGAATAATATTTGTATATAAGGGCTAAATGGCATGGGATGGAGCCCTAAGTGATGGGGTTTACAGCTGTTTATAACAAGGCGCCTAACCGAGACCAATGGCTTAACGAGACTTCCGAATCTCAGTAGATTTTAATGATTCAGCCGACTCGAACCCAGGACTTCAAAGATATCCGATGGGTGATACTGCCTTTGACATGAAACTTTTTGAGGGTGGGGCGGGGGTTCTGCATTTATGCTGTATAACTGTGTATAAGTACATGTAACAATTTGGGGGGGGGGGGGGGCGCTTCGACAAATATTTCTCTATTGTACGTACGCACATCTTGGACATTAATACAAAACGAAGCTAATTTAATAAAATGAAGAAAATGCAATAAATTATAGTTGTTTTAATAAAAAGTTAATAAAGCAACTTCTTTGGCTGCTTTGCTTTACTTTCTGTTCTATTATCAAGAAATTGCATTGATATTATGTATCAATGTAATTTATTTGTATTACATTGTAAGTTATGTAAAAATCAATGAATTTAAATAGGGAAATTATCTATAAAACGTGCTTAGAAAAAGCTAACTGTCTCGCCTACTTAGGGGTGCAAACCACGACCCCCGGCTACGCCACTGATATATATATATGTTCCTATAACGTTATACGAATTTATATATTTTTCAATAACATATGTGTTACTGTTTTACATTTACATCAAGACCGTTCGCCTCACCAGCATTTTACACCACGAGCCGCCACTGGTCTGGAGATGCAGATTGAGCTCCGCACTAATTTTCGGCCCCGTGCTCTTCTTATAATGGGTAACAATCCTCTTCAATGCTCTCCTGTCTCTATCAGTCAGGGTCGTTTTCGGGCTACTCTTGTGTTTCGCAGACGAGGTTTTGCCACGAACACGGTATGCTGTCATGACGCTAGACAAAGTAGCTCTCGATACCCCCCACTACCTTGGCGACTGTTGTCACGAAGGCACCAACTAACCGGCCACCAACAATTAGCCCTCTTTCGAAATCCGTCAGGTCGCTCATTTCGTCGTCACCCTGAAAGAGATTTTACAAGACACTTTAAATGAACTTAAACAGGAACTTGAGGTTCAAAACAAAGCTATTACAACCAAAAGGTGGTGGATACCTTTGCGTATTGCAACGTACGCAGCTGCATAAAAGTCACGTCTCTGAGCGTGGTGTTCACATTATTCTGTCCAAACCCTGTAGTTGATCATAGGAATTGTTAGCCCCTCCTCCCCCTTGAGAATGGAGTTAAGTGCTTTTTTTTTTTTTTTTTTTTTTTTTTTTGATTGGAGGTTTAACGACCCCCGTGAGCAACTCAATGGGCTATAAGCAGCTGCCCGTCCCTAATTTAGGGTCACTGGTTCCAGGGAAGGGAGAGAGCCAGTGCCGTAAGACAAACACAACATCCATGCCTCACGGGATTCGAACCCAGACCCCGTTCGGACGAATGATCAGAGGCCATCGCTTAGACCACTGCGCCACCGGGGCGGCAGGAGTTAAGTGCTACACCAATTTGGAAGAAATCTTTACGCTAACTACAAATTTAATAGTTTGGGCGATTTGGGTTGCTTTTTCACGAAAATATAAATTATATATTTGAGATCTAGAAATTTTTTCGTTTCATTGCTGATAAAAATTTTATTATGTCTAACATACCCTGATTATTTAATATTTCCTCTAGTTTACTTTTTATGCCTACGCAGAGAAAATCTTCGAAACTTCACCTTAGAATTTAAGAGATGTCAGAACGGCATTTTATAAAGCAGGTAGATTCACTTTTTAAAATCAAGTCCCTCGTTGCAGGTAACATCTCCACATTTTAAATTTTCATCCAACCTGCTATCAATTCACCCATGTGTGCTAAACACTAAAAAGCCTATTACATTAACAAACAAATGTCTCAGATGAAATGCCATTATTAGCATAAAGGTGCCGTGTTTTCACTGTTGCCTGTCTAGTCGTATCTTTAGAATACTGAAAGTGGGAATCGAACTCGCAATTCCCGTTCGAGTACGCTACTCTAACGCCACCTACGACAACAAAATTCCCAGCAACTGAAGCCAAGCAGTTGTAGCTTAAAAATCTTAAACGTTCAAATTTCCGTCAATCGAAGCATCTTGATGCTTTTTCTTTGCGTCAACGACCCATTTCTCCCCAAGGTACGGATATAAATCACAAATCTCCAGAGAACATGTTATTAATTCACCAGGGCCGTATTTAGAGGAGGCAAGCCCCTCCTCTAAATAATTTAAATGCAACTTACGTTAGAAAACAGTGGTTAATAAAAATGCATCAACGTACATTAGAAAATAATGCTTCAATTTTTTCTTCTGCTTTTCATTAACATAATTTATCTTGGTGAATTTCAAAATCTTTCTTTTTCTGTTGCCCCTCATTCCCCCCCCCCCCCAATTCTACATACGCCCCAGTAATTCACCCATATTTCCAAATGAAATCGGAAGACACGAGTTCGATTCCCGTTCCAGGACGATTGCAAATTCCAAATTTTCTGAAGAGACGTACGAAGCAGTAAAAACGCGACACCTTTGTGCCAATAATGACTTTTGTATGTGCCTTCCATGTACTTGTGCAAAGTTATTTCTTCAGAGGGATTAGTTTTCCATTGATGTCACATGATTTTTTCTTTTTAGCTCAACCACTGAAAACGCTGTATTCAGGTCCGCATCAGGGACGTCGCCAAGGGGATGCGAGGGTGGGCCAATCCAAGATGTGCCATATTTTAAATTTTTTTAACTTTAAAATATAATCTGGAATTTGCCAAGGAATAATGACCCCCGTGTTTTTCATTGTGTAGCCCTACGGATGTCCCCCTAGAAAGCGCGTTTTTCCTTCTCCTTAGAAAGGTTATCAACATAGCATCCACAGTGCAATAAAAATTTAGTTGTTCTCAACTCCTCTAAATTCCAAATTAAAGCCTTTTTTCAAGTTAATATGACCACGGGCGAATGAAAAGGGTGAATAGGAATTCACTGAGTCATTAGAAATTGCTCTGCTGTTTGTTTGTGCTACTAAGCAGCCCATTGCTTGGCAGCCAGCACTGGCCCAGCACTATGTTGCCACTACTGAACCGTCAATGAAATGTCCGGGCGGCCAATAGTTGGCACCCCATCAGTTGTTATATGCCACAACAGGGCCATCAGTTATCCATCACAGGCAGTAGCTGCCACAAGTGGCCCTTCAGCGGCCCTGAAAGCACGTGCCAGAAATGATGTCTAGCCTAATGGGGTCCGCTAGTTTGCCGGTAGTGGCAGCCGGCAACCACGTGACGTAACTGATGGCTTGCCGAATCTTGTCCGCCAATTTCCCAGTAGTAGCCATAAAAAAAAAATCAAGGATAACCGCAGTTTCCCAAAGCATCAATTCCCCCCCCCCCCTTACGAAACTTGTGAATTACAGTACTGCGCTGGGGAAATTTTCTCAACAGACCAGAAATACGCCCGTTTGGATCTAGGTGGTTACGAACCAGGGCTGTCGGCGTGGGAGCTGAGTTCTCTACCGACCGGACTAATTTGCCACGCACGAGCGTGTGCTTGAAGCTGTCTGTTTCGTGCGGAATGTGTAATCGAATGGTTCTCTTTCAATTTACAATATTATGAGGTATTTTTCATAAAAGTCAGTTTCATATAATTCATAAATTTATTTTTTAACGTAACGATAGTTTTTTTTTTTTTTTTGCCTTAAGGGAACTTCACTCATTTTCAAGGAGTGTACCAACTTAGAGTCGCTTTCCAAAGTTTTGTACTGTCCTTGTCGTCTTGAAAGGCGATTATTGAATTAATATATATTTACCCGGGTTCATGTCACATTCTGTTACATTTTTAATGTAGCTTCGGACAACGGAAAGGAAATTCCGTTGTCCGAAGCTACATTTGTTTTAAAGAGGAAATATATTTTATTTTACATCTCGTTATTTTTAGAAGCGAATTCCTCCCAGTCTTATGTATTCAACCCATGGATGAGTACACTATAGCCACATAGCGTTGCTTTTTTTTCTTTCAAATAATTAATACATTTTGTACGCGTATAATTCTTTTTTCTCCAACAAACGTTTTTTTAATGTTTTTCCAGGACATTTTTTTCAAGCGGTTTAAAATTTTTTCTTGTTATTCACCCACTCCATTCCATGAATTGTTATTCATGGGAATGGAGTGGGTGTATTTCATGGCTTAATGTGATATCTTCTTCGACGTAGAATTTCATTAGGAAATTAATTCGCCTCTCTACATATGGATTTTTTAACATCCACTAACACGATGGCGATAGCGCCGTCTTCAACTAGTACCACGAGCGACACAGCAAGTGTTGCTTCTGCGCATGCGCAGTCCCGTTGTTTCCACCTGCTATTGGGATTGCATTGGTTGCCAGCAACGGGCCGCTAGTGGCACTTGCTTGGAGGCCCACAATTCACGGCGATGCTGCAGGGCCATCAATGGCTCGCCAACTGATAGCGCTGCCACGAACGGACCGCTACCGGGCTGTGAGCGGCAGATTTCAGCCAGCAGTGACCCATCACTGCCAGCTGGTGGCCAGCAGTTTCCCAGCACTTGTGTTTTTGCTAAGAGAGGATTCCAACACCGAAAGGGAAGACTAAAGTTACCAGCGCTCTTGAGCCAGCCCTAGGGTAATGAGGGAGCAGGTCGTAGCTGACTACTACTTTGGAGGAGATGAGTGCAAGGCATGGTTGCTGGCTTGAAGGAAAAGAGTTAAGGAGGGGAAATGTACCGTCTGCGAGTTGGAATCATACTAACTTGAGCTGTTGAGGGAAAATGTGCAAGTTAATCATACTATCTTGAACATTTCCCCTCAAATACAAAAACATCTACTTTAAGACCTTTCTCCCAAGCATAAAATTTTCTTTTAATCAGGGCGTGTTACTGGTGCTGGTGAAAGTGTGTTATGTTTATTATACGGGTATGTAACTCTTAAGTTTTATTAATTTTATTAAAAATGGATGGACGGAACATTAGCAAAAAATTACTCCAAACTTTATATTCATTCTTTTGCATTCCAAAAAGTTCAAGACAGTTCCAAAATTAATGAGCATGTATCTAAGGGGGGGGTATTGAGAAAACCTATGCAGCCTGTAGAAAAAGGAAAACAAATTCTTTCAGTGTTTCTTAAATAAAGTTGCTATCAAACTTGCCCCACCAAAAATAATGCTCGCTCCCCCCGATTTCGAAGTCTAGCGACGTCCCTGGTCCGCATACTAGTCCAGTGGACACTATTTGACCTGACAGATCCCAGTTTGTGCCCGGATACTCAGTCCATTGAGTAGCGAAAATACTGTAGGTGAAAATTCAACAACTACCATGAGTAATTCAAAGTTGTTAGAAAAAAAAAAAGAACAGTTAAATGCTCCTAAAATTTGGAAATCTTTACACTAACTACAAATTTAATAGTTTAGGCGCGATGGGTTGCTTTTTCCCGAAAATACCGATTATGTATTTCAGAACTCGAAAGTTTGGTTTTAAGCAATCACCAGTCTCCAATTTAAGGCAGCTGGTTCCAGGAAAGAGACAGAGCCAGTCGGCTAGCGAAGCGAAATTCTTTCTCGGAACCCGAGGGCCTTACATTAGATACAGATGACTGATAATAGCCCGTTGAGTTGCTTACGGTGGTCATTAAACAGAAGTGAGCACAGGATGACAAAATGTCCGGAAACGGACCAGGGCCTGGGCGGGCTCTTATATTGAGCCCTCCCGGGCACTTTGACTAAAAGTTTATTGAATGTGGCCTTGTCAGATTACAGCCAACTTAACGCTGCCTTCTAACATGAAAAGGTTCCTCACCTCTGGCCTCACATTGACTCCCGGGCCCTTTGACTAAAATCAGAGGCCCGGGTTAAAGTTAATTTTCCCTTTCACTTTTTTAATCAATTTTATTCAGCACTACAAATTGAATAATAAACGCAATGAGAAATCCACAACCGAATAGTTAGGCCAGAGGTGAGGAATCTTTTCATGTTAGAAGGCCGCGTTAAGTTGACCGTAATCTAACAAGGCCACATTCAAGAAACTTCAATTAGTTATACTTCGAAATGTACATTATTTTGTAAAAATCTTACTATGCACCAACTAACTTCAAAAATGAAAAAAAAAATTGTTAATTCTAAAGTTAACTAACCTTTTAATGACTGTTGTAACTGCTTTTTGTAGGAAAGCATTTGACTATTTAGTTACAACGTAGAGGTCCCGTCTTGATTTGGGTTAGGTAGGAGAATGTAGATTCACAGCAAGAAGTGGTTGAAAAGCAAGAAAGCATCTTTCGTGCATGTTGCCGAAGGCGTGAGTATTCTATTGCATTCTTCCATATTTCAACTGGATCTTTCTTGGCGTCTAATAAGGACATGTCATCTTCTGAGAGCTCAATCAATTCCATCTGAAGTTGCTTAGGAGCCATAGAACGGAATCATGAGCATAGCAGGTGTCAAAATATCCCTTATGACTTACTAATGTTTTAATTGTGGCCGTCAATCGGGGAGCATTGTTTCGTTGAATCATCTTTTACTCTTTGTTATTTTAAATATGATCATTTTAAGATTAAAATAAGAAATAATAAAAGACGAACAAAAACATATTAATAAAAATAAAAAAGATTTGTTCTGTAAAATTTGAATTCACTCAAAAGGCATGGCCTAGAAGGCTGCAGGTTCCCCACTCCTGAGTTAGGCTATAGTTGCCTAAAATTCTTATTGTTTGCGTGTTTTGTGTCCATTTCATAACACAAAAACGTCTGTGAGTGTTTTAAGTAACAACTATGCACTATTTTCTAGATATGTTGAAAACTGATAGTATTAAGTTTTCTAGTGATTAAAATTTATAGTTCTGCTACTACAATATAAAAAATGAGAATTGCTGATAATTCGATGAAAACATGGTGAGCCGAGGTAAACGAATTAACTTGATACACTTGGGAAACAAAATGAAGGACATTTTGTGAACTGAATATTATGCACATAATAATTCTCTTTTGGGGGGGATGGGGCGGTGTTAACGGGAAGCCGTAACATTCTCATCTGATGATGAAAATATGAATAGGAGTAAAACAATATGCTTCATATTTTCCTTATTCACATAGGGAAAATTTGCTTAAATGTTCAGATCCGGGCCAATCATACAGAATGATATATAGTGTCCAGGCCTTAAAAAAAGGAGTCAATGATCATCTCTACATCACACCCCCAAACAAAACAATAATGATAAAGAAAAAAACTCCCAATAGCTTAAATTTTGCTCATGGGGTCATAAACTCCCTCTCCTCCTTTCGAAAATGAAAACTACCAAGAATATAGTACAAATAATTACTTTTAAAAAGGATAACCAGATTAAAATACCAGTTTTATTTTTCCCAGTTGTTAAACACAAAAAATACATAAATAAATAAAAACATTTGCAGTTGACCCGGGGAGCCTGAATAATAGCAAGTGATACAGAGCTGTTATCTGAAACGCCACATCATCGAATTGTCACTGCCATCGTAAGTACAGCCATTATCTTTTCTGAACAGCACAATGTAAACATTGCATTTCTTCTTTGATAATTGTAGTACTCTCTTCTGGCCTCACTTAAGCAGCCAATTTGTTGCTTATGCCCAGGGCTTTCTTCCAGCATCCAGACTATAAAAGATTAGGTTAGACACCCAGATTGATGGATATGCTTGGTGTTACAATTAATCTGAAGATTGGTGGTGAGATGACAGCACTATTGGAATACAACTGTTGCTCTAGGGATATTCTGTTACAAGGGTGTGGAAGGAACACATGATAAAATAACAGAATGAAATGTGATCTTGGTGCCATTGTGTTGGTTTTCGCAAATGCCTAAAAATTTAGACTGCAGGAAAAGCAGTCTGGGGATGCCCACAATGTGTCAACATATCCTAATATAGTGAATCGTCATTATCATGATTTCTGCTTGGGAGTTGGCGATCAGCTTGCTCAGTCATCCTTTATTTAGAGCAAGGTGAACCAATTCATTCATTTATTTTCTAGTCCAGTCCTTGCTTTTTATCTGTTTAGGTGATCCCTTGTCTTCCCGTACATCTCTTTCCTCCAATTTTCATCTTTTTACTGATTTAACAAGTGTCTTTTAAATAGCCGAGCTAATTAATACATCAAATATATAAGACTGAAGTGATAATCCACTTATCGGCGTAAGAAATCAAAATTACCATTTGCCAAGCTTTTGCTTATAGTTCTAGCATTTCAGTAGTCCTTTACATTCCTTGCATTTTCCACATCTTAAATTCATTAAAGTAATTTATGTAATGTATATGGTGTGGTCCAGGTCTTACAATCATATTTGAGCAAAGACCAAACATAATTTGAGGATTATAAATCAAAATTTACACTTTTAGAAATACAGATTTAGCTGTTCCTATTCTTTTCCTTACTTCCACCATTTGATGTAGAATTTGATTAAATACTTGACTAAAATATGTAATAACTTAATCTACAGATTTTGGTTTTCTAACTGCTTAAAAAATGCTGTACTTTTCATTGTTTTGAAATTCAGTATTTTAGATTTATTTTAACTAATTTTACTACTCAAAACATTTTCCAGGTTATAGCAGTAACTACTTATTATAACTGTGTTTTGCATATGGATTCCAGATATGACTGAAAATTGCTTAAGTCTAGATTTTTTTTTTTTATAAAAATGCTGTTAATTAAAAAGAATAAAAATAACAATTCTGTAATGCAATGCCAGTGCAACATTTCACATTGGCAAAAAGTGAACTGTTTAATTTTTTGGCAATATGCCAGTTAGTTGCTAGTTTTGAGTAGCATTAAACCAACATTTTCTTCTCAGATGGGAGAACCTCCAGCAATATATATATATTATTGATACCATTTTTTTTAAGGTTTGGGGGGGGGGTTATTTAATTATTAGAAAGGTGGAGCTTTGAAACTATAAAAACAGATCAAGTTGATAGGAGTGAATTAATTATGTAAATTAGTTAGGTGCTGGAAAATAGCGCTAAATTGATTAAGAAGATTGTTAGGCTATTTTGGACATCAGATCAAGTGTTAGCTGATAGCATGGGAAGCAAGAAGGGAAAAAAGTATCAGAAAAATGGGTCAGGGTTAATGTGAGCAGCATTTTGAGGTAATAACCAAAGAGCACCTGAAAGAAAAGGGATTAGAAGTATATGCACAGCACCACAGTATGGGAGAAAAAGGGGGAGACAATTCTCAAGTTCTTGAAAGTTACGATTATGCTGCAGCATTCGGGCATGGAGAAAGTGTCCACTCTCTTGGCAGTGTAAGCAATAAAGCAACAGGTAAAGGTGTATACATGATGGCCATTAAGACTTAAGCAAAGCATTTGACAATATAATGGGACAATGGTGTGAACTTCTGATTCATGCACATTCTGCTAAAAGGGATCACACACAATATTCTGAATTTAGCAAAGAAGCACTAACAAGTTGCACTTTGAGTCAAAAGTATTTTCCCATAAATTAGACATGTGAAAATGAGCAGGAGCTAACACAGGCAGAATGCTCTAAAAAGTGAGTCTTGAATAAAGCTCTGGAATACAGTGGAGACTGGGTTTGGCAGGTCTTTATGGTTCCGTGTGATTTTTGACAGGAGTCGTAGAAACACACCAACTGTAGCAGATGAATCTTCCCAGAGGCCCAAGTATGTGGCTTGTGAGCTGTGTAATAAACAAAAGAGCCACTTTGCTTAAACCAACTGTAGTTGGCTACAATTGGGAGAGCTGAGAGATCTGAGCATCTTCGCAATGACAGGGCAGACAGGAGATCGGAATTATCCTATTATGCCAGGAAAGATAGGTGGTCTGGGCTCTAAAGAAAGGTGGGTGTACCTCCCTGACTAATAGAAAGTAGAGGCTAATGTGCTTCTCTGCATAGAAATGAAAAGTATCCACTCTTCACAGAAAGGCATGGGTCAACAGCCAATGCACTGCATGCCAGAATATGCAGGTATTATTGGATCACTGAAACCGAAAGAGGCAGGGTTACGGCATACTAAAAATGAAACCTGAGGTGGAAGCATGATTACCATGTAAAGGAACCAAACGAATAATTGGATTTGGGTCAGCATCCACAGTTTCTTCAAAGAAGAGTGAGAGTCTAGGGTGTCCCCCCCCGGCAAAAGAAGAGACAGTAACTTTGTTTACAGTGAAAAATGGAGATTCAACGAGCACAACCATCTTCATGAAACCAGTTGCATTGACATTGTACATTTCCTCCTACGAAAAAGTGTCATTCACTGTCACAACAGTGTTTCATGTGTACATGTGTGTAGTGTTATTGACCTAAAACTGTGATCACATTATTCTGCCAGCTGTGTATGCCATGTACATACTTGATTTGACTGTCTCCAGATAAGAAATAACAGCCTCAAAACCAGTAGCACTCAATCTTATTTGAACTGGCTAAACAAACTGGATGCAATGGAAACTGTGCCATATTGACATGCAGCAGAATAAACTGGGAAAGAGTCCACTAATTTGCAGCTGGAATTAAAGCTTCTTGGTGTTTGTATATTAATATTTGCAAGTGATGTCTCCTTTATTTTACCCTTTATTGGTTTATTAATTCATTAAATATTTCTGTCGTCTTGTGCCAATCTCTGCAGTTGATTGAGTTACTTACTATGAGTGCCAGTATACTTCAGTTCTGATTGATGAATTCCAGGTTAAAATTTTTGGGCCCCAATAAGACTTTGGCGATAAAGAACCCACAATGTTTTTAATCAACAAGGATGTTTTTAATCTCAGACAAGGATGTATTTGAACAGATATATTTGTGGAGCCCTATTAAAATTTTCTTGAAAAAATATACAAACTATGACAACAAATGGTAACAATTTCGCAGCAATGAGGCAGAGTGGCAAAGCCACTACATTGCAATAGTGTATCAAATTAAAAATCATTCATTACTGTTATAACAAAAATATAATTTTTGTAGAATTTTTAAAGGTTTTATAGAACATACTTTCAAAAATCACTGCATTAGACTCAGAACATTGCAGCACTACATAGATAATGGAATTTTAAGGCAGTGCTTTGGCAACATGAGCATGTCTTTATGTGCCACACCACCAACACTCAGCTGCTTCTCCCTTTCACTCATTAGTGAGTTTTGTTGCAGCGAGTGAGTTGTAATCTGATTTCAGTTGGGTGTTGTAAGAAGTATGGACAGTCAAATGCATAGTGGTTGCATCAACTTTTGCTGTGTCACAAGACTGTGCGACAAGGACATTTTCAGAAAAGGTAAGGACCAGTTATCACTTGTATTTCACCTGTGTTATTTAACTCAAAATAAAGACTGGGACCAGTATATGTGTTGTAAATCTTGTGAGGTGAATTTAACTTTGCAGTCGAGTGGTAGGTGACATGCTATGTCATCTACCACTCAACTGAATGAGTAGAATGATTTTTGGTTGCAAATATTTCCGGCTTTTCACCAAAACATAACCACAGCAATGTATATGCTGAAGCTTGCCCCACATGGAATAGATCTGCTAGTTCTATTCTGTACAGAGCAGGAAAAACAAGATGTTAAGGTATGTGGGGTGCTGTAATTATTCTGTAGTGATATACAAAATCAAACTGTATGTCGAAGTTATACAATGCATCACTTTCACCACAAAACATTATTTCAGTTCAAGAAACGAACCACATACCTTACATCATTTGAGAAAAATTAGGATCACTTTGTTGGTGCTAAAAATCTCTATGAGTTAGGCTATGTAAATATCAGAAGTTTTTCAGGGACAATATCTATGGGACTTGATCTTCACAATAATTCTACTGGCACTTAAAAATCAAAGATCTACCATTAACTTGATGACATTTAACATTACAGTTCAACTTTAACCAGACCTACAAAATTTCCTTGGAAAGCTAGCACCTAAAGCAACACAGCGAATTTTCTTGGGTTACCAGTTAAATTGTAATTCAAAAATTAATATTGCCACAGTTTGGATAGCAGATGTTTAAAAATAAACCTTTTCCACTTTGGAAAAATCTCTGTACAACAGAAAAGGTAAAGAAAAAAATCCTATGAACTAAGTGCACATGTGGAGTGTGGCAACATTAATCCTTTATCCAGCAGTATGTAAAAAAAAAAAAGAAATTCAAATACCATTTTTGAGTAAACAATTTTGAAAGTTAGTGGTTAAAGCATTAATGGATAACAAAATTACAACCAATCAATGTAAAGAAGAAAAACAATATAAATCATAACAAATGAAACTGGAGGAATAAAATTTTATTCTTTACATTTGGTTTATGAACAATGCTATTTACATCAATGCATGCTTAAGGAAGAAGTCATGTGCAGAAGCTTATCTCCTGGTCAAACACCCATTTAAAACTTCAAGCAAGTGAGAATTCTCTAGAGCAGCAGCAACCCTTTCTTTATCTGCCAGCTGTTTGTTGACTGCAATAATTATATACTGTTATTAATAATTACATATGAGTATGTCATATACTATACATACATATAACATACTTAATACACAAATGTGATTGAAATGATGCACAAATTTAAGACTTATAATTTGAGTACTAAACATAATTTTTTATCAATTCCAGTTATATACAACGGTCATTCCATAAAAACAGAGTAAACTCAAATCACACAAAATTAGGAAATATAGGTACAGCAAAATATGTTATTCTTTCTCAAAGTATATATATGATATGATATGCAACAGTCCCATTGTTCAGTCCACTTTTCAAAGCATGTGGCGAAAGCATTTTGTGGAAGCAGCTTTAGCGGCCCCTGTACAGCTTGAATAACGTAAACATCTGTGTTGAATGTTGCACCAAGGAACTTCTCCATAGTTGAAAATAACCAGAAATCACATGGGGAAGGTCAGGACTGTAAGCAGGCTGTGGCAGGATTTCAATACTGCATTTTGTAAGAAATTGTTGAACACAAGCAGCCACATATGTGGGTGGGAGTTATCACAGTGTAGAGTCCACCTGCCCACCAGTTCCGGTCGTTTAATCGATATGTGTTGTCGCACATGCTTATAGCCTGAAACGGAATACTCAGCATTGACAGTAATTTGTGGAGGAATGGCATGCTGGTAGACTACACCTTTATGATCAAAGAAAATTATCATCATTCATCACCTTCCCAGCTGATTTGGTTTGGCGGACTTTTTCGGAGGATGTGAGCCTGTGTGTTTCCAGACACTCATTGCGCACTTTGTGAGGGGGTCGAAATAGTGGGCCCATTTTTCACTGGCAGTTATTACTGTGTTTAGAAAGTTTGGATCTTTTTTTTTTTGCAATCATTTGTTTCCACTCACGACACACCTGAACTCTGGCTAACAATTGTTCTCTCGTCAGGTGATAAGGTACCCATCTGAAACACACACACGATGCAGCAATAATTTGTCATATAGAATGCGGAATACCGACATCTTTGAAATATTAGTCAATTCCGTGTCTTCACATGTCATTTGTCGATCTTCTTGCAGGATTGCCCAGATAGTGTTAGCAATACGCTCCGTAACAAGTTTCAGGTCAACCAGGCCTAAGAGCAAGTTCTGCCGACAAACACCCTTTTTTTTAAAGCATGGTGCCATCTAAAAATCGTTGACTTACCCAAGCATTTATCTTTGTAAGTTGTTTTCATTAAATCAACTGCTTTTGGAGCCGTTTTACCCAAACGAATACAAAATTTTATCGCACAATGCATTTCACTTCTTAACTCTGAATCACTCACCTCCATAACTGCATGGCGAAATGCTGACGCACCATAAACAACTACACAATAACAAAACCAGAAGTGTCTGCTACAGTTAATAACTGTTGCCATAGATACTTCCTTAATTCAGTTAGTCATCTGCGTGGTTATTTTACCCTTCACACTGTTGCCAACTCGAAAAAAAAAATTACTCTGTTTTTATAGAACAGACTTTGTAATACGCAAAATGTGGCAACTCTTATATTACTGCTGTCTATAACCCAGCTGAACCCTCCAGTGATGAAAAGTGCATAAATTAAAATAAACGTGTTAATGGTGAAGATAATTTCTTATAACAGAGCTTGGATTTTTTTAAATACAAGCTTAAATCTTAAACTGATAACCAAAAATTCATATGGGTGTTATTTTTATTGTCAAATCATCACCGAAGATTACCTATTTGTGACAACAGTAGCTATATATATACAGTGCTGGATTTATAAATGGGGCCCACGGTGCCAACTTTGGGAGGGCGTTAGCCATTAGCCCATTCATGCACTTTTTTCTTTTTCTACTTTTAAAATTTCTTTTCCACATGCGTAATTTTCTGCGACTGAAAAGCGAAAGTGCGGACTGCGGTGACACTGACTGAGCCATTTGGCCGTAGGGAACTGAGGAGTTCAGTTTCCTAATTTCGGGGAGGCGAGGGGGTGTGCTTACATTTCTGCCATGAAAGCATTGCATTCCAATAATTAGGTCCAGTTTGACGAGTAGTTTCCGGTAAGACTCATCCTACCCTCCCCGAGTGCTCTCTATTCTTTGTCACATAGACATCGGAATTCGAAACTCGTGGGGGTCGGGGGGTGTAGGGCTGTCCTTTGCAGCTATTGGTTGAAGTTTTGACCTGCTTTTCGATGGCTGTGGGGAATTAGTCTGAGTCATTCACATTCACTGATAGCTGAAGTCAAGAAAGCAGTTTTTTCTGAGTTCTGTTCAGTCCGCAATCGCGAATTGGCTGTGGTGATGGAGTATATGCTGGAGAGCTATTTATTTTGGTAACTTATTCTTTATTAATTATTGTTTTCTTAGTAGTAATTGTATAATATTGTTTAAAATATAATATTGTGGGAATGGGATTTTATTGCATTAAATTTATATTATACATACTTTTAATACAATGCTTCACCTACTTTAGGTTCAATCTGCCACTACTTTAACATGTATTTACTCAAACATGTCTTCTAAGTAGCTAAATCCTAACTTAAATCCTAACTTATGCACTTAAGTTTAGTGGGCCCAGGGTGTCAGAAACCCTAAATCTGGCCCTGTAGTTATTCTATATCTATATATGATGGGTTCCATTTCAACTCAGGCAGGGTCGTACCATCATGGTCTCAGATTTCTCTAAAAAAATTAAGGGGTGTTCCTTGACTAAAATAAGGAGACCCATATTTTTTTCTTTCGGCAAGAAAAATTTTCCTTCGAGATAGACGGTTTCAAATGTTGCACCGTCAAACAAGCTCTCTAGAAAACGGTTATTTTTCCTAACTTCAGCAAGTCATTGCAGCAGAGTTAAAAAAGATATCGTGTTCTTGTATTTTTTTTACATTGTGTGTATAACATATAATAATATATAGTGCTAATATTTGCTACACATCGTATGATTAAAATTTTAAAAAATCGCAAACTTTGTGATTTTTTAAAAAAATTGAATTTTTTAAGTTTTTTTTAAACAGGTTTGGATGGAGTTTTTCTATATTCGTTTTTTCGTTAAAGACATGCAAATGTGCACTTTCTTTGTAATTTTTTGTGTGTCTGTGAAACTGCTAGTTTCCGTTTCGGCAGCGTTAAAACAGCCGATTTTGAAAAATCTCTAACTTTGCCAACGATTTTCTCAAAAGTCCATTTTTTAAAATTCTGAAAATTAAATCCCGTTTCATTATCAACAGGAGAATATCTGTGTAAATTTTCACGGACCTAAAAACGCCCGTTTCCGAGTTAGACGCGTTTGAATTCGGTTTGAAAGCCTACGATTTCCCGTGTTTTAATGGCGCCATTTTGGAAAAATCTCAGGCGCAAAGTACGTACGTTATCTCTTACCCGAATCAAAGCGTTAGATATTCTTTGCCCGAATGATGGAATGAGAGCATTGGGTCAGCTGGCCCTGGTTGGATACATTTACCTCACCCTTCCCCGAGTGATGACATGCCTATAAAACTGTCGGGGGGGGGGGGGGGGGTAACCAATACATAAAGAAAATTCTTGCTGCTCCACTAACAAAGTTGAGTTGCGAAAGACATCAGCAGCAGTTGTTTGTTTGTTTACGTATATACTTAAAAATCACATAAGAAAAGACTATGAAAGAGTAGAAAACTGTTGTGAAACAATTTTAAGAAAAAGAGTGCAGGCACGTGTACTGTAAGTTAATTTTCGATGGCTAGCCTAAACACCCTCGAGTTTTCTGGGAGTTGCTAATTGTAGGCTACTGTCAGAAGAGCAGTTGCTGCTTTGTTATAGTTGCTAAAATTAACTTCTCAGTTTTTTGTAATAGTAAAATATTCGCTCAGGAGAGTTTGGTCCTCTGCGAACGGGGAGAGAAGGTGCAATGCTCTTGACCTCGCTGCTGGGTTGATAGCGCTGGTCGCTACCGAAACTCTGCTTACCTCCTCTCCAAAACGTAATGGCAATTGTCTAATCTACTAAATAAATAACAATTAGCACATACGTGTGCATGCTTATTCATAAAATGTAAGTTGAGTATATTTCCCTGTTCAATCAGCTGATTTTACAAGTAAAATTCATATACAACTTATGCGCTTATAATGGTGTAAAGATTTTTATCTATTTAAAACATATTCAAAGATTTCAATTTTTTTAAGGGGGGGGATTGTGTTCTGTAGTGATCTCCACCTGGGCCACGATAAACCATGCACTGCCCATGGCTTCTGTTCGCTTAGAAGATAATCCTGGATCGATGGGAGACCAGCGGAGTTTTGACACCCCCACCCCACCCCACCCCTCACGTGTTGGTGAGGTGTCTCAAAGCTAGGTAGCTTTCAATCATGTTTCAACTTAGTTGGCTGGTAATAAGAGAGGGATTCCATTTCAACTCTGGCAGGGTCGTACCATCACGGTCTCAGATTTCTCTAAAAAAATTAAGGGGGTGTTCCTTGATTAAAATAAGGGTACCTATATCTTTTCTTTTGGCAAGAAAAAAATTTTCCCTTCGAGACAGAGGGTTTCAAATCTTCCACCGTCAAACAAGCTCACTAAAAAACCGGTTATTTTTCCTAACTTCAGTGAGTCATTGCAGCAGAATTAAAAAAAAGATCTTTTGTTCTGGTATTTTTTATTACATTGTGTGTATAACGTATAATAATATTTGATGCTAATATTTTTTACACATCGTATGATTAAAATAAAAAAAATCGTAAACTTTGATTTTAAAAAAAATTGAAATTTTTAAGATTTTTTTAACTGGTTCAAATGGAGTTTTTTGTTTCTATACTCATTTTTTTGTTAAAGACATACAAATGTGCACTTTATTTGCAATTTTTTATGTGTCTGTGAAACTGCTAGTTTCTGCAGCGTTAAAACAGCCGATTTTGAAAAATCTCCAACTTTGCCAACGATTTTCTCAAAAAGGCCCTTTTTAAAATTCTGAAAATTAAATCCCTGTTTCATTATCAACAGGAGAATATCTGTGTAAATTTTCACGGACCTAAAAACGTCCGTTTCCGAGTTAGACACGTTTGAATTTGATTTGAAAACCTACGATTTCTCTGTGTTCTAAAGGCGCAATTTTGGAAAAATCTCAGGCGCAAAGTATGTATTCTCTTACCCGAATCAGAGCGTTGGATCCGTCCACCTGACCCTACCCTGGGCGATAACACGCCTAAAAAACGGTCTTGGGAAAAAAAATAACAAATCTATTTATATAGATTTGAATGTATGTCTGCTAAACAAATTTACAGTTTTCAATTTAAAACCACCAAACTTGGTATACTATCTCATGGTACCCTAACTTAGACCGCAGACTGTTTTTGGAAGGGGTCGGAGCCCTTGGTCAGGGCCCCCCTTACAAAATTTCCGTAAAATATACTTGTAAACTATAGTGCCCTAACTGAGACCGTAGATGGTTTTTCGAAGGGGGTAGAGCCCTGGGTGGGTGGGAGCCCGTGGTCAAAGGGTCCCACGCAAAATTTCGTAAAATCTAGTTTTCAATTTAGAACCATCAAATTTGGTATACTTTTTCTTGGCACCCTAACTTTGTAAACTATTTTACGAAAATTTTGTAGGGGTGGGGGCTGGACCCCGGGTTCCGACCCCTTCCCAAAACCGTCTAGTCAAAGTTAGGGTGCCAAGAAAAAGTATACCAAATTTGATGGTTCTAAATTGAAAACTAGATTTACGGAAATTTTGCGTGGGGCCCTTTGACCCGGGCTCCCTTCGAAAAACCATCTACGGTCTAAGTTAGGGTACCGTGAGATAGCATACCAAGTTTGATGGTTCTAAATTGACATACATTCAATTCTCTATATATATAGATTTGTTATTTTTTTTTCCCCAAGACCGTTTCTTAGGCACGTTATCGCTCAGGGCAGGGTGAGGTGGACGGATCCAACACTCTCATTCGAGTAAGAGAAAACGTACTTTGCGCCTTAGATTTTTCCAAAATGGCGCCTTTAGAACACGGAGAAATCGTAGGTTTTCAAAACCAAAAATTCAAACGCGTCTAATTTGGAAACGGGCGTTTTTAGGTCTGTGAAAATTTACACAGATATTCTCCTGTTGATAATAAAATAGGGATTTTATTTTCAGAATTTAAAAAAAGGGCTTTTTGAGAAATCGTTGGCAAAGTTGGAGATTTTTCAAAATCGGCTGTTTTTAACGCTGCGAGAAACTAGCAGTTTCACAGACACATAAAAAATTGCAAATAAAGTGCACATTTGTATGTCTTTAACAAAAAAACGAGTATAGAAAAAAAACTCCATTTGAACCAGTTAAAAAAAATCTTAAAAATTTCAATTTTTTTTAAATCGAAGTTTACGATTTTTTAAAATTTTAATCATACGATGTGTAAAAAATATTAGCATCACATATTATTATACGTTATACACACAATGTAATAAAAAATACCAAAACAAAATATCTTTAATTCTGCTGCAATGACTCGCTGAAGTTAGGAAAAATAACCGTTTTTTAGAGAGCTTGTTTGACGGTGGAAGATTTGAAAACCTCTGTCTCAAAGGGAAAATTTTTTCTTGCCGAAAGAAAAGATATGGGTCTCCTTATTTTAATCAAGAAACACCCCTTAATTTTTTTAGAGAAATCTGAGACCGTGACGGTACGACCCTGCCAGAGTTGAAATGGAATCCCTCTCTTGTTACCAGCCAACTAAGTTGAAACATTTTTGAAAGCTACCTAGTTTTGAGACACCTCACCAACACGTGAGGGGGTGGGGTGTGTGTGTGTCAAAACTCCGCTGGTCTCCCATCGATCCAGGATTATCTTCTAAGGGAACAGAAGCCATGGGCAGTGCATGGTTTATCGTGGCCCAGGTGGAAATTACTAAGAACACAATCAACCCCCCCCCTCTTTAAAAAAATTGAAATCTATGAATATGTTTTAAATAGATAAAAATATTTACACCATTATAAGTGCATAAGTTGTATATGTATTCTACTTGTAAAATCAGTTGATTGAACAGGAAATATACTCAACTTACATTTTATGAATAAGCATGCACGCGCATGTGTTAATTGTTATTTATTTAGTAGATTAGACAATTGCCATTACGTTTTGGAGAGGAGGCAAGCAGCCCAGCAGCGAGGTCAAGAGCATTGCACCTTCTCCCCCGTTCGCAGAGGACAAAATTCTCTTGAGCGAATATTTTACTATTACGAAAAACTGAGGTTAACTTTAGCAACTATAACAAAACAGCAACTGCTCTTCTGACAGTAGCCTACAATTAGCAACTCCTAGAAAAACTCGAGGTTGTTTAGCCATCGAAAATTAACTTACGGTACACGTGCCTGCACACTTTTTCTTAAAATTATTTCACAACAGTTTTCTACTCTTTCATAGTCTTTTCTTATGCGATGTTTAAGTATATAACGTAAACAAACAAACAACTGCTGCTGTCTTTCGCAACTCAACTTTGTTAGTGGAGCAGCAAGAATTTTCTTTATGTATTGGTTCCCCCCCCCCCTTGACAGTTTTATAGGCATGTCATCACTCGGGAAGGGTGAGGTGGATGTATCCAACCAGGGCCAGCTGACCCAATGCTCTCATTCCATCATTCGGTCAAAGAATATCTACCGCTTTGATTCGGGTAAGAGATAACGTACGTACTTTGCGCCTGAGATTTTCCAAAATGGCGCCTTTAGAACACGGGAAATCGTAGGCTTTCAAACCGAATTCAAACGCGTCTAACTCGGAAACGGACGTTTTTAGGTCCGTGAAAATTTACACAGATATTCTCCTGTTGATAATGAAACAGGGATTTAATTTTCAGAATTTTAAAAAATGGCCTTTTTGAGAAAATCGTTGGCAAAGTTAGAGATTTTTCAAAATCGGCTGTTTTTAACGCTGCCGAAACGCGGAAACTAGCAGTTTCACAGACACACAAAAAATTACAAAGAAAGTGCACATTTGCATGTCTTTAACGAAAAAAAAAACGAATATAGAAAAAACTCCATCCAAACCTGTTTAAAAAAAACTTAAAAAATTAAATTTTTTTTAAAAATCACAAAGTTTACGATTTTTTAAAATTTTAATCATACGATGTAGCAAATATTAGCACCATATATTATTATATGTTATATACACAATGTAAAAAAAAATACAAGAACACGATATCTTTTTTTAACTCTGCTGCAATGACTCGCTGAAGTTAGGAAAAATAACCGTTTTCTAGAGAGCTTGTTTGACGGTGCAAGATTTGAAACCCTCTATCTCGAAGGGAAAATTTTTTTGCCGAAAGAAAAATATGGGTCTCCTTATTTTAGTCAAGGAACACGCCTTAATTTTTTTAGAGAAATCTGAGACCATGATGGTACGACCCTGCCTGAGTTGATATGGAACCCATCATATATATATATACACTGAAGTGCCAGAAAAAATGGTACAGATGAGCTTATGCAAAATACATAGCAACGTCACCTATGCGCGTATTTGGTTGCATCTGCCAGTGCATATATAAAGCGATAGACATCCTTGCCAGCTGTCAGAGCTGTTTTCGGCATGAGAAAGACAAGTAATAACGATTTAAGCGATTTTCAACGTGGTGTCATAGTTGGCGCTCGTGAGATGGGCCATAGTATTTCGGAAGTAGAAACGAAGTTCGGATTTTCACGGACGACCATTGCAAGGGTGTATCGTGACTACAAGAATTCTGGCAAAACCTCTAACCTACGATACCAGTGTGGCCGTAAAAAGACATTGGGTGAACGTGACCATCATCGGCTATCAAGAATCTTTTCACGCGATAGGCATGCAACACTCTCGCAGGTATCATCGGAATTCAATGCTGGAGCCTCAACAAGCTTCAGTGTCCGGACTGTGCAACATACCCTGCACGATATGGGCTTTGGGAGCAGACGCCCAACTTGAGTCCCCTTGATGGGTGCACGGCACAGAGCTATGCGCCTCGCTTGGGCATGGCAACACCGCCACTGGACACTTGATGACTGGAAACAAGTAGCCTGGTCTGACGAGTGGCGTTTCCAACTATATCGGGCAGATGGAAGGATTCGTGTGTGGCACAAACCCCATGAAGCCATGGACCCCGCCTGTTAATAGGGAACTGTACCGGCTAGTGGGGGTTCGTAATGGTATGAGGTGTGTTTAGCTGGACTTCACTGGGACCCCTGGTACATATACAAACATCTGTGACTGGCCAACACTATGTGCACATCCTTTCTGACGAGGTACACCTGTTCATGTCCTGCATTCATGCTGATGGGTTGGGTCTGTTCCAACAGGATAATGTACTTCCACACAAGTGTCGGGACGCCACATTATGGTTAAAGGAGCATTCATCTGAGTTTGGGGTGTTGCCATTCCCACCCAAGTCCCCAGATCTGAACATGATAGAACACATTTGGGATGTCATGCAAGGCGCTATTGGACACAGAAATCCAAGACCTAGGAATACGCCCGAATTGTGGAACGGTCTGCAGGAAGTATGGTGTGCATTGCCTACAGCATATTTCCAAAAGCCAGTGGAGTCCAGGCCCCATCGTATTTCTGCAGTCCTGCGCTCCCGTTGGGGACCAACCAAGTATTAGACTGGTGTACCATGAAATTGAAAAATAATAATAATAATAATAATAATAATAATAAATTAAAAAAACAACAAAGAGTGGCTTTGGAATATTGAAAAATTGCAAATTTAAACCAAATTAAATAAGAAAAACTAGCAAATGGTGCACAGGGATTATTGTACAGTTGTAATATCAGTGACTGAACCCATACAAACAATTTGCAAGTCTCAGAGAAACAAGGGATATGCCCAAGACACACAGCAATTGATCTGCTTCTTTGCATTTTATTTGTTTGGATTCCCCCGTTCGGAGCTCGCTCGCTTGCTTGCTTCGGACGGTTGGGGTTTGGCGTGTATTTTCTTCTGCTCACTTTCGGAATTTTTTTGTTTTGGTTTGTTTTTTCAAAAAATTTTCTCTTTGTGTTTTGCATTTCTTAAGTATTGTGGTTTGATCTTTCTTTAATGCAGCCTTTGGTGCTTTAGAATTTCATATTTGTATTTTGTTTTCTGTTTATTTCTTCTAGTTGATTTTTTGATATATATATATATATATACCAAGGGACAGGAAAAGACCCAGAAGAAGACCACATGGGAGATGGGTGGATGAAATTCGAAAGTATGTGGGAGTAACATGGAGGAGACTAGCACAAGACAGACCGTTGTGGAAGAGGCTTGGAGAGACCTTCGTCCAGCAGTGGATTGATAATGGTTGATGATGATGATGATATATATATATATTAAATACAATCTTGACAGTCATTGCCATAAACTTTTTTAAGTCTTGGTACATTTCCATGGCAGTTTTAAGTAATTCACAGTAAAATTTTATCACAGTTCTTTGCTCCATTACACAACTCCTGACAGGCTCCACTCACACAGCTCACAAAAACTGCTGCGTCACCAGACTCGAAAGTTGCTCCAGCACACTCTAGCAGCCAAAACTACAAACATGTTTGCTACTTTTTATTCAAAGGGCTGTCCCATAAAAAAACATTACTTAATGGACACACTGTGTATCTTCATTAGACTAAGATCAGGGGTCTATAAAAGGCACAGATAATGATGGAAGTCCTCCTTGTGCTCATAAAATCATTCTTGCATGACTTTGGCAGGATGTATTGTTATCCATAAAGATGCCATCACATTTTTTGTTGTTTTATTTTGGAGTTTAACAACCATTGTGAGCAAATATAAGCAGTGGCCCATCTGAAACTTCAGGTCACTGGTTCCAGGGAAGGAAAAAAGCCAACACCGAAAGGCAAGCACACCAACCACTTCATGTCTTATCCAAGACTTAAATCAGGTCCCAACTTGGGGAATTAGTCATCATACACAGGAAAAAAGTGCAACATTGCAACATGCACTTGGCCTGCTACAATAATCAAGTATTCCCTAGATGTTATCTAACCTTCCACTGGTACCAGCACACCCAGTTCATACCAACAGATCATCACCCACAGCATGGTGCCACCTCCAGATGCCATTAATGTGTTCACACAACATGCTGGGTCCACAGTTTCATGAGGTTCTCACCACATTCTTTGCAGACAACAATGAAAAACAACGCACAGTGTGATTCATCTGAATACACCACTTTCTTCCACTGTTTTAATTTCCATTTGCAGCATTCTCAGAACTATTACAAGCAGACAGATGTTTCTGTTTTCTGCTGAGACAAGCAGCTTCCAAACAAGCAGACAACTTCCAAGACCCAGTGTTTTTAACTTCTTAAGCATGGTCTGGGTTGAAATGGGATGCTTCTGGTTTTGGCTGAATTCATCAGTCAGCTGTTACACACAGTGGAAGATTTCTGTTATTCCTTACAATCCTCTTCAGAGCACGATGGTCACGCTTTTTAATTTTAGTTTTCCAGCCACATTTATGCCTTTTGGATAGGAAAGATTTTGCTTGTCTTCCAATCATTAAACATGTCTGAAATGGTTGCTTTTGAGAAACCAGAAATGTCTTTTGTTTTGCTAACTACAGCTCCCACTAAATGTATGCTGACAATTATGTCTTTTGCAAATTCTGACAGATTTTTTTTTCATATTTACGTCAGTAACAGCATCTGTATGTTTTATATAAAGGATGAGGCCAAAAACGATTGGTCCATGTGACTGCTACATATGAATATATTGGCACTTAGTGTCTCTGACTTATCATAAAGGTTCGTCATTTTTTGGCTACTATGTATACTAAGCACACCATCAGCTTTAAGATGTGGCAATATCACTGGAAAAGAAACAGAACAAAGCTGGCAAAACTAATTACCAAATTTGGAGGAGCATGATGCAAAATCCTGAAATAAAGAAAATAATATAGATATATTTTTTGTACCTGCAGCTTCGGAAACATGAGTACCAGGTGCAATATGAACATCTACCTGCAATAGAAAAATGCCATGATACAAAGCTTATAACTACCAATTACATATTAACAAAATACATTAAATTAGTACCTATTCCAAAATTATAAGCATTTTAAAGTAGAAACTAATAATAGAATAAAAATTAATTCATCACACAGTGTGTAGAAAAGAATCAAAGCAGGCAAATCTAACTGGTTTCCTAGAAATGTCACTGGAATGCCGTGATCAGTAAAATTCCATC
Organism: Macrothele yani; assembly: GCA_039090855.1. Lineage (NCBI taxonomy): Eukaryota > Metazoa > Arthropoda > Arachnida > Araneae > Macrothelidae > Macrothele > Macrothele yani. The sequence goes on along the minus strand of CM077027.1, from coordinate 15,156,914 downwards.
TAATTCACAGCCTTCAGTCAATGATCTTATCCACAACACAATTTTTTTTAAATACTGGATACAAACCTCCTCATTCTTAATACGTTCAACTTAAGTCACATAAAAAAGTGACCCACTTTGCAAAACTCACCTGATACTTTAATAGAACATCCATTTAGGACTGATTTCAAATTGTAACAGCAGCATGTGAATATTGATTCTTTATTTCAACATCAGTACGTATGCATACAAAGTTATTTGTGTCACATTATCACAGTACCACACTGTGTACCTGCTGATTCTAGATTTATTTTATTCACTGGATGTTTTACGGTACCCCAAGGGACATATCTGGCCTATAAGACCATGTCAGAGTACAATGTGTATGAAGGCTGAGGGGATTCCAACCCTTGTCAAAGAAATACCAGTAGACTCTGTGTATTTAGTACATTACAGCAAAGTTTATATTTAGCCTTCAGTCGTATATATGAACACCATGATACTTGTCTACAATCATTTTGTACTCAACCAGTAATAAAGAGCAATCAAACTAGTCTTAAAGTTCCCAAGACTTCTTAGAATTGGGCAATCTTTCGAATTGATGAAGTAATGAATTTTACCCCCTCATACCTTCTTGGCCACTACTCTCTCAGCAACAAGACTCTTAGGTTCCACATAAGATAAAATCCTTTCCATTTCAACTGCACTACTTGATAAAAGGACATCTACAGAGCTTCCCAAAAAAAAAAAAAAAAAAAAAAAAAAAATCAGTCTCTATGGCTTGAGGCTTCATGTTTTTAAAATTTTTTTCTTTGCAATGGGCATAGAATTTATTCCATATACTTCAGTGCACATATGTCCTTTTAATTGTGGTCTGAATTTTCATCACCACAGCACAGGGCCAGGGCTAAAGTAAGAACAAGCCACAGAGTTTCATATCTTACCTGGGCATATTTTTGGCATACATTCACAACTCCAGAATATGTAATGCTGAATTGGCAAGCCCCCCACACACACACACACATACATAAAATGTGCACTTCCTTTTTGAGATGGAGCATCAGAACATAAGTGGGAAACATTTGAAATAAAAATATTGGCACAGGGATTTACATGCTCACCATCAGATCTGCAATATCCACCACAGATCACCCACCACAAAAAAGCAGTTATCTAAGTCTACAGACACAACTTTAACATAAGGAGTCTCTGTCATATGCAAACAAACTTTGTCACATACATCAGTGTGAAATCCAAAAAATGTGTCTGTGGCAACTGTTTAACAGTGTCTCTTGCAAAACCATCTCTTCCAATCATGTCCAAGGAATATTTACTCACATTTAGAAGAGGAAATACACAGTCAAGTCACATTATTATGACCACTTCTTACTTTTGACATCAACAGTGCGTAGTCAATGGAAGAAGGCACGTGTCATGAGCTAGCTTTGAAGGTATCATAGGTGTGCTGTAGGCATTTTGAAAACATATCAGTCGTTGCTGTCACGGATAAAAGGAGCAATTTATATGATTTGCAAAATGGGATGATTATCGGCTTTTGGGCCAAGGGTGGCAGTATTTCTGAAACAGCACAGTTTGTGAACTGTTTGCGTACTGCTGTGGTTAAAGTGTATCGTGATTAGAGAAATGGCACCATTGCGAATAAGCAATGTGGAAACTGCGGAGCACCATGTGCTATTGATGTGTGAGGTGAATGTCGGCTTCAAAGGTGCATGAGGGCCGATAACACGCTACAGTGGAGCAACTCACTTGCCGAATGAAACAGGTGGCTACCGGAAGTGTGTCTAAAACAACAGTTCAACAAACCCTACAGCATCTGGGACTCCGATGCAGACAGATGGTCACTACACCTATGGTAAGGAAGGTGCATCGGCAGAAAAGGCTTACATTTGCATAGCAGTATCAGAATTAGACCTCTGCTGATTGGCAAAGGATTGCCTTCTCCGATGAGTCACGTTTTCTACTTCATTGAATGGATGGACGTTGGTGTATAAGGTGAGAAACATCAGAGAACAAATATTCTTCAACCATTACTGGAAGAGCACAAGCTGGTGGGGGCAGCGTTATGATCTGGGGAATGTTTTCATGGCATTCTCTGGGTCCACTCATACCTGTGGAAGGCACTATGGGCTGAATTCGTTACGAATCCATCCTTGCAGATCACGTACACCCATACATGCTGATTGTCTTCCCTGGGGCAGATGGGAATCTTCCAGCACGACAATGAGACGTGTCATACATCTAGAAATATCCGAGAGTGGTTGGAAGAGCACAATGAAGACTTCAAAGTACTTCCCTGGCCTCCTAATTCCCCAGACTTAAAACCAATTGCGCATCTGTGGGACTACCTCGATTGTGTTGTTCGCTCTACGGATCCTCCACCATGCACCCTCCAGAAGATGACAGATACACTGCAGTTAGCATGGCTCCACATACCTGTGAACACCTTCCAGCACCTTATTGAGTCACTCCCAGCCTGTCTAGCTACCGTCCGTGCTGTACAACGGTTACTCTGGATATTGGCTGGTGGTCACAATAATGTGACTCGACTGTGTACATTCAATAACATTAAATTACATCCAACAAAACCTTTTTGCAAATAAGGTAAAACATTTAGTTCATACACTGCCTCATTTACAACTGCATGCTACAGCTGTTATTTATTTATTTGATACTTTATTCAGTCTATGTCCTGAGAAGTTTGTTGGCTGGGGCACTGAATCAACAACAAGGAGTCATAATTATGCCATAGGGATGATAGGGAGTCCCTTCTCCATATATTTCACTCCATCCCATTTCACAGGTGTTCAGTAGAAATAGCCTGTGAGGAAAATGTAGCAAACTGAGGTAGTTGCAACTGTCCCCAAACCATACTCTGATAACCCCAACCATATAATGTACAGCATTATCCCGGTCGAAGAACCCATTTCCTGAAAGATATACTGTTGCAATGAAAAGTAAACCTGATTGGCTACAATATTCAGACATGATGCAGCAATGAAATATTTCTCCACTGGTATCAAGGGACTCCATGAGTGTCATGAAACACTCCTCACACCATCACACTGCCACCACCAGCTGGCAAGGTTAACTCTAGGCAGAATGGATACATGAACTTGAGGTTTATTCCATCTCCCAGCAGAGTGAAACAAGTACAGAAGTAAGACTGCAGTCATCACACAAGATCTTTTTTTAAAACAAGCCAGGAATTAAGATTTATCAGACATTTTTTTTGTAATCCTTTACAATCAAATTTTCATGCCCCTTCGTCTAATACAGTAGCTAGCAGCTGCTTGTTTTTCTATGATAAGAATAGAGCTCAATTACATTATCAGCTGACACACCCAGTCTGAAAATTGGTATGAAAAGTTGTGTTGTATAAAGATCACCCAAATGAAAGTGAGACTCATGTAATAGCATCATTGTATAACTACACAGAGCCATGTATATCAGGAAGCACACTGTTATCGGCGGCACATGTCAGTGTGCTGCTTGCAAGTGCGGAGGCAAGTTGACTACATAGGGTCATGACATGGATTCGTCCAAACAGGCCCAGTGGGCAGTTATGCAATTTTTGATGGCAAAAGGTGTTAGTGGAGCCGAAATTTATTGTTGTATGAAGGATGTGTATGGGAATGAGTGCCAGTCATGGTGTACAGTGTTTCGCTGGTGTAGTGAATTTCATAAAAGATGTGTGAGCACGGAGGACAGGCCGAGACCTGGGAAAGCACACGTGGCCATCATCATGGAATTGATTGCTGCTGTGGACAACCTTGTGAAGGAGAATCACTGAATCATCACCCACGAGCTTGCAGCACATTGTCCGTGAGTAAGGGAACTGTTAACACCATTCTACATCGCCAATTGGGATACAGCAAGGTTTGAGTGAAATGGGTCCCCAAGCATCTCCGGGAAGAACAGACCAGAAGACTTGGCGAATGGGTGTTTGCCTGGAGCATTTGCATCATCACCATGCAGAGGGGGGGACAGTTTCTTTCCAAGATTGTGACTGCAGATGAAACTTGGTGCCATCACTTCAATCCGGCCACAAAACAGATGAGTATGAAATGGGGGCATCCCAGCTCTCCATGCCCCAAAAAAGCTCAGTACTCCTTAAGAGCTGGAAAAGTGATGCTTACGGTTTTCTTCGACGAGAATGGCTCATTGCTGTTAGATTGGCTGGACACAGGCAGTATGGTCAAGGCAACCACATACTGCCATATGTTACGTGACCTGGAAGCGTCCATCAATCGTAAGCCACCTGGTATGTTGTCAAATGGGGTTATTCTGCTGTATGACAATGCATGCCTGCATGTGGAGACAGTGTGCCAGGATTTGCTGTGGAGCTTCCGCTGGGAGGTCCTTGACCATCCCCCGTTTAGCCCCAATCTGTCGCCCTGTGACTACCACATCTTCGGGCCACCGAAAAAAGCTCTAAAGGGCAGCCAGTTCGCTGATGACACTGAGGCCTGGGACTCTGTTAAAGACTGGTCCCACAGCCAACCGTGGACGTTCTTCACTCAAGGTATCCACAATCTTGTGCCGTACTGGGACACTTGCTTGAACTGACAAGGCAACTATGTGTAGCAGGTATGTAGCCCATGTAACACTCTTATTTCCTATATGTTCACATATTTCAGCCTATAAACCCTTACAACAAAAAACCAACAGTCTCAGTTTCATTTGGGCAACCCTCATACTTGAAAGTTATTTGACTGGCAGGAGCTTATCCATTACACTGAACAGTCATGCCAGCCTCCACTGTCCTGTTTCACAACTGATTTGTTCCTCAAAAAAGGACTGGTATTGATTGGATATTTTGTAATTGTTGGCACAATCTCAATTCACCCAAAACACTGTTACACATGAAAACCACAGCAAAGTTACAATTTCTATTAAATAAGGTATATTTCGTGCATTCTACTAACTGAGTAGACACTTAATCCGTCCAAACACAATAAGTAACCAAGAGGTAGAATGGTGCTCACAGCATCCACAAAGCTAAAAGGTTTTAATTAAAATACAATTACAATACAATTAAAATGCAAGTACTCTCGGACCAACTATTGGTCTGTCTTCTGGCCTGGAGCAAGCAGCTTAGGACGTCTGTCTTATATGGTCTTGTTTGTCGCATACGTGAATCTGATTGGTATAGTCAGTTAACGTGGTCAATCGAATGGAATTCATGTCATGAAATTATAATTTTAAGTAATATGTTACTTAAAATTATAATTTCATGACATGGATTCTATTACTTAAAATTACAATTTCATGATGTGTTTACTTATAATTTCATGATGTGTTTATTTATAATTTCATCATGTGTTTACTTATAATTTCATCATGTGTTTACTTATAATTTCATGATGTGTTTACTTATAATTTCATGACATGGATTCCATTTGATTGACCATGTGAACTGACTATACCAATCAGATTCACGTATGCGACAAACAAGACCATATAAGACAGATGTCCTCGGCTGCTTGCTCCAGGCCAGAAGACGGACCAATAGTTGGTCCGAAAGTACTTGCATTTTAATTGTATTGTATTTTAATTAAAACCTTTTAGCTTTGTGGATGTTGTAAGCTCCATTCCGCCTCTTGGTTAATTGTCATGCTTGGATGGATTAAGTGTCTACTCAGTTACAATTTCCTATCATGCTTATGAAGCCATATATGGTACCCAGTAGTATGTGGTCGTTGTATGCAACGCATGCCCTAAATATGTGCACAAATTTGCCCTATGAAAAAAAAAAAACTACATGAAGAAAAACCTTGTGCTGCAGTTTTTTTATGGAAAATTTTAAACTATGTGCCTGGTTTCAGAAGATTTTAATTTAAAAGGAAATTTCACCTGTTTCCAGGTATTGCAAAAACTGCCTTTGCATTATCATGCTTGTAGTAGAGAGATCGTGCCATGGGAAGTAGCTAATGCTAAGCAGGGAACTGACATCAAGGCAGAAACCACTGTGGATGTGAAGCTTCTCGTCGCATTCACTTTTGGAGCCTTGACCAATTAGATCCTTTCCCTCTGTCTCCTCTGTCTAGGCACACATACGATGAACCTATGTTAACTGCCACTGAAAAACTTGCCCAAATGTGAAAGATTATATTGCATTAATCAAGGAAAGCAAAATTTCTTTCAATGGTGACCTTGTCTGGGATTTATAGTCCTGTACGTAATTTCAGAAGGATGTTTCTTGTTACATTTGGAAAAATGTGAGCCTACTTTTTTGTAAATTGACTTTTTGAAGCTCAATAATGCTTCAAGAAATTTTAAAAAAGGAAATGGATGATGTGAAATTAATAAGTGTCTCCTGATTCCCTAAGTTTTACAGAAAAATCGGAATGCGTAAGCAACGAAAGACCAACCTCAGACCTCTGAGTGGCTTAATGTCGTCATTAAGTATGCATGTAAAAACATAAGTTCATATGTTTTATGCATACTTAACGATGATGTTAAGTATGCATAAAACATATTTCAACACTTATATTTACCAAACAGACAGAATTTGTAGTGTTTTAAAACTCCAAAAACTGTTTTGCTGGCCCACACGCCACTGCATAAAACTTCATACTTTTTTTTTTTGTATGCCTACACACAACTTTCACTGCGCACCGCTGATGGTACCAACTACCAAGCCACTTTCAGTAACTTAATATTTGTTTTTCTTGCACTGAATTGCATCACAGTACCTACCAACCTACTTGAAATAGATTGGCAATATGGCAGTAAACTAAAAAGTAAAGGCAATTCATGAATTAAACTGTTACTGCAACAGCAGCAGCTGACCAACATTAATACATCTAACAGCAGTTAGACAAAGTGGCACCAGCATTGAACAATGCTACATGTCAACCTGGCTGTGGCAGTGAGTTTGTAAACATGGAAGCTCCTCTTTCCAATTACACTGCTGTTGAAAAGCATCATGTAGTTAAGGTCTCTTTCAACAGAAAGGGTCAAGCCTGGCAAAATTCACAGTATGGTAGTAAGTGTATGGGTCACAGAAAGAGGTATGAATGGGTATAAAGGCTTAAATGTGGCAAAAGAACAAGTGTGACTGACAAAATTCAATCAGGGTGTCCATCAACGTCATGAATTCAAGCATGTATTGATTATGTTAACTCTCACATTCAAGAAAACTGGCAGATCATTATGTCTGCTATGGCTGAATGTTAGAGATAAGTAAGTTATGGTTCTATAAATAGATAAATAATGCAATGTACACATAACAGATAAATGTAGGTTGTGGTAGAACACACACATTACATTAAGGAAAAACACTAAAGAAACAAAGAAACTTTCGATGTAGCTTGGGTCTTGATCACCTGCAAACATTTGGAGCTAGACTGGTTGCCAGATTTGGTTTTCAAGTTCTTCATTACGGTTGTTGCCAAATGATAAAAGGGGATTTCCACATGATGGAGACAAACTGGCAACCAGTCAAGCTCCAAATGTTTACAGGTGATCAAGACCCAAGCTGGGTCGACAGCTTCTGTGTTTCTTTAGGTTCTTCCCTAACGCAACATATGTGTTTTACTACAACCTACCTACAGTTATGGTTCTGTTTCTTTTTTGATAAGGACATCAAAAAGTGTGTGTCATGTGGGTCCCAAAACAGTTGATCAATCAACACAAACTATAGCACATTAGGAAATTTCCACCATTTTTTGAAGAGTTATGAAAAAAATCCATATTTACTGGAAAGGATTTTTTTTTCTGAGGAGAAGAGGCAATTCATGAATTAAACTTTATTCGTTATTTTGGCCCTGAAAGCAAGAGACAAAGAATGGAGCTCAAACAACCTTATTAAATCACTGACGTTAGCTACTGAAAAGTTCTCAACGCCAACAGTCGTTGAGGACTTTTCAATGACTTTTAATCAAACAACCTTCATCCCCAAGCAAAATAGAAGTTCAAAAGTGCCCACTCTTTCAAAACAATCTTGCTAACCTTGTTCTGGGACATGTATTGGCCTATTTTGAAAAAAATAACAGGAACATTGAAAAATTCTTACTTAACAGTATATAACATATTCAGCAGTGCTTTAAGACAAAATGAAACCTGCAACTCACAAAAAAAAAAAAAAAAAAAAAAAAAAAAAAAAAACAGGATTATAGTCAAAAACTGTTCTCTTTTACACCACAACACTGGTTGTCTTCCACATTTATCTTATAGCGCAGAGCTTGCACCAAGTGATTTTCATCTTTTCAGTCTTCTTAAACCATTGTGTGGTTGGCAGTTCAGTTGTGATGCAGATATGGAAGAAGCATTGCATACATGGCTTCAGGGACAGACGAAAACCTTCTTCTCCACTAAGATCCAGAAATTTGCGGACCATTATAAAAATGCATGGAACTACAGTGAGATGGCAATTATGTAAGTTTCACTTTGTTCTCCGTAAATACAACGAAACTGCCTTTATTATTTATTTACCCTAATATGAATACCAGTAGTTTGCAACTTTTGCACGTAATTCATTCATAAAATATCAATTGGAACATGCTATAAGGAGGATTCCATTCCCAGTGTTTAAAAGGGCATTAAAACCCTATTTACATGAAATAAAACAATTTCAACAATAAATGAAGTACTTGAACTCAGCCACTGCAAATTGTTTACTTTAGCATTAGTGAGTACCTCATACATCACATTCTGATGGTGAACAAAACTTACACTCTTCACACACAGGATATCTATAATGTTATCTTAACATATAAAACCCTATTTTTAGATGTTTCTTTTACAGTATAATATATGTAATGCTGCATATACAGTATTGTGAATAAACTGCCTCTATATCATGATTTAGTCCAACTTTCACCCACTGGATTGTGTTAACATATTAGGAAGCAAGGACAGCCAACATCCAAACTCAGCAGTCTCTGCACAGTATCAAAGTTGTGGATTGTGTACAAAATACAAGCAATGCAATTTTACTCAGATGTTTAACAGGTACACTCACAAATGAGACATCATCCATTTACACTCACAAATGAAAAACAAAAATAAATTTTAACGTTGGGAAGAAGTAGATACTAATCGTGTTTAAAAAATTTCTTGAAAAATTTATAAAGAAAACCCAGAACACTGGCCTCCTACATCTGACAAAGGAGTCTATAACAGATGATGAAATCTGTAGCAAGCTGTGCTCCTATCAACAGCATTCTGTACTGGTCTCTACATTTGGACCATATTCTCTTCCAAAATGCATAAAAAATTTTCATGACATGTGAAGGGTTCATTTATTTTTCTTCACTGTCACAGTATAAATTTGAAGAACTTTGATCACAATCTTCAACTTCATGGTGGTGGACTATGTATTTGCCCCCTGTATGACAATTATATGTTCATGAGGCACAGACTCTGAATGAAATGTAATCAATTCATCTACACCTTCAATGCTGACTCATACACTGAACTTCTTTAAAGTTGTCTACAAATATTCATTCTCTGATACCATTACAGTAATTACAGAGAGATGAATTTTCATGAAGACATGGTTCTATATCTTCAACACATAACATGTACATATGTCATTTTGGCACAAATGCATCCTATTTTCACTGTGTCCCATGCAGCTATTGCTTCAGAAGACTAGAAAATTGTAAAGCCCTGCAGTAGAATGAATTAGCACCTTCCAATTTCTGTTTGAGTATGCTACCTATACCGTAACCATGGTAAAGATCTTCCATTCAGTTGAAGCTCAGCAATTGTAGCTCAGGAATCTCAACAACCTCAGATGCACAGTTAATTTTATTCCTCATAGCAAATCCAGGTATAGATATAGGTGATAAATCACCAATGCTTCAGATATCATCAGGTTATCTGATGATACGAGGCACATATCGCTATCATATCACCAAGCTGTTGTCTGAGATTCAGAGGTTAGCTCCACAAAGAAATATAAACTACCAGATAATTTTTACTTACTGTTGCTGTATCAAACTTCTCCATAGCGATCTTGACATACAAATCGGGCTTCACTGATATTCATCACATGCTGTACACAAGATCTTCTAAACTTCATACACATAACCTTTTCCTCATGCAAACACTCCTGAATCTGATTCACCCATGACTTCCTTGGCCTTCCTCTGCCTTTCCTTCCAGTCACTTGGGCTAAAAAGATTTTCTTAGTAAACATCTCATTACTCAGAAAACCTTTTCAAAAAATAAGATATACCTGTCCCCATCTCTTGGTATAATTGTGCAACAAATGTGGCGAATGCACGGAATGGAGTTCATAATGTGAGCCCTCTAATATGTCAGGTATCGTTTACATAGCAGTAACAGTTGGGTAGTAGCAAGAGATCATAATGGCAAACCAGCTAGAGTGTTACTCCAAGTTCAAAGTACAAGGAACAGTACGATTTTTGCGGGAAAAACATCTGAATTGCTCAGAGATTCATGATGAAATAACAGCTGTGTATGGGGAAAACGCAATGTCGGGTCCAGCCATAGTGAACTGGTCCCAGCTGTTTCAAAATGGTTGCACAGATAAGATGGATGCTGATCAAAAAGGAAGTCCATCAATGTCGACCACTGCAGGCGTGATGCAGGTTGATGAAATGATTCACAATAATCAAAAATTGACAGTCGCAGAAATGGCAAAGGAACTGTATAGTTCAATAGGCAGTGTTCATTCCATCACGTGTGAACATCTTGAACTATTGCAAATTGTGTACAAGATGGGTTACTCTTTCACTGACAGACAAACATAACAGTCAACAATTTTTTGTCTTCTCTAGCCTTCTTTCAACACTATTCTGTGGAAGGCCATGACCTCTTACACCACATCATCACTGGTGATGAAACATGGGTGCACCATGCCAGAAATGAAGAGTGCCTATGAAATGGAAACACACAACATCGCCTGTGTGGAAGAAATTCGAAGTTGCACTACATGGTTCATACGCTTTTTCAATCACAAAATTCCAGGACTTTTCCAGGACATACAATCCAAATTCTTTTACTTCATACATGAGACTGACGAGGAAACAAAATGCTGAACTTTTTAACCGGATAAAAATCAGAATGCATGACAAAACAGTGTGAATAAAGTGGAGTGCAAACAAGACAAGGGAGAATTGTTCACGTTAATTCATTTATGTAAATATTGAACTAGAGCACATAACTCTATTCAAAATAGAAAATTACTGACATTTTACAACACAGGATGGAGGAAATACTGCGAAGGGAAAAAATAACGATTCTGGCGAAATCTTTGCTCCATCTGACTTTCGTTTTCGAAAACTTTTCCTCCATTTTCAAGCTGAAATGCAAATATTTATGCAATAAATTGATATCTAAGTACAATATTGAGCAGAAGGATATTGCAAGAAAAATAAATACTATTACAGGAGAAATCTTCTCTCCATAACTTCCAATTTCGAAAGTCGCAATTACGTCCTCCGACAAAAAGAAAACGAACCCCACCCCCCATTCTGTTCATTTACGCATCGATCACGAGAACCACACAAATGGAAGAATCTCATGTCAGAAGATTACAGGAATATTTTTACATACATACATACATATCACTAAGCTGTTCTCTGAGATTCAGAGGTTAGCTCCAAAAAGAAATACAAACTTCCAGATATATTTACTCATTGTTGTCGTATCAAACTTCTCCATTTACATCGATCTTGACATACAACTCGTGCTTCACTGATATCCATTACACGCCGTACACAAGATCTTTTATACTTCATACTCATAATCTTTTTCTCATGCAGACACTCCTGAATCTGATCCACCCATGTCTTCCTTGGCCTTCCTCTGCCTTTCCTTCCTGCCACTTGGGCTGAAAAGATTTTCTTAGTAAGCATTTCATCACTCATTCTTTCAACATGGCAAAACCAACAAAGCATATTGGTCTTCACCTTGCTAACAACATTTTGCTTCACATCACATAATTGCAATACATCTTCATTTCTCACACAATCATATCGTGTCTTACCACAAACCCCACGTAAGTAATGCATTTCTTCAGCACACAAACGACTCCTATGTTTCTTCTGCAGTACCCAGGTTTCACTGCCATACATCAGAGTAGGAACAATTACAGTTTCAAACACAGCCATGCGGGACTCTCTACAGAACCCATCATTCCTGTGAAAACCTTCCAGAGCAGCTATGACTTTCAAAGAAGAATTCACTAGCCGACTGATTTCACCATCCAACTTGTTCTCTCTGTCAAACATGCTTCCTAAATACACAAACTCACTCACCTGGTCAATCACAGTGCCATTTATACTTACATTACATTCAGTGCTACCCGTTCCTCTTTCAAACACCATAACTTTGGTTTTTCCCTTATTTATACTGAGTTTGAATTTCATGCAAACTTCGTGCATCCGAGTAAACATACTATGCAACTCACTTTTGCTCTCTGCCAACAGGACAGTGTCATCAGCATACAGCAATCTGCACACATGGATATCACCAAGACATAAACCACTATTATCTATTTTGGCATCATGCATGCATGCATGCATCCATAAATATATTAAACAGCCATGGTGACATTACACAACCTTGTCTAACTCCTGCACCAATGGAAAACCATTTTGATAAAAACACCATTCACTCGTACATAAGCTCTACTACCAGCATACATGGCTTTTACACTATTAAGTAGATTCCCAGTAACACCATATTCATTCAATACCTTCCACAAAAGTGTCCTATTGACTCGGTCGTAAGCTTTCTCTAAATCTATGAAGGCAGTAAAAACTTTCTTCCCAACAGCTAGATACTTTTTAATCATTGTGCGTAATGCAAAAATCTGGTTAGTGCAGCCTTTACCAGGCATAAAACCACTCTGAACATCCCACACTTTCAAAGATGTAAGACCTCGTACTTTTTCAATAACAACCTTACCAAACACTTTGCCTGGCACACTCCGTAGGCTAATACCACGATAGTTCTTGCATTCAGTCTGATCACCTTTTCCCTTATACAAGGGAATAATGATAGCATCCTTCTAATCCCGAGGGACCATTCCTAACTCCCAGCACAACTGGCAAATTTCAGTTAACCACTCAATTATAGAGTCACCACCATATTTCAACATCTCTGCAGTTATGCCATCAACTCCCGGAGCCTTACCATTCTGAAGAGATTTTAGAGCTTTACACACTTCTTCTCTTGAGATCCCTCCTGTGCTTTCATCCCTCATTGTGACATCATCTGCATCTGTCTCAGAATCATCTTTGCTTTCCTGATCTAATAACTCACAGAAGTATTCACCCCATCTGTCACTTAACTCATTGGGCTCCCATATCATTTCCCCAATCTCATTCTTCACACAACTTACAACTTTGTTTCCCCTATTTTTCCTGAGTCTCATGTACTTCCAGAAGGACTTCCTATCTTTCCAAAAAGCCAGTTCATGCCTTTCCACTTTCTCCTTCCTATCTTTTCCTCTGTTTTCAAGCTGAAATACAAATAATTGTGAAGTAAAACTGTATTTAGAACAATACTGGGCGGAAGGAGCATCACCAGAAAAGGAAATTTCAATTGCGGGAAAATTTTCACTCCACTTAACTTCCGTTTTCGAAAGTTTTGAAAGGTGAAATATGGTTCCCTAACGGGAAAACGACCCCCCCCCCCCCACCCCGACTAATTCGCTCAAAATTTCTCTTCAGTTTTGCATTGATCTCGAGAGTGACCCAAATGACGACGAAAAAAAGCGGAATTCCGCGAATTCACAAGAAAAACGAAAAACGTTTTGATCTTTACAACCCCTGCAAGGAAAATTGTACATTATTTGAAGAGGATCTTCTTATCGTAGCAAAAATCTTAATCACTTCCCACCTTTATTACAGCGAATGGCATACAGGAAAAAAAGAAATTTCTCAATAGGGTTTTTAGAGACAGCGATAGGCTGCAAACGGAAGTACATGAATACCACCTAGCAGCAGAACTGTGAACTACAAACCTCCTCAAATACAAACTAATTGTTCCATAAGGTAAATGGTATCTGATGTTAAAAGAATTTTTTAAATCGGACATTTAGAAGTACAGATATTCAGAAAATTAGATAAAAAACTTGCGCCCCTAGCGGCGAAATTGTGCATTATTTTGGATAGAAAATACCCACAAGGAGTTTTCATAAATAGTAGTATCTGATTGAAAGAGAATATATTTCAATCAGGTTTTTAGTCCCGCAGATATTGTTGTAAATGGAAACATGAACTTACGCCCTCTAGTGGCACCCTTGTGCGTTAAGAAATATTTGAAATTATATGAAAAACATTTTGCACCAAAAATATTCTCCAACAAAGAAAGAATTTTTCAAATCCGACTCCTACAAACTGAGATATGGACAAAATTAAGATATACGTGTATGCCCCCTGGTGAAAAAATAACGCACTATTGTAAGCAGAAGGTATTCTCAAAAAGTTTTCCGAGGTGAGCGGTATCGGTTCACGGAAGAATTCTTTCAATCGGATTTCCAGCCCAGATTTTGCTGCAAATACACCAGAAGCAAAAATAAACACTTACGCCCTCTGGTGGCCAAACCATTCTTTACCAAAAATGAGAAAATATATGCAAAACATTTCTCCCCAAGAACTGTATCTGATGCAGGAAGTTTTTAAATCGGACTTTTAGAAGCGGAGATATTGGGAAAATCGCGATTTACCATTACGCCCCCTAGCGGAAAATTTATGCATTATTTGAAAAAGGGACGTAACTAAAACAGTCTTCAATATAATCGATATAAATGTCATTGAAAGGAAAACATAATTTTTTCAGTTGGATATTTAGAAGCAAATATATGAAATAAAATGCATTTTAAATTCGATACAATTTCCATTTGCGCCTAGCAACGAAGCTAGGCTTCGAAAAAAAAAAAAAAAAAAAAACCCGGAATGCATGGTTCATCATTTTCCCATTTTAAGCTTCCCAATACAAAAATAATTTTAGAAATCGAACCAATAATTGCAGAGTTATGGTCCCCCAGCCGGACAGACAAAGTGATAGCATAAGCACAATGCAAAAGATGCTAATAACGCCGCTTCAGTCCTCCTCACAAACAAGAGAACCAACAATGCCCCCCCTCGCATTTTTCAGGAGGTGGGGAGGAAAATTTGTCAGATGACATAAGTTATGTCAGTAGAAAAATCCTCAACTACAAAACATCGTGCAGGGACACAAAGGCAGGAATGGACAAAATTCCAGGACATGTAACATAATTTTAGGACATTTCCAGGACAAAATGGAATTCCAGGACTTTTCCAGGACCCGTACGAACCATGTGCACTAGTTGTAGGAAAAGTCATGGCCACTATTTTTTTTTTTTTTTTTTTTTTACTGCGAAGGAGGAATTTATGAACTTACATGGAATTTATGGCAAAAGATACAACAATTAATGCTGCCTCATACTGCCAAGCATTATGGTCTCTGAGAACAGTCGTGAAAAACAAGAGGTGTGGGAAGTTAAGCAAAGGTGTTTTCATTCATGATAATGCCACACACTTTATGCAAAATATGCCAATGGCTCCAAAGTTTTGGATGGGGGTTATGGCAATATCCACTGTACAGTCCTGATCTTTCACCATCTGACTATCACATCTTTACCTAGTTAAAAGAACATGCTGGGGGACAACGATTTGCCAATGACAAGCAGGTGCAAACAGCAGTTCTATGATGCAAAACATTATGAACTGCAGCATGGAAGGATTTCTATGGGAATCATGGAAGGATTATCCTCAGCATGGAAGGATTTCTATGGGAATTGAACTTTTAGTCACACATTCAGAGAAGTATTTACACCAACTTGGTGACTATCTGCAAAAATAGTGCAAGGTATATGTACTTTCTATTGCATAATGTTACATATCTCAATAATTTTATATTTGGCTACAATGGTCAAATGTAACTTACTTTTTGAATGCCCTACGTATCAACGTTATGAGGGAGCATTCATTAGCTTGCTTCAAGTAGTGCATATCTGAAATTGTTCAGATTCCAAAGCCATGACTGCTTAGTGTTAGTGGCTTGGAACTTCATTATCCTGGATGGTTTAACAGTGGCACACTCAAATGGAAATTGTGAGATGTGGGTTTGATTTCTGCTACAGGGTGATATGATTTTTAAGTTTTCTGAAGAGATGGTTATGTGGGAAACTGAAAATATGGCACTTTCATACTAAACATGACATTCCCTGATGTTTTAACTGTTTTTGATACATGCATGTAGTAGTTCAAAATTAAAGATCTTTAACTGAACTCTGTAGCTTTCGAAGATCTACAGTAAACATATCTCATTTCCATTTTTCCTATCATGTGTAGCATGAAATACTTGTTCATCAGCTGACAAATGAAAGTTTCAATTTGGTGCACAAAAATAAGGGTGTGAATGGCTGTAATGGTTAAAAGTGGGGGACAACAAAAACCGAGGACCAACAGTACATATACAGTATTCAGGGTGCATAGGAAAGTCCCTTTAGCCTGGAATAACTTGCAAACGGAGAGAAGTACAGTTATGCAAGTGAGATAACGGTATAGTAAAGCGACTACGCCCGATCGAATGCAACCGATAGCAGCGCCCCTAGTGGCAAAAGCATAAGTTAGCCATTGCAAATCGAAAACGAAAAGAGATAGAGCGAAATTTCCAATTACAAAGTTGTAGCGCATCAATTAATTAGTACAAAACGACATTTGTTTCACATGGATAAGATAAATTGTCGCCTGAATACCCTAAAATGTCCGAAATCGATGCGCAACCTTTTGTGTAAACGTTTGAAGGGAACAGGCATAGGTATGAGCAAATACACACAATTTATTGCATAAATGCATACTTATGTCAATACAGTTAGATGACGTCAGACAAAACAAAAACTAAAAAGGCAAACTGGCACAGTGATAAAAAGTTAATGTCGAGTATGTTCGAAAAGATCGCCATTGCCTACGATACACATTTGCATTCATGAAAGTAACTCTGCATGCACATTCCTCAGCATGGAAGGTGTCACACTATTGCAAGCATCTGTAAAACGACGATGTAGATCCAGCAGACTTGTAGGCCCTCTTGCATACACCTGATTTTTTACGTAACCCCAGAAATCCAAGCTTGCCATTCTCACACAGCGTACGTAGACCTAAACTTCTGATCAGGGTACATCCTGCTACTGGTTTTTATATCGTAGGTATGGTACAATGTCACAATCTGCATTTGCATACGGCTACATTTGTGAATTGTAAATATGCAGATTCGAATCGTCGTGCATCGATTTCGAACATTGTAGGTTATTCAGGCGAGAATTTATCTTATCAGTGTGAAACAAATGCCGTTTTGTACTAATTAATTGATGCTCTACAACTTTGTAATTGAAAATTTTGCTCTATTTTTTTTCGTTTTTGATTTGCAATGGCTAACTTCCGCATTTCGCCACTAGGGGCGCTGCTATCGGTTGCATTCGATCGGGCGTAAACTATACCTTTATCTCACTTGCATAACTGTACCTCTCTCTGTTTGCAAGTTATTCCAGGCTAAAGGGATTTTCCTATGCTCCCTCAGAGGCAACTTTAAATCTTTTGGGGACCTAGGCGCTAAACGATTCTGGGGCCTCTCCTTCCCCTTCTTATCGCCTCAGAAATTTTCATCCGTCAGATTAACACAAAAAAAAAAGTAAAGTCAAGAAAAATGTTTTGGCGCTTTTTGAAATGTGATTCTATCATAAATTATTAGGACGTTTTGTCAGAAACAGTGCTAATGTAATCAGTTTGACTGTTCGCGCACATTGAACTTTTTGTTTTTACAGATATTTCAAAAATTATTTTTGTGGCTAATTGGAAATCAAAGGCCACTAAGTTTGGCACTTTAAATATCCCATATTCTTTGTGAATTTACGACTAAGGGCTGTCAAAGCCAAACATCCACGAAATTAAAGTTCTCTTGTGAAGAAATATTTTTGTGCCTCTCAGATTAGGCTTACCAGTTCTTTCTCAAATACTTAAATTTTCGAATCAGTTCATTAATTTTCTGCTAGAGGTACTGAAAGACAATAAATGTGGTTTTCACAGATTCTTCAAAAATTAATTTTCCAAATGATAGGACATAAAATTTTATTAAATTTTGGCCATTTTAAATTTCAGTACCAGTTCATAAATTTCCCTCTAGTTCTGGAATTGGAAATCTAAATTTAATAAATTTCAGCTTTACGCTACGAGAGACCATTTTGGTTATGGCAAAAGTTCTTTTTGAGTTTGATACGTTTGGCAAAACTGGCTACATTAGTACATCTTCAGTTGCTATAGTTACTTGGCAAATTTAACGCCAAGGGCGCTGAAAATGTAGTTTCGCTAAATTTATCAATACATTTGGTATAAATTGTCATGAAACTGGAATAAGTTTCAATTACAAAACATGCCCTCTCCATTGCTTCAGCTTTAGAAAATCACCTTGTTTTTACGTTATGAGCAAATTAGTCAAATTAGTAGGCAACGAGCATAGTATCCAGCAAAAATAAAATACTTGAAGACACTGGCAACCGGAAAAGTCCTCCACGTTACAAAATACGAGTAAATTTCAATTTGTGCAGAGTACTTCGCTTAAAAAGGGTGGATAACTTTTCGTGGAGGAGTTTTCTTGTGGCGAACGATTCTCTAAATCGAAGAGATTCAGCCGTCCATGTCATAGACAAATGTCACGGACCATAAAAGTTGAACAGTAAGAATTTCATCAGTCAGTGCAAAAAAGCGAGAGTGTGAAGAGTTTCTTGAAAACATTTTTCCTTATTACTTTCATCAGAAAATTGAGGTCTGCGTTTTCCTTTATTATATCAAAAAGATGCGTAAGATTTCCTTTATACCTCCACCGCAGTTAACAGAAGCCTAAGGATTAAGTGCAAAAGATCCATCTTTAAAATGGAAAAGTAGGAACCATAGTTTTTTTGAGTAAGAGTATCATTGAAACTTTTATTGGCTGCCCAGGTGGCGCAGTGGTCTAAGCGCTGGCTTATGACCATTCGTCCGAGATGGTTCCGGGTTCAGATCCCGGTGAAGCATGGATGTTGTGTTTGTCTTACGGCACTGGCTCTCTCCTTTCCCTGGAACCAGTAACCCTAAATTAGGGACGGGCGGCTGCTTATAGTCCATTGAGTTGCTCACGGTGGTCGTTAAACCTTCAATTAAAAAAAAAATTATTGCTTTTTCAAATGTTAATTTGTTGTCAATTTCAGGAATAGAAAAGGTGAAAATATTTGATAATTATCAGTATTAAGCTAGCGGAGGAGAAAGCAATAAGAAAATGTTATTGCAATACAACAGAAATTTCTTTTTTAACACTATTCAATAAGAAAAAGATAAACAGTGCAACATTTTCGAATTTCCTTATTTTGTAGCCTAAGCACACACATTCTGTGACAAAAAAAAAAAAAAAAGAACGAAGCACCCCAAAAAAGTCCTTTGATCCTAATGAAACTGCATGCAAGTACCTCAGGGCAGATTATGCAAATGATTAATTAAAAAATAACGACCAATGACTAAATAGCGGCCCGCGACAGAGCATGGGAGCCGCGTCGAGAAGGGTATATCAAGAACAAAGGGCAACACAACAGGTTGTAGAATGCGTCGATGTACCGGACAATTGTAACAGCAAATTGCCGGTACATTAACCTCCAGACTGTGATGATGCCACGACAACGGATCCATACACACCACGAGAGGTCGAGTGGGTTTGTGAGAGGATATATAATTGGGCTGATAGAAGCCGGTTGGTCAAGTCGCCGTATCGCCAGGCATTTGGATCGAGAGACGCGGTAATCGGACGATATTGGCACCAATGGGTAGAACAGGGCACTACAATCCAGCAGCACACAAGCAGTGGACGGCCGAGAGTATCGGTGGAACGCGAGCTACTGCGAGAACCGCACGAACAGAATCGAATTCGTCGCTCTCAACAATCCGTGGCATGTTGCGTCGTTAACCGGTACAGAAGTGGCCATTCGGACCGTTGCCAGATGAGTTGCAGTACAGGGATTACATTCGATGAGGCCAATCCGCTGCTAACTACTGTTCAGAGAGCATCGCAGGCACCCGTTGCAGAGTTGTCTAACCTGATAGACGTGGGATAATGTCCAGTGATGTCATGTTGTCTTCAGTGATGAGTCATGGTTTGCACTTAGCGCCGATGACCAGCGCATGCATGTCTGGAGACGAGCCGACCAGCGCACAGATCCTGCTTTTACCGTGCAATGGCACAGGGCTCGGACATCCGATCTGACTGTCTAGGAAGCTATTTCCTACGATAGCTGGGCACCCTTCAAAGTCCTCCATGCTACCCTCACGGCTCAACGGTGCATCGACACATTCTACGATCTGTTGTGTTGCCGTTCCTGTAGCACATCACCGAGTAATTTTGCAACAGGATAATACCCGGCCACACACGGTACAGCTCTCCCGGGCCAGCCTCTTTAATGTTGACACCCTTCTAGGCCAGCTCGATCACACGCTTTCTCACCGATCAAACATGATGGGTCCCCACCTACACCCATCCCGGAATGTCAGCGAATTGGCCCACAATTTGGACACCATTTGGCATTCCATACCTCAGAACAGTATCCATATACTGTATGTGTCTCTGCCATGCTGGGTTTCTGCTTGTATCCGAGCGAGAGGTGGCGCTACAACTTACTGACTTCTTCTACTCATGCAACTGTTGTATTCAGATAAATGGCCCAACTGCTGTAAAATTGCAATCATTTCATCTCCTATACATGTACATTACACATGCCAATTTTCATCTTGATTGAATGATTCCTTCTGGGTGCTTCATTTTGTTGTTGTTGTTTTTTCTCCTTTCTTTCTTTTTAGTGAAGATTGTATTAGCTACTTTGGTTTAGGGTGGTGTAGGAATATTAGGGCTGAGGAAGAACTTGAATATACTACCCCAGAGAAAATAGGTAGTAAACAGCTAACACCCCGAATTATCAGGACAGTTTCTACAATCGCTCTTCGTTGCAGCTCAGGAAAGACAGGTAAAAAGTTCCAACACAGATATTTTTCCTTGGCTGGAAGTCATATGAAAGTAATTTATATCACAGCCAGCTAAGTATTCACCTTAAACAATGAAAAGTGTGAGAAGCGTCAATCCTCGTTTCACCTACACTAAAAGGAAGGCTAAGTTATTTTAACAGTTCCTTTCAAAACAAGTACATCGATAACAATTCGAAAATTTAAAATGAGAAAGTAAATTATCAATTGACAATAAAGTGGTCACTTTAAGGATTGATTTATTTCGGTCCGTGAAAAGCAAAACAAAACTAGCAATCCAATTATATGTTTTCGGGGCCCTTCAAGCTCTGGAGCCCTAGGTGCGCGCTTAGTGCGCCTTGTGGGGAATCCGCCTCTGTGCACCCTGTATAGTGTGGCAGAAATATTCCTCTCATAATTGTGGAAAATACGTCACGATAATTAACACAGCAATCAGACATATCTGAATTAACTGTATTTATTGTTCTTTGCATAATATCAATCACATCAGAAAACTTGAAAATTTCATCGCCCTGGAGCGTGAATCGAACCTGCATCTCTTAATTACTGTATAAATATGCATAAAAGTGTGGTACATAGTAGCATAAAAGTATATGTATAAAAGTATGCTACTCGAACGGTAATCGGGAGATGCGGGTTCGATTCCAGCTCCAGGGGGATGAAAAGTTTTCTGATGTGATTGATATTATGTGAAGAAAAGTAAATACAGTCAATTCAGAGATGTCTGATTGCTGTGTTAATTATCATGACCAACTGTACATGCTGCCGCCAAAAGAAGCAGTTTAACCTTTTAATATCTTTTAACTATTGAATAAAAAAAACATATAATGAACTGAGATATAGATTTAACAATTCAGTTGTACCTAAAAGTTCCTGAAACTTACATGATATAAAACGGTTTTCATAACTTGAAGCTTATTTACATTGAACAATATACATAAAAGTATGCTAAGTAAGTTCTGAGTTGTTCAAACATAGTCGTAGCAAGGGGGCATACGCCCCCCAACTTAAAAAGTAAAAAAGTAATAGCTAGTCATTCGCCTTTTAAATGTTATAAAATGTTACATACAGCCATTTACGACTGCTTTCCAGCAGTCATTCCATGCACAATAGCATGCAGTCATCTGATGATGGTTTCCATCATCAGATAACTGCATGGGGTGCTTTGAAAGGCATATTTTTTCATGCTCATTAGGGTGAATCAATGCAAGCCTAGCACAACTAGTAGTTTTGGATATATTAGGCATGTAAGAAATCTAAGTTATGGCACTAGTGGCAATTGAACAGGAGCGTTTTCAAAGAAACTCCAACCCCCACCCCGAAAAAATTAGCTTTTATTTTCCCCCTCCCCCATTTTTGGTCATGCTATGCCTATGTGTTCAAATATTTATTTTAGTCAAAAAGCAGCAAATTTAAGTGTATGTTTAGAAGCAACATTTTTAAAAAATACATAAATACCACCATTCCACATAGATTTTTGATAAATGATAATGAAATAAGTGCATGCGAGAAAAAGAAAGCTTGAAAATCAAACATACAGATTTTAATAAAAGCAAATTTCAAAGTAAAAAAAAAAAAAGCTTGACATACTACATCAGCCAAACATATGAATAAAACATAGCTTTTCACTAACATGAATATATGAAACCAATTCATTACCTTGAACCTTTCAGGCAAAGCTCTTAATAGTTGAACTTTAATAGCCAGGCCAATCAATGTTGCCATGCTGCAGTGAGGAATAGTAGGAGTAAATTCAACTGACACATCATTTTTGTCATCATCAACCTATGAAAGGGGGTTCACGATTAATAATTCTTACAAAATTATATTCCAAATTGAATTAAGTGGCATAAACACATAGCACTACAGAACATTAGAGGATTAATATGAAGGTAAACAGGATACAAGAATTGAAACAACAGTATTTTGGTGTGTTAAGGAAATAACTTTTGCTTTCCAAAAATTCAAGAAACTAATGATTAAATATTGTCTACCCATCTGAATTTCCTTTAATTCTCTTTACTTCATGTTTCTACAGTATGCAATATGCCATGAAATAGAAATCAATGAAGAAATAATCTTCACATATACACAATATAGGCACACATAAGGCATGCTTATAAACTCAATATTAGCCTCCACCTTACTGACAACATTTTGCCTCACATTACACAACTGCAACACATCTTCATTCCTCACACAATCAGAGCATGTCTTGCCCCCCCCCCCCCCGCAAGTAATGCGCCTCTCCAACACACAAATGTCTCCTATGTCTCTTCTGCAGTAACCAGGTTTTACTGCCATACATCAAAGTAGGAACCAGAGTTGCATAAAAATAAAATGTATCTGCGTACACAACCACTAAAACAGAAATCTTGCTGCAAACCCGCGAAGTTCGAATCATGATAACAAAAGATAATTTAAAGAAAAATTAATAAAACAATAAATAATAATTAGAACATTGCAGATTCCAATGAGGACAAAATAAATACAGTACATTACAATTGAATGTGCAGCAATGTGTGTGAAATGGAGCTTTATGGCAAAATATTAAAAGGACTATGAACCTCATGAAAACAAGAGACTTATTAAAGAAATTTTTGTATCCATAAAAGCAGTTTCATTAATGAACCTTCAAAAATTATAAATAGCATTTTCTACAACTTAATTCAAATAGTAGATTTGCAAAATACACGAGGAAAAGATTTGAATTTAATAACTGGAAACTGAAAAAGGAACCTGGCTACAAACTTTAAAAATGTTCCGTATAAACAAAACTTTTGATACAGTTCCTATACATTGAGAACAGGCCTTGATAAAATCTAGAGCCAGAAGCATCTGTAAAAACAAGATGTGAAAAAAAGTGAAAGTTCAAGTTAAAATAGGATTAAGTATATTAATCTCACTAAAGCCTTGAGTAAGTGTTTTAATTGCGGTAAATAACATTTTCAGTTGTTTTTAATGTACAAGCAAAAACTATCTGCAAAATCTGCTAATAATTTGGAAACAATCCGCGTGCAGATTACGCATGTACGTCTACATTCTCCTACTCTGGTAGGAACATAATTACGCTTTCATATACAGTCATTTCGAACTTTCTTGACCATCACTCCTATGAAATCTTTCTAAAGCAGCTATGACTTTCAAAGAATTCACTTGCCTACTAATTTAAACATCTAATTTGTTCTCTCTTTCATATATGCTTCCCAAATATACCAACTCATTCACCTGGTCAATCACTGTGTCATTTAGATTTATTTTGCATTCAGGGTGATTCCATGATAAATCAAACAGTCACTCAACCTGACCATTTAAAATTTCAATGAAACCTTCAGGGATCATTCTCCCCAGTGATATAAATGAGAATATATTTTAAAATTTTTTTATCTCATTG
Source organism: Macrothele yani (assembly GCA_039090855.1). NCBI lineage: Eukaryota > Metazoa > Arthropoda > Arachnida > Araneae > Macrothelidae > Macrothele > Macrothele yani. The sequence goes on along the minus strand of CM077027.1, from coordinate 15,132,515 downwards.
GGTTTTCACGTAATTAATGATTTTTTTTTTTTAAATTGTCGTTTTTTGGCTTGCATAAACTTTTTCAATCTTGAATTTCTCAACTTCTATAAGGCCTAGAGAGTTGTTTGACCCCTCATTTTAAAGAGAATTTCTTAAGTTTTAATTTGATATGAAACTTCACTATGCCTGGTGAAAAAAATTTTTAATTAAAAAAAAAAAATATTTTTAAGTTTTTTTTAAATTTGCTTTTTAAAATTAAAAATATATATATATGTTTTTTTTTAATATTATAAGATTTAAATACTAAAACTTTTAGAGTGGGATCTCAATGGGATCAGGAGTTATGGTACCAATGGTACTGTTTTAAATACCAGTTAGGGCTACATTTCTACCTTTAACTTTTGCAAGGTAAAAATAAAAAAAAAAATACATTGCTTATAAGGTAACCAATTTACATCCTAATGTAAATTGGTTACTTTATAGCCAATTTACCTTTATTTACATTAGGGTCTATTTCAGATAATGGTTTACTAAACCCTGCAACGGTAGCCCTAGTCAAAGAATTCTATCAAAATGATGAGGTTAGTCGTCAAATGCCTGGTAAAAAAAGACTGTTTCAGTCAAAAAAGATGGCAAACGTGTACATGTTGAAAAGTATTTAATTCTAAGTACATTAAAAGAATCATATGTACTATTTAAAAAGCATTACCCAGATCAGAGAATTGGAATTTCTAAATTTTGTGAGCTTCGTCCCAAGCATTGTGTTCTTCCTGTGTCCAGTGAGACACATTCTGTGTGCGTTTGCACAATACATCAGAATGCCAAATTAATGATGGCTCAGTGTAAAATACCTGAATTGACATATGGTGAACTCCCTATTAAAACATACAAAGATGTAACAAGCAATATAATTTGCAAAACGCCAACATCTAAATTTTACTTCGCAAATTCTGTTAATTGCCCAGGAAGTGATGATTTGAAGGCTCGGTTTGAAGAAGCTTTTGAGCTTAGTAGCACTGAAAATGTGAGTTTCAAACAATGGATGCAGATTGATAACAAGTATGTCCTGGAAACTATTATAAAACCACAGAATAGTTTTGGGATTATTTGCAAGTTTCAGAGTTTGCCAAAACTTTTAAGACACTCTTTCATTGCTACTCAACAGTCTTCCTATTTGTGACACTTGAAAGGAAATCTACCTCAAAACCAATGCACTGATGAGGAAACCAAAAAGTTGGCACACCTGAGCTTAGTTATTCTTTCCGATTGTATGGTGCATGATACAGTTGCTGTTCATTTGTTTAAACGTCTCATGATTGACTTTCTTAAACAGAATCTGCCCCATAAACCCAAAAAGCTGAATTACTTTTCAGATGGAGCATCATCACAGTAGAAAAACAAATAAAACTTTCTCAATCATGAGAAAGATTTTGGCATCAAATCCATCATGAGAAAGATTTTTGCATCAAGGCGGAATGGAACTTTTTTGCATCGTCACATGAAAAAATGCATGTGATGGTGTCGGAGGAAATGTTAAACGATTAGCGGCATTAGCCAGTCTACGAATGGTCTACAATGATCAAATTATGACCCCCGCCAACTTTTTGATTGGGCTAAAGACAATATTGTCAACATAAGTTTTTTTGTATTCCACTACAGACGAATACGAGGCAGAGGAAAAGACCTTGAAGAGTAAGTTTGAAGCAGCAACAACAAAAAAGGGTACTCAACAATTTCACAGTTACAGTCCTGTGAATGAGACTAGAGTTTTAGTGAAAAGCTACTCATTTTCAGAGGAATCAAGTGTAGAAATAGTTTCAGCTGATGACACTGATGATGATCTGGACATTAATGACATTGTTGGCTTTATTACATGCCAATACTCAGACAAGTGGTGGTTAGTTGTGTGTTGGGAATAGAAGGAGATGAAGTAAAAATAAGTTTTTTGGAACCACATGGCCCTTCTCCATCTTTCAAATACCCACAATTTACTGACATACTAGTTGTGCATAAAAGTGAGGTTTTAACAAAAGTTGATCCTACAACAGCTACAGGAAGAGTTTATTGACTTACAGACTCAGAAACCAGAAAGGCAAACAAGAAAGTATTTTATCATATATTCATACAGCATTGCAAATGTCATCTAGCTGCTTAATTATTTACGTGCTATTTAGACATAATCTATATTTTGAGGTTACTCACCTTTATTCCCAAAATCTTTTAGGAGTGAAATACTTTTAAAAAGCACCAATCACTTACCCTAAAGATCATGGTAATTTCTATCGACTACACACTTCCAGCACGTCAATTATAGTAATGTTGTTGGCCTTCAAAGGTTTACAGACATCTTGCTTACGATTCCTTCTTCCGGGGATGAAACATCATTTATTTATTTTTAAGCCATATGAGATGTAACTATAAGCTTGTCAATTCCATAAAAACCACACAAGCATACTACTCATTCATACACTTCAATTAAAAAACTATGTACATATTTACACAACCTTACATTCCTAGGTGGTTAAGCCTTTGTCAACTGTGAGTAACAAAATGCTCCATCTGTTTCAAAACCCCTGCCACTCCCAATGCAAGTGTCACACTCATTCAGCCCCTCACACACAATCCTCTAGCGCTTTCAACAGTTTACTGTCGTCATCAGGAGGCAGTGGGCGGGTGAGACACACCTGCCTCAACAGTTTACTGTCATCATCAGGAGGCGGGTGAGACACACCTGACTCCTGATCACAACAGTAAACTGTTGAAAGCGCTAGAGGATTGTGTGTGAGGGGCTGAATGAGTGTGACACTTGCATTGGGAGTGGCAGGGGTTTTGAAACAGATGGAGCATTTTGTTACTCACAGTTGACAAAGGCTTAACCACTAGGAATGTAAGGTTGTGTAAATATGTACATAGTTTTTTAATTGAAGTGTATGAATGAGTAGTATGCTTGTGTGGTTTTTATGGAATTGACAAGCTTATAGTTACATCTCATATATGGCTTAAAAAAAAAAAAAAATACGATGTTTCATCCCCGGAAGAAGGAATTGTAAGCAAGATGTCTGTAAACCTTTGAAGGCCAACAACATTACGATAATTGACGTGCTAGAAGTGTGTAGTCGATAGAAATTACCATGATCTTTAGGGTAAGTGATTGGTGCTTTTTAATAGTATTTCATTTATGAATTGCACATAAACTATGTGCACTTTGCAGGGTTTTAATACCTTAAAAGTGCAAATATAATAATCTTTTAGGAGGTTTTCATCTCTACACATTTCTAACACGTCTTTTTTGGTTAGAGACAAAAACCTCCTAAAAGATTTTGTAAATAAAGGTGAGTAACCTCAAAATATAGATTAAGAAATTATTTGTTAAATTAAAGAATTAAGATGTCACTATTTTGGCCTAACTACAACTCTGAGTGCTAACTAGAAAATACTTTTATTAATTTTACCAGGTAAAACTTTTAGCCTGTTGGGACTATCCCTTGTTTTATGTTTGACTATGTATTAGTATGATGTATTATGTAGATTTTAAAACTCAGTGTCTGTTATCATGTAAACACACTAAAACTAGAATTATAATCCATTATTACTTGTACAGTAACTTTAAGTGTTTTGGCATAGCTCCCGATCCCACTCTAAAAGCTTCAGGATTTAAAGCTTATAATATTACAAAAAACAATTTTTTTTAATTTTTAAAAAACACTATCTTAATTTTGTTTTTCATCAAGCATGGTCATGTTTCATATCAAATTAAAACTTATGAAATTCTCTTTAAAATGAGGGGTCAAACAACTCTCTAGGCCTTATAGAACTTGAGAAATTCAAGATTGAAAAAGTTTATGCAAGCCAAAAAATGACAATTTTTAAAAATTAATTACATGAAAACCCAATGAGATAAAAAAAATTATTCTCATTTATATCATTAGGGAGAATGATCCTTGAAGGTTTCATTGAAATTCAGCACTAACAGTTTCTAGCTCAAAATCCTTAACTTTGGATTTTTTCCTTATTTACACTTAGTTTGAATTTCATACAAACTTCATACATCTGAAACATACTCTGCAACTCACTACTACTGCTCTCTGCCAACATGACAGTGTCATCAGCATACAACAATCTGCGCACATGAATATTACCAAGACATAAACCAGTATTGTCCATTTAGGCATCACATGTACATAAATACCCAGTCGAGTCACATTATTGTGACCAACTCCTACTTTTGACATTAACAGCGCATAGCCAATGAATGAAGGCATGTGTCATGAGCTGCCTTGGAGGGTATACAGTTACGGAAAAATTAATAGCAACTCTGGAAATTTCCGACGTTTTTGGGTTTTCAATATTGCTACAAAAGTAAATATGCAGATAATTCTCACACTATATATATCATTTTAAAGCACATTTCATGCAGAAGCCAACTCAGTTTACAGAATGGGAATATCTTTAACAGAACTCAATTTATGAGCAGAAATGTGCAGCGAAGGAAGTACACTTCTTTATGTGAAATGTCATCGTCGTTGCTACAAGCCAACGGAACTTGCTTGTACGTCCGAGTACAGGCGCTATGAAAGGCAGGCGAAGTGCGTGGAGTTATTCCAGACATTTTCGCAGTGCGCATAGGTCGTTGCATTGGTGACTGTGTAGTCGTTACTCCTGTGGACTGCAGTGCAAATCTGAAGTTTAGAGTACATTTCGTTTATTCTGTGCAAACTGTGTTGCAGTTATGGAAAGATTAGGTGATATTTCACCATGAAAAGCTTCGCGAAAAGTGATTGTAAGTGAACTCGGCAAAAGCAATGCAGAAATTGCCCGGATAACAGGGGTGCACAAGAGTACAGTTGGACGGCAGCTGGTGAAGATCCATGATGTGGATGGAATCAGGAATGGCAGGCTAGATAAATGTGGCCGAAAAATGAAAACAACTCCTAGAAGTAAAACACGTGGAAATGGTCATGTCTGCAAAACAGGTTCGTCTCGTCAACAGTTCTTGCCAAAGAATTGCGGGAGAACTGTACTGTTGTTTGTCAGTGAGGAACAGGTTACGTTCTATGGATCTGACGTCTCATAGGGCGGTAAAGAAGCCATTGCTAACCAATGTTAAATGCAAGAAACGTTTAGAATGGGCAAAGGAACATAAGGAGTGGAACACTGATAGGTGGCGTCAAGTGTTATTTAGTGATGAAACAAAATTGAACATTGACGGTAACGATGTGGGGTGCCGAGTGTTTCGACGAAATAACGAGGCTGTACATCCTTCTTGCACACTTAAGACAAGAAAGTATCCGTGCAGTGTTGTGATTTGGTGATGTTTTGCTGCTGCTGGAGTGGGCAGAATCCATGTGTGTGAAAGCACTGTTAATGCACAGGTGTACAAAAGTATCCTCCAGGACAAGATGGTGCCTTCAGGACGTGATTTGTTCCACGGTCAGCTATACATCTTTCAGAACAATTCAGCCCCATACCACCTAGCAAAAATCATTAAAAGCTTATGTGACGTCTTTAGGCAATGTTGTGCCACTTCCTTGGCTTGGTAATTCGCCAGACAAGAATCCAATTGAGAATTTGTGGCGCATTTTGAAAAGAAAAGTGTACGAACATCACCCCGACAAATAAAGTGGAACTGATTAACGCAATTACTGACGTTTGGCATAACTGTATTTCATCCGATATGTTGCATAAGTTGGTGTACTCCATGCTCAATAGGTGTGCAGCCGTTGTTAAATCAAAAGGTCACCCTAAGAAATATTAGGTAATTGTATTTGAATTTGAACATGTTACTTAGCCATGATTTCTGTTTCGCAGCACATTTTTGTTCCAAACTTGAGTTCTGTTAAGGATATTCCCATTCTGTAAACTGATTTGACTTCTGCATGAAATGTGCTTTAAAATTATATATATATATATATATATATTGTGAGTATTATCTGGATATTTACTTTTGTAGCAACACCGAAAACCCAGAAACGTCAGAAATTTCCAGAGTTGCTATTAATTTTTCCGTAACTGTATAAGGTGTGGTGTAGACATTCTGAAAACCTATCACTTGTTGCTGTCATGGATAAAAGAAGCGATTTATCAGATTTGCAAAAAGGGATGATTATTGGCTTTCGGGACAATGGTGGCAGTATTTCTGAAACAGCGCAGTTTGTGAACTGTTTGTGTGCTGCTGTGGTTAAAGTGTATCGTGATTGGAGAAATGGCACCATTGCGAATAAGCAACATGAAAACTGCAGAGCACCACGTGCCATTGATGCGAGAGGTGAATGTCGGCTTGAAAGGTGTGCGAGGGCCGATCAACACGCTACAGTGAGGCAACTCACTGGCCGAATGAACCAGGGAGCTAACGGAAGTGTGTCTAAAATGACAGTTCAGTGAACCCTACTGCGTATGGGACTCTGACGCAAATGGATGGTCACTGCCCCTATGCTAACAAAGGTGCATCGGCAGTAAAGGCTTACATTTGCACGGCAGTATCGGAATTGGACCTCCGCTGACTAGCAAAGGATTGTCTTCTGCTTCATCAAACGGACCAGCGTTGGCCTATGAGGCGAGAAACATCAGAGAACAAACACTCTTCAACCATTGCTGGAAGAACACAAGCTGGTGGGGGCAGTGTTATGGTCTGGGGCTTAGGCGTAACTAGGGGGAGTCGGAAGGGGGAGTCAGGGCCCCTCCAGATTTTCAGAGTCGGGGATCCCAATGTAAAGGATCCTCCCGAAATTTTTGGGGAATATAATGATAAAATGTACTTTTTTATGACGTGAACCAACTAAATTTAATAATAGAAGATTGTGATTTTTCGTATAATGCAAACACATGTATAATGTGTACATATTAAAATAGCGATATCGATTCCTAATAAGCAAAGTCAGCTGTACAACTTTGTCATTTATATTTCTGCCCTGTCTATCATAGTTTTACAGTTGTGTTTGCCAAGTTCCACAATTCACCAACAGAGGCACCTATGTTGTGCCCATTAGATCACGCCTCAGCAACAGCTTTGCTCCTGCGTTTGTGTCTGTAGGGGGGGGGGTCCCAAACTATCTTATACAGTATGTATATATTATATATATATATATCATCATCATCATTGTCAACCATTATCAATCCACTGCTGGACGAAGGTCTCCCCAAGTTTCCTCCACAACGGTCTGTCTTGTGCCAGTCTCCTCCATATCACCCCTGCATACTTTCGAATTTCATCCACCCATCTCCCATGTGGTCTTCTTCTGGGTCTTTTCCTGTCCCTTGGAATCCAATCTAAAATTTCGGCTGTCCATCGATGATCTGTCCTTCTGGCAGTATGTCCAGCCCATTGCCATTTCAGGGATTTAACTCTGATCATGATGTCTTCCACTCTTGTCATTTTCGGATCCACGAGTTCCTCTTCTTATCTCTCCTGGTTACACCAAGCATGCACCTCTCCATGCTTCTTTGAGTTGTCTGCAGCCTTTGTATGTCTCTTTTAGTTAAGGTCCACGTCTCTGCACCATACGTAAGCACTGGAAGGATGCATTGATCAAACACTTTTCTTTTAAGACATAATGGCATATTGCTCTTGAAAATTATGCTGTTTCTTCCAAAAGCTCTCCAGGCAAGTTTTGTACGCCGATTAATTTCTTCATCAATGTGACCCTCACTTGATATCTGCTGTCCAAGATAAACGTACGTGTCTGTTATCTCCAGCTTTTTCTCCATCAATCGATAAATCTTCATTTCTTGTAAAAGCATTGAACATCACTTTTGTCTTCCGAAAGTTCATTTTTAATCCCACTTCTTTACTCTTGTCAGCAAGTTCCTGGATCATACTCTGCAGCTCTGATGAACTAGTTGCAAAAATGACTACGTCATCAGCAAAACGAAGGTGAGTTAGATAATCTCCATTAATCTTTATCCCCTTGTTTTTCCCAGCTCAGTGACTGAAAAACACCCTCCAATGTGGCATTAAAAGAGCTTCGGAGATATGGTGTCACCTTGTCTCACTCCCTTTCCAATTTTTATGTGTGTTGTATTTTCAAACAGCCGAATCTTTGCACTTGCATTTTCATAGATGTTATTAATAATATTAATGTATGCATCTTCAATACCGCAGGTTTTTCAGAGCCATTGAAACTGCTGATGGTTTCACCGAATCAAAGGCTTTTTCATAATCGATAAAAGCCATGCACAATGGAAGTTCATATTCCCTCGCTCTTTCAATTAGTTCTCTCAGCACATGGATATGATCTATTGTGCTGTAGCCACTCCTGAATCCAGCTTGTTCTCTCGGTTGAGCCATGTCCAGTGTTACCTTCAAGCGGTGTGAAAGAACTTTAGTGAAGATTTTATAAACTACTGATAGGAGGCTGATAGGTCTGTAGTTTCGAGATCCTCAATGTCACCTTTCTTATGTAGCAGGATCATTGTAGCGGTGTTCCAATCCTCAGGAATCTTTCCTTCATTAAGGCATCGAGTGAAAATTTGGGCGAGTACTGTTTCGATTTCTCCACTTGCTTCTTGTATGATGTCTACAGTAATTCCATCTTCTCCTGGAGCTTTTCCCCGCTTCATGTTCTTGATTGCATGTGCAACTTCTGCTGGAAGGACTGGAGGAACTCTGGTACTGGTATCTTTCATGATGTCTGGAGTGCATGTATCATCCCTTTCATATAATTTGGAGTAGAAATCTTTCACTCTTGTCAAAATTTCGCCTCTATTTCTTGTTACAGAACCATCTTCTTTTCTCAGTGCCATAATCTGTTTTCTTCCCTTACTGAGATGTCCCTTTGCTATCTTTAGGCTTTGGTTGTTTTCAATTGCTTTCCTCACTAGTTCACAGTTGAATTTTCTTACGTCTTCAGTGATACTTTTTCGTACTGTCTTGCATAGCTCTATATATTCCACTTTGGAAGTCGCATCTTCTTTAGTTGTCCTCATCTCTCTTCTTTTTCGCATCAACATTTTCGTTTTTCCTGATAATTTATTTACATGCAACTTGTTCTTAGACCCAGCTAATTTTGTTGCTGTTTCCATAAGAGCTTTGGTTACTTTTCTGTTAACTTCAGAGATGTCCACTTCTTCCGATGTTAGGCCTTCTAAAGCAGAGAACCTGTTCTTCAGTTCCAACTTGAAGGTATTATGGTGTTTTTTAAGGTTGGTTATGTCAATAGATTTTGTTTGTCTTATGAGCTTGCCACGTTCAAGTTTAGTGTTGAGGTGCATCTTACATCTCACCAATCTATGGTCACTACCTGTGTTGAACTTGTTTAGCACACTGCAGTCTTCTATGACGAATTTTTTGTTACACATAATAAAATCAATTTCATTTGTCGTCCCATTTGGATGTCTCCATGTCCATGTCTCCATGTCCATATATATATATATATTACCTAACTCACCTTCGTTTTGCTGATGACGTAGTCATTTTTGCAACTGCCCCATCAGAGCTGCAGAGTATGATCCAGGAACTTGCTGACAAGAATAAAGAAGTGGGATTAAAAATGAACTTTCAGAAGACAAAAGTGATGATCAATGCTTTCAGAAGAAATGAAGATTTATCGATTGATGGAGAAAAGCTGGAGATAACAGACACGTACGTTTATCTTGGACAGCAGATATCAAGTGAGGGTCACATTGGTGAAGAAATTAATCGGCGTACAAAACTTGCCTGGAGAGCTTTTGGAAGAAACAGCATAATTTTCAAGAGCAATATGCCATTATGTCTTAAAAGAAAAGTGTTTGATCAATGCATCCTTCCAGTGCTTACGTATGGTGCAGAGACGTGGACCTTAACTAAAAGACATACAAAGGCTGCAGTCAACTCAAAGCAGCACAGAGAGGTGCATGCTTGGTGTAACCAGGAGAGATAAGAAGAGGAACTCGTGGATCCAAAAACATGACATGAGTGGAAGACATCATGATCAGAGTTAAATCCCTGAAATGGCAATGGGCTGGACATACTGCCAGAAAGACAGACCATCGATGGACAGCCGAAATTTTAGATTGGATTCCAAGGGACAGGAAAAAACCCAGAAGAAGACCACATGGGAGATGGGTGGATGAAATTTGAAAGTATGCAGGAGTGACATGGAGGAGACTGGCACAAGACAGACCGTTGTGGAAGAAACTTGGGCAGACCTTCGTCCAGCAGTGGATTGATAATGGTTGACAATGATGATGATGATATATATATATATGTTCTATAAAGAAGATACCTAAGCAAAAAAATACATATATAATTTTGACTCACACCTAATACAACATAGAAAAGGTTATGTATCTACCTGTGTGAGTAAAAGGAGAAAAGATAAAAAAATAAAATAAAACAACTGAATGTAGAAGGTGTCGAGAATACTGAGCCTTGGCTTTATCAAGGACCAGCAAAAACTCTGCATTTTCTCACTTCCACAAAGACCTAGTTGGAAATGGGTTTCTGCAAGGCCATAGATGCAAGTAACATTCCCACCTAAAATAGTTTAAAATATATATATATAAGTCATGTCCTCCGTAGAGTAGCATGACCTAGCACTAGTTAACAATTTCGCTTGCATCCATTAACCTTCATGGCCCGACCCATGCTCTTCATCTGTTACTATTAAACAGAGAGAAGAAGATTAAAGAGAACTCAAGCTGTGAGAGTGACATAATAAATAGAAATGATTTTCAGCTATAACGAAATTCCAAGTTCGTTTGAGAGAGAATTTAAACCTGAAAAACAATGCAAAAGAAATCCAAATTTTACATTGCAATTAAAAAAGGAAATGTTAATTTATAACAAACAGATTTTTGAAAGAAAACTTGAGACTAAAACCCCCTACTCTACAACTTATGACAGCACGAAAACGAGAATAAGTTAAAGATAATAATTAACTAAAGAAAACTTTGTGAAAGTTATATACCTTAAACAGTTAGTTGCAATATGTGCGTACATATATATATATATATGCAAAAAAGAAGAGAGATGAGGACAACTAAAAAAGATGTGACTTCCAAAGTGGAATATATAGAGCTATGCAAGACAGTACGGAAAAGTATCACTGAAGACGTAAGAAAATTTAACTGTGAACTAGTGAGGAAAGCAATTGAAAACAACCAAAGCCTAAAGATAGCAAAGGGACATCTCAGTAAGGGAAGAAAACAGATTATGGCACTGAGAAAAGAAGATGGTTCTGTAACAAGAAATAGAGGCGAAATTTTGACAAGAGTGAAAGATTTCTACTCCAAATTATATGAAAGGGATGATACATGCACTCCAGACATCCTGAAAGATACCAGTACCAGAGTTCCTCCAGTCCTTCCAGCAGAAGTTGCACATGCAATCAAGAACATGAAGCGGGGGAAAGCTCCAGGAGAAGATGGAATTACTGTAGACATCATACAAGAAGCAAGTGGAGAAATCAAAACAGTACTCGCCCAAATTTTCACTCGATGCCTTAATGAAGGAAAGATTCCTGAGGATTGGAACACCGCTACAATGATCCTGCTACATAAAAAAGGTGACATTGAGGATCTCGGAAACTACAGACCTATCAGTGTAGTTTATAAATCTTCACTAAAGTTCTTTCACACCGCTTGAAGGTAACACTGGACATGGCTCAACCGAGAGAACAAGCTGGATTCAGGAGTGGCTACAGCACAATAGATCATATCCATGTGCTGAGAGAACTAATTGAAAGAGCGAGGGAGTATGAACTTCCATTGTGCATGGCTTTTATCGATTATGAAAAAGCCTTTGATTCGGTGAAACCATCAGCAGTTACAATGGCTCTGAAAACCTGCGGTATTGAAGATCCATACATTAATATTATTAATAACATCTATGAAAATGCAAGTGCAAAGATTAGGCTGTTTGAAAATACAACACGCAAAAAAATTGGAAAGGGAGTGAGACAAGGTGACACCATATCTCCGAAGCTCTTTAATGCCACATTGGAGGGTGTTTTTCAGTCACTGAGCTGGGAAAACAAGGGGATAAAGATTAATGGAGATTATCTAACCCACCTTCGTTTTGCTGATGACGTAGTCATTTTTGCAACTAGCCCATCAGAGCTGCAGAGTATGATCCAGGAACTTGCTGACAAGAGTAAAGAAGTGGGATTAAAAATGAACTTTCAGAAGACAAAAGTGATGTTCAATGCTTTTAGAATAAATGAAGATTTATCGATTGATGGAGAAAAGCTGGAGACAACAGACACGTACGTTTATCTTGGACAGCAGATATCAAGTGAGGGTCACATTGATGAAGAAATTAATCGGCGTACAAAACTTGCCTGGAGAGCTTTTGGAAGAAACAGCATAATTTTTAAGAGCAATATGCCATTATGTCTTAAAAGAAAAGTGTTAGATCAATACATCCTTCCAGTGCTTACGTATGGTGCAGAGACGTGGACCTTAACTAAAAGAGACACACAAAGGCTGCAGACAACTCAAAGCAACATGGAGAGGTGCATGCTTGGTGTAACCAGGAGAGATAAGAAGAGGAACTCGTGGATCCGAAAAATGACAAGAGTGGAAGACATCATGATCAGAGTTATATCCCTGAAATGGCAATGGGCTGGACATACTGCCAGAAGGACAGATCATCGATGGACAGCCGAAATTTTAGATTGGATTCCAAGGGACAGGAAAAGACCCAGAAGAAGACCACATGGGAGATGGGTGGATGAAATTCGAAAGTATGCAGGGGTGACATGGAGGAGACTGGCACAAGACAGACCGTTGTGGAGGAAACTTGGGGAGACCTTCGTCCAGCAGTGGTTTGATAATGGTTGACAATGATGATGATGATGATGATACATATATGGGATGTAAGGTCAGGTGATGCGTAACATCACAGCCTCTCCTTGACAAATGTCAACCGCACCTTCACGTGATGCATCCTGTTCCCACTAAAGGGGCTCTGACGACCGCCAATAGCGGTATAACTATACCATCGGGATTAGAGAAAATGCTATCCCACACTCACCAACCCGCTTGGCCAGCGTGGTGAGTTATGGCCAAACCCCTCCAAAATGACTCCACAACTTAAGTCTTCGCACTCAGTCTCCGGCAGCTGGAATGTACCTGGCCAAGGCAGCGGCCAGTGCGACATGAAGGCAGAGGGTGCTAAGAATCCCCGGAGGACCGTACTAGGCTGCCATCTGATGCTGACCTTGGCTACGTATAATGGACGCTCCCTATCTTCTGATTCAAGGCTTCTTGAATTGGAAGAGGAACTACAAAGGATCAAGTGGGACATCGTTGGGCTAAGTGAGGTAAGGAGAAAAGGAGAAGATCTCATTGAACTGAAAAGTGGACATCTCTTCTACTATCGTGGGACAGATACTGGCAGAACTAGTGGTGTTGGATTTATAATAAACAAGAAACTGAAGGATAAAGTTGTAGAAGTTGAAAGTTCCTCTGACAGAGCTGCACGACTCGTTATCCAACTCTCGAGAAGATACCAGGCTCAGATTATTCAAACTCAGATTATTCACCACAAGTCATCCCGAAGAAGAAATTGAAAAATTTTATGAGGAAATTCGTCATCTAAATAATGAAGGTAAGCAGCACTTGAAGATAATTATGGGAGATTTCAATGCAAAAATAGGGCAACGGCAACAGAATGAAACTTCAGTAGGTAAATTCGGTCACGGCAACAGAAACCAGCGTGGAAATACTCTCGTTGAGTTTGCAAAGGCAGAAGGGTTTTTCATCTTGAACTCCTTTTTCAAGAAAAAGCCACACAGGAAATGGACATGGAGACATCCAAATGGGACGACAAGTGAAACTGATTTTATCATGTGTAACAAAAAATTCATCACAGAAGACTGCAGTGTGCTAAACAAGTTCAACACAGGTAGTGACCATAGATTGGTGAGATGTAAGATGCACCTCAACACTAAACTCGAACGTGGCAAGCTCATTGTACAAACAAAATCTATTGACATAACCAACCTTAAAAAACACCATAATACCTTCAAGTTGGAACTGAAGAACAGATTATCTGCTTTAGAAGGCCTAACATCGAAAGAAGTGGATATTTCTGAAGTTAACAGAAAAGTAACCAAAGCTCTTATGGAAACAGCAACAAAATTAGCTGGGTCTAAGAACAAGTTGCATGTGAACAAATTATCAGGAAAAACCAAAATGTTGATACAAAAAAGAAGAGAGATGAGGACAACTAAAGATGTGACTTCCAAAGTGGAATACATAGAGCTATGCAAGACAGTACGAAAAAGTATCACTGAAGACGTAAGGAAATTCAACTGTGAACTTGTGAGGAAAACAACCAAAGCCTAAAGATAGCAAAGGGACATCTCAGTAAGGGAAGAAAACAGATTATGGCACTGAGAAAAGAAGATGGTTCTGTAACAAGAAATAGAGGCAAGATTTTGACAAGAGCGAAAGATTTCTACTTCAAGTTATATGAAAGGAATGATGCATGTACTCCAGACATCATGGAAGGTACCATTACCAGAGTTCTTCCAGTCCTCCCAGCAGAAGTTGCACATGCAATCAAGAACATGAAGCGGGGAAAAGCTCCAGGAGAAGATGGAATTACTGTAGACATCATACAAGAAGCAAGTGGAGAAATCAAAACAGTACTCGCCCAAATTTTCACTCCATGCCTTAATGAAGGGAAGATTCCTGAGGATTGGAACAACGCTATAATGATCCTGCTACATAAAAAAGGTGACATTGAGGATCTCAGGAACTATAGACCTATCAGCCTCCTATCAGTGGTTTATAAAATCTTCACTAAAGTTCTTTCACACCGTTTGAAGGTAACACTGGACATGGCTCAACCGAGAGAACAAGCTGGATTCAGGAGTGGCTACAGCACAATAGATCATATCGTCGTACTGAGAGAACTAATTGAAAGAGCGAAGGAATATGAACTTCCATTATGCATGGCTTTTATCGATTACGAAAAAGCCTTTGATTCGGTGAAACCATCAGCAGTTACAATAACTCTGATATCCTGCAGTATTGAAGATGCATACATTAATATTATTAATAACATCTATGAAAGCGCAAGTGCAAAGATTCGGCTGTTTGAAAATACAACACACATAAAAATTGAAAAGGGAGTGAGACAAGGTGACACTATATCTCCGAAGCTCTTTAATGCCACATTGGAAAATGTCTTTCAATCACTGAACTGGGAAAACAAAGGGATATTAGATTAATGGAGATTATCTAACCCACCTTCGTTTTGCTGATGACATAGTCATTTTTGCAACTACCCCATCAGAGCTGCAGAGTATGATTCAAGAACTTGTTGACAAGAGTAAAGAAGTGGGATTAAAAATGAACTTTCAGAAGACAAAAGTGATGTTCAATGCTTTTACACGAAATGAAGATTTATCGATTGATGGAGAAAAGCTGGAGATAACAGACACGTACGTTTATCTTGGACAGCAGATATCAAGTGAGGGTCACATTGATGAAGAAATTAATCGGCGTACAAAACTTGCCTGGAGAGCTTTTTGAAGAAACAGCATAATTTTCAAGAGCAATATGCCATTATGTCTTAAAAGAAAAGTGTTTGAGGGTCACATTGATGAAGAAATTAATCGGCGTACAAAACTTGCCTGGAGAGCTTTTTGAAGAAACAGCATAATTTTTAAGAGCAATATGCCATTATGTCTTAAAAGAAAAGTGTTAGATCAATACATCCTTCCAGTGCTTACGTATGGTGCAGAGACGTGGACCTTAACTAAAAGAGACATACAAAGGCTGCAGACAACTCAAAGCAACATGGAGAGGTGCATGCTTGGTGTAACCAGGAAAGATAAGAAGAGTAACTCGTGGATCCGAAAAATGACAGGAGTGGAAGACATCATGATCAGAGTTAAATCCCTGAAATGGCAATGGGCCGGGCATACTGCCAGAAGGACAGACCATCGATGGACAGCCGAAATTTTAGATTGGATTCCAAGGGACAGGAAAAGACCCAGAAGAAGACCACATGGAAGATGGGTGGATGAAATTCGAAAGTGTGCGGGAGTGGCATGGAGGAGACTGGCACAAGACAGACCGTTGTGGAGGAAACTTGGGGAGACCTTCGTCCAGCAGTGGATTGATAATGGTTGACAATGATGATGATACATAAATGGGGGGGATGGTTCGATCACTGCGTATGTGTGATCGGACCCCCTCAGATTTTGAAACATGGTTACGCCACTGGTCCGGGAAAAAGGGGCACTATGGACTGAATTCATTATGAATCCATCCCTGCAGACTAGAGGTGAGTTCGGGCGCAGTTTTGGGGGCCTGAGACTGCCCGCGTCCGAAGTCTTATAGTCCAAGCCCGAGGACTGTCTGCCATTTTTGTCATAGATTCTGAGCTCGAAGTAGATTTTTTCTTTTTTTTAGCTTTATTTTAGCAACTTTTTGCGAACTCTTGAAAATTTTAAATTGCTGTAAAAACTACCCAGTGCAGAAGGACATGAACAGTTTTGGTAGATCTAATTTAAACTATTTAATCAAGTCATTTTTTTTTTGCCGTATGTTATAAATTGATCCTAAACTTTCACGGGCCAACTGGAATCATAGCAAAAGTTCTATTTAGACCATTTTAACATCTAGTTTCATTTTCGTGCCTTCCATATTTTTATGTAATCTTGTTCCACAATTTATATGGCATCAACAAAAAGTATGTCCCAGTGACACTAACAATAACAATTTATAAATGCACTTCTTTACAGTATGTGGAAGTGTAACTGGTTTTAAATGTTGATCACAAAAAGCATCAGAAAACTTCAACGGCCCGTCGGTTTTTCTGGCTACTGTATAGTTTTACGAAGCAATTATGGAGAGAATTTAACCTTATGCGTAAACCGTCATGGGTAATCGAGACTAATCTTGGGTCTAATTTACGCCTTCAGAAAATCTTTTCATCGGCATCCTAAACATCTAATGGCAGCACCAGGAAACAAATGCTAGGTATCATAAAACTAGAGAATGGGAAAGTACTGTACATTGTTAGCTTAACTGGCTTTTTACTGTCTTCCAGACATCCATTCTCCTTTCTTTTATCCGATCGGAAAATCAGGGTGCATTTCAACCGTTCCCTTATCCCATTACTCTTTCTTACGTTTGCCGCCTGTCAGTTTCCTTTTACACCTCATATTACAAGTCAGGACCCCCACCCGCAGCCTACCCAGCTCTAACGTATTTTCTCTGGCTGGTCTGTCGCCGTTCTCTGGTGGCTGTCAGCCGACTTCACATGGATGGAACAACTGCATTGCCTAAAGGGACAAATTAAATGTCATTCACCCTCCTACAGATAGCCAAACAACAAACATAACTAAAACGACAACTTTCTGGCGGTGAGTGAGAACTGCTGCTGAAAAAAAAAAAAAGTTTTGAAAATAAAACCAATAACTATTTGATAAAACTGAACGGTAAAAAAAATCTACATATGGTAGCCCGAGCCTGACCAGAAGTTTTTAAAATGAAGCCCGAGCCCAGTTAGGGCCCGGGCTTTCGGGCTCGGTCTCAGCTCTACTGTATACCCATACATTACATATACCCATACATTCTCATTGTCTTCCTGGGGCGGGTGGGAACTTCCAGAATGACAATGCGATGTCTCATACAGCTAGAAATGTCCAAGAGTGGTTAGAACAGCACGATGAAGACTTCAAAGTACCTCCGTGGCCCCCTAATTTCCCAGACTTAAACCCAGTTGAGAATCTGTGGGACCACCTCAATCGTGTTGTTCGCCCTGTGGATCCTCCACCACACATCCTCCAGATGTCTGATGCACTGCAGTCAGCATGGCTCCACATGCCTGTGAACACCTTCCAGCACCTTATTGAGTCACTCCCAGCCAGTCTAGCTGTTGTCCGCACTGTGCACAGTGGTTACTCAAGATATTAGCTAGTGGTCCCAATAATGTGACTCGACCATGTATATTAAACAGCCATAGTGACATTACGCAACCTTGCCTGACTCCTGCACCAATAGAAAACCATTTCAATACACCATTCACTTGTACACATGCTCTACTGCCAGCATACATGGTCTTCACACCATTAAGTAGATTTCCAGTAACACCAGATTTATTCAGTACTTTTGACAAAAATATCCTATTTACCTTATCA
The DNA here is from genome assembly GCA_039090855.1 of Macrothele yani. NCBI lineage: Eukaryota > Metazoa > Arthropoda > Arachnida > Araneae > Macrothelidae > Macrothele > Macrothele yani. The sequence goes on along the minus strand of CM077027.1, from coordinate 15,114,456 downwards.
AAAGCTTCCGCTTTAAATCTAAAGGCAGCAAAAACTTTCTTACTAACAGACAGATACTTTTCAATTGTCATACATAATGCAAAAATTTAGTTAGTGCTGCCTTTACCAGGCATAAAACCACTCTGCACATTTGACACTTTCTATTAAATATAAAGGGTCAATATTGGAATTAGTAAGTAAGAAATTGAGCTCAAATATTGTGTATTACCTAATCATCCTTCAGTCTGATTTGTGATAATTAGGGGTTCCACCTTACTTTGAAATATTTTTACGGTTCTCATAATAGAATAATTCATTTTCATCACTTTGAAAGATTAATTAACGCACATACAAGAAAATAAAAAACTGAGAATCTAATTTTATAGTCAACTTCTACAGCAAAAATTATTTACTTTTCCCAGTTGAACACAGAGAATACAAAAATAATTCAAAACTGGGGAGAAAAGAAAACAGAACTCTACTACCTTAGACTGATGTACTTGCATCACTAAATATACAAAAGATGCTTGAGAATAAATGCAAAATGTTCACTTAGCATGTAAGGTATGAATGTCCATTAAACTTACCATAACTTTGCTTTCTTCAACAACATTCAATTCTTCAAGTGTCAAAGGATGTTCTGGATCATTAATAGATCTCACCATATTTGCAATAGTTAAGAAAAATGCTTTATATAGAGACACCACAAAAATACATTATGGATTGCTGGTAAAATCATGAAAAACACATTGCAGATTGCTGGAAACAACTTATACATACATAAAATATATTGGGTTGATGCGTAAGTTCATGCCGTTTTATTTCACGAGTGTTCCCCAGGTCAGTAGTGACGGTGCAGATGGCCAGTTGTATATCAAAATGTAGCCAGTAATATCGTGTATCTAAATCATATTGTGTTGCGTGATTGAGGCTAATGTTGTTGTTTTTTCGGTTTTCAGGCCTGGAAGTATCAAGTGTCAAGTACAGAGGAATTAACTTTTCCGACATCTGCTCTTCTATGAGTTTAACAAGGGATCCACAGTCGCCGAGGCTACTCAACAAATTTGTGCTGTGTATGGGAAGGATGCTATTGCCTATATATGAGTCACCGACACTTTGAATATAATATAATTGTCAGGAAAATTTGAACTGACAATTGTAAACATCTCAGGATTCACAAAAAGATGCAAAAATTACAATTACCAACTAAATACGGAACAATTTGTTAACATTTGTAAAACACAGTAAAATATAAATTTCAGATTATCCATATTTTCCAATGATTTGTGCATCACCTACTTTGCTTTATTGTGGATAAGAATGTACAAAAAAAAATGTGCACCTCAAAAACAAGAAAAAGTGCCATCTTGAAAATATGAAAATATGGCACCTAAAGACTGATGTTTTCTTACATCTGTTAGAAACATGAAGTCTTTCTTAATTTCTTGAAGAACTATTTTATTTTTGACTAAGCAATTAACAAAACTAGTTAGAACATTTTCCTTGCTCAACCACATAACATTATGTAGCATTACAAGGACATCATAGTTTGTTCCTAAAATGGCAGAAGTGGCTCATTGTTTAAAGGGACATGTACATTGCTTATTCACAAACAGTAACAGCACTTAAGGCAATTATTTTTAGTGAGTGATGCATTATAAGAGGAGCAACTTAAAAACCATTACAAGGGAAGCAACTAAGCTTTCCAAGTAATTGTTGTACACACAGTAAAATCAGAACTGCCCCTCATAAACAAAGCATCACATAGATTAGTACAAATATAAGGGTGAACCAAAGTAATAAGTCCGTACCTTGTAAGACATTTTGAAATACCAATTCCTAAATCCCCAACTTTTAGTGTCCCAAAAGAGGAAATTATAAAATAACTGGAAAGGAGCCTGCATCCTTTTTAAGCACTCAATGATTGATACATTGCCTCTTATTTATTACTTTTTCTTACTTACATAGGCTCAATATTGTCTAAAATTCTACTGAAAACACCTGAAACTTTAATGCTTTGCATCTTGTTCGATGTGTTGCATACATTTTTGTTTTAGTATTTATCACCCATGTGCATAAACGAAATAAGTACTTAACTAAAAAGTTGCCAAAAAGGCCTGAAGCCTAGGTGCCTTTTAAATCCCTCAGGATTGATATGCTTCTCCTATCTCTACTTTGGTATGCATATTTGCATCATCTTTAACTTAAAACTGCAAAAGTTAAATTTCATTATATAATACTATGCCTAAGAACTTTGTAAGCGTTTCAGGTTTAATTCGCTACTGCCTCTTAATAGTTTTATTCCGTGTTTATACACATTAAGAAGATTGTTGCCTTCCTTTCAACAATGAAATTCTACCGTTTTTGAAACACACTATACGACGACCTGGTAATAAATAATATTATATGCTGAGCAGGAGAAATATTCTGACTAGTGTCGTCGATTGCTTAGTTGGTTATATTTCTTCATGAAATTAAAGAGGTCCATGTTTCTAGCAGAGGTAGTCAACAGCTCGCGTATTTCCCCATTTTCAAGATATGGGCATTTTTTGCCATTTTCAAGAAGTGAGCATTTCCCCCTCATACTGCATGGATAATTCCTGAGCATAGGGTGCAAAATAATTCCACAAATTGCGTATGCACCGATATACAATAAAAATATCAAAAGGATATCGAACACTTCCCTGGAATCTATTTTGTCAACAACAGATTCATCTTCTTCCGCAGCTGTAATTTTCCTGTCTTCCGATTTACTAAAAATTAAGGGATTAGCATTTTCTAAACCACCCCTTGGAGCCATTATACGAGTTTAATTGTTTCCAATCACTCCAAAAACGTGTTCATCTAAAAGAAGCACGGAAATAAACACAACATGTAAGATTTGTTATGTTGCCAGATAATTTTCGGTAGAGGTGTTGACGTGTAACCGTAGCTATGATGTAACAGCGAGGCCACGATGTATGTGTAATATATATCATATCAGTTGCACGTATTCAGAAGAATAAATTACTTGAAAATAACAACTTCTAATATTTTTTTGTGTTTTATACCAAGAAAGAGTCTTTTAGTTCTTCAAGAGATTTCTTTCTGAGGAATGTTGATTAGATCTAACCATGTACTCGCTTTGACCTAGCCTCAGTTTCTATGAATTTAAAGTTTGTCTGGCAACAACTTTCCTCGCACATTTCCAAACTAGCCGCGCACGTTGTCTGTTACCGCAGTGTGTTGTTTACGCCAGTTACTATGAAAAATGGTTTCAGTGTGCTTTAATAAATTTTTTAGACTTCCAGTATGTTTAGGGAAAAATAGTATCGTATTGAATAGTGGAAGAAATTCAGTTTCGTCGATTCAGGTATTTTCAGTTTAACTTTTCTTTTCCGAGTTCGTCATCTTTATAAGAAGTGCATTTGTTTGAGAGATTATTATAAACCATTATCTGTATTATTTGTTGTAGCATAATGTAGATGAACCCAGCGAGCAACACATTTGTTTCAGAGAACCTTATAAACCATATATTTTGTTTGTTTTAGCGTGATGTAAATAAACCCTGCCAGTAGCCTAAATCTACGGCTGAACTGACAGTAGAAAACGAAATATAATCGTATTATTAGTTACAGGTTAAATCTGAAAAAAAAAAATGTATATTTACGTACATTTATAATACTATTAGTATTACTTAAAAGTGAGGAGGATTTTCTTCTGTATTTAGCATCTGGAACATCCTTCTTAAGTGTCCAACTAGTGGTGTAACTAGCACATGTGTCCCCCCCCCCCTCGCAAGATTTACTTCAGCACGCCTAAACAGTCATTTTCTCAGGATTTCGAACACGAGGGGAGATGCATTTTTCGTGGCGTGTGTGTGTGCGGTTGGGGGGGGGGAGGGAGGGATTCGGAAGTCAGGGAGTGTCTGCAAAAGTAATGGTGGTACCTAAAGCCCTGTAGTTTTAAGTAATAGATTTGACAATATGTGTAATTGCTTTGGCCAAAACTAAAATCACTTGAAGAAATCACCCTCTTAAACATGACAGATCTGCATCTGCAGTGAATAAATGTTGACACCTGTTGTGCATGTAATCCTGGGTAAGGACTGTTTTCCCACATCCTCCACTGGGAATCCCACTGTGACTTCGCACTTTTCCTCAGCAGTGCAGAGAGAGGGCAATTGGAAAGCGATCATATTATTTACAACCCATTGCAGGGCAATCCTATTACAACCCGAAGGCAAAGAGCTGAACACTTTCAATCTGTAGGACATTCAGTGTTTTAAAGTGAAACTAGGCATTTGTTTAGGCAAAGCTAAATATATCTTAAAGCAAAATGTGAATCTTTGGGTTAATTATTGCGCATGTTTGAATTTTTTCATAAAACTATAACTGGCAGCTGCAGTACGCCCCTTCGTTACATGCAGCCCCCTCCCTGCCCCGCAGCTGCGGGGTAGTAGTTACGCCATTGTGTCCAACAATAATCAACAAGCATGCTAAACCTCCACTTTCTCTGGTATCTCTTTTCTGTGATTGAGATGCCTTGGTCAAATCGCTCACCATGTTCTTTACTGATGACACAGATTTTCAAGAAAGAAACCCAAGTGGGAGTCTAAGAAATGAATTTTATGGCACATATTACACCCCATATTTCTGAATAAATAACAGTTCACATACAATGTCACAGTAGTTCTGTGCTGTAAAATTTCCTAAAAACTTCCCTGTAATACTTTTGAATGATCTCTGCTATGTTTTTTCAACTTCACGTTTCCCCCCCATGGTTTGGGTTCCCTCAAAACCATGGAAACTGCAAAGCACATATGCAGAAAACCCTTAACCTATTCTGTCAAATGCTTCACACAGGTCGAACGGCAGGTATGAGGGGCCTAGTTCTTATCTTGTTATTTATCTACTTTACAGCCAAAATATAGTGCATAGCATTTTTTAACGAGTTGAGGGAAATTATGCCATTAAGCTTCAGGGCTTGAAAAATACCATTGCTGAGACATGTAAATTATTGGTCTGGGCAGGTAATTAAACAAATTTAGGTGCCCAATCTGGGCAGAAAAATTTAAAGAATAAAAAAGTTTGGAATAGAATTTCCTGCTATAAAAAATACAGTTGCATGTCATGCTTCCTTTCACTGCTGAACACTGGAAGTTGTGTTATTATTACAGAGTGCCAAGCACAGAATAATATCATTTTTTTACTTATATCATGCTCTAGGTCCAACAGTTGGAACCGTATGTAGTTTTTCTCTAAATGTTGTGTACCGTCAGCGACGAGATGCATGCCTCTGATGGAACTAGGCTCTTGTGTTTAGTGACAAATGGTAAAAACTTCAACAAAAGAAATGTGGCAGAATCACTAAATTTCCCAAGTACCAATTTCTGCATCATTGTTTTAATACTTGATACATGCTTTGAACGTTTTGAATACATACCCTTAAAACGGAAATGTAAAAATTGTTGATCATATTTTTTAACCTAAAAAAAAAATCAAAGTTCTAATTTGCTATCTTAAAAGCAAAATTTTCGTGGGCATCCTGCTTTTACTTCTGCACGTGGCCAGCTGGGCATGTAACTTTTCAGATATTTTTCAAGCCCTGAGCTTTAAATGTCAATTCCCCACATACAACAGAAGATATCTAGGTGATTTAGACACTTCCTTGGCATAATGACCCAGGGATCTAATCACTAGACAAAAGAGAACTCAAATTCTCCAAGTGCATACACAGTGATTGTCAGCTCGCTACTATCATAAGTTGCTCAGACAAGTGACATGTTTATGTTGTGACACATTCAGGGCCATAGCTACTGGGAGGGAGGGCAGGGACTCTGGCAGAAAGTTCCTGAGCAGTCTGCGACAGATATGGTGCCACGAAATAATCTGCGGGTGGTCAATGGTCAAGATAGATGCAAAAAAAAAAAAAAAAATTGTGTGGGTAGAAATTTAAAAAGAAAAGACAGAGAGAGGAAAGAACTGACCGTCTTATATTTCTTCTGCCTAAAAAAGAGGTTAACCTGATAACTACAGAAATTGCAATGATAACGAGCATCAAGAACACTCTGCCCTCTGTGCATAAAAATTCTGTCTCCATTTTGAAGCTAAAACACAAAGATTTATGGAATAAAAATATCATCATCATCATCATCATTGTCAACCATTATCAATCCACTGCTGGACGAAGGTCTCCCCAAGTTTCCTCCACAACGGTCTGTCTTGTGCCAGTCTCCTCCATGTCACCCCTGCATACTTTCGAATTTCATCCACCCATCTCCCATGTGGTCTTCTTCTGGGTCTTTTCCTGTCCCTTGGAATCCAATCTAAAATTTCGGCTGTCCATCGATGATCTGTCCTTCTGGCAGTATGTCCAGCCCACTGCCATTTCAGGGATTTAACTCTGATCATGATGTCTTCCACTCCTGTCATTTTTCGGATCCACGAGTTACTCTTCTTATCTTTCCTGGTTACACCAAGCACGCACCTCTCCATGTTGCTTTGAGTTGTCTGCAGCCTTTGTATGTCTCTTTTAGTTAAGGTCCACGTCTCTGCACCATACGTAAGCACTGGAAGGATGCATTGATCAAACACTTTTCTTTTAAGACATAATGGCATATTGCTCTTGAAAATTATGCTGTTTCTTCCAAAAGCTCTCCAGGCAAGTTTTGTACGCCGATTAATTTCTTCATCAATGTGACCCTCACTTGATATCTGCTGTCCAAGATAAACGTACGTGTCTGTTATCTCCAGCTTTTCTCCATCAATCGATAAATCTTCATTTCTTGTAAAAGCATTGAACATCACTTTTGTCTTCTGAAAGTTCATTTTTAATCCCACTTCTTTACTCTTGTCAGCAAGTTCCTGGATCATACTCTGCAGCTCTGATGGGGTAGTTGCAAAAATGACTATGTCATCAGCAAAACAAAGGTGGGTTAGATAATCTCCATAAATCTTTATCCCCTTGTTTTCCCAGCTCAGCGACTGAAAAACACCCTCCAATGTGGCATTAAAGAGCTTCGGAGATATGGTGTCATCTTGTCTCACTCCCTTTCCAATTTTTACGTGTGGTGTATTTTCAAACAGCCGAATCTTTGCACTTGCATTTTCATAGATGTTATTATTAATATTAATGTATGCATCTTCAATACCGCAGGATTTCAGAGCCATTGTAACTGCTGATGGTTTAACCGAATCAAAAAGGCTTTTTCATAATCGATAAAAGCCATGCACAATGGAAGTTCATATTCCCTCGCTCTTTCAATTAGTTCTCTCAGCACGTGGATATGATCTATTGTGCTGTAGCCACTCCTGAATCCAGCTTGTTCTCTCGGTTGAGCCATGTCCAGTGTTACCTTCAAGCGGTGTGAAAGAACTTTAGTGAAGATTTTATAAACTACTGATAGGAGGCTGATAGGTCTGTAGTTTCCGAGATCCTCAATGTCACCTTTCTTATGTAGCAGGATCATTGTAGCGGTGTTCCAATCCTCAGGAATCTTTCCTTCATTAAGGCATCGAGTGAAAATTTGGGCGAGTACTGTTTCAATTTCTCCACTTGCTTCTTGTATGATGTCTACAGTAATTCCATCTTCTCCTGGAGCTTTTCCCCGCTTCATGTTCTTGATTGCATGTGCAACTTCTGCTGGAAGGACTGGAGGAACTCTGGTACTGGTATCTTTCATGATGTCTGGAGTGCATGTATCATCCCTTTCATATAATTTGGAGTAGAAATCTTTCACTCTTGTCAAAATTTCGCCTCTATTTCTTGTTACAGAACCATCTTCTTTTCTCAGTGCCATAATCTGTTTTCTTCCCTTACTGAGATGTCCCTTTGCTATCTTTAGGCTTTGGTTGTTTTCAATTGCTTTCCTCACTAGTTCACAGTTGAATTTCCTTACGTCTTCAGTGATACTTTTTCTTACTGTCTTGCATAGCTCTATATATTCCACTTTGGAAGTCACATCTTCTTTAGTTGTCCTCATCTCTCTTCTTTTTTGCATCAACATTTTCGTTTTTCCTGATAATTTATTTACATGCAACTTGTCCTTAGACCCAGCTAATTTTGTTGCTGTTTCCATAAGAGCTTTGGTTACTTTTCTGTTAACTTCAGAGATGTCCACTTCTTCTGATGTTAGGCCTTCTAAAGCAGAGAACCTGTTCTTCAGTTCCAACTTGAAGGCATTATGGTGTTTTTTAAGGTTGGTTATGTCAATAGATTTTGTTTGTCTTATGAGCTTGCCACGTTCAAGTTTAGTGTTGAGGTGCATCTTACATCTCACCAATCTATGGTCACTACCTGTGTTGAACTTGTTTAGCACACTGCAGTCTTCTATGACGAATTTTTTGTTACACATAATAAAATCAATTTCACTTGTCGTCCCATTTGGATGTCTCCATGTCCATTTCCTGTGTGGCTTTTTCTTGAAAAAGGAGTTCAAGATGAAAAACCCTTCTGCCTCTGCAAACTCAACGAGAGTATTTCCACGCTGGTTTCTGTTGCCGTGACCGAATTTACCTACTGAAGTTTCATTCTGTTGCCGTTGCCCTATTTTTGCATTGAAATCTCCCATAATTATTTTCAAGTGCTGCTTACCTTTATTATTTAGATGACAAATTTCCTCATAAAATTCTTCAATTTCTTCTTCAGGATGACTTGTGGTGGGTGCATAAGTTTGAATAATCTGAGCCTGGTATCTTTTCGAGAGTTGGATAACAAGTCGTGCAGCTCTGTCAGAGGAACTTTCAACTTCTACCACTTTATCCTTCAGTTTCTTGTTTATTATAAATCCAACACCACTAGTTCTGCCAGTATCTGTCCCACGATAGTAGAAGAGATGTCCACTTTTCAGTTCGATGAGATATTCTCCTTTTCTCCTTACCTCACTTAGGCCCACGATGTCCCACTTGATCCTTTGTAGTTCCTCTTCCAATTCAAGAAGCCTTGAATCAGAAGATAGGGAGCGTCCATTGTACGTAGCCAAGGTCAGCATCAGATGGCAGCCTAGTCCGGTCCTCCGGGGATTCTTAGCACCCTCTGCCTTCATGTTGCACTGGCCGCTGCCTTGGCCAGGTACATTCCAGCTGCCGGAGACTGAGGGCCAAGATTTAAGTTGTGGAATCATTTTGGAGGGGTTTGGCCATAACTCACCACGCTGGCCAAGCGGGTTGGTGAGTGTGGGATAGAATTTCCTCTAATCCCGATGGTATAGTTATACCGCTATTGGCGGTCGTCAGAGCCCCTTTAGTGGGAACGGGAATATATTTAACAACAATACAAGGAAGTGAGGACATTTCTAGAAAAAAAAATGTGATTACGGGAGAAACTCGCTCCAACCTACTGCCGGTTTGAGAAAAATTTTCTGAACTTTAGATCTTAAATGCAATCATATATGTAACTAAATTATGTTTAAACAATAACACAGTGCCGAGAAAACACGGAAGAGTGGGAGGGGGGGGCGATTACGGGAGAAATGTCATACTTAGTTTGTCGAAAACTGTTGGCTTTAATTTTATCCTAGTTTACAGGAGAAATTTTTCACCCCGTCCAACTTTTGTTTTTGGAAGAATTTCCTCAATTTTCAAGCTGAAATATAGACATTTAAAGAATAAAATGATATTTAACAACCACACGGAGCAGAGAGAAATCATAATTTTAAGACTACAGGTCTCCGTCCAACTTCTGTTTTCAGAAATTACTGCCTCCATTTTCAAGCTGAAACACAAACATTTATGCAAAAAAAGGGTATTAATAACAACAACGGACAGAGGTGCGATTACGGGAGAAATCTTACTCCGTCTAACTTCCGTTTTGGGAAAGTTTTGAAACAACTGAATTCCATCTGAAAACGGAAAACTTACATCCATGATTAAGGAGTCTGCAAGGAAGTATTTAAAAAGGTTCTGGGGTGTCGTTTCGGTCTGCAGGACCAAAATAAAATCTGCGACGAACGTCGCCCTTGGCCGCGGGTGGCCGAGTGGGCAACGTTCGTGACTGCCACGGGAAGGGCCTCAGGTTCGATCCCAGGCAGGTACGAATGCTTGATCCACTAAATACCCGCCGTGCGTCGGATGGGCACGTTAAGCCGTCGAACCCCGGGTACTGGCCCCCCAGTAATAAATCAGGGTTCCCACTCAACCTGGAAAACAGGGAAAACCTGGAATTCTCAGGGAATTTTAAAATGGTTCCAAAAATCAGGGAAAATTACCCTTTTTTGTAAAAATCAGGGGAAATTACCCCTTTTTTGTAAAAATCAGGGAAAATTACCCCCTTTTTTGTAAAAATCAATGGATACTTTATTTTGCCAAAAAAACCCCTATTTTTTCATGATTTCAAACTTTTGCTAGCAATTACTGCCTGCCTAGAATTTGGTAGATCTTACTTTCAGTTATATTAAGTATTTCCTTTATTTCTCTAAAAAAAGATGCAAAATTGAATTTTTAAAATTGCCAGTTATTAAGCTTTTGTTCAATTTCTGCAGGCAGTTGTTATAACATGGTACAATCAGGCACAATGGCTCCTGCTTGAAGAAACACTTCACAAGAGAACCAACCAAATGATGGATCAAAGTCCTTTGTCTGTCTGTTTCTCTTGAAATATGTTTCTTTGAACAGAGCCATTCCATCATTAAGCTTAGCTGCATTGTGTTATAGAAAAACTGAAACTATTCAACTGACAGATTTTTTCTTACAAATCACCTGTTTCTATGGGAATGCATTTACAAATTCCGTGTGGGTAGTATTCACAAAAGTTCACAGAACTCTGGTACAGAAAATAATGTGCACAGTTAGTTGTTATTAATGAAAAGCAGGTAATTTTATAAAGACAAATTACTTAAAGAATTTACAAATGTGTGCTTTGGTGAGAAAAATGAATGGAATGGAATGAAATGTAACACTTCTTTGCAACATGCCACTCTGGAAAACTTTAAAAACCACCTGGAGAACCTGGAAAAGTCAGGGAATTTTTTAATTACTTTTGAGTGGGAACCCTGTAAATAAGGGCGTCTTCCTCCCCTTTCTACTTCGCTTCCGTGTCACTTTCCTATCGGGTGCTCTAGCCCAAATCTTCTAGTTTCCTATTTTTAAGGGTTGTTTAAGACCTGGGGTCAGACACTCCCTTCCTAAAATCCTCTACATATGATCATGACCATGCCTATCACCGCGATTCTGCTACGGGGGGGGGGGGGGCAAGGAGGGTGGTTGCCCTCCTAGGATGGTCATACAAGAGGTGTAATATCATACTCTGAGGAGTGTAAAAAAAATAGAAATGAGCAGTGTGTGAATGAATTGCCGAACGTTTTAACTGAAAAACAAAGTTATACAGTAATATCTTCCTTTGTAAATACTTTACTTAGCTGCTTACACTATTACGTGCAGCTAACCAGCGTACAGAGTTATGGACCACCTCATATGTTTGCGTGGAATTGTCTGAAAGAGTGGATAGACAAGGTATGTAAAACAATATGAAGATATGCCTACCTCCGTAACCTTTCCAAATACATCGTAGGTATGAAGAGCTAATTTGTCAGTTGTGCTCTATCACTGAAAGTTCCTCTGAGCATTTTTTGAACAGAATTTTTCCAAGTCCTACTCTTAAAACATCTCCCTAGTGTTTACTATATAATACTCATTCGTTCTGTGCTGGTTTGTTTTCATTCTGCATGTGTCGTATAGTTGGTTTTCACATAACTTTTACATTTCACTTGGTATTTAAAACCGTTTGCTCTTGGGTATTCAACTAATTTTTTAACTTTGAGTAAAATTATGTCGAGAACTGGAAGTGAGATTTTTTCAATGATCATAATACTTTCCTGTAATTGAAGGTATGATAAAGCAGGGGTGCAGAATATATCCGAACGTGCGAATGAAGTTTGGGGGAAATTTTTTCCTGAAGGTAAAATAATAATAATTTATAATGGCCAGAATAAAATGAAAATTTGACTTATTAACAACTATATAACGCATACTTGCCAACTACTACGGAATGTCCATAGTTTCTACGGATTCAGTTGTTTGACTACGGAACTACGGAATTCACTGTCAAAACTACGGATTCTACGAATTTTACATTTTTTTTCTCTTTTTTTTTAATTTTGCTATTACGAAATAAGACGAAATGCCATCTGGGGACTGTATTTCGTGTTTCAAAACTTTCAAAAATCGTAGTTAAATGGAGTAAAAGATTTTGCCGTAACCGTAATTTTTTCTCCCTGTGTTGCGTTTGTCTCCAATATTCTTGCTAAATGTCCTTTTAAATCAGTGTAAAACTGAAGAGAATTTGGGGATAGGGATCATTTTCCGTCAGCTGACGGTATTTCGTGTTTCAAAACTTATGAAAATGGTAGTTAAACGGAGTAAATTGTTTTGCCGTAATCGTAATTTTTTCTCCCGATGTTGTCTTTGTGTCCAGTAGTCTTGTTATATATCATTTTATTGCATAAATGTTGGTATTTCATCTTGAAACTGAAGGCAACAATTTGCGAAAATGGAAGTTAGACGCCGCAAAAATTTCCCTGTTATCTTCATTCGCGAAATTGAGGAATTCCGCCTTTTTCGTTATTATTTTGGCCATTTGAGAGATCGATGTACAAGTGAACAGAAATTTTGGGGGAGTTGGTGGCGAGGGGGAGGGGATGTTCATGGGGTGGACGGAATTCATTTTTACAAAACTTCTTTCGGAAACAGAAGGTCGACGGAGTTCAGATTTTTTTCGTAATTTTTTTTTTTTCTTGTGATGTTGCCTCTGTCCAGTATTATTGTTAAATAACATTTTATTTCACATAAATATTTATATTTCAGCTTGAAAAAATAAAGAGAACATTTTCAAAACCGGAAGTTGGATAGAGCAAAGAGTTCTTCTGTAGCCCCCCCCCCCCCCCTTCCCTACAATGGTCCCGCTCTCCTGCGTTGTTTAAATATCCCCCGTCCCACAAGTTTTTGCATTCAAGCTTGATAAGGGAGGTAGAAATTACCCAAAACGGAAGTGACAAAGGTGGAATATTTGTAAAAATTGAATAATGGTGTTTAAAAGTATTAATATTCTCAAAGTTACACCATTTATCTAAAATAGTTAAATTAAAGCTTTGATATCATGCACTCATTCATGGTCCTCAGGCTGAAAGTTCTTTCAGCATGATGGATGAAATTATTATTATCAGAGGGCATAAAAAAAAAGAGGGAAGAAAGAAAAGCCACAATGAAGAAATAGGGAGAGAAAGATAGCAGAAAGAAAAATTAAGCAATGGATGCTGTGCAGCTACAGAGTCAACAAAAGACAAACTGACACTAGTCTGCATTCTACTACTGTTTGTTTGTCTTTTGTTGACTTTGATTTTTCACCCAGTTAAAATGTTCAGCTTTTTTTCCTTCTTTGGTCTCATCTTGTCATAAACTGCAATGTCAGAGGCTGCAGTATGGAAAGTGGAGGTTTGCACACTGCGTGTTCACTTGCTTGGATTTTCCATCTGTCAAGTGTGAAATTCTGAACACATCTGATTGATTTTTACTGGTGGTAGTTTTGAAATTGAATCTCACAATGTTACCTATCATGCCCTCACCAGGGGAATCAACTATGTGCTTCCCACTCGTTAACTTTGTTTCATTGCTGTCCTTGTTTGTTGTAATGTTTTGTTTGTTGTGGTGTGTATTTATTTTTCACAAAGAGATGAATCGTTTCGTAAAAAACGTCTATGTATGCCACGCGATAATGCTACTTACTACTGACAAGGCTCTACCCAATGTTGGCAGGTATGTATAATGGGGAAACGGAAAGTAAAAACAAATCGTCCTCCAGTCCGAACTACCAGTGGTCCCAATTAGTTCTGATTTTGGATGCTCTACTGTATTTATATTTATAAGCTTAGATGCGTAAACACCAAGCTTCAACTTCAAGCACATGTGCAGTGAACTCTATTGGCAGCCATTTCACCAGGAGCACACGCTGTATTTCGGTTGCTGTTTATGTGCTACGGTTGTTATTCGTACAATTGTTTCTGTACAGTTTATTATAAACTGTGGTGCTCTGTACTCTGTGGTGGTGCATGTAATTATTTATAAATTTATTCATCATCATCATCGTCAGACATTATCAATCCACTGCTGAACAAAGGTCTCCCCAAGTTTCCTCCACAACTATCTGTCTTGTGCCAGTCTCCTCCATGTCACCCCTGCATACTTTCGAATTTCATCCACCCATCTCCCATGTGGTCTTTTTCTGGGTCTTTTCCTGTCCCTTGGAATCCAATCTAAAATTTTGGCTGTCCATCGATGATCTGTCCTTCTGGCAGTATGTCTAGCCCATTGCCATTTCAAGGATTTAACTCTGATCATGATGTCTTCCACTCTTGTCATTTTTCGGATCCACGAGTTCCTCTTCTTATCTCTCCTGGTTACACCAAGCATGCACCTCTCCGTGTTGCTTTGAGTTGTCTGCAGCCTTTGTATATGTCTCTTTTAGTTAAGGTTCACGTCTCTGCACCATACGTAAGCACTGGAAGGATGCATTGATCAAACACTTTTCTTTTAAGACATAATGGCATATTGCTCTTAAAAATTATGCTGTTTCTTCAAAAAGCTCTCCAGGCAAGTTTTGTACGCCGATTAATTTCTTCATCAATGTGACCCTCACTTGATATCTGCTGTCCAAGATAAACGTATTTGCCTGTTATCTCCAGCTTTTCTCCATCAATCGATAAATCTTCATTTCTTGTAAAAGCATTGAACATCACTTTTGTCTTCTGAAAGTTCATTTTTAATCCCACTTCTTTACGCTTGTCAGCAAGTTCCTGGATCATACTCTGCAGCTCTGATGGGGTAGTTGCAAAAATGACTATGTCATCAGCAAAACGAAGGTGGGTTAGATAATCTCCATTAATCTTTATCCCCTTGTTTTCCCAGCTCAGCGTTTGAAAGACACCCTCCAATGTGGCATTAAAGAGCTTCGGAGATATGGTGTCACCTTGTCTCACTCCCTTTCCAATTTTTATGTGTGTTGTATTTTCAAACAGCAGAATCTTTGCACTTGCATTTTCATAGATGTTAATAATAATATTAATGTATGCATCTTCAATACCGCAGGATTTCAGAGCCATTGTGACTGCTGATGGTTTCACCGAATCAAAGGCTTTTTCATAATCGATAAAAGCCATGCACAATGGAAGTTCATATTCCCTCGCTCTTTCAATTAGTTCTCTCAGTACATGGATATGATCTATTGTGCTGTTGTGCTGTAGCCACTCCAGAATCCAGCTTGTTCTCTTAGTTGAGCCATGTCCAGTGTTACCTTCAAGCTGTGTGAAAGAACTTTAGTGAAGATTTATAAACCACTGATAGGTCTGTAGTTCCCGAGATCCTCAATGTCACCTTTTTTATGTAGCAGGATCATTGTAGCGGTGTTCCAATCCTCAGGAATCTTCCCTTCATTAAGGCAATCGAGTGAAAATTTGGGCGAGTACTGTTTTGATTTCTCCACTTGCTTCTTGTATGATGTCTACAGTAATTCCATCTTCTCCTGGAGCTTTTCCCCGCTTCATGTTCTTGATTGCATGTGCAACTTCTGCTGGGAGGACTGGAAGAACTCTGGTACTGGTACCTTCCATGATGTCTGGAGTACATGCATTATTCCTTTCATATAATTTGGAGTAGAAATCTTTCATTCTTGTCAAAATTTCGTCTCTATTTCTTGTTACAGAACCATCTTCTTTTCTCAGTGCCATAATCTGTTTTCTTCCCTTACTGAGATGTCCCTTTGCTATCTTTAGGCTTTGGTTGTTTTCAATTGCTTTCCTCACTAGTTCGCAGTTGAATTTTCTTACGTCTTCAGTGATACTTTTTCTTACTGTCTTGCATAGCTCTATATATTCCACTTTGGAAGTCACATCTTCTTTAGTTGTCCTCATCTCTTTTTTTTGCATCAACATTTAGATTTTTCCTGATAGTTTGTTCACATGCAACTTGTTCTTAGACCCAGCTAATTTTGTTGCAGTTTCCATAAGAGCTTTGGTTACTTTTCTGTTAACTACAGAAATATCCGCTTCTTCCGATGTTAAGCCTTCTAAAGCAGAGAATCTGTTCTTCAGTTCCAACTTGAAGGTATTATGGTGTCTTTTAAGGTTGGTTATGTCAATACATTTTGTTTGTCTTATGAGCTTGCCACGTTTGAGTTTAGTGTTGAGGTGCATCTTACATCTCACCAATCTATGGTCACTACCTGTGTTGAACTTGTTTAGCACACTGCAGTCTTCTATGACGAATTTTTTGTTACACATAATAAAATCAATTTCACTTGTCTTCCCATTTGGATGTCTCCATGTCCATTTCCTGTGTGGCTATTTCTTGAAAAAGGAGTTAAAGATGAAAAACCCTTCTGCCTCTGCAAACTCTATGAGAGTATTTCCACGCTGGTTTCTGTTGCCGTGGCCGAATCTACCTACTGAAGTCTCATTCTGTTGCCGTTGCCCTATTTTTGCATTGAAATCTCCCATAATTATCTTCAAGTGCTGCTTACCTTTATTATTTAAATGACAAATTTCCTCATAAAATTCTTCAATTTCTTCTTCAAGAAGACTTGTGGTGGGTGCATAAGTTTGAATAATCTGAGCCTGGTATCTTCTCGAGAGTTGGATAACGAGTCGTGCAGCTCTGTCAGAGGAACTTTCAACTTCTACAACTTTATCCTTTAGTTTCTTGTTTATTATAAATCCAACACCACTAGTTCTGCCAGTATCAGTCCCACGATAGTAGAAGAGATGTCCACTTTTCAGTTCAATGAGATCTTCTCCTTTTCTCCTTACCTCACTTAGCCCGACGATGTCCCACTTGATCCTTTGTAGTTCTTCTTCCAATTCAAGAAGCCTTGAATCAGAAGATAGGGAGCGTCCATTATACGTAGCCAAGGTCAGCATCAGATGGCAGCCTAGTCCGGTCCTCCGCGATTCTTAGCACCCTCTGCCTTCATGTCGCATTGGCCGCTGCCTTGGCCAGGTACAAAAGAATTTCCTTTTGAACTAGGCTATACATTAACAAACGATTCTTGATTTTATATAAATTGCAAGGTTTTCAAGTCCTTTGTAAAATGAATGTCCTTAGATTTGGGGTTTAGTATCTAAATTGAGTGTAAAACATCTAGATTTTTTTTTTTTTTAAGAAAAAGGTCAGTTTGCTTGATGATCTTAAGCTCAGATTTTTTGTTGTCCTTGCAGTATACATAGTCAGGCAGTGGTAGCTTAGTCTTGTTTCTTAAAGAACTGTCATGGTTGCTGCTGTTTAAATGAGATAGAAAACTGTAAGGGATGCTTCATCTTGCAGTTTTCATAATTCTATAAGGATTAAGGTTACATAGAATCAGTTTTGTGCCCATTTGGATTAGTAACAGGCCATTTGAATTATACATTCCTGCTTCATTTCTCTAAGCACATTAATTCCTGTTGTCTCAAAATTCCTTGCCTGGTTGCATTCGCCCTGAATATTACAATTGTCAGTAATTTAAATGTACTGCATTTGAGAGGTTCCATGTTTGGCTCAAGTACTGTAGATGTACTACCACATATAGACTTTCAACTAATTCTCAACTTGGTGTTTATCAATCAATTTGTTTACAAACAGCCTGCTCACACCATTAATGGGCAAATGAACTTGCTCCATGGCTGAAGAAAGGTAGTAAATACATACAACAAAAATCTTATGATTTGCTACATTTTGTTTTCAAATAGAATATACATTCTCTCTCTCTCTCTGAGTTAGCTTTGAATTAGGAACACCCTCTGTACATATTTGAAACAAAATCATAGTATCATGTCATATCAATGCCACTTGCGACTGCTATAAATTGTGTGCACCTATCCTCTGTATGTAAGCAGTAAATGGTTGCCAGTAGTGGGGAAACATGGTAATGTAAGTCAATTTACCTGTAGCCAGATAGTTGAGGCCCAGAGGGCATGTGCCTGTATTTCAGAAATAGCTACACTTGTTGGAAACTCCTGTACTACTGTATCAAGGGTGTACCAAGACTGGATTTAACCATGCACAGACATCCAGCAGAAGGGCTCACATAGGCAGCCATGTGTGGTTGATCCTAGAAGTGAGCTTCAAGTGTCAGTAATGGTGTCTCAACAACAATGTGCTACAGTCACCCAACTCACCCACCAGCACAACAATGGTGCAGTTCAACCTATTTCCACATACACCATGCACTGTACCTTGATTCTCTTGGGGTTCCACAACTGGAGATCAACAAAAGGTATCCCTGATAGCATCCAGTCATCACAAACAATGCCTTGCATTGACCAAGGAACGTCGGTAATGGACCCTCGACAGTTGGAAGAAGGTTATCTGGAGTGATGAGTCTCATTTCCTGTTGCACCATGGTGATGGCTGAGTTTGCATATGGTGTAAACAGTTGGGGTTCAATAGGTCAGTGAAAGTGGTGTTCTAGTTTGAGGATCAGTTTTTTTCTAGTAAGCCATGGGTCCATTGATTATCATCCAACAAACACTGAATGGTGGATGCTACAGCGACCTGTTAGCTGATCATCTCCATTCATATCTGCAGGAGGTTTACATGGACCATGGTGCCATCTTCCAACAGGACAATGCACCGTGTCATCAGGCTCATATAACTAACTACTGAGTGGTTGGAGGAACACAAACAACAAATTCACCACATTGCCTTAGCCCCCAAACTCCTCTGATCATAACCCAATTGAACAATTGTGGGGTATTCTAGAATGAGGTGTGAGAATTGCTGATCCTCCTTAGCAGAATGAGCGTGAACTGATGGAGCTGCTGCAGTGGACTTTTGTCAAGTTTCGCAGAAAAAGAGATTTGACGTCTTGTAGAATTTATCCCTAGGCATCTGCAAGCAGTGCACAGAAAGGCAGACCAACACATTATAAGATAGGTGTTCCTAATGCATAGCTAAGGTAGTGTATTTAAAACATTCAAATTATTATTATGCATTTCTTCCATATAAAAAGAGCCTGCATTTTTGGGTTTAAAAATCAATGTTATTATGCAAGGTTCGTATGGTCCTTAAAAGTCCTTAAGAACTCCTTATTTTTTACTTCCATTTCTAAGGCCCTTAAAAGTCCATAAAAAGTCCTTATTTTTTAAAACAAGTTCTTAATTTTTTCCTGTCTTGTTTTTGCGCTGTGGTAATGGATGTGTATCACAACCCTGCCCCCGTTTTTGTTTGTGTGTCTGTAAATATGCTAACCCATTCACCAGGGGAGCTTCTAGCTCATGAAAGGAGATAATCCCCTGGAATGTTTCTTAGAAATTATCTCCCTTCACCCCCCCCCCCACACACACACAACACACTTTTCCCATTGTAGCCTGCATGACTTACTTTGCAGGACCTTATCAGTTGGATCAACATCTGTATTGTGTGTCTTTTCAGGGGTCAAAGGTGGGGGGTTCTGTTTGACTCCTTCACAATTTATGGTGTCAGTTGTCTCATGTGGTCTGATTTTCTACTCAACTCACCTTGCTTCGTTGTCACTGTGTCTCCTGCTTGTCTTTTTTTTTTTTTTTTTTTTTGCGTGTCTTAAATTTTGTTTTTTGTAGGCAAAGTAGTTTATATTTGGGGCAAAATGCCTGGTAAATGGCCACTAGCGCTGTTTAATTCCCTACATATGTATTTATACACACGCACACACACACACACACCTGGTGATATTCCAATGACGCGAAATATCAATTAGAGTGTAGGTCCTTAGAAAGTCCTTTTTTTTTTTTCCCACAGATAAGAGTATGAACCCTGTTATAATATTGACATTTTGCTATAAAAATAATATGCATTAATTTTATGCAAAGCTAATTCCTTTGCCCTTTAATAGTGGAAATGAGCAAGCTGTATGTAAACAAAGTGAACTGATACACACAAATTTGGTTACAATGTGAAAGTGTCAAGAATTTAGAAGTCCACTTGAAAGAAATGTCATGAAGGCTAGATATGGAAGAATTAATGGTTGAGCAGTACAAAATGTTGGCTATTAATCATTCGTCCGAGATGGGTCTGCGTGATTTCTGGATGGTGTATTTGTCATATGGGATGGGTAACCGCTCATAGCACTCCGAGTTGCTCACAGTGGTCATTAAAATTAAAGAAATATCATAATAATATAGGGGAAAGATGGAGTATCTCTTTTGATGAAACTGTCAATATGGAGACAAAGTGCCTTTGAAGTAATGATATCAGTATTTCATGAAATGTTTTCTTCCTATTTGAGACATTAACATCATACATTAAACAAAAGTTCTCACTCAGAATAGCAGCTTTATATTTGTTGCATCAGCAACTCAGTACTTTTGAGCCTCATATTTTAATAAAGGAACATAAATATTATAGGTTCTGCTATTCTTAGTGTTAGAATTAGAAATACATTTTCTACAAGCCCAGTGGGCCACTCGAATTTGCAAATCACTGGTCTTTCAAAATGCCCACTGGTCCGTGAAAGAAAAACCTTGCACATTTACAGTATACCCTGCACATTTATAACGCATCATTTCATTGGAGCTGTATATCACAAATTAAGAGCAACAGAATGTGTGCATGCACTCGTGAACAAATAATACTAATTAATAAAACACAAAGCATGGTAAGCAGTCGTAAAAATTAAAAAAAAACAAAGACTGGTCAGCAGGGCTAGTGTATACCAAAAATGTTGGTGGTCCACTGATTTTTACTGGTCCAGAAATGCACAAACTCTAATACATTTAGTATGCACATGGTAATGGTATCAAGAACAGTACACTAAAGAGTAATATATAGTTAATTTCAAATTAAAGTTTACAGTACAAATATTATGAAATATTTTGATTGCCATTCACAAGTACAAAAGTGACCTGGGTTGCTGGTTTTTAAACTGATACTTCCCAGTCTGCCACTGCAATAACACACTTCTCTTCAAATAATTCCTTGCATGTTTTAGTTCCACAGGGAATGCTAATGTTGAATGCAAAGTGATTTTAAGTCATGAAATTGAATGCATGCACATGCATGGCACACAAAGTTGTAAGTAAGGAAAAAAAAATAAGGGGAAAACCATACAGTGTACTGATTATGAAACACTTTGCAACATACCAAAAGCCACCTGCATGAAATATCTTGCTTCAGTGTGAAAGGCAGGAGGTTTCCCCATGTGTCAAACAGCAAGACAGATGGGCAAAGCCAGAGCATAAGCAGTTCTTCAACCTCCAGTTGGAAAGCGTTATAAAAGACTCGTACTCTGGGGTGTCACTGCTTGGGCAAACAAGTGGTGCGGTCGTTATCCAAATATTTTGATTCAGACCTCGGCTTCCTACAGTCCAAAATTTTCATAAAAATAATGTATGGTTTGGAATTCCAATATTAAGTTTTTATGTAGTAAATATCTGAATTTCAAAAAAAAAAAAAAAAAAACTGTCATAGCCAAACCTGAATATGTTGAAATTTGGCTCAGTGCT
The DNA here is from genome assembly GCA_039090855.1 of Macrothele yani. NCBI lineage: Eukaryota > Metazoa > Arthropoda > Arachnida > Araneae > Macrothelidae > Macrothele > Macrothele yani. The sequence continues at coordinate 15,093,056 of CM077027.1, read as the reverse complement.
TTATAAACTTGCAAATTCCGAAACAAACGAGGGTAAGAGAATTATTAGCCACCCTGGCCAGTGACAAATAGTTCACTGGCCTATTGTTTTTAAATGTGTATTATAACAATGTGTAATACAAGCTGTGAGGTTCTAATAATTTTTGATGACCAGATAATCAATTTTTGCCCCATACTTTGATTGAACTTGAGGGATGTGAATTTTTTTTTTTTTTTTCTGGATTCAAACAGTATAATTTTCTGAAATGCTTTGCTTATTGATTATAAGATCTGAAGACATGCATTTCTAATAGTTTGCCAGTTTTTACATTTGTAGATTTAAATTTAGATTTATTCAAAAATTTAAATGGGAAATGTGCTGTTCTCTAATATGACACTGACCATGCTAAGAGAAGTTTTGTAACTGAACATATTCTGCAGTATTTTGGTAAATGTTTACTAGTTAAATGTATCTGTTGTATGCATTTTTTTTTTATTTATTATTATTTTTTTTTTTGTATGAAAATTCTTTATGATGATGGGTGTTTTCTTTTCATTTCAGGTAGTGGGAATAATATTTCACAATTTCTTGCTTTATATATATATATATATATATATATATATATATACATTCATTCTGTTTTATTATACATATATGTCAATGAGTGAGATGTTCACCAGGAAAGCCGACATCCAGGTTGTTTACATTTGTATGACTATCAAAACCACTGACTGTCATATGTAATAGTTATGCCCTCCAAGTCTATGGGAGGAGCAAAGCTGTGATATCACTAACAAAAGGTCAGAAAACTTATCATATAGTTTGCTTTTTGACTAATTCAGTTGCTCATTATTGCATCCATAGCCATGCTAAGTTTAGCAAGTCAAAAAGCAGCCAGTTCCACCATGTAAACTGTGTGATAGTTTTGTGAGCTTTCATTAGTTATATCACAGCTGTGAATGATAATTGGTGGTTTTGGTTATATACACATGTAATCCAGATGTTGGCTTTCCCTGTAAACATATCAGACTCGTCACTATACATATAATGAATCTGTATGAATAAAAGAATACGTACTGTTGTGAAGATAATTTTTGTATATACTGGAAATGCATCATCTGGGAATTTCAGGGATGCTTTCCAGGCAATCTGGCTGAGGCGTGAGGCTGATGTTTTCCATAAGGGTCCCTTGCCAGAAAAAAAGAAAAACGTTGTCAAACGGATTTTGTTTATGGGATGAGAAGCACTGCAATTCAGGAGTGGTGACTACTGAAGTCTCATTAAGTATGACCCATGTTGACGTCTTGAAACAAAATGTGTTGTGAAGTCTTTTAAGCCAATCCAGTACATGAATATCAGCTGGATAGGGTTGATGAATTCTTTACATTGTTTTGCTGTATAATTCCATTGTAGCCAAGGTGGAAAACAGACAAGAAACCAGCAGCCAGTTGGTAACCTCCAAAAGGGAGCATTGAAAAAATGCAGTTAAGTAGATCCTTGTAAATGACAAAGATGCTGCAAGACGTGCTGAAGAGCGGAGACTAGCTCCTTACAACAAAAACCTCACCACTTGGGACAAATGCTAAGCATATTTGCAGCTAATGGCACAGAGAGAATGAAAGATCCTCTTGTCAGGGCTGTAGCTACCTGAAGGCAGGGAGGGCAGTTGCCCTCCCAGAATGATCACACCAGGGGAGTAAATTCACACTCTGAAAGGCATAAAAATAGAAATGCACAGCGTGTGAATACATTTACTGAAAATTTTAACTTAAAAAGAAAGTTCTACTCTTCAGCATTTCCTTTTGTAAAGATTTAAGTTAGCAGCGTACAGTATTCCGCTCATCTAACCAAAGTTACAGGGTAACCTGCTCTGTGAAATGTGGACCCCTCATATGCATGAATAAAATCGTCTGAAACAGTGGGTGGGGAAGTAATATCTGGATATGCCTTGTCTCTGTCATCTTACCGAATTTGCCGTTGAGACTAAGAGCTACTTAAGCCATTCGTGCCTCAAGCATTTCAGGGGGAAACAAATGGTCCAAGAAAATTGTGCAGCAATATTTTCAAAACTGATGTCCTTTCTCTCTTTCTTGCCCCACTCCCCAGTTGAAAAAGACATCTGTTAACTTCAGGGGGATGAGAGAGTGGGAGTCCAGAAGAGGATTTTATTTGCAGAAAGTGCTTTTGAGTGTTCAACCTTTAGAATTTTTCCAAGCCCTACCCCTATTGTTCGTTCTGTGTTGGTGTGTTTTCGTTCAGCATTTCTGCGCGGTGTTTTCGGCGTAGCTTACGTTTTACTTGATATTTACTACCACTGGCTCTTGGACATTTACCTAATATTTAAATGTTTAGTAAAATGATATAAAAAACTGGAAGTGAATTTTTTAAGGATAACACTTTCTTATAACGGTGGAGTGAGAAGTAAAAACTTCTTACTATTTTAGTGGAAGTAAGGAACTTTACTTTGAAGGGGCATGGTTTTGAATCTCGCTCCTCCAGATAAGAAAATCTTGCTCTGGCCCTGCCTCTTGTTGCCCGTGGGCTGTTACTTCTGTATGATCTTTAGTGGACAACTCCCTCACTTTTGTGTACATGAGGGATTACTTAAACAAATCATCATCATCATCGTGGGAATAACCCATAACTACTGTTAATTATTTATATGCATGCTGACATCGTCATCTGCTAAACTTCGAAACTCTTTACAGAAAGGATGGCACTCTAGATTATTTATCAGTTGTTTTTATCAGATATGTGTTTAGTGTTGTATGGCAAACAAGTGCTCATAGTGTAAGGACTAAATGTGCCTTGCAAGCAATATGTTCAGCTGTGCAGGCTCATGTTTCTTTTTCGGTTGCACACTTTGCCTTGATCTTACAAATTCTTGCTCATATCAGCATATCTGTTGTGCAGCATTCTAATATGTAGTGACATTAGAAATTATCTAATGACCCGGTAAAAATGCTTAGGTGGCTGTATTTGAATTGCTTGGGCAATGAAAGATTTTCATAATAGGTATTACATCAAAGGTAGATATGGTTGTAGGCCAAGGGCAAGACCTAAAATAAGGTAGGTTGATGTTGTTAAAATGGTGCTAAATTCATCAGCAAATTTCAAGATCAAATATGTGCAATTTTTGAAAGTTCATACAGTGGGCTGACAGATGTGGGGGAAGTTGATAAAAAATCAGCATTAATTTTTTGTATTTACATATTGTTAATTTGTTGCACCTCACCAACCAGAACTCCTTTGGATAAGCAGATGTGACATGGTTTAAATGAATAGCGCTTTGATCTGTAATTCAATTTTCATAATTTTATTCTGTTAATTGCTGCAAACATATTTACATACATTTTCTCCCACTAAGAGAGGTGATAGATTGTCTCTTAAGGACATGCCATCATTAAAACAAAACAAAAAACAAAAACTTTTTGAAGTACTTATTAAGTTTGTAAATGTAAAATTCCATATGCAATTCCCATAATACATTGTTTACCTAGTTTGGAGTATTAGAGCTTACTCTGTAACCCCCATCCCCCTAAACTTAACAGGCCTGCATTCCTTGAAATGATATTTCTACATCAAAACTTGATGGGAGCTAAAATGTCAAGTGATTTTGTTTGATTTACATTATAACCCAGAATTATGTATACATGTGCATATTTTGGTGTCTTTTGTTTGTTTCACCACTAAAAATGACTTTATTTTATAGTTTCATTCTCATAAACTGCTTCAAGCATGGACCCTGAAGCAGCCACATTCATTTTCATGTCCAGTAGTGTACCATGAGCAAGAGAATGCACTGTTATCTGTCATAGACAAGAATGTAAGTAATGTGTTTTTCTGTCTTGAAATTTGTGCAAATTTTATAGCAGTGCCTTTTGATCATACATATTTTTTCACCAATTATAGCAGTCATTAGTTTGTGTAACATAATGTTTTCGAAAATATTCAAAGCAGCCTTGAAGAAATGCAATTAAATGTCATATTTCCTGTATATGATGGTTTTTTTTATTTATATTTCTTTCATGTCAAACTTATTTCACTCTTGTTTTGCTTTGATCATCTAACATTAATATACAGTTGTTGCACCTCACAAACCAAAGAAATTAAGGGAAAAGTAATTCCTGCTGTACGTGGCAGTCACACAAGCTTATTAATTTTTTGGCATGACAGAATTTTTAATCCAAAAATATACATACATACATATCACTAAGCTGTTCTCTGAGATTCAGAGGTTAGCTCCAAAAAGAAATACAAACTTCCAGATATTTTTACTTATTGTTGCCATATCAAACTTCGCCATTTACAGCGATCTTGACATACAACTCGTGCTTCACTGATATCCATTACACGCCTTACACAAGATCTTTTATACTTCATACTCATAATCTTTTTCTCATGCAGACACTCCTGAATCTGATCCACCCATGTCTTCCTTGGCCTTCCTCTGCCTTTCCTTCCTGCCACTTGGGTTGAAAATATTTTCTTAGTAAGCATTTCATCACTCATTCTTTCAACATGGCCAAACCACCAAAGCATATTGGTCTCCACCTTGCTAACAACATTTTGCTTTACATCACACAACTGCAATACATCTTCATTCCTTACACAATCAGATCATGTCTTGCCACAAACCCCACGTAAGTAGCGCATTTCTCTAGCAAACAAACGACACCTATGCTTCTTCTGCAGTACCCAGGTTTAACTGCCATACATCAGAGTAGGAAATACTACTGTTTCATACACAGCCATGCGGGACTCTCTAGAGAACCCATCATTCCTGTGAAAACCTCCCAGAGCAGCTAAGACTTTCAAAGAAGAATTCACTTGCCTACTGATTTCACCATCCAACTTGTTCTCTCTGTCAAACATGCTTCCTAAATATACAAACTCACTCACCTGGTCAATCACAGTGCCATTTATACTGACATTACATTCAGTGCTACCCATACCTCTCTCAAACACCATAACTTTGGTTTTTCCCTTATTTATACTCAGTTTGAATTTCATGCAAACTTCGTGCATCCGAGTAAACATACTCTGCAACTCACTTTTGCTCTCTGCCAACAGGACAGTGTTATCAGCATACAGCAATATGTACACACGGATATCACCAAGACATAAACCACTATTATCTATTTTGGCCTCACGCATGCATGCATTTATAAATATATTAAACAGCCATGGTGACATTACACAAACTTGTCTAACTCCTGCACCAATGGAAAACCATTTTGATAAAACACCATTCACTCGTACACAAGCTCTACTACCAGCATACATGGCTTTTACACTATTAAGTAGATTCCCAGTAACACCGTATTCATTCAATACCTTCCACAAAAGTGTCCTATTCACTCGGTCGTAAGCTTTCTCTAAATCTATGAAGGCAGTAAAAACTTTCTTCTCAACAGCCAGATACTTTTCAGTCATCATGCGTAATGCAAAAATCTGGTTAGCGCAGCCTTTACCAGTCATAAAACCACTCTGAACATCCCACACTTTCTCTGATGTAAGACCCCGTACTTTTTCAATAACAACCTTACCAAACACTTTCCCTGGCACACTCAGTAGGCTAATACCACGATAGTTCTTGCATTCAGTCTGATCACCTTTTCCCTTATACAAAGGAACAATAATAGCATCCTTCCAATCCCGAGGGACCGTTCCTAACTCCCAGCACAACTGGTAAATTTCAGTTAACCAGTCAATTATAGAGTCACCACCATATACTTCAACATGCCATCAACTCCTGGAGCCTTACCGTTCTGAAGAGATTTTAGAGCTTTACACACTTCTTCTCTTGAGATCCCTCCTGTGCTTTCATCCCTCATTGTGACATCATCTGCATCGCCGCCCCGGTGGCGCAGTGGTCTAAGGCGCTGGCCTTTGATCATTCGTCCGTAAGGGGTCCGGGTTCGAATCCCGGTCTGGCATGGATGTTGTGTTTGTCTTACGGCACTGGCTCTCTCCCTTCCCTGGAACCAGTGACCCTAAATTAGGGACGGGCGACTGCTTATAGCCCATTGAGTTGCTCACGGTGGTCGTTAAACCTCCAATCAAAAAAAAAAAAAAAAAAAAAAATCATCTGCATCTGTCTCAGAATCATTTTTGCTCTCCTGATCTAATAACTCACAGAAGTATTCACCCCATCTTTCACTTAACTCATTGGGCTCCCATATCATTTCCCCAATCTCATTCTTCACACAACTTACAACTTTGTTTCCCCTATTTTTCCCGAGTCTCATGTACTTCCAGAAGGACTTTCTATCTTTCCAAAAAGCCAGTTCATGCCTTTCCACTTTCTCCTTCCTATCTTTTGCCTTACTGTGGCGAACCAGCTTAGCAGCTTCACGCTTCTTACAGCGATATTCATCCACCGAGACTCTACCATGCAACATCCCCAAATAGGCTTCCTTCTTTTTCTTTACTGCCTCATTAATCTCACTATTCCACCAAGCATCACCTCTATTGTTACCCACTATTGTGGTGCCACAGACCTCTTTAGCAGCAGTGACAACACAGTTCTTAAAACATTCCCACTTCTTTTCTACATCCCTCTCACAAGATTTCAGATCCTTCAGTCGTTCTCCAAGTAAGTCAGAGTACCTCTGATAATCTTCAAGGAGCCTATCAACCTTTATTCTTTCTATCCTGGGTCTCTTCCTATTCCTTTTCCTCCAACCAACATTAAGTTTCACTCGTGACACTACCAAGTAATGATCAGAACCAACTTTTGCACCTCTCATCACACGGGTGTCAGCAACTGTTTCAAACGCTGATCGTAAACAACAAAATCTATCACACTCCTTTGACCAAGAGTACGATTTTCCCAAGTATATGTGTGTATATACTTGTGGTTGAAAAATGTATTAGATACACACAAACCATTCTCAATGCAGAGTTCAGTTAATCTTTCAGCATTATCATTCACACAAGGATCATTAAACTTACCCAGAACATTGTCAGAAATTGCATTCTGCACACCTACTCTAGCATTGAAATCCCCTGCTATTATAACTTTTTCTTTAGCACCAAACTGGCTCAAAACAGCTTTTAGCTCATTCCAGAAATCTTCTTTCTTATCAGAAGGTTCCGAGTCACAAGGAGCATACACTACAGCAATTACAATTCTCTGAAGTTTCACTTTCAAACGAATCCAGATAATTCTCTCACTTACGCAACTATAATGAATCAAGTCGTTCTTTATCTTTTCACTTAAAATCACACCTACACCAGCCTGTCCTCTCTTATTATCCAATACTCCAGACCACACACTCACCGTGCCATTCACTTCTTCTACCCCAATTTCCTTCTTTTTGGTTTCACTTACACACAGCACATCCAGTCTATACTTATTCATCTCCTCAATCACCTCACTCATTTTGCCATTTATACCTCTAGTATTCCATACACCAATCTTACATTCACTCAGCCGAGATCTCTTTCTCATACGCTGTTTAGAAAGTCCAGGTCGATTCCGTGGTGGACCGTCCTTCCGATTAAATTTGCTATGTTGAGATACAACTGATCTGCATCTTTTATTGGAGTAGAAATTATTCAATTTCTGTATATATGTTTTTGATATCAATTGTTTAATCGCTAATGCCTTTTTAGGTTTTTTGGCATCAGTTTTAAGTTTTAGCTCAGTATACAGCTACATATGTACTGATCTGAATCAAGTTTACAAAACAATATCGTTTTTGGCAAAATTCCCTTACGGTGAACCAAGATCTACGGCTGTACGCAAAACTATTGAAATCCTGACGCCCCTGAATCCTGCAACACTGACATCACAATGGAACTCTCTCCTATTTGGAGCAGAATTCTTGGTACACAGAGAGCGCACCCGTCACGAGGAACAGGACCATTATGAGCTCGTGAGCACTCGAGCTCCTGTTTGATTGTTTGACATATTTGGAATTGCATTTATGCTTTGATTCTGTTCTGTTTTACCTATTTATTTTTCTGCTGCCTGACTAAGCTTTCCGTTGGAAGCGAAAGCTTGCAAAATAAATTAAGTTTCTACGCCTATTAACGGATCTTTGAGTTTATGTTTATATTTACTTTACTAATGAATGTGTAAGATATATTAATGTGCCTGGTATTGCAGTAATGTATCTTGTTTTTATAATTATTAATTAATAATTGTGGAAACAAAAGTTTTATCATGAAAGCATTCAAACTTCACAATTTTTCACTTCCTCTTGAAGAACCATGGTTTTGGTCTGTTTGTTTTAGTGCTTTTAAAAAAAAAAAACTTTTGCCCCAAAAAATGCTCATGAGATGTGTTTAATAAAAAAATATTTCTTAGTGTTTTAATTACATACCTTCTGTTATTCTTTTTTGACTGCATAGCAATTGTCAAAACACTGAAGAACACTGCCATAGAAGGTATGTTCTTAAAATACTTCATTTTCTACTGTAGCGTTGATTTTGCATTGGGTGATTCAAAAGCCATTGCCATTTTGAAGAGTCATCCTGGGTCAGGCAATTACTTGGTGCATATGCGTTATGCAGATAAGAACAATGTATAACTGGGAAACCAGTATTGTCTAGTTGGTATAAATAGGAGCATATGCTGCCATGATTTATTTAAAATTTTCTGCTGTCAAAAGCTATGGATGAGAAATACATGATCTAAGTGCAGTTACGGTTATTCTTTAAAAAAGCTATGGACGAGAAATGCATGATCCAAGTGCAGTTACGGTTGTTTTTAAAAAAGCTATGGACGAGAAATACACTATCTGAGTGCAGTTAAGGTTATTCTTTAAAAAAAGCTATGGACGAGAAATACACTATCTGAGTGCAGTTAAGGTTATTCTTTAAAAAAAGCTATGGACGAGAAATACACGATCCGAGTGCAGTTACGGTTATTCTTTAAAAAAGCTATGGATGAGAAATACACAATCCGAGTGCAGTTACGGTTATTCTTTTTTTTTTTTTTTAATTGAGCGCTGCATTAAAGAAAGGCTAAAAGAAAACTTTTTTTTAAACCTTTTCTTTAAAGTAGCTAATTAGCAGCTGAATGAAAGCTTAACATTGAGAAAAAAGGAAGAATTGAGAACAAAAGGAAGAATCTGGTGGCAGTATTCAAGGTTATACTTTTATTCAAAACTTTTATGCTGAGAATTGTCATCATCCTGGATAAAGCATTTGTAAATGTTCACTGTTTAAAATGTTTTGGTCTTCATTTCCATTTAACCTGTTCTGTAATTGCTACTCTCTTTTGAAAGAGTTCTACCAGGCTCAAAAATTTCTTTAAAAGGAGATATTTGTGATCATTCAAGCCTACCATCATGATACTTTGGAAGGTTGTGCTGTTGATGCATTGTGCTAATCTTTGTTTGCCACCCTGGTGGTACAGTGGTGTAAATACTGGATTATGACTATTAATCTGAGATGGGTCCGGGTTCGAATCCCGGTGTGGCATGGATGTTGTGTTTTGCCTTATGTCATTAGTTCTCTCCCTTCCCTTGAACAAGTGGCCCTAAATTAGGGATGAGTGATTGCTTATGGTCCACTGAGTTGCTCATAGTTGCTGTTAAACCTTCAGCCAAAAAGGGGGGGGGGTAATAATAATCTTTGTCTACCTCTGAAGGTCTTTATACATTCATTTCTTTGCAAAGTCTTCTCATCTTTGCTTTAAGAGATATCTTGCCAATGTCTATCAGCTACTGGCTTTGTTTCGCTCTTTGGAGGGGGGGGTATCCCTCAGGAATTATCAGTAATTTGGTGGAATTCTGCTTTCCTAACCCTTTAATTTGTTTATTCTCTAAATGCAAATACCAATTTTCTTTACAATTTCATCCTTGTTAGCCTGTTTCATAGCAGTAAGGATAAAATCGGTGTTATTACTTATTACTCGGGGGCATTTTTCTTTCCCAGATTCTCTGTTTATGTAGAGGGAATTGGTAAAAACATACATTCCAACCAGAATAGGGACAATGTTTAGCAGAAATGAGAACTATGTACTCCATAACCCAATGACAGTGTATATCTGGCACTCACAGGCCAGAAAGCTATTTCTTTATTCCCTGTGAACATGTTCCAGCTCAACTGGTACATTTCCTGTAACTATTTTTGCATTAGGAAGGAAAACTTGATACTGTGTGTACTTTGTCCACAGTCTTATGTGGCAAAAAATATTTAGTACCCTAATCCTCTCAGTTTTGCTTGCATATGATTAGTGGATTACATAACAAAGATTGTATTTTATAGTAATTGGTTGTGGTAGTGATTGCTTGATTACTGGAGAATTAAGTTTTGTTGAATATAGAAATTTTTGGTAATGAATTTCTGAAATACTGTGACAATAATATTAGTTCAGTGCTTATTTAAACTTTTCCATGCTCTTTTTTTTTTTTTTTTTTTTCTTCTTACAAGTATTGCAAAAGGATTTGAAAGCTTTCATTAAATTTTTCATTCAGTTGTGCAGAACTGTTGATCATAAGTTACCAAATAATTTATTAAATATGGGTATAAATTCTTGATATTTCAAGACATCAGACAAAATTAAGTGTATTCCAAGCTCAGAACTATTTTGAAAATTTATTGGGAGCTGTTGTTAGTGAGTGTATTATAAAGGCAATAATCTGAATTAATGTGCATAAAGATAATGAGAAATAGAAGAATGCTAACAGCAAAGCTTATTGCAAATAGTTGAAACTAGCTTTTAAAGAAATCATATGCAATATATAAATTTGATCTTAAATTGAAAAATATCAGCAACAAATTGAATATTGTTAAGATGACTGAAGAATAACCTAGGGAAAATAATTAGATGATTTTTCCATTGTACTGTAAGGTTATAATGGTGTGCAGTGGTAGATGTCAGTTTGATATTCCTAGTTGCAAAAATTTATGGAAAAGAAAGAACAAGGCACAGAGAAATTGAACTGACTCATTCACAAGTTTCTCTTGTGAAGTAGTTTCATTCTATGCAAACTACAGTATTAATTTGCAGTGTTTGTCATTAGGATAAAGAGCTGAAGTCAGATAGTGAGACAATACAGAGAATATCATTTATGTGTTGGAATTGTTATTCAAAACACTTTTGAACAACTGTGCAACAAGAATTTAGAAAAAAAAAAAGCATTAAAGGACACTAGTGAGATGTCTCAAGTTATTATTTTTAAATCTGGCTGTGTCTAAAAGGGAGGAGTTCAGGCCTGCTGCATATATGAGTGAGGAAACTGCTGCTTGTATATGATTATGTCTGCAAGGCCTCACAAATCAATGTACATGGGTTGGGCAGAATAATGTAGACACCACGCTCAGAGATGTGACTTTTAATGCAGCTGCGTATGTCGCAATACACAAAGGTATCCACCACTTTTTGGTTGTAATAGCTTTGTTTAGAACCTAGAGGTCCTGTTTAAGTGTATTTAAAGTGTCTTGTTGCAAAATTTCTTTAAGGTGACGCTGAAATGAGCGACCTAATGAACTTCAAAAGAGGGCTGATTGTTGTTGGCTGGCTAGTTGGTGCTTCCGTGACAATGGTCACCAGGGTATTGGGGGTATCAAGAGCTACTGTGTCTGTCGTCATGACAGTGCCTTGTTCTTGGCAAAACCTCACCTGTGAAACACAGGAGCGGCCGGAAAACGACCCTGACTGATAGAGACAGGAGAGCATTTTAAAAAGAGGATTGTTACCCATAATAAGAAGACACTGGCTCCAAAAATTAGTGCGGAGCTCAATCTGCATTTCCAGACCCCAGTGTCAACGAAAACAGTGCGTAGGGAACTGTTTTCGCAAAATATTCATGGCAGAGCTGCTATTGAAAAACCTCTGGTGACATGGGTGAATGCACAATGGCGATGGAAGGAGTGCCGGGAACATACATGGACTGCCGATGCCTGGAAGCATGTAACGTGGTCAGATGAATCCACATTCACACTATTCCCCACCGCAGGACCTGTTTACGTGTGGAAACACCGTCAGAAGCGTACAACCCAGACTGTCTGCTCCCAACAGTGCAGCATGGTGGTGGTTCTATCATGCTCTGGGCAGTCATATCATGAATTTCAGCTGGTCCTCTGATCACCTTGTAAGGACGGATGACTGGCAGGTCGTGTGAAACCATTTTAAACGACCAAGTCCATCCACTGGCTTAGGCATTGTTTCCTGCGGGGGGGGGGGTGCCATATATCAAGATGATAAAGCCCCAATTCACAGAGCTCAGAATGTCCAATCATGGTTTGATGAAGATGAGGGTGAACTTTCATACCTTTGGCCTTCCCAATCACCAGACTTAAACATCATTGAGCCACTGTGTTCTGTGTTGGAAAACATAGTAAGATCACGTTGTCCTCCTCCTGTGTCACTCAAGGACCTGGAGCAGTTTCTGCATGAAGAATGACGTAACATCCCACTAACCACCATCCAGAATTTGTATGTGTCCATTCCAAGGAGGATTCAGGCAGTTTTGTATGCTAAAAGTGGTCCCATACCCTACTAGGCAAGTAAAACAATTTTCCTAGGTGTTAACATTATTCTGTGCACAGGGTGCGCACGCGTGCTTGAAAACCTGGAAAGTCCTGGAAAATCATGATTACGTTTTCAAGGCCTGGAAAAACGGTATTTTTTTAATGCTGTCTTGAAAAGCCTTGAAATTTGAAATTAGTGCTTAAAAAAATGCCCTTTAGGAAATCGTGTTACTGACTGTTACCCCTTAATTTTTTTTAAGTTCCTCTCCTCTGTTCTCAAAGAAACCGCCGGCTACAGTGGTGTTTCGGATGTGCCCAAATCCCAATTTGGCTGGGGGGGGGAAGCACTACTTCCAGTGCAATAAAATTGGATGATTACTAGCAGGTCTGTTAGGGAAGGGGAGCTTGATGCATTCTCTAGCCCTGAGCTTGATGTCCGTCCGACAACTACTGAGAACAACAGAAGGGGAAAGAAGAGACATTTAGCATTTGCAAGGGGGTCGCGTGTTTACCAAGTCAGCTGGCATCCACCAGTGAAGAGTATGCCTGAACAACACATTCATCTGCTCCTTGTTTATTGCATTAAGACGCTTGCTTCCGGCCCACCCCTCAAGAGACTTCGGCTACTTATGATAATAAATAAGAAAACTATCTTTGCGAATTTTTCACAAAAGTGGCTGAAATTTTTACATTTACTATAATTGGATTACAGAAGCTCACTCCCAAAATTCCATTTGAATCGGTTTAAAACTTAAAAAGTTAGCATTGGAAATTTTTATTATGTGTGCCTCTTTAGATAGTGAGCCTTGAGCAGAAAGGGTGTTACCATAGCAACGGTTGATTGACAGCTGGGAGCGCTGATCCGAAGCCCTTGGTTGGGAAGAAAGCAAACACCTGTTTATCACTTCCACGGCTCAAAAGGACTAAGATATTTTCAGAAATCCATTTTCCGGAATTTTGAAAATAACACAGTAAAAATTTTTACAGTGGTTAAAATACATCACAATAAAGTTCTAGTGCAAATTTCGCCGAATTCCGTTTGAAACTTTAGCAGATGCAAAACAAAAAAAAAAAAAAAATCTTCCGTTGCAAAATCGGATTCAAAAAAAAGAAACGGCAATTATAAATTACGGGAAAAGCAAGCAAATTATTTTTTTTTAGATGCCATGGTTTATTTAAACAGAGTGATCCTTAAATTTTGTTTCTGTGATGATATGGACTCTATTTTAATTACAAACATACATTTTTATTCAGATGTCTGAGTTACTGTTTTAATAAAAAAATCTAATTAAAAAGTTTTCAATGGATTTAGGCGAAATTCAGCAGATAAACGTATTTTAGTAAATTGCAACGTTATGACGTAAATTTGGTCATTTTGTCGAAAATTGGGCAGCATTTTTTTTTTTTCGTTTTCTCCTATAGTTAGGGTGAAGGAGGAAGACACTTCAGTGAGCTGCAGGTGGTGATTTATGGCGATGTGCCAAATGAAAAGAAGCCGTTCCATCAGGACATTCCAGAGGTTGAGTGTGCGTGGACGCGTGCTCCTGCTGTTCGAACTTAATCGGAATGTTTTCGGGAGGGGGAGAAATATCCGTTTCAGCTTTACAGCTTTCAGGCTCCTTTTTTTTTCTTGGTAATAAATAAAAACCATAGTTGCTGCATTCACCATTGATCCATATTCGCATTTCTTTGAATATAAACAGCAGACAATCGGAAACATGGTGTTGGGTGGGTCTTGATGTTCTTCATTTGTATCTGCTGAATTTTGTTTTGTGGGAATACGGAATGAGTTATACTGTGAATACATACAAAACTACATATTTTTGAGCTGAAAAATATGTCTACTTGTACACAGTAGCTAACGTGTGAACTCAGACGAAGACATATGGACGTCTGATTCCATAAAAAAATCAACCCATTTTATCATACACGACAGGTAAAAAAGAAAAACATTACATGTTTTTAAACATTATAAAGGAAAGCGGATTTTTGAAACACCATGACTTGATGATATTAATTTCTGAAAGTTTTTTTTTTTTTTTCGATTTTAATTTCTGAAATCTTTTTTTTTTTTCAATTACAATACACTGTAACATGATACCTGTGTGTTGTATCCCTTAGTTGTATGGCAGATTTTCAGTTGGCCGATATCCGCGATCGTAAGTGATAGTTACATTGCTATTGTTGATGATGACAAGATAAATACTGGAGTAATGTAGAATGTTGCATAACGTAAAAAAGAAATCGCCCCCCTCTTCGAACTTTTATGCGGTTATCATAGCTGATCAACCATTTCATTCCATGAACATCAGCACATTTCAATCATTTGACCATTGGGGGTCTGACTGAATTCAGCAGTGCTTAAGCGCCTAGCGCAACGAGAACATGCTAATTATGGACAGTTCTATTCCCTTCCCCCCTATCATCCCTAATCCATTTGCATCTTTCATCATTTTTATTACTTAAAACTGAAATTGCTTTTAAAAACTAATTTGAGCATGATACTGTAAAGCGTAGTAATCATCCTGGAATTTTTTGTATATGGCCTGGAAAGTCCTTGAATTTTTTCCCCCAAAAAGAGTACGAACCCTGTAACTCCTGTACATGCCAGTGCATCAGTAAGTTAAATGTGCCACACACACAAAAAAATCTCAAAACAACTTGCCTTCCTTTTCTAGTTTTGGCAATTAGTTGTTATTAGGCAGTAAGACAATATCAAAAAACAATGATAGATAACAAGACAGATTTTGTGGGAACATTACAGCTTATAATTGCAGAAGAAAGCACTTTTCCATTACTGATTTGCTTCAGTGATAAAGCAGCATCTCATCTTTCAGTGAATGTCAAAATACATTACATTTGTATGTAGGGTAGAAGTCCGTTTAAGAAATATTCCCCCAACTTATTTTTCTTGAATTTTTAAATTCATTATAACTTACCATAGTGTGTGGACTATTCTTTTTTTGTAGGAAAAAGTTCCAGTAAGCTGAAGCATCCAGTGTATCATGTTGAAGTTAAAGGTGATATTAAATTTGCTATATTGCCTAGTGATCAATTGACCTGGGATGTTGGCTTCTGTTTTCTCACACTGCTGTAGGTTAAAATCCCATGCTAACTAACATGTTGATGTGTTTGTTGTTCCACTGCAGATTCTCTTGCTTCCCTGGAACTAAATTAGGGATAAGTAACTCCTTTTAGTTTAAATCACACTCCTGAGAGGTTGTCAAACCTCCCCCACTCATAAAGAAAAAAATGTGTTGTTTTACAAGATCGGAGCACACATGCACTTCCTTGATATGATGCTGCGTAAGTACTAGATACCTGGATTAGCAGTAGTAGACAGACCCCTCTGTTTGCCCTTGCAGTCTTCCAGTCTTACTCTTCCTTTACTTTTCTCTGTGGATCTTCATAAAAGAGCTTGTTTGTGTTCAGCTATCAGGGATCGATCCAATCAGAATTTGATACCGTTGGTCAGTATCTTCACAAAAATATTTTTAGTTCAAATTGTGTTTTCATAAAAATATATTGAACTGAGTTGTTATCTTCACTTTCAGTAAAATTTAATCTTAACAAAAATATTTTAGTGTAAGAGTTATCTTGAATATTGTTGTATTTAAAACATGCTCCCCCCCCCCCCGTCATTATGAACAGTTTTCAGTAAAACCATCTCTAGCGGACACCTATCAATCACTGCATCATCCCTACTGTCAACGACATAATGCTCGCTGAAAGGAACCCAAAAGCATTATGGAAGCATTTTTTTTTTTTTTTTCTCCCTCTGGGAGCTCACTTCCCATGCATTTTCCAGGATTAACTCAGAAGTAGGTATGGGTATGTACATGGTGGATACTCATTCCCGAAATACCCACACATCAGTAGTATTGGTAGAAATTTTCGATATATCATAGAAAACCTCAATGTTTTGCTATAAAACCAAAGAATTCACATCTTTTCCATCTGCAACAGTAATGGCACATCGATGGGTAAAATCACTATTCGATGTATCAAGTGATAACTCACCAATTCAACATCAAGTAACTAATAGTATTTGTTAAAATGCTTGATGTATCAGTGGAAAACTTGGTGTTTCTTTGATTTATTGGCTCCTGTAACATCAAGGATAAGAATATTTTTGCCGATGAAACAGTGAAAAAATCAGTAATTCATGACAAGGAAGATTATATTCCCTTCCTCTTTAAAAGAATGCAACAAAGTGAAATTCATTGACTTTATGTAGAAAATATTCCTTTGCAGTTTAAAACATAGATTATCACTTGCAAAACATCGATGCTCAAAAGCATCAGTGTGTTTTGCCCATCCCTACTCAGATTAATCTTTGCCATACCAGCCTGGATTCCAGGAAACATTCGGTATTTACAATTATGAGGAGAGGAGCATGATAGGGAGATGCTGACCATTTGCTTTATGGGGTATCAGGTTGTGACATATGAGTGACTTTTTATTTCTTATGTTGTTTTAGTTATTTCTTTTTCTCCAGCTCTTTAAAATTTTTACTTTTGATGACTCCTGTTTTAATACAACCTGCTGGAGTGTTATTATTATTTCATAGATCTCAGCTGCAACATAATCAGAGTTATGTAAAAAAAGAAAAAAATATATCCAGGTACACAATCATCGGAACAGAAAACTTGCTGTAAACCCTGGAAACTTGAACCACAATTAGCAACAGAATAAGAATAAATTAAAATAACAAATGAAAAAATATCTGAAAAAATAATCATACAATTGCTGTCAGAATAATAATTATAGGGGATTAAAAAGTACTCTAAATAAAATTAGGCAAATTTCACAAAAATAGGCAGAATTTCATAGAAATGGATATCATCTTTGAAAACCTGGATTGACCCCAGGCTATATTTCCTCAAATATTGCGGTAGTTGAAGGATTGAATACTGACAGCTGTTGTAGAAATCAGCCACTGTATTGAAATCATTTTGCAGGATGTTAACTGTCAGTTGGATGTGTACATGTAGAGCACAGTTAGACCTTCGTAACATGCAACATAAAGTATTTTTCTTTTGAATGATGAAAGTGTCATATTTTTTATGCTCATTTCTTCCTGCCCAAGAAATGTTTTTAAGTGGAGATATCATTTACACTCACATATGTCACATTCAGTTTTCATTGTTCTCTTTGAAGTTGTCCTACAATTTAGATTAAATGAATTCAGAATGAAAATGTTGTTGAGAAGTGATATTTTGTATTAGTTTTGTGATGCATTTTTGGTCCTTGATGTAATATTTCCTTGTGACATTTTGTGTGTTATGATGATCTGTGTGATTGTTCACTTTTTTGTTTGTTTGTTTCACAGGTTTTAGTAATGTGGGACTATGAATCTGATACTTTAGAAGGTGCTAAGAAAATTAAGGTATGTAATGGTGCATACCCTTTTATCATCCTTGCTCATTTGTATTCCATCCATTCATTCAAAGGCTCCTTCAAGGCATAATTTTATGTTGATGGCTGATTTTGACCTAATCCCCTACATTCTAAACCACACTGATATGTGTGAAGATTTTTTTACCTCCTATTTAGCTAATGTGACTGGACTTAACTCCAAAATCTGAAGTTTGTTAACCAAAGTATTGTGACTTTCCAATTATGTGAGATGGACAGGAAATAAATTTACCTGGATAATTGATAACCCTATAGTACTTCCTAGTGGCTGAGTTGTCTGGCACCATTCGTTCAAGATGTGCTCATGAGATGTATGTTTTGTGTTTGTCTGATGGCTTTGTCCCTTACCTGGAACCAGTGGCCTTAGATTAGGGATGGGTGACTGCTTTATAGCCCTTAGCATTGCTTGCGGTGGTAATTAATTAAACTGTCAAACAAAGAACAAAAACCTCAAGTAATCAGCAAAGACGTGAATCAGGATTTATAAAATGATGCAAACAAGTTGAATATTTGCACACAGGTGTATGTGCAAACATAGTTGTCAGTAAACAACATTTCAAATGTCAGTCATCAGTCTCCATTTGGTTATTTATTTTGAAATGGTGTGCAAATTTCGAAGTGTAATTGCTCCAGGTGGCCAATAAATTTTGTTACTGCTGTAGTTATAAACATACATATAACCATTATTCAATTAAAAGCCTTTGATCATAAGGATGCCCATTTTAAGTGGTTAAAGCTTTGTATCTCACAATCCTGTTTTCTATAAAAGAACAGTTTCAATCTAACTTTTGAACTAAGGGATGATAAGCATGATAGTGTAATGCTTTCTCACCTAGCATAGAAAAGCTGTAGATGCCAAAGGGAAGAACTGCCCTTGCCTCCCCCTTCTCCCTTCCTGTGAAGGAGAGGGAGCAGGAAGACAACCTGTCACTAAAGGATATTTTAGTGATAACACCTTCATTAAATTTCTTAGAAAAGGCATTTTTCTTCAAAAGCTCATATTAATTTGATGCTGAGACATACACTCAGTGAACAAAACATTAGAGATAGGGGTGAAGGGCAGTTGACTTGCACATCCCCCGCTCAAAGTAGAACAGACCCAAACCAAATCTGGGCAATAAATAGATGGATAGCAGGGCTTTCCAGTGGTGTATCACAATCTATGAACACGTGTAAATGTGGTGATCTGAGCAACTTTGATCATGGACACATTGTCGGCCCAAGACAGATGTGTCATTCTATTGCCCAAGTGGTAAGAACCATAGGGTTCCCAAAGGAAACCGTATGAAGGTGTACCCCAAGTATACCATCGACGGATGTACCAGTGCACAGAAAGTAAGCGGTGGCCGACCACATGCCATTGTTGACTGGGGTCTACATAGACTATTGTGGCTCTTACAAACTGACTGCTTGGCAACAGCAGCACAAATCACATCCAGGTTAAATGTCAGAGGCCCAAGCAGTGTCGGCGAGTGAACAGTATGGCACATGCTGTATACCCTGGGCTACAAGAGCCAACACACTATTCATGTGCCCAGGGTGCGCACGCGTTCTTGAAAACCTGGAAAGTCCTGGAAAATCATGATTACGTTTTCAAGGCCTGGAATATCCTGGAAAAACGGTATTTTTTTAATGCTGTCTTGAAAAGCCTTGAAATTTGAAATTAGTGCTTAAAAAAAATGTCCTTTTAGGAAATCGTGTTACTGACTGTTACCCCTTAATTTTTTTAAGTTCCTCTCCTCTGTTCTCAAAGAAACCGCCGGCTACAGTGGTGTTTCGGATGTGCCCAAATCCTAATTTGGCTGGGGGGGGGGAAGCACTACTTCCAGTGCAATAAAATTGGATGATTACTAGCAGGTCTGTTAGGGAAGGGAGCTTGATGCATTCTCTAGCCCTGAGCTTGATGTCCGTCCGACAACTACTGAGAACAACAGAAGGGGAAAGAAGAGACATTTAGCATTTGCAAGGGGGTCGCGTGTTTACCAAGTCAGCTGGCATCCACCAGTGAAGAGTATGCCTGAACAACACATTCATCTGCTCCTTGTTTATTGCATTAAGACGCTTGCTTCCGGCCCACCCCTCAAGAGACTTCGGCTACTTATGATAATAAATAAGAAAACTATCTTTGCGAATTTTTCACAAAAGTGGCTGAAATTTTTACATTTACTATAATTGGATTACAGAAGCTCACTCCCAAAATTCCATTTGAATCGGTTTAAAAACTTAAAAAGTTAGCATTGGAAATTTTTATTATGTGTGCCTCTTTAGACAGTGAGCCTTGAGCAGAAAGGGTGTTACCATAGCAACGGTTGATTGACAGCTGGGAGCGCTGATCCGAAGCCCTTGGTTGGGAAGAAAGCAAACACCTGTTTATCACTTCACGGCTCAAAGGACTAAGAGATATTTTCAGAAATCCATTTTCCGGAATTTTGAAAATAACACAGTAAAATTTTTACAGTGGTTAAAATACATCACAATAAAGTTCTAGTGCAAATTTCGCCGAATTCCGTTTGAAACTTTAGCAGATGCAAAAAAAAAAAAAAAAAAAAATCTTCCGTTGCAAAATCGGATTCAAAAGAAAGAAACTGCAATTATAAATTACGGGAAAAGCAAGCAAATTATTTTTTTTTAGATGCCATGGTTTATTTAAACAGAGTGATCCTTAAATTTTGTTTCTGTGATGATATGGACTCTATTTTAATTACAAACATACATTTTTATTCAGATGTCTGAGTTACTGTTTTAATAAAAAAATCTAATTAAAAAGTTTTCAATGGATTTAGGCGAAATTCAGCAGATAAACGTATTTTAGTAAATTGCAACGTTATGACGTAAATTTGGTCATTTTGTCGAAAATTGGGCAGCATTTTTTTTTTTTTTTTTCGTTTTCTCCTATAGTTAGGGTGAAGGAGGAAGACACTTCAGTGAGCTGCAGGTGGTGATTTATGGCGATGTGCCAAATGAAAAGAAGCCGTTCCATCAGGACATTCCAGAGGTTGAGTGTGCGTGGACGCGTGCTCCTGCTGTTCGAACTTAATCGGAATGTTTTCGGGAGGGAGAAATATCCGTTTCAGCTTTACAGCTTTCAGGCTCCTTTTTTTTTCTTGGTAATAAATAAAAACCATAGTTGCTGCATTCACCATTGATCCATATTCACATTTCTTGAATATAAACAGCAGACAATCGGAAACATGGTGTTGGGTGGGTCTTGATGTTCTTCATTTGTATCTGCTGAATTTTGTTCTGTGGGAATACGGAATGAGTTATACTGTGAATGCATACAAAACTACATATTTTTGAGCTGAAAAAATATGTCTACTTGTACACAGTAGCTAACGTGTGAACTCAGACGAAGACAATTGGACATATGGACGTCTGATTCCATAAAAAAATCAACCCATTTTATTATACACGACAGGTAAAAAAGAAAAAACATTACATGTTTTTAAACATTATAAAGGAAAGCGGATTTTTGAAACACCATGACTTGATGATATTAATTTCTGAAAGTTTTTTTTCTTTCGATTTTAATTTCTGAAATCTTTTTTTTTTTTCAATTACAATACACTGTAACATGATACCTGTGTGTTGTATCCCTTAGTTGTATGGCAGATTTTCAGTTGGCCGATATCCGCGATCGTAAGTGGTAGTTACATTGCTATTGTTGATGATGACAAGATGAATACTGGAGTAATGTAGAATGTTGCATAACGTAAAAAAGAAATCGCCCTTCGAACTTTTATGCGGTTATCATAGCTGATCAACCATTTCATTCCATGAACATCAGCACATTTCAATCATTTGACCATTGGGGGTCTGACTGAATTCAGCAGTGCTTAAGCGCCTAGCGCAACGAGAACATACTAATTATGGACAGTTCTATTCCCTTCCCCCTATCATCCCTAATCCATTTGCATCTTTCATCATTTTTATTACTTAAAACTGAAATTGCTTTTTAAAAACTAATTTGAGCATGATACTGTAAAGCGTAGTAATCATCCTGGAATTTTTTGTATATGGCCTGGAAAAAGGCCTGGAAAGTCCTTGAATTTTTTCCCCCAAAAAGAGTACGAACCCTGTGTGCCACTACCTCGCATGATGCCAGGAACATCAAAACTGGACGTCTTCTGAGTGTCGCTGCGTGGTGTGGTCAGATGAATCCTTTTTTCAGCTGTACCGAGCTGATGGGAGAGTGCGAGTGTTGCTTCGACAACATGGTGCCATGGCCCCATCATGCCGGGTCGGCTCTGTTCAAGGTGGTGGTGGCGGCTTTGTGATGGTTTGGGAAGCCTTCTCATTGGACACATTAGGTCCCTTAGTGTGCCTGGAGAGGTCCTTAATCACTGTGCACTACCAGCACGTGCTGGCTGATCACCTAAAAACTTTCATGGCCTTCATGCATCCTGTGATGGATGATGGCCTCATATATGAAAACACTATAATATATTGCAATCATGTGAAATACATATTTTTTTATTAAAATGTTCAATACTGTGCTCTTATTTTCAGTTATACTAGGGGCTGTGCCTCTAGGCTCGCTATGCTCGTTTCCAGAGTAGAGCTAGGGCCCTGCAGCCCGATCAAGTACATCACATGAAATAAAAACTGGAAAATTCCTATAAATTTAAATTTTTATTGCATGTCTAAGCAAATAAGGCTTGTTATTCCGAAATTTCAGAGTTTTTTTTACTGTCGTTAATTTTTAAAAGGTCGGACTTTTGTCGTTTGAACTTATAGCACTTACTAAATTTACCACTAAGGAAAACAGAAGCGGTCCAGAAAGCATTTCCGTAAACCGTTAAGGTGGATGTCAAGTGATCTTGCTTCCTATACTTCTAATGGAAAAACTTTTGTACACATTTCCTTTACAATAATTGTGTTCCCAAGGATGAAAATTTTAACATCGATTAAACTAACTTCATATTATAACTTGGAATACTTAATATTTTGTAAAACATAACCATAATTTTATAAAAAAATCAATAACTTTTCCTTTCATGGTGTTGGAACCAGAAAAAAGATGGCGCGACCTGTACTTTCGTGACGTCAGTAGACAAACAAATGTTGGATTACATAAATATGGTTATGTTTTAGAAAATATTAAGTATTCCAAGTTACAAAATGAAGCTATTTTAATCGATGTTCAAATTTTCATCCTTGGGAACGCATTAATTGTCCAGAAAAAAGATGGCACGACCTG
Organism: Macrothele yani; assembly: GCA_039090855.1. Classification (NCBI taxonomy): domain Eukaryota; kingdom Metazoa; phylum Arthropoda; class Arachnida; order Araneae; family Macrothelidae; genus Macrothele; species Macrothele yani. The sequence continues at coordinate 15,070,027 of CM077027.1, read as the reverse complement.
TTCTTTGATGACGTCAGTAGACAAACAAATGTTGGATTGCATAATTATGGTTATGTTTTAAAAGATGTTAAGTATTCCAAGTTATAAAATGAAGCTATTTTAATCGATGTTCAAATTTTCATTCTGGGAGCGCATTAATTGTTCAGAAAAAAGATGGTGCGACCTGTATTTTCATGACGTCAGTAGACAAAGAAATGTTGGATTGCATAAATATGGTTATGTTTTAGAAGATGTTAAGTATTCCAAGTTATAAAATGAAGCTATTTTAATCAATGTTCAAATTTTCATCCTTGGGAGCGCATTAATTGTTAAGAAAATGTGTACAGAAGTTTTTCCGTTGGAAGTATACTATAGGAAGCAAAATTACTTGACGTCCACCTTAAACAACTGAGATAGCTTTACCAACAAAACATATGCTTAACAAATTCTCTGCGTCACCATGGCAGCAGGTCACGAGACTAGAACGTTTCTCTGTGGTTATCATGAAGACAGACAAGCCATTCATTTCTTTCCTTTGCGTTTTTAAAAAAATGCTTAAAAATCAGGAAATGACCTTTTCTTTAAAACAATTTTGTGGAAAAAAGGGACGATAGTTGTAAGTTTATGCTGTAAAAATTGCAATGCGTTATAATTTATAGTTTGCCATATATCCGTTTTTTTAAGTGGATCCCATCGCGAAATAGAGAATTTTGTGAAATTTAGAAATTTAATTTCTCGTACACTAAATCGAAATTCAAAAAAAGGGTGACGAGGTGTAAGAATTTGGTCATGGCACGACATGCCTACAGAGTTATGTGGTTCTGTTGCTGTTAGTGTGTCCGGAACGCGACCTGATAGCACTTTTTGCTTACCTTAACTTTGAAATACATTAGCTCTTGAAGTTTCACTAGAAGCAAGAAACGGTTTATTTCAGCATGTTCTCCAAACAATTCTCTGCAAACGATGTAAATTTCATATTTTTGTGTTTAATACGTTTTGCGTTGCGAGCTAGGAAAGCAAAAGTGTCTCAAAATTTCTAAAACAGCAGCAGCGGCGGCGGCAGTTACTTTTTTTAAAAATAGATAGATAGTTTTTGTAGTTGCTTTTGTTAATTTGTGTTGCTTCATAATATATGTGTCATGTATACCCAAAGATCACAATGCAGTGAACAAATTAGAGTGAAAATAAGGGTTATGTTGTTCAAACAGTTGGCTAATGTTTGGAAGCTCCATATTTCTGAGGAATGACTTAAATACATAATTTTAGTCAATGTTTTGGGGGAGAGACAGAGAGAGAGAGAGCACATATGTGTTTGCTTGTGATCCCAGTCTATGTTTGATCCAATTTGTCTATACATGTTAAGAAACCTTTATGGTTAACATAATTTTAAAATGCACTTAATCTCAAAATGCACTGCATGTATTTTTGCCTGTGATTTGATGAAAAAGACAGCCTACGCTAAATGTCTGTGTCACAGTCATTTAAGATTGTTGCATTATCATCTGGAAAATTAAGTTCTGAAATATTAAGGTGGACGTCAAGTAATTTTGCTTCCTATACTTCCAATGGAAAAACTTTTGTTCACATTTCCTTCACAATTAATGTGTTCCCAAGGATGAAAATTTGAACATCGATTAAAATAACTTCATATTATAACTTGGAATACTTAATATTTTCTAAAACATAACCATAATTGTATTAAAAATCAATAACTTTTCCTTTGGTGGTGTTGAAACCAGAAAAAAGATGGGGCGACCTGTACTTTGATGACATCAGTAGACAAACAAATGTTGGATTGCATAATTATGGTTATGTTTTAGAAAATATTAAGTATTCCAAGTTATAAAATGAAGCTATTTTAATCGATGTTCAAATTTTCACCCTGGGGAATGCTTTAATTGTGAAGAAAATGTGTACAGAAGTTTTTCCATTGGAAATATAGGAAGCAAAATTACTTGACGCCCACCTTAAGTGCAGTTGCAAACTGATTTTGCTGTGACATTGATATAAAGCAGACTTTTTATGTGTTGATGACTATAATAAATAGTTGGTGTATTTACATGCTAATGCCACTGCCTGTCATGGAGCAAAATGCCTTAGGGAAATATTTGTCTTATACAACCTCAGATAAGTTGTCAGTATCATTAATTTATTTTTTGCTGCAATTATATTTATTGTAAGATGCCATTTTCATCTCATACCTGTGTGCCTGTACTGCATTTAGACATGTTTTTTGCCGTGACCACATTAAAAGGAAAAGTATATGCTTAAATTCTTTGTGGCAATGAACTTTCTCCATCTTGCCCTGCCTATTGCAAGATTTTCTGCATCTTAACTCATTCATCAGTGGGTGACATCACATTGGTCCATTGTGTTCCAGGTCTGCTTCTTGATATGTGATGTGTTACCACAAAATTTAACACTTGTTTAGTTAAATCGCAATTGTATATCTCTGACACCATACTACACACATTTTTCTGTTAACTTTCGGTTGATCAAAATATTTACAAATCAAATTTTTAAAAATTATTTCAGTATATGTATTAATTTATTTGTAGTTCATATTTTATTGTGTCCAAATAGTTCTATTTTGTCGATTCTGTATTGTGTTATGCAAAAATATTACATTAGTTCGTTGATTTCATTATTATTATTCCTTTTATCTTTATATTCTGTATAGTTTCATGATGATATCTTTGCAATTGTGTCAGTGGCTGATCAGCAGTTAGTCATTTTCAACTCTGGATCATGTCTTCTTTTGGAAAATGCCATCTCAAGTCATGAATTTCTGGTCAAAACATATTTAAAAAGTGAAGAGCTGCTATGGGTTGATGCTGCACCATATTTGTCTAATATATTGGTCTTTCTTCTCACCTCTACACATAATGTGAGTAACCTTGGCTCTCTGCATGAGTGTATGTATAACTTTTCCGGAGTTTAAACTGTATTGTATTATGAGTGTGTGTGTGTGTGTGTGTGTGTGTGTGTGTGTGTGTGTGTGTGTGTGGATTGATTGGTTGGTTGGTTTTAGAAATATATTCCACTGGAGAATAAAAACTCTACTTCAGATGATGTCTTTTATACCTACTGAAGTAGCAAAAAAACACTTTTAATAAGCTGAAAAAGCAAATGTTACAATTTTAACTTTGTGGTTGACATCAGAATCATAGCACATTGCATAGCTCTGTTAATAAAATGTAAGTTTCAACTCAAAATTACATTCAAGTGTAATGTGCTACACAGGATTCTAAATCTGTATTTTATACATGCATGCACGTCACTCAGGAGTTCTCTGAAATTCAGAAGTTAGCTCTTCAAAGGAAGATCATATGCCAAATTAAAGTTTCAAACTGATGGTGCAAGATTTTATTTACAGTTCATGTATCAAAACTTTTGATTTATATTGTGACACAACTCCAGCTTCATTGGCATCCATCATCACATGTCTCTTTATATTTTTCTCATGCAGACACTCCTAATGTTGGTCTTCCCATGATTTCCTTGGCCTTCCATCACCTGTCTGCTTCCTTTCCTGCCATTTGGTCTGAATAAATTCTTTTAGTAAGAATCTTGCTATTCATTCTTTCAACATGGCCTAATCACCTCAGAATATTCGTCTCCACCTTACTACAACATTTTGCTTCATGTTACACATCTGTAACATATCTCATTTCCTCACATGATCAGAATGTGTTTTGTCACAGTTCCCCCTGTAAATTGCACATCTCTCCAGTACACAAGCAACTCTTGTGCCTCTTCTTCAGTACCCAAATTTCACTCCATAATATCAGAGTAGGAACCACTACACTTTCATATGCAGCCATTCTAGACCTTTTCAAGAACCCACCAGCCCCATGAAATCCTCCTAAGGTAGCTGTGACTTTCAAAGATCAATTCACTTTCCTACTAATTTCACCATATAATCTGTTTTCTCTGTCAAACATGCTTCCTAAATATATTAGGGTATGCAAAAGTTTCCGCTGCCCTTGCTAGTGGGCGCTGTAGGGGTCTAACCGGCCGGCGACTTGTGCTGTAAGTTCGTACATGAAGCCAAATATGGCGGTCGATAAAGTTCATTTGCTGCACTGTTTTTTATTCATGTTTAATTTCGGGAAAAGTGCGAGTGAAGCATACGGTTCAATATGTCAGGCATATGGCGAAATGGTTATGGTTGAGCGGACATGTCGAGAATGGTTTGCCAGGTTTAAGACAGTTGATCTAAGCTTGGAAGACAAGCCACCTGCTGGAATCGCTGTTGCAAGAGGATGCCACACAATCGACCATGCAATTGGCGAAACATTTGAAAGTGGCTCAATCGACTGTGGTACAGCGTCTACAGGCCTTCGCAAAGATCCAGAAGATTGGTAAGTGGGTTCCGCATACTTTAATGGAGCGTAATATTGGTCAACGATTGGGCATCTGCATGTTGTTGCTGAAGATGTTTCAAGGAGAGAATTTCTTGTGGAAGGTTGTCACAGGGGATGAAAAATGGGTCTATTGCAGCAACCCCGTACGCAAGCAATCCTGGATCGACCCAGGCCAACCATCAACATCCACTGCAAAACAGGATATCCACGGGGGAAAACGTGCTGTTGTGTGTGTGGTGGGATATGCATGGAGTGCTGTACTTGGAACTGTTGAAACCAGGCGAAACAATCACTGCACAATGATATAATCAGTTGATGAAACTAAATGCCGCAGTTGAGCAAAAATGCCCATGGACAGGTAAAGGATGCTGCCCAGTCATCTTGTTACACAATAATGCCAGACCACATATTGGTGCCACCACAAAATCAACCCTTGAACAGTTACACTGGGAGGTTTTACCGCACCCAGCTTACTCCCCAAACATTGCAACCTCAGATTTTCATCTGTTTCGCTCTATGCAACATGCCTTAGCCCAACAGCGGTTCACCACAGTTCTAGAGGTGGAAATTTTCGTCACTGCGTTCTTCAGCTCAAAACCCCGAGTCCTTCTATCACAGGGGCATTCATTTGTTGCCTGGAAAATGGCAAAAGATCGTTGATGCTAACGGCTAATGTTTCATTAATAAGTGTGTACTGATTTTCTGATTGTTCCTGTGCCCTTTCTCCTAAAAACGGCAGAATTGTTTGCATACCCCTAATACAAACTCATTCACCTCGTATAACTCTGTATGTACCATTTAAACTGATCTTGCATTCAGTTAACAACAGTCCCTCACTCAAAACCATAACTTTGTTCTCCTTATTTCAGTTTGAATTTTATACAAACTTTGTACATCTAGGATAACATATTTGGCTACTCACTTTTGCTTTATGGGCATGTAAGTTAATAATATTTTCTTTCAGTAGTTTCACAGTATAAATGGACAAAAAAGTGTTTTTCTGATTAATAGCACGAGGGTGAAAGGAAAGAAGTTCAGGCAGTTTGCATGCTGCATGCCCATAATAACATTAGTTTAAAGAAGCAATAGTAAAGAGGAGTAATGTGTTTAGTTATGTTTTTCCATTATTGCTTATGCCCATGGCATTTGTTATTTTAATTTCCTGAGGGTATATTTTCTTACTAATAAAAATGTTTTGTAATTATTGCCCTTGTGTATTGTTTTAAATTAAGGTACACATTTGAAAGGTTTTTCATTTGTTTTTGTATTTTGTCATGTTCATAACAATGTAGTACATCAAATGAAGTGGTCAAATAGTAGTTTTATTTGCCTTTTATTCACTGGTGTGCAAAACTTATGGGCAAAATAGAAAAAGTAAAATAATGTGGTAAATAATAGCAGCACCAAAACTCAAATTAACTCAAGAACTTGTCTGGTAATCGCGACAACAGCACATGCATAATAATGGAGCACAAAACACATGTGATTTGCATGACATGAGAACAAAATACACTGCAATAACATCAGTGGAATGGGAGTCACCAGATGGTGTGTATAAGTGTTACGTTTGTTGTGTTGTAAAGACAACAAAATGGCCCATCGAGAACATCTTGATCATTTTACATCTGGTCAAATAATTGGGAGGCTTGAGAAGGGGTGAACTGTGATGAGTGTGGCCCAAGAGTTAAGTATTCCCCATAGCATCATATTTTGTGTGTGGTTGGCCTTCAGGATTGCAGGTACATTTGTGTTAAAAGACCAGTGATGACCGTCCACTAAAAACCACCCACTATTAAATACTGCTATCTGCTCCTACAAGCCAAAGAGGGGTCAACACCAGACAGCAAGTAACCTTGCAAAACAACTAATCACGGGCACAGAACACGCAGTTTACAGTGGCCAGGAGGCTACTGGTTGTTGCTTGCTCAAACTCAACAACCAGTATGCTGTGTTTCATTAACTATTGCTTACCAGGCACTGTTTACAGTGGTTCAGAGAACATAACGACTGGACAGCAGAACAGTGAGGTTTGAGTACTCTTTACTGATGGGAGTAGATTTAGTCTCTCTAGCTCGATTCTAGATGTCAACTAATCTGGTTTGAGGTCGGCACTTAGTATCGCCCTGAAAACAAACTTCAAAATCAGCCCATTTATTATGGAAAGCGAAAGAATTGCAGTGGAAGGAAGAAAATAAAGAGACAAGAAGCATCCAATTCATTGGTTCAGAGAACATAAGGACTGGACAGCAGAACAGTGAGGTATGATACTCTTTACTGATGGGAGTAGATTTAGTCTAGCTCAATTCTAGATGTCAACTAATCTGGTTTGAGGTAGGCACTTAGTATCGCCCTGAAAACAAACTTCAAAATCAGCCCATTTATTATGGAAAGAGAAAGAATTGCAGTGGAAGGAAGAAAATAAAGAGACAAGAAGCATCTAATTCATTTACTGGAAGCACATAGCTACTATTTTACTTTAAGGGATGGGAATTCTGCACCATTGTGCACCAGAACCGCTGTGCCCTGTCGTCATCGTTGGGACTTCAACGCAGTAAATTCTCCATGCACACCACACTGTTCCACTTGATGCTGAGTAAGACCATGCAATGGGAAGAAAGATTCAGCAACTCCAAGTACTATGAGTTTAAGATAGTTACTATGGAAATCATCGGTCCACTACGGACGACGGAAAACATTGAGCATGCTATGGAAATCGATCTGCTACGGACCACGAAAAACTTCGAGTATGCTATGGAAATCGAAAATCTCGGTTAAATAACATTAGTAAATATCCATGTAAAGTTTATTTTTGTGTTTTCAAGTACACTTGTTATAATGTTTTGAGAATATCATGTTGATTTGCCGCATATAATTTTTCCGACGAAGTTTCCTTTTTTTATTTTTATTTTATTTGCTTGATTATATTTTTATTTTTGTGTTTTCTGATCATGTTTCTCATTTTTAAAATCTTTGGCAATAGTGAAAAGGAGGGACTTCATATTTTTTAAGAATCTTTTTTGATGAAATGCATGTTACTGTATTTCTAATACATACTTCTTCAAAACTAATCAATAGAGAAAAATCATTTTTGCCCCTTTTCCTTTTATTAAAGAAAATTTCATTTCTAGATCGGTATTTAATCTGTCCGTGATGGAATCCGCTCTGTTTCCGTGCACCATAAACCTAAAATTGTTTCATGGCAGAGTGAGCAGCACAGCATAGGCGCTGACTATAGGGGGGCAAGGTGAATATTGCCCCTCCAATAATTTTTCTGCGGGGGGCAGTGCCCACCCAATATTTTTGGTCCTGTTTAATTAAATAATCACTTTAGCCTCATAAGGTAGACCAAGCTCCACCTTATGAGACCAAAGCAATTTATTTCTAAAAGTTAATAAATAACGAAATAAATAAAAACTTTTTTTCCATTCTCAGCATTGCTCATGTGATAAGAAACTGAATTGCCAGCCCTGTATTAATAGTGTTTGACATGTTCTCATTATACGTGGTAAATTCTTAAAACAATTATCAAAAATAAAATACAGAAATGTATAATTTCTAGCACCTTTATTTTTTTATTTATGTTTTGCACTTCTTGTTCTTTGTTTAGGTAATCCAGCTAATTTCTCATATTTTTTATTAAACTTTGGAAATAAAATCTCTCTGCATAGATGCCAACTAGTACGGATTTTCCGTAATTTTACGGATTTTTGGTTGCTGTTACGGAAGTACGGAAACACCGCTGAAATTACGGAAAATCGCCATTTGATTTAATTTTCTGAGATAGAAAGCAAATTTTCATCACCTTAAACATTTCTGTTGGTTCTTCAAGTTTTTCTGGGGGAAAAAAATTAAATGCTACATTCAGGGCTGTCGGACCTGCGCCAGTCCGCGCCAAAACGTTGTTCTTGCGTCATTCTGCCAAAAAATCGCCATTTCGACGAAATCTGCGGCAAATTTACGCCAAAAGTTAAAATTTACCGGTCATCGATATTTTAGCGTTATCTTAAGACATTCGAAATCGATTCAGCGGTTAATTCGTACGTGAGATCCTTCCGCGGATTCGCGGAGTCCCCTCCGTTTTTTTTTTTTTTTTGTTTTGTTTTTTTTGTCATTTTCGAGATCGATGCAAAAGTGAAGAAATTTTCGGGATATTAGTTGGGGGGGGGGTTCGTATTCCGTCTGGGGACATTTTGTCTTTTTAAACGTTCGGAAACGGAAGTTAAACGAAGTACAGATTTTTCTCGTAATCGTATTTTTTTCTCTCGCGATGTTGCTTCTGTTCAGTACTGTTAAATATAATTCCATTGCATAATTTCAGCTTGAAATTTTAGGCAACGATTTCCGAAAACGGAAGTTAGGCCGCCCGAAAATTCCCCCGTAATCTTCGGCGACGAGTTTCTCACGCTGATTCGAGTAATTCCGTCTTTTTTTGTTATCGTTTGGACCATGTACGAATGTACGAAATCGATGCATAACTGAACTTAAATTTTGGGAGGATTGGCGGCGGCAGCGGAGGGGAAGGTCGTTTTTTCCGTCTGAGGACGGAATTTCATCCTTCGAAAACGGAAAGTAGACGGAGATAAGATTTCTCTGGTAATCGTAATTTTTTTTCTCGCGATGTTTCCTCTACCCAGTATTGTTAGATATCATTTTATTCCATAAATATTTGTATTTCAGCTTGAAAATGTTGGATAAATTTCCGAAAACTGAAGGCTTGAAAAACCGTTATTTCAAGCCATGTTTCCCGATTTAGCGATTGCAAACAAATATTCGTGTGGAACAACCAAGGCTGCTGCACTAATTCAGCACATGGCCAGTGTTTCTACAAGAAGTAACATCGTATCTGAAGTTAAAAAGAATCCTTTTTCTCTATCTACGGACAGAAGTAATGATGCTCAAGCAAATAAACTGTATCCCATTACAATAACATATTTTGACGAAAAAATAGGGAAAAATTCAGCTGTTTTGTTATCATTGGTTGAATCAAGTAATAATACAGGTGAAGGAATATTCAACGTTTTGAACAATGAGTTTGTTAAAAAAAAATCTCGTGGAGCAACTGTGTGTCATTTTCCTGTGACAATGCTAACACTGTCATAGGTCAAGAAAAAGGTGTTGTTTCTCACATAGAGAAGGTTCAGCCTGCAATCATAGTGCAGCGATGTTCATGCCATTTAGTAAATTTAGCTGCACAGAAATCTGCTACTCAACTGAAAGGATTTAATGTTGAGCAGTTTCTGATACAGTTGTTTTTTTTTTTTTTTTTTTTTTGGAGAAAAGTTCAGAGGAAACAATCTTAAAACTGAGTCAAGCTGTTTGTGGTACTGAACCACACAAAATTCTAAAGCATGTCAATACTCGCTGGTTATCACTTTTGGAATCCATTGACAGAATTTTAGAACAGTGAGAGGCTCTAGAACATTATTTTAGTGACAATGAAGAAGCTAATTCACAGTATAAGAACCTTGCAAGTATGATTGGAAATCCTTCATCTAAACTTTATTGTCTTTTTTTATCTGCTACTCTTCCTTTGTTTACATCTGTTGATGTGTTCTTGCAGCAGGAAGCTCCGCTTGTGCATGTATTAAAAAGAAAACTTCATAGTCTGTTATCTGAATTGCTAGTACGATTTATCAAGCCATCGGCATTTGATGTGACAGCAACATCTCTTGCAGATGGAAATTTTGAAGGAAGGAGAAATCAAAAAGAAAACTGTGATCTCGTAATTGGGTGACGATTATGGGCAAAACACGTAACAATATTAACAGAGAAAGGTAACTTGATCACGCTAGTTACGTTAACTGAAAACTTTTACAAAAAGTTCGTAAGTTGGAAGCTTTCGACCTAATCTTAGGTCTTCATCACGCCAATGGAGGACTAAGATTGTTGCCAGATTCTACATTTGAATTTTTCCAATTTTTGTTGCCAAAACTTAGAATTGATCTCCAGATCAACGGAATGTAGAGAGGAGATTCAGAGTTGCAAGTCATTGAGTTGAAAATAATTTCTATGCTTTCACGGTAACGGAGGGCAAAACGATTGTCAAAAGAAGCAATTCGTTTTGCTTCGTTCCAGTGGGGAACTGCAGATGTGTCTTCCATTGTCAAAATAGACAAGGCAGTATTGGGATTGGCTTTCGAAACATCTTTTCTATGTTCTAAAATTCTATGGCTAACACAGTATAAGAACCTTGCAAGTATGATTGGAAATCCTTCATCTAAACTTTATTGTCTTTTTTTATCTGCTACTCTTCCTGAACTTTCCTGCTACATTAGCTACCAATCACTGGCTGCTACCACTCATCCTGCTTTGCTTGATATTTTCATGGTTCGCATCAACCAAACCCTCTCAACAATTGAAGTAAATGAATATGCTCGCCATACAAAGAAATTCAATTTTCTACTCTCCAAGCAAAAAAGTCAAGCAACATCTCCGTCATCAGCCTCTACTGACAAGCCAAAGTATGTAAATCTTTCTTCTGTCACTATTCCTCCTAGCTTGGATAAATTCTTATCATTAGGCCCAAAATTTTTACCTGCTCTTCCTATCAATCTTCCACAAACTGTTTCTGTTATAGAATCAGCCATCCACAGAACTGAGACTGTTCAGCAGCCTATCCTTCGTGCCAATGCTGCTGTTATCTTATCCAAGCAAAATTCTGTGCCAATCAAGTACTCTTCTTCTTGTTTAAAAGAATTCAGGTCATTTATTCAGGAAAATGACCTAGCCGTATGCAAAGCAGATAAAGTTGGTTGCCCAGTCATCATTGGTAAAGAAACTCTAAACCAAAAAGTGTTTTCTTTTCTTACATCTGCTAACTGCATCCGTTTACAGTCAGACACCACCAACTCACTCAAAAACTCAGTTGACAGATTAGCTAAGAAAGAAACTCTTCAATCCTTCCTTGGTGATATATCACCCCCTCCTTACTTTAGAACTCCCAGGCTCTTCCTGCAAGTGAAACTGCATAAAGCTGGTAACCCCATCAGACCTTTAGTGGGATATTCTTTTTCTCCAGCAGTAAACCTTGAAAAGAGATTGGTCCTCAAATGCAAATCCCTAGCAGCCAACCATCCTCATACAGTTGTCTCTACTTCAAACTTCATCCACAACCTTCCTAATTCCTTTTCTCCTTGTGATAATCTGTATACTCTTGATGTAGAATCTTTGTTTCCCTCTGTACCATATTTTGATTCCTACATGCTCCTCATGAAGAAATTGATTCTTCATTTTGAGCCCCCGGTCCTCTTATCAAAGATCTTTATGATTGTTTCCACACTATTCATCAACACAGTTGTTTTGTTTTCAACAAAATTGTGTATAGGCAACAATCTGGTCTCCCCATGGGCTCACCTCTTTCCCCTCTGCTTGCTGAAATCTACATGCAACATATTGAAGTTTCCATCATTCCTCTACACCCTTTTCAACCTTCCCTATGGTTAAGATATGTAGACAACATTTTCATTAGCTGGCCACATTCCGAGTCTGAACTACAGATACTGATCAACTCCATTACAGAAAAATTTCCTTCCATTAAGCTCACTATATCTAAGGAAGTAAATCGCAAGATTGATTTCCTGGATGTATCTATCTGCAGAAACGCTGATCTCTCCATTACTCGTTCCGTCTATCGAAAACCTTCTGCAGCCACTAACATCATTCCCTACAAATCTTGCACCCTGCATCTCTACAAGCTTGCAGCATTGAAGTCCTACATCCACAGGGCTCATATCATTTGCAACAACCAACTCTCTCTTCAAGAAGAACTCTCCAAAATTTCTACAATAGCCCTCTCTCATGGTTTCCCTGCTGTTACAGTCAACTCCCTCATAAAGAAATATGAAAACCATTCGAAAATCGAATGCCTCCTTCCTCACAAGAAAGAAAACCTGAAATTCTGTGGTTCTGTTCCTTACCATCCTTCCTATGCTTATAAGTTACAGATTCTTTTTAGAAGTTTTGGTTACCATCTTGCCATTAAATCTACCCCAAACATCTTGAAACTTCTACAAAGGGATAGGGACAAAGTTGAAAGCCTGAACCTCCCAGGAGTTTACTGCATTCCTATCTCTTCTTCTACTGGGGATAACTTATACATTGGAAGCACATACAGGAGCATTAGCTATAGAATTTTAGAACATAGAAAAGATGTTTCGAAAGCCAATCCCAATACTGCCTTGTCTATTTTGACAATGGAAGACACATCTGCAGTTCCCCACTGGAACGAAGCAAAACGAATTGCTTCTTTTGACAATCGTTTTGCCCTCCGTTACCGTGAAAGCATAGAAATTATTTTCAACTCAATGACTTGCAACTCTGAATCTCCTCTCTACATTCCATTGATCTGGAGATCAATTCTAAGTTTTGGCAACAAAAATAGGAAAATTCAAATGTAGAATCTGGCAACAATCTTAGTCCTCCATTGGCGTGATGAAGACCTAAGATAAGGTCGAAAGCTTCCAACTTACGAACTTTTTGTAAAAGTTTTCAGTTAACGTAACTAGCGTGATCAAGTTACCTTTCTTCGTAATTGGGTCAAAAGCGAGATCTTATATAGGCACAACTGCAGATCTGAGTGAAGACACAGTGGCTACTTTTTATTTTGAGGTAAAGGAATTTTACAAGGCAGGCTGCAATTACATTTTAAGAAAATTTCCACTTAATGATGAATTTCTGAGTCATGCTGAAATTGCAGGTGTAGCATTAAGGCAAAGTGTTTCTTTTGCATCAGTCCAATATATGTGCTCCCTGTTTCCAGTTTTGAAACCAGAAGAATCTGACAAGGTGGAATCTGAATTTACTCACTACCAGTTTGAAAATTTTAACTGTGCTGTTACTTCTGGGAGAATGGATGAAGTGTGGCACAGAATTTCTTTAATGAAAAATGAAAGTGGCCAGTTAAAGTATGAATCATTAAGCAAAATTATGAAAATTATTTTAATAGTCCCTCATAGAAATGCAAGTACAGAAGGAATTTTTTAGTATTGTGAAAAAAAAAAAACATGAATGAATTCAGACCTAATTTAAGTACTCATGTGCTGTCTGTCTTCTTTATTAGTAGAAAAAATAAACAGCATTGCACACAGTGAACTATGCTATCAGAAGAAGTTTTCGCAAATTGAACTAAGGAAGGCCAAAATGGCAACTACAGCCAGTTTATCATAATAATTTGGCAACATTCCAAGGAATAATTTTTCTTCATGTCTGGAGGTAATTTATTATATTTTTCTGGTAGACAGTATTTTAAATTTTCCCACTAGCAAATTATTTTTTATTGTATTGTTATTATTATTATTATTTTGTTAATAGTTCTGGCAGATTAAAATTTGTTGCAGTGTTAAATACTCAAATTTGCCGCTGTCGACTGGATTACTGAAAATTACTGAAAAGAAAAATTTGTTACTGAAAATTACTGAAAACTACTTTTAGAGGTTGGCATCTATGTCTCTGGATATTTTTATAAAATCACAAATGGAATTTTCATTTTAAAAATATTAATATTCCTCAAAAAATATTTGTTTCCTTTTCCTTGTTCATGTGCTGATGAGCAATTGCATTTTAAAATATACGTCGAATTTCATAGTTTATCTTTTGCTCCCCCTCTTTTTATTTTCCTCCTGACCATAGAAGAGACGTGCCCCTCCAATGTCTTGATCTCTTCATGTCTCCCCCTAATAATTTAATAATTTGGAGAAGTCAGTGCCCCTGCAACACAGTATTGATTTTTCAGTTTAATTTTCCATTTCTTAGTCACTTCTTACTCATACATGAGATCTTTCGTGGATTCACGAAATTCCACTTTTTCTGCCATCACTTGGGTCATTTTCGAGATTGATGCAGAATTGAAAAGAAGCTGTTATTTTGGGGGGGGGGGGTCTTTTCCGTCTGGTGACGGTACTTCATCTTTCAAAACTTTCAAAAACGGAAGTTAAACAAAGTGAAGATTTCCCCATAATCGTAATTTTTTTTCTCACGATGTTTACCTTCTGCCCAGTATTGTTAAATATTTTAATCCATAAATACTTGTATTTCAGCTTGAAAATGGAAGGAAAATGTCCGAAAACGGAAGTCAGACAGGTCAAAGATTTTGCCCGTTATCTTCCCTCGCGTGACTTTCCCTCTATCCTGTGTTGTTGTTAAATGTCAGTAATTTTGTACTTTGGATGCAGTGATGTGCTTCAGTTTAATACTTACATAAATAAATTTCAATGAATAATTCTGTCTTTCTCATGCTGCCTTATATTCATACTGTTTTGCTGCTTGTTCCGTTTCTTAACCTGGTTAAAAAGTTCAGCCTTTTCTTTCTTCGTCAGTCTCGTGTATGCTTACTACATCAGTAGACTGAGAAAGCATTTAATCGTTTTGTTTAAAGCAAAACTGAAGTTCAAGAATGCCACTACATGCGTATTGTGTAGAGAAAATGACATTATGGGGAACAAAAGACAGTGACGGAGAATTGAAGCTCCAATTTCGAATTTCAACTTCCACATCACACTTGCTTCTCTTCTCCCCTGCCCCCAATCTCATCCTTAAGTTTTGCACACCAGTGATGTACATGTGATATGTAGCTGATATTTTTGATATTTTGACATTCCTATACATCACTGCATTGTTCTCTGAAATTCAGAGTTCAGCTTGTCAAAGCAATATCATCTGCCAAATCAAGTTTACTGATAGTGTTAAATTTTAATTACTGTTGATGTATCAAATGTCATCATTTACAGCACTCTGGGAACCACACATCTCACACAACACATTTCGTACTTCATGCTCGTTAACTTTTCTCAAACAAACATTCTTGAATCTGGTCCTCAATTTTTCTTTGTCCCTCCTCTACCTCCCCCCACCACCACCACCACTTAGGCAAAATAATATCTCTTAATTAGCACCTCATCACTGATTCTTTTAACATCTCCGAACGATTTCAAAATAATTGTCTCCACTTTACTAACAGCATTTTGTTTTGCATTACACATCTGCAACTTGTCTTCGTTCCTCATGAGAAGAATGTGTCTTGCTAACCCCTCCCCCCCCCCACACACACACACCACCACCACCACCACCACCACATAAGCAACATCAATTACACTTTCATAAACAACCATTTGGGTCTTTAATGAGAACCCATTGGTCCAGTGAAAACTTTTTTAAAGTAACTAGGACTTAGCTGAATTCTATGAATTCTACTGCCTACTGGTTTCACCATCTACTATGATTTGTTTAACAAACATACTTTCTAAGTGCACTGCACTAATTCATCTGGTCTAAATTTCCTGTATTTATACTCAGTTTGAATTATGTTCATACATCTTTCATCATGGACGGCTTACTCTGCAACTCACTTTTGGTCATCAGCGTACAGTAGCCTGCATACACGGAATTGCCAAGATATAAACCAATTCTATCATCTTTTGCCAACACACATGCTATTGAACAGCCATGGTGACATTACACACTCTTGTCTACATACATACATATCATTAAGCTGTTCTCTGATATTCAGAGGTTAGCTCCTCAAAAAAAGACCATCTGACAAATAAACATTTAACAGAAAATACAAACCACCATATAAATTTTTAACTGATTGTTTTCTTACGGTTGCAGCTGGTCAGTCATGGTGCCATTTAAACTTATATTACATTCAGTACTATCAGTTCCTCTCTCAAAAACTATAGCTTTAGTTTTCCCCTTATTTATACTCAGTTTGAATTTCATACATACTTCGTACATCCGGGACAACATACTCTGCAACTGACTTTGGCTCTCTGCGAACAGGACTGTGTCGTCAGCATTCAGAAATCTGCGATATTACCAAGACATAAACCAGTATTGTCCATCTTGGCATCACGCATGCATGCATCCATAAATATATTAAACAGCCATGGTGACATTACACAACCTTGCCTGACTCCTGCACCAATGAAAGACATTTTGATTCGATACCATTCACTCATACTCACGCTCTACTGCCAGCATACATGGTTTTCACACTATTAAGTAGATTCCCAGTAACACAATATTCATTCAACACCTCACAGAAGTATCATTCGGTCACATGCTTTTTCTAAATCTATGAAGGCAGTAAAAACTTTCTTGCCAACAGCCAGATACTTTTCAATCGTCATTCGTAATGCAAAAATTCCATTAGTGCAGCCTTTACCAGGCATAAAACCACTCTGAATATGCCATACTTTCTCTGATGTAAGATCTGTAATGGCCTTACCAAACACTTTCCCTGGCACATTTCTGTAATGACAGATGTGTCATTCTACATTCAGTAAGGTAATACTATGATAGTTCTTGCAGTCAGTCTGATCACCTTTTCCCTTATACAAGGGAACAGTGATAGCATCCCTCCAGTCTCAAGGTACCATTCCTAACTCTTGTCTGACTCCTGTAAGTAAATGAAATAAGACTTTGCACAAAAGATAACATCCATCAAAACATACAGCAGTTGAACTGAAAATCAAAACAAGGTGTACTTTAAGAACCAAAAAGTGAATAGAAATTTGAGCTCAACCTATTAATGTTAAGTTCACATGATGCTACTCGGGACTTGAAAAATACCATGCCTGAGATGCCCGGGGTGTGGAAATTATTGGCTTGGGCAGGTAAAAAAGCAATCTAGTTGCCTGGACTGGCCAACTAAATTTAAAAATCAAAAGGTCTGGAATAGAATTTCCTACTACAAGAAAAAAGACAGTTGTAGCATGTCATATTTCATTTCACAGCTAATCAGTGAATGTTTTATTGTTATGGAGTGCTAAGGACAGAAGGATATCACTTCTTTAATTATATTATGCTCTAGGTCGTTATTAGAACTGTATGTAATTTTGCTCTACATGTTTTTTATAGTCAGCAATGGAATGCATGCCTCTGATGGAACTAGCCTCCCGTGTTTAGTGACAAAGGATGAAAATTTCATTGAAAAGAACATGGCAGAATCACTAAATTTCTCAAATACCAATTTCAGCATAATCTTAAAACTTGAGATAAACATTTTGAATACAGACCATTAAAACAGAAATGCAAAACATGTAAAAAGTTCATAGTATTTTTTAACTTAAAAAAATGAAGGTTCAGATTTGTTATCTTAAGAGAGAAATTTTCATGGGTATCAAGCTTTTACTTACCCGGACAGCTAAATAATTTTTGCACATGC
Source organism: Macrothele yani (assembly GCA_039090855.1). NCBI lineage: Eukaryota > Metazoa > Arthropoda > Arachnida > Araneae > Macrothelidae > Macrothele > Macrothele yani. The sequence continues at coordinate 15,052,519 of CM077027.1, read as the reverse complement.
CCAGCTGGGCATGTAACTTTTCAGACATTTTTCAAGCCCTGACTACTGTAATTCATTTATTTGAATAAATTTCTTGGATGATTATAAACATGTTAACTGTGCATATACGAAATCATTTCTTGAATTGTAATAATTTTTATTGCTTCAGGTGTCATGTACTTTTCACTTTTTCAGGGTGTGCATAAATTACATGTGCAGTTCCTCAATAAAAGTGATGGACAAGTCAGCAACTCCACTGAGCAGGTTGTTTCCCGGGACTCCGTCACACTGAAAAGTTGGTGTATAAAATCAGAAGACACGCATGTATCTTTTTTGACGATATGTAAGTTACATTTTAAACTAATTCTAAAGAAAGTAAATGTAAAATTAAACATCTTGGGTTTTATCCCTCTTTTTCTGATGCACTTTGAAAAAAAGGATATTACTGAAAACAAATGTGTATTTGTACGCTGTGTTTTTTATTTAATTTTCCAGTCTTGAAACTTTGAACTTGTTTGCTTATTACTTACTAGTAACGTAAAACGGAATAGCAAAAAGGAGTGACTTTCTGGAAAAAGCTGCCTGTATAACTCATTCTGTAAAAGATGTCCTCATGACAATCATCAAAGCATCATTTTCAATGGCGCATGCTCACACAGAATAAATTATTACTTTGAAACTTCTGGGAGTTACAATTTTTTGTAGATGAAATTAAAACATATGTAATTGAATAATGAGATTTAAAAGTTAGTTTTTTTTATGATTAAATTACTCACTAAATTGCTCTTTGTTCATGAAGCAAGCTTATTCTGATAAACTATTTGTAAATTGAAATTCTCCAAAATTTGCTTATTATTGATTTTAATTGTTGGTTATGAAAGGTACAGCTCTTTCTATGACACTTTATGCGGTGTTCAGTATGAAATTAATTATCAGCCATGCTGTCTGTATACAGTACAATTGGCATTTAAATTCATGTCCTATGCTACTTGCAAAAAATTATTGTATTTTCCAATTATAACACGATGGCACTGAACTTGTTTTTACAAACATGCGAGTGTGAAATGATGTATTTTATTAGGTGTGGCTTAATGAGGCATGTTCAGTAGGTAACGCCTCCGTGCAAGTGTCTCGCGCATGACTTATTGCCTAGCAACCAGTCAGACGGCAAATGTTTCTTTGTGCCATTAACCTCATTTTATCACTTAATAGAACTTTGTACATCTATTTGTTCATATTTAATTGTGTTTAAAATGAATGTTACTTTTTTTTTCAACTGTGTCGACGGGTGTCAAACAACAATCAGTTACAGAGTGTTTAACTCATGAAATTGTACCTCCCAAAGAAATTCATACTAGATTAGTGGCAGTGTATGGTTCTGAAACTTCGGACATAAGCACTATTCATCATTGGATAAGGAAATCAAAGGACCGTGGAGGAATGTTGGCTGTAAAGGATCAGCCACAGAGTGGGTGGCACAACTTGCGATTTGAACAGGCAAAAAGTCAATGAGCTCATCAGAGAAAATCAAATAATAACTCAGAGAACCATAGCAGGTAACATACATGAGATTCTTCCACGAATTCGCAGAGTTCCGTTTTCCCTGTCATCATTTGGATCCTACTCGAGATTGATGCAGAACTGAAGATAACTTGGGGGGGAGTCGTTTTCCATCTGGGGACAATAACTCATTTTTCTAAACTTGCAAAAACGGAAATTAAACGCAGTGAAGATTTTCCCTGTTATCGTAATTTCTTTTTACTTATGATGTTGCCTGTGTCCAGTATCATTTAATATCATTTTAGTGAATAAGTGTTTGTATTTCATCATGAAATTGTGGGTAACGATTTCCGAAAACGGAAGTTCAAGATGGTGCAAAGATTTCCCTATAGTCTTTTCAGGTAGGAGTTTCTTAGCTGTTATTCAAAGAATTCCGCCATTTCCGTTATCATTTTTGGGTATTCTTGAGATGAATGCATAACTGTATGGCAATCGGAGAGGGGGGGATAGTGGTGGAAGAGAGGAATTCATTTTCCATTTGAGGACAGAATTCCACCCTTCAAAATTTTTGAAAACGGAAGTTTGACACAGCGAAAATGGAAGTCAGCCAAAGTGAACGTTTCTCCCCATAATATTTTTTTTTCTTTCTTCTTGTGTTCTCCGTATCCAGTGTTGTTTTTAAATGTTACTTTCCTCCCATACATGTTTGCACTTAAGCTTGATAAGGGAAGGGAAATTTTTCAGAAACGGGAGTGACGAAGTTTGAAAATTCGTTAGAATCGATGCATGAGTTCGAATGTGTTCATATTCTGTAAGTTACACCATTTTATTTAAAGTAGTGAAAAGCTTTGATATCATGCATTCATGGTCCTCAGGCTAAAAATTCTTTCAGCATGATGGCTAAATTATTGTCATCTGAGGGAATGAAAGGAAATAAATAATAATAAGAAAAGTGATGAAGAAATGGGAAGGGAATGATATCAGCAGAAAGGAAAATTAAGCAAAGATTGCAGTGCAGCTGCAGAGTCAACAAAAGACAAATATGGCTATGAAACTTGCTAAGAAGAAAGCAACAACAGAGAAAAATTGAGCTGATGTTCTAGAAAGTAAAAAAAAAAAAAAAATGGTGTGCTCTAAATATCTACATAAATAAATTAAAGTGGACAACTCCATCTTGGTCATGCTGTGTTATATTCACGCTTTCTCAACGCATATTCTGATTTTTCACCCGATTAAAAAGTTCAGCTTTTTGTTCCTTGGTCAGTCTCATGTATGAGGTAAGCTGAACATTAGTTTAGGTAGTGTCAGTGACTTAACATTTTAGGATTCAACATAGTGTGTGCTCATTGGGTACTGTGCCACCTAACAACTGAAATGAAGATATCAAGATTTGAATCATGCCAAAGGTTGCTTGATTGCTATAAATATATAAAAGTGATTTTCTCAAATCATTGTGACTGGTGATGAGAGTTGGGTTCACCATTATGACCGAGAAATGATCAATCGCTGGAATACCAACACCCATCTTTTCCTCAAGCAGAAAAATTCAAAAACAAAATGCTGCAGGTAAGTGCATGTTCACTGTGTTCTGGGACTACAGAGGCATTATTCATCAGGAGTGCATGGCCAAAGGTATGACTGTTAAGTCCAAAACTCAGATTTCTGTCTGAAAGTGCATGCTCACTATGTTCTGGGACTACAGAGGCATTATTCATCAGGAGTACATGGTCAAAGGTACAACTATCAACTCGGAGAGCTACATTCATACCTTGAAAAAGTTAAAGCAAAAAATAAACCATGTGCATGGGGTGGGGGGATGATTCTGCAACATGACAATGCCTAACCGCACGCTAGTGCTTTCATTTCAGAGGCCATACAAAAAAATTGGGTTTAAAGTTCGTGAACAACCTACTTACTGCCCAGATTTGGCACCATCTAACTTCTGGTTGTTTTCAGCTCTCAAGAGATATCGGAAAGGAATTCAGTTCACCTGTAAGGAAGATGTTCAAGCAGCTATGAGGAAATGTTTTGAGAACAACCTGAAGATTTTTACAGAGTGGTTTAAGAAACTTGTTAAACGTTGGTGTATCTGTATCGAGCATGAGGGGGCTATGTAGAAAAATAAAATATGTGAATTAAAGTAGAAATTCTGAACTTTGTTCTTGTTTTGTTTCAATATGATACCTTTCCACTGGTCTTGTATATAAATGTGGAGGTATTACTTTCTGAACACCCCCTGTAACTGTTTTCTGTAACATTTCAAATTTCAGCTGTTGTTCACAATATAAAAAGAATCTCTTCATGGATCATTTACAACAGACATTGAACTATAAAAAATTTGGAATGCTGGCTGTTCATTGCTTATTGGTGTGGAGTCTCACAGTCATGCAAATGAAGTCTTGAAAATATTCTTATGGCTGTGTTACACTAATGCTTCAAATATTTTAACAGTTGCTTGCTCAAAGAGTTAGAGATAATGAGAGAGTGATGCAATCTAATTTTTATTGTAAATGAATTTTGCAAAAAATGTGCTATCCTAACTTTTCAGTGCAATTGTTTGTCATTTGTGGCAGGATGGGATGAGAGCACCACATCCACAGACCTATTAGATAAGAAAAAAATTGGAGATTGACAGCTAGAGCATAGCTATAAATAATGAACTTCCTAATAGAAAATTTTTGAAATTAAAGAACTTGAAAAAAGTCCCTACAATTTCTTTAACTCGACCATCCTCAAAATAAATAAATAATAAAAGCCTTGGCATTTCTGGATTTTACAACATCTATGCAATGGGTTGTACCACTGTGGTCTCTTGCTAAAGAGGGTAAAACGTGGTTTTCTTTTTGGCCTTGTTTGAAGTGTAGTCAGCTAGCCTGCAACAGAGAAAACACAAAGTTATACTTGCTTCCACTATCGCACACTTCCTTAAAAGTGAGATAGAAGAGGTGTGTCCTAGAGCCTGACATAGGTCAAGCCAAACAGGATACTCCTGGACTGAACTTGAAGTTTGTTTTTTAAATTTTGGGAATAAGTAAAGTTGTGATGAACACTGCCCTGTGCCAATCACTGGATAGGAATCAAGGAACTGTTGAGCATAATTAACCATTTGCATGTGATGCTACTCCACTGTTACTCTTTTGCATTTTGTGGCATAAGAGAACAGTACAAATGCGAGTGAAATATAATTCTGTATCCTTTTCGGTGTATGCAGGGTGGAGAGAGGTAGGCTGCGTTGTTATTGTTGAGTGAACTCGGTGAATCACCTTACTAAGTTTTCTTTGGGTTTTCACCACCTGAGGCCAGGAGTCTGCATTCTTACAGAAAGAGAAAGAATTGAAGTGGAAGGAAATAAGAAACTAGAAGCATCCAATTCTTTCACTGGAAGCACATAGCTTCCATGTCACACTTCCTTTTCTTCTCCCCTGCCCTGATCTATCTAATCATTGGCAATTACAGGTAAACTGAATGGCAGCTGCTATTGAAGTAATTAACTTACAGGGACTGAGATTTGTAAACAAAACAGATAAAATTAACAGCAAATTTTTCAACTATTCACTTCAACCTTTTACAACAATGGCACCAGTTAAGTTGTGATGAACACTGAAACTGGACTCTGCTATATGTATTCCATACTGTTCATTATCTCCTGTCCACCCGCACATTCAACTCATATGAAATTCTGTTTGTTGAGTTTTTGATATACAGCTGATAGAGCAGCATGTCATAGAAGTAATTACACAACAGTTCGATCAAGAAGTAATGCACAATTCACTGCAAGTAATTACACAACAATTTGTCTAACATGTATGTAATTACACAACAATTCGACCAACATCAGAAAGTGTAACATAGTTTCATAATGCAGGTGGAGGAAGCCTCAACAGTTGGAAAAAAAATTGATCTCAGGAAAAAGGATTCGTGGAATGCAAATTTTTCAAATCACTGCTAAGGTACCTGACTAACAAAATTGGCACATCTCAACTGAAACAGCACGAATGTGTGATTGCCTAAGGAGAAGTTTGGAATATTAAGACCTACTTTTGTCCCAATCAGAAAAAAATCTTCCAGCTACTCAAATAGATCAAAATCAGCAGCTAACCTGGATTGGTATGGGTACTGATTTACATTAGTTGCACAGTAGCAATAATAATAACTTGTAGAACAAGACATTGTTCAATAAATTCTGTTGTTGTTGTTTTTATATAAATGTGTGAACATAGGTTAGAGGGACTAAACACACAAACTTGTGTACATTTGTCAATTTCTAAATATGCATGTAAAAAGTTAAAAATTAAAATTCAGGATATAAAATTATCAGTGAAGCACTGGATATTAAGTGGCTTCTACAGAAAAAGCATGATGCACCAATGTGTCCGACAATTTTGATGACATGAGCTGGAAGTGACATTCAACAATAACAGTGAATCAGTTCAGCCTTGAAGCTTTGAACATCAGCCATTTTCACCAAAAATAGGATAACATACAAGAAAATTTTAGGGCCTTCCCACCCATCATTGGTGTAGGTGGCTGCACTTTCGGATCATAATGCTAAAACTTCTGCTGAAAACTCATCACCACGCCACCAGCACATCAGTGCATTCACATACGTTGTGTTTTACATTATCTGCATATATATGACTGTTATCTCTCCTTGTTATATATTATGTCTGATAAGTGATCTTCACCTACAGTTTACTTTTTAAAAATTCAAATTAACTTCACTTTCTAATTAAGAAAACAACTTTCATTTAATGTGTTAGCTTACATTTCCATGAGATTTAAGTTAAAAAGGAGAAATTTCTTTCAATACAGATGAAACAGTTTTAGCTAGTAATATACGAATAAACACATGATATAATGCTCTCAACTCATAAAGAAGAAAGTTGAGTTCTTTAGGGGCAGTGGGTATTTTTGTTACACAATACTTTTTTTTTTCTAATGGAAAGGTGTTGTTATTTATTTGTTGATAGCAGATGCTCCTTGTCTTAATTTTTAAAATGTTGATATTTCATATTGTTATTATAGTATTGGAATAAAAACAAACAATGAGATGCGTGTTAACATGGAGTTTAACACACATAAATTTATTTTACAAGTATTAAAAATACGTAGAAAGTACTTGCTTCTATAATAATATTTTACATGGGAAATTACAATTTTTTTAAGTTCTTGTCCAACACAGGACTTGAATGTGAACTTGTCCCCTCCCCCCAAAAAAAGTGTGAAAAAAAAAAGGGGTTGTATCCAACCAGAGTACTAAAAGGCATGGGCCTTAATACTCACAAATTCTGCCGATAACAGTGGCAGAATCTCCAATGTGTATTGGATGCCTGACCATCAATAAAGTTGGCAGGAAAAGCCCTGATACTGCATAATGCTAATACTTGGTAAAGTGAAAAGATGTATTATGTATTACTGAACCCAAAGAAAATGTCAGACTTCCCACATTTTCCTTTGTAGAAAATGGGAATAACGTTGTTGTTGCCAAATAAGGCACATGCTAATAGTTTTTGCCAAACTATTGGCTTTGAGTGTCAGACGTTATATGTGTGTTATATCACCCCCAATTCTAATTCTCTTCCTACTGTAATACTAATTTCATGGTAAGTGACTCGTAGCTTTGCTCATTGAGATTATTTAAGAAATGAATAATGTTTATTTTGGTGTTATGGTAAGAATTGCTAAAGTAGGTAATAATGAAGTGTGAAAATTTTGGTACTAATTAATGTATTTCTTCCAGGGTCTGATGGCCAAGTGTTTAGCTATTATGATGACTGTAAGCCATCTACGCATCTGCTAACTGTTCCAGGAGTTGCTGCGGAAGAAATGCTTACTCTGGAAGCATTGAATTCATACCACATAGTAATAGTGAGATCTCATCCTTCCAGTGAGAACTGTATGTATAATCTGCAGAAATGTTTTTACAGTTCAATTTTTACTATAACATAAAACATGCAGTTGGCGTGTGTAATACATTAGTGCATTAGTTAAGTGGAAGGCATAACTTTTCAAACTGTGTGAGTCAGTATCTGTTTATTTATAATTTGAAACAAATTGTAATCTAAACATAACTGAAAGTCTGGGCTCGAAAATTATGTTGCCCGACATGACCAATTGGGCATATAAAAAGTCTAGCTCTGTACAAGATAAAACGTTTTTAGGAAGTAATGTTCTTTTTTATTTCCCAGTCAATTTTCTTACTAATCAAAGGGCACATTCACTCTGTTTTATTTAATGAAATTAATGGGGTGTGTTTTGAGAGATTAAAGGCCAAAATAGATTACCTCGGAAACTGAATTGCCCATAATATGATTTTCTGATATGTCAAAAGAAAGCTAATATAAGCAGCTTTCAAATGGGCTTGCTGTGAGCTCTGTCACCCAATTAAGTTTACAGTTATTGTCATTTGTGATATGCAGGGTACACACAAAAAATACCTATTTTCATTAATTTCTAAGTCCTATAACTCTAGAAATATTGTATATAGGAAGCTGAAATTTTGCACTGATTAGTTTCTGTATAACACCTTCAAGTTAACAAAGTTTCATGAACATTACAAGGGTTCTGGTCAAAATTGGCACATTGAGTTCAAATTTCTTTGCTGGGGGGATTTATGGAATGCAGTAAAAGTACTTGGTTTTGTATATTGTTTCTAAAATGTTTAGAAAAAATAGTACAGTATATGTGCATAATGTGTGTATTCGAACATACAGAATTTTAGTTTCGGCCTGTATTTTTTTTTTTTTTTTTTTTTTTGGACAACGCGCTTGACTAGGCATGTTACAATTTTGAAAGTTTTCTAGTTCTGCTGATACTGCGAATTTGTAAAATCCGTTTTTGTTTTTTTTTTAGGCGAGGGAGAGGCAATAATATTTGTTAAAACACTTTTGACATTTTAGAATAGAATATCACATTACATATTTTATTTATGACATGTATGTAATACCTTGTGCATCATCACAGTGTTAGCTGCCACCATGCACATTAATAATTCTAATTCAAATAAAAAAAAGCATGAGGTATCAATTAAAAATTTTGCTTACTTGATTTAATATTGATCACCAGTTGGTTTGTATGCATATATCATCAAAAGTCATCAATGTTCTGTAATGGTCCCACATGTACATGATATTAAGTTCTCAAACTTGTTCAATAATCATAAGGCTCATGCTCTGGATTACATTGTAGCTCAACTTTAATAAGCAGGAGGGGATTAAGTTGAAAAGTAAACTTTAAAAAATGTCAAAATTATGACGTGAAAAATGATAAGACTAATTAGGGTTTTGAAAACTTGGGGACGTCTGTGCCATACAAAACTTTCTTAAGATTCCAGTGAGCAGCAGGGACAGAAATTTTTTTGATTTGTAACATGCCCAGTTGGGCATGTTGTTCAAAAGAGTACATGCCCAAACCAAAATTTTACTTACCTGAACACACACACACACACACACACACACACACACACACACACAGAGGAATTTGATTTTCCTTTTTTTCAGGCCTGGAAAGTCTTTGATTTTTCATATTTTTGTGAAAGTTCCTAGAATTTTTTCTTGCAATCGAAAAAAAAAAAAAAAAAAAAAAAGTGGCCAGTGTGTGTGGGAATAGATGACTATTGAATTGGGAATCTTCAGTGCCATGGCAAAGTTGTTTTGTATTATTTCTCATTGTCCTAAGTTCCAGATTGCTTCAATCATATAAGTTTTATACATAGCAATTTTTATACAGGGAAATTTTGTCACTTCATTGAAGATGTAGCACTGTAAAGAACACTATAACAATGGAACCCATGGGATTTCATAATAATTTTAAATGCATAGTAAATTTCACCCCAGTTTGCAAAATATAAAACAAAGCACTATGATTCCAGGAAAATTGTAAGTCCCTGGATTTTTTTAATGAACCTCTGGAAAAGTTCTGGAATTTGTTTTCTGTAAATGTGTACAAACCCTGCACACACTGTACTCTTTTTTCTAAACATTTCCAAAACAACATAAGAAACAAAGTGCTTTTACTGCATTTCATAAATTGTCCTGCAGCAATGAAATCTGAACTCACCTGTATTTCATTGCATTTCATAAACTGCACCTAACAGTGAAATTACAAGCTCACTTGTGGGTCATTCCATGTCAGTTCAGCACAAAGAAGTAAAATTTTTCATCTGAACCCTTTTGATTACCATGAAACTTAAGGTGAAATTTGCAGGCTTTGTAAAGAAACTAATGTGCAAAATTTCAGCTTCCTACATTCAATACTTCTATAGTTATAGGACATCGAAATTTATAAAAAAAAAGGCACTTTTGTGTATACCGTGCCTATCAAGAATGGCAATAACTATAGACCTATTTGGTCAACAGAGCTCACATTAGGCTCATTTGAAAGTTTATTATATTTGCTTTCTTTTGAGATATCACACAATCATATTATGGGCAATTTAGTTTCCAAGATCACCCATTTTTATCTTTAGTCTGCTAAAGTAACATCATGATCTTTGGCAGTAAGCCAGTTCCCATGCAGTTATTTTGTGTAATCTGTAAATAGTGTGTTATTGCATACACACAGTGCCTGCAGTTGTGAGGTCATTCTCCTAAGAATCATCACATCATCAGTAGTTTCCCCATTAAAGATTTTCTATGTCATCTGTGAGGTTTCCCCTGAATGCATTCATTACTGAATTTGTGAATAGCTGTAGCAGTGCTGTGGATGAAGGAGGTCATACTGTGTTTCCAATGAGTTAATCATAAGCTTGTTTTTCATTCATCATTTCTCATGACATCAAATAGCAACATCTGTTAGAAAAGTTTCATTCGTAAATTTTGTTTTCCGTTTCAGTATAATGTATGGTGGCAATCTATGATCATATGCTGTATATGCTAAAATCACTGTGATTTATAGCCTTTAATTAGTCCATGACTCTATCAACACTTGTTTTTTCCCCCTTTTTAATGAAAAGTCTTGTTTGCCTATAATGTCACAGTAAATTGCCATCTCATAGACATTCCCAGTGTGTCCAGTTAAGAATTTAGTCTCTTAAATTGATGGCATACCTGTGAAACAGCCAGCTTGGCTTAAGTGTGTACCCAGACAGAGGAGTTGGGAGGAGGTGCCGATAATTGAGATCAGGTAAAAGATGAGATGTTTTACCCTTTCATTTTTACTATATATACAGGGGTTGTCCAAAATAATGGAAACACCTTGAAACAATAGGTGTTGCGCATCTAATATGGTGTGGGAGCACCCTTGGTATTTAAATCTGATTGAATCCTCCTTGGAATGGATGCATACAAGCCCTGGATGGTGGTAAGTGGTATGTTCCATTCTTCCTGCAGAAATTGCTCCAATTTCTTGAGAGATGCCGGAGGAGGACAACGGGTTTGACTCTGTTTTCCATCACAGTCCACAGGGGCTCAATGATATTTAAGTCCGGTGATTGGGCAGGGCCAGGGAAGGTGTGCAACTTCATCCTTATGTTCCTCAAACCATGATTGAACAGTTCGACTTCTGTAAATCGGGGCATTATCATCTTGAAAGGTGCAATCCCCTAACAGAAACAATGTCTGCGCCATTGAATGCACATGGTCGGCCAAAAGAGTGACATAGTCACCGCTAGTTATCCGTCCGTGTAAGATGATAATGGGACTTGCTGCAAACCATGAGATCATGGCCCAAACCATTACGGAACCGCCCCCATGCTTCACTGTAGGAAGGAGACAGTCTGGGTTGTAGGCTTCTGCGTGGGTTCTCCACAGGCAAACCCGTCCTGTGGTGGGGAATAGTGAAAAACTTTATTCATTGGAAAACAAGACATGTTTCCACGATCCGCAGTGCACGTTTTATGTTCCTGGCACCACTGTAGTCTCTGTTTCATATTCATCTGTGACACCAGGGGTTTTACAATCACACCTCTGCCGTAAATATTGTTGTGCTTATGCAATTCCCTTCACACTGTATGGGTCGACACTGGGTTTTGAAGATGTGCATTAAGCTCGGCAGTCACTTTCGTTGCTGTGGTCTTCCTCCTTGCGGTCACAATCCTCTTTAATGTCCTTCTGTCTCTCGCAGTGAGTTTGGTTTTCCTTACACAGTTGTGTCTCGCAGATGATGTGCCGTGAACATTGTATGATGTCATGACCTTCAACACAGTACCTCTCGATACCCCCAATATGCCACTGTGGTTACCGATGCACCAACCAGAAGGGCTCCTATAATCTGCCCTCTTTGAAACTCCGACAGGTCACTCATTGTGATTTTACTTGAAACGAAATTTTGTAAACACCGATTTACAAAGCGATCACACAGACCCTTGAGACCATAAACAACATTTTTTTACAAAAAAAAATTTGTGGCTACATGTTCGTTTTACTCGAAAAACAGCACATACCAAAGTCACTGTTTTCAGCGAGGTGTTTCCACTATTTTGGACAACCCCTGTATATATATAAAGTGAAACGCAGCTAGCCCCCCCTCCTCCCTCCACGGCCTGGCTTGACCTCATAGTCAGCTGGTAACTTCTGAACAGTGGAAGTCCACCAACCAATGGAAAATACTGCTTTTTTGCAGGAGCAGTACACCCAAACACATCAAGTTTTTAATTCTTGCCTTGGAATTCCATGTTCTCTCGTGACATCTCCTTGGAGCATTTCCGCAACCATGGCATGCACATGTTATGTAGATGTTTCACAAAATTCTGTGTTTCTTTTAAATCAACATGCTCATCAGTTATCAGTCTAGGAAATAATTTCTTGTGTTTCTGCAATTAAACAATGAATTTTGTTTATGTCAGCCCTTCTGCATGCACGCTTATGATATGCTGGACTGAATGACTTTCAAAAGCATTGGGTTTTTTTTTTTTTTTTTTTTTTCAAATGCAAAATCTTTTTTTTCTTTTCTTCCCTCTCCTTGAAAGGAACTGCATATTATGTTCTCTGTACTTTCTCTATCATCATCAATCCCCACTGTTTCTTTTCACAGCATAAGCTAACAGTACAATAACAATGAAGGAAATCTGTCACTAGACTGGTGTTTGACATGAGGGCTGCAGTTCTATAGGTTTCATAGTTTTATTCTTCTGCATTGGTTACACCTGTTGCAACACTTTCTGATTTTCTCCATGCACTGTAATTTTACTGTGCAATTCTTTTTCTTCGTGTGTTGCTTTTGCGCACACTGATCTGCTCATATGCTTTACGCAGATTTTCAAAGTTCTTGCAGTTAATTATGCTTTGTGTTTAAAACCGAGATCCTCCTCATTTAGTGCAGGGAGTCAAGGGAACGTTATAAAAGGTATCAGCGGCAATGAGAAACATTTAGAACTGTAAAAGAGCTTTTGACTTGGGACAAAAATAGCAACATGTTACAGTTTCCTCAATTATTTTTAGACCATTCCTTGAAACAGATTTTCACCATGACTTTAACACATCCCCTCATTGCTATAATGACAGCACAAGTTACAGACAATTAAAAACAATTACAAAAGATACAAAGAATTGTTTGCTCACACAAGCAGAATGACTTAGATTTTGTAAAAACAGAAAAAAAATCATACAATATGTGAGTAAATATAGTACTCTATTAAAAACTGTATTTATGATATTTATGGTATTTAATTACTTTAATTTCTAACTACATTATATTATTTGATTATTTTACTAATAAGTTGGTATAATCGTTTTAGTTACCAACTCAGCTGTGATATTCACTTTTTGACAGTATTTTTTATTTCTAAAGGTTCTTGGCAAGCTTTAGATTTAAAATTTCAAAATCCCCATTCTCAGAAATTGTTAGAGGTCTGCACGGGCCTTATTTGGTGAGCCTGGCCCAGCTCGGCCCAGGCTTGTCAATTGCAGCTATTATGTAGGCCCGGCCCGGCCCAGCCCATGATGTGCCATTTTGTTTTATTTTGTCTTTCTATTGTATTTTATTAAATTTGTTCTGTCTGTCAAACATTTAGGAAGATGTTTGACAGAGAGAACAAATTAGATGGTGATATTAGTAGGCAAGTGAATTCTTCATTAAAAGTCATAGCTGCCTTGGGAGGTTTTCACAGGAATGATGGGTTCTCAAGAGAGTCCTGCATGGCTGTGTATGAAAGTGTAATTGTTCCTACTCTGATGTATGGCAGTGAAACTTGGGTGATACAGAAGAAACATAGGAGTCGTTTGCGTGCTGGAAAAATGTGTTACTTACGGGGAGTTTATGGCAAGACTTGTTCTGATCATGTTAGGAATGAAGATGTGTTGCAGTTATGTAATGTGAAGCAAAATTTTGTTAGCAAGGTGGAGACTAATATGCTTCGGTGGTGTGGCCATGTTGAAAGAATAAGTGATGAGATGCTTACTAAGAAAATTTTTTTTAGCCCAAGTGGCAGGAAAGAAAGGCCAAGAAAGTCATGGGAGGATCAGATTCAGGAGTGTCTGCATGAGAAAAAGATCATGAGTATGAAGTATAGAAAATCTTGTGTATGTCGTGTGATGGATGTCAGTGAAGCCCGAGTTGTATGTCAAGATCCCTGTAAATGGAAAAGTTTGATATGGCAACAGTAAGTAAATAATCAGTTAAAAAGTATCTTATAGTTTGTTTTTCTTTGTGGAGCTAACCTCTGAATCCCAGAGAACAGCTTAGTGATATGTATGTAATGTGAAAATTAAATAATGAAATGAGATATTACTGAAAATATTTAGTTGAATGTAAGCCTAAAAATATTAACTAAAACTTTGGCAGTTATTGAAGAAAAGCATAAACATTACGACCGTCTGCACATGATACAAAAGGTGAATTTAATGACACACTTGAACTAAGATGAAATAGAAAAAAATATTTAAAATGCATGAGACCTTTCGGGGCCGCCCCGGTGGCACAATGGTCTAAGAGATGGCCTCTGATCATTCGTCCGAACATGGTCCGGGTTCGAATCCCGGTGAGGCATGGATGTTGTGTTTGTCTTACGGGACTGGTTCTCTCCCTTCCCTGGAACCAGTGACCCTAAATTAGGGACGGGCGACTGCTTATAGCCCATTGAGTAGCTCACGGTAGTCGTTAAACCTACAATCAAAAAAAAAAAAAAAAAAAACCTTTCAGGTCCTGCCTGCAGGTACCCATCATCAAACGCGATAAAAAACCCACACACCATGGAAGAGGCAACATATATAAAGAATTACACAGTTAAACAAATGACGTAATAGTGAATGGTCGAATGAAAAGTAATTACAATGATGCGTAAATGACGTGTCCGTGGATGATCAAGTGAACCACGTGTGCCATGTCAACACAAGGGGTGGGAGGGATGAGAAAATGGGGGGGGATTCAGAGAGGTTGAGATAATATGGATATAGCTGAGATCAGGTGTTTCCAGGGGCGAAGAACATTTCTGGGTAGTTCATCATTGCAGCAAGTATCGGAAAATTTGTCTATGTATAGGCTTTCAGTGAACAATAATTGAGATTTGGTGTGAGGAGTTGTGAGGATTTTGGATTCGTCCCAAATGGGAGTGTGATTCCCCTTTAGTAAGAGACGGGATAGAGCAGTAGAGGAAGATCCATTGCGACAGTCATATTGAGGTTCGTTTAAACTCAAAAGGAATCACACCCCCATTTGGGACGAATCCAAAATCCTCACAACTCCTCACACCAAATCTCAATTATTGTTCACTGAAAGCCTATACATAGACAAATTTTCCGATACTTGCTGCAATGATGAACTACCCAGAAATATTCTTTGCCCCTGGAAACACCTGATCTCGGCTATATCCATATTATCTCAACCTCTCTGAACCCCCCCCCCCCCCATTTTCTCATCCCTCCCACCCCTTTCTTGTGTTGACATGGCACACGTGGTTCATTTGATCATCCACGGACACGTCATTTACGCATCATTGTAATTACTTTTCATTCGACCATTCACTATTACGTCATTTGTTTAACTGTGTAGTTCTTTATATATGTTGCCTCTTCCATGGTGTGTGGTTCTTTTATTGTGTCTGATGATGGATGGGTACCTGCAGGCAGGACCCGAAAGGTCTCACACATTTTAAATATTTTTAACTATGTCATCTTAGTTCAAGTGTGTCATTAAATTCACCTTTTGTATCGTGTGCAGACGGTCGTAATGTTTATGCTTTTACTCACGTAGCACGAAGTCTTCTGCAGTGAGTTATTGAAGAATGAGAGAAAAAAGAAGACTAAGCACATTCAAAAGCTCCTCCCTTTTTCTGATTAAAAGCGGTAACACTAGAAAAGTCAATCCCTATACAGATTAGGGATAGGAGAAATAATAGACACCATCCCTCACACACTCATACAAGCTCACCCTTTTCCCCACTCCACACAATTCACACACTTGCTCAGTGTCAAATCTTTTTTGTCAACAAGCCCCACAGTGATTTTACCATCTTAATACCTACAGATGGTAAAAACGCAGTGAGTGCCTCTCATTGCCTTTGTGATTACACCCTGGGCTATGTCATGGAAGTAAGTAAAATCATCAAAACAATTAAACAGACCAGGAAATATGGCTTTTTTTCCTTCTTTCCCATTGCAATTAAAAAAGTGGATCGACTTGGCCTGGCCCGTTGCTTTGTTCTCTAAACTAAAAAAAAACTGGATCCGCCATTGTTAGTATGCCACTAAATGCCAATAGACTTTGACCAAGGTACTTTGACACCTCAGTCATGTGTTGAGGATGACCATCTGAACCAATAATGAAGACCGTCGGCTGCAATGAAGGTGTGACATCGCGGACAAATTCTGCAGCCCATGTACTCCATTGGCTGATTAACCAAGTGGAAGTTCTGTATGTTGTTTTTTGTCAACGGTATCACACATTGCTAATTTTGCAAATTGCAAATATTTTGTTATTCACCAACTGCTGTTTATACACATAAAGTTTAATTTTTTTCTTAATAAAAATCTTTAAAATGCCATTTTATTCTATTTTTCTTAATTTTTTTTGAACAAATAAAAAATAAATGGTGTCTTATATTCCAAAAAATATGGTATTTTACATTCTGTTTTTTATTATTAACTACATGATATATGTGTTTTTGGGGGTGAACCCAAAAATTATGTTCATGTGTAGTTCAGAATCAAACTTTTACTTTTTATGTTCAGTTTTTTATCAGAAAAATATCTGTAATCATGCATTTATTTTTCCCTCTTACATTAGCATATGAAATATGGGACACAAGATATGCTGCTAGGAAAAGCTGCAAATCCATTGATCCAACTGTTTCAAAGAATTTACAGGTTAGATATTAATTCATTTTGCACAAATGAACAAATGAAATTGCACTTGAAGGCTGTTTCACTTAGATATCATATATGTAAATCACTGTGCCAGTTCTTATAATTTTAGTGACAATTTTGTTTTTTTGTTTGTTGTTGTGTGTGTGTGCTGATGATGCAATTTATTTTTGGCAGCTCAGGGTACTTGATGAAACATTGTTTGTTCCTTCCAACCAAGGCATTGTAGCTGAGCCACTAAGGGTTGCATTTTCAACTGCAGCTGCTGTAGTAGGCAAAAATAAGAACAGTGCTGAAGCAGAGAAAATGGAGATGTATTCATTGACACCCAGTGGAAAGGTAAGGCATGCCTTACAGATAAATTAGTTGTTAATTTAAGCTGTGCTTTAATGGTTGTAATTTCTTATTTGAAAACTGTGGTACATACTGACACAATGCACCATGGCCAATAATTTCTCACCGCACTACGACACATGAATAACTTAAGCTAATATAATGTGCACAAACTGGCCATATGTTACAAACCTTTATGATAAGGCAGTCAGAGACAATAAATGTCATTATATACAAATTTAATATTTATGAGGAACAACGTAAAATGTCTCACACGGGCTGAGACATTTTGTATTGTTCTTTTTAAAGAGCACTTTTATAATTTTGCTGCAGTAACTCATGTAAACGTGAAAAAACCCGTGATCTGTCAGAATTCGAAAAAGGTCTAACTGAAGTCACACATTTAATGGGAGCCACAATCAACAACCATTTCTGGGGTATTTAATGACTGGGAAGACAAGATCTTCCTTATCCAAAATGTATAAATATGACCAGAAGAGAAAACTAGACTTAAAGAGCAAGATCATCATGCTGTGAGGAGGATAGTGCAGAAGAACAGGTCTTTCAGTTTGCAGCAATGTCTGCTAAATTCAATCAAGGCCAGGAGCAACCCTAGGGGGTCCAAAAATCAGGTAGTCCAGGTACTATCGGTTTTTATGTTTAGACTAGTGCCAAATATTTTCAAGGTATGCAAAATTCAAAGCTGCAGCTCTTTAAAATTGTGTGGCGCTTAAGCAAGAATATTCTCTCTGATACTTTATGTTGTTTTTTGTTTGTTTGTTTGTTTTTCTAGGTATATAACTGTTGAATCTTTCACTTTTTGATCTCTAACATTTGTTTTTCAAAATTTTCATTTCGTCCACTGTGGTGTGGAATTTATCATGGGTGTAAAGTATGTACTGTGGTGTGGAGTATGTCATGAGTGAGGAGAAAGATATTGATCAAGGCTGCCTGTTTGTTTCAGTGTTGGTAAATTGGTGTAATGGGAGTAAGGCCACATAGATTAATTGTGTGTGAGCAGTAACAGGAGTGTTTTGTCTGCCCGTCGTAGCTTGTTTAATTGGCATTTCCAAAATTAGAGCTTTACTTTATCGTAATTTGTTTGGGACTTCATCAAAATAAGCTGGAACTAGTGAATTCTCATTCCAGTTAGTCTGAGACTAAATGAGCAAAAAAAGAATCTTTGACCTCTGAGTCCATTTCGACCTCAACCATCATGCACTGGAAATTAAAGAAATTGGGTCTTGGAAGTCGTCTGCTCATTTGGAAGCCCCTTTCTCAGAAAAAAGAAAATTGCTTACAATAGGGCAGAGATGGTTGGCAGAGAATGTGGCGATGACTTCATGAACGAGTAGATCCGACATGCCTTGTGAACACAATCCAAGCATCTGGAGGTGGCACATAGTATGGGGAATGTTCTGTTGGTATGAAGTAGGTCTGATGACACCAGTGGAAGGTAAGATGACATCCAGATATACCAGAGTACTGTAGTAGACAAAGTGCTCCCTGCAATGTTAGACTTTTTTCCTGCATGCAATGGCATCGTCGTGGATGACAATGCAACAGCACATCATGCCAGAGTAGTGCAAACAAATTTTATAAGAAAGAGTAGGGCTTCAATTTTCTTCTTGCCTTCACAACAGTCCCCTGACCTCAATCCTATTGCAAATGTGTGGGGCCTGTTGGAAAGAACTGTTCAGTGTCATATTCCATCAAAGCTGATTGAGTTTTTCAATATTTTGCTGCAGGAGTATCTATCTTTAGATCAAAACAAACTTGAACACCACATAAAATCCATGCCACATTGTGTACTGCCGGCGCAGTGTGATTTATATGTTAAAATAGGTTGTAAAAAAAGAATGTACCCAGATCCTGAGCACGGGCACCAAATGATTTATAGTTGTTTTGCTTGTGGTTCAAATAAAATTTTGCTATTGTTAAACTTGGGAGATGAGTGGATGAAATTGGTAACACAATAAGAACATTTTAATCCAAAGACACCATAAATAAAATTCTTCAACAATAATTATCGACTGTTTGCGTTTGCAGAGTTGACAACCTGAAAGTGTCAAAAGGTATTGCTGTTACATGTGTATGCAATGTGTAACACAAGATAATCAAAGTAGCATTGTACTCGTATAAACTAGTTCTGGCAGTGATCATAGGACACATCACTTATGCCACAATACAGCCAGGAACGTTTTCACCCTCCGGCCAGGCTGAGGTGGATACGAGTTCTAGAGAAACAGGTAAAACAACCCTTACTAAATGATTTTACTGCCACTCAGATTTTAGTTTTTCAAAGAACCCATTTGAAATTATAGCTTATGAAAAAAGAAATAAGTCAGTGTAAAAATAAAATATTAATCACAATTTGGTAGTTTTTTCTATGGCTGATAGAAAATTTAGATTAAAATCCAAACAAAATCAAGTAAAAGATATCAGCCCTTGTTTGGTGAATCACATATGACTGTGAACAATGAAAGGAATAAAAATTGTGGGCCTTAGCCTCGCTTTATCAATCACACTAGTCCTTAGGGACAGAATGCAACGTTTAGTAACCATATTGAAAATTATGTGTACTTAAAACTTTCTGCCTAACCAGATTAAAGTTTACTAGCCAAATACCACTTATAACTCTTTTCCAACCACTTTACATTGGTTTTTACAAAAAAAAAAAAAAAAAACACTGTTCAAATTGAACGTATACACAAATGCCAAAAACTATATTATCAAAATCACTAGATGTTATTAAAAACTTGTAAATTTTCAGAACAAATTTTTTTTTATTGAGACTCATTAAACACCATATCAAAATGGCATGGACCAAACATTATTTCAGTAAACTATGAACAGACCAGGACTCATGTGCAAAATCAAACATAAACTAAGCATTGATTAATCTTTCTTGACTATTAGGAAAAATAACAACCAAAAAAAAAAAAAAAAAAGAAAGCAAAAAAATGTGAACAGTAAACAGCAGAACATCTCTTTAAAACCGGTTTTTCCCCCTCAAAAATGATAAGTTAATTTAGCGACACCTACGAATAATAAAAAAATATATCAAAACTGCGGCATAATTCTATACTGACAAATTTCGCTGTAAATCACATCGGCATTATGCACTATAACTTTGTTAAAATAACAACTGCTAAGAATTCAAAAGAAAATATTATTCCCTTCAAAACCCACTAGTTACTTTGAAACTACTTCAACTAGAAAACACTGTCAACACTTTTCCTATGAACACTCACTATAACAACTCAAGTAGTTGATATTTACTCATTCCACAATACTCTAAGACCAGTACATTTGCAATAAATTAAACTTCATGAAACTTTACACTTAACACTATTAAATAAAAATATTCAAAAATGTTTCCTAAAACAACTATTTGAAGCTAAATCAGTTCCCACTTGAAATTACCATAATTATCGCTCAATCACCTAGGCTTTTAAAATTTCCCTGACAAAGCACAGACATCTTTAATGCACTCTTAAAATGCAGAATACCTCTTACGGCTTATCTCATATAATCAGACCATGACACATAAAAAAAAAAAAAAAAAAAGCGGCTCCTGAGAGAAAAAGGCTAAAGGAATCAGGAAAATAAAACCTATCACAGGCTTTTCCCACCTATGCATGACTCTGTGTATATTATTTTTTTCTTGTTTGATATATTGGCATGTACACTCATAAAAATATCAACAGTACCACACCGGTCCTCTTCCGAATGGATTTTCGCATCTAGTTGAGTTATCTATCAGGAGGATAATCCCCCACTTATCTCCTGACATCCCTTTCGTATGCTTACTCCAACATAGGACTTATGACCTACCTAAGCACACACATTCCACTCATTATTCCCAGAAATTCTACCACTACACTAAGAATCATTACTCGAAGAAATCATATCACTACACGAATAATAATTTATTTCCAGAAATACCACTAACTTATAATAACTCAGTACACATACAAGACAGTATTTATGTCAACAATCAAATTCATCAGGTCTGATGCACGCCTGCTCACTAGCCCTTTATTTTTTGAGTTAAATAACATTCTCACATGATTGATGTTGGAACTTAGCCTACTGAGAGAAACTACTGCATAGCTTATGAAGTACACTTATAAAGTAAATTAGCCTAAGAACACTACCTCAAAGTAAAATTGCAATGCATTAATTACTCTTTAGCAACTAGCCACTCATAAAGTACAAAATTTTTTTTTTTTAAATAAAACACTGTATTAATTTATTAATTGATTTGGAAAAAAAAACAGTTTGAAAGAGTGTTCAGCTCAATAAAGCCCCAACAGAATCATTTTATCGCTAATTCATTACTGCTGCTCCATACGTCAACATTTAAGAACATGAAATTTGTTACCAAATGAAATCACGTCTTATTTGAAACTAAGTATTTGTAGGCTAATAATTTTCAACTGTAATTTAAATAACTGGTTTCTTTTCTGCTGCTTTACACAGATATCAGATTAATTTTTAAAGTGCGTTATTAATTTCCAAAATCCAAAGAAAACTTTTAGTTCAAATTTTTTTGTTTCTAAGTGACCCATTTGGCTTGAAAAAAAAAATCAAATACGGCTTACCTCGGCATTACTGTGAGAAACTGGTATTCAACTTATCATATTGTTTATCATTTTTTTTTTTTTTGGTCACTCTTTCAAGCTGGGTTGAAGGGATTACAGTTTGTTTCTTGCAGTCACTCAATGTCTCTAAGAGATGTGGTCACATGGAGAATCCAGAGAGAAATTTCTTGACTCCTTTAGTAGAACACATCATATCGGTGGCTGAGACAGGATTTCTCCTCGTTGCATATCTAGACAGCGGCAACACATGGTCCTTAGTTTGGGAAACCTCCTTGGTTTTGGAAAATTGCGTCTTATCATCAAATAGCTCCCACGAGGGCAGGAAAAGGAATTTGCAGATAGAGAGCAGAACGAACTCGTCTCCATCGTGTCGACTTAGATGGCAGAAAACCCTTCCTAGGTGTAAACACTGGTTCGATCCCAAGAGGCCACGATGAGTCTTTTACGCATATTTTCCTTCTTTGACCAATTTCAAACATTCTTTTAGATTTTTCTTCTCTAGGGACCGGCCAGCCCCCGACTGACTTTGCACGAGAAAAGGCGTGCTAGGCCCTAGGATTCGTTCTGTCAGAGTGAGTGTGAGCATAAGTGCATTAAAAAAAAAAAATATGGAAGAAAGTGCAGTGAAGTGAGTGCGTGGGGGTGGAATTTGGGTCTTATTCGGGGGTCCACCTCAGTTCCCCTGTAAGGAACCTCACTTGATTGGATGAAACACTCATAGCAACAAGTGATTTAACCAATCGGAGATTTACATAACTTTTGCCAAGCCTTTCACCCCCAAAATTCTGAGAACACAAAGGTCACCAAAATACGTTGTTTTGACCTCTATCCGTAGTGACCCCGGCTGGCCAAAGTAGTGCTAAAAATAGGACTTCGAGGCTCCAACTTTTGCCCAAAGAGGGATTCTTTAAGTGAAGGGAAGAAAGTAGAAGAAAATGGCACTTTATTCAACAACGAATTTTCCTTTCCTCTCAACTTTTGCAAAGAGCCTGGCTTGTCTTATACTTTACAATTCTAAAATATGTACATACATACATACATATCACTAAGCTGTTCTCTGAGATTCAGAGGTTAGCTCCAAAAAGAAATACAAACTTGCAGATATTTTTAAATAAAATATATACACAGAAAGATAAAAAAAAATACCATTCTTTTACAAATTCAGCATTTTAAGCGGAAATGGATTGAAACAGAGGTAAAAAAAAAAAAAATGTTATCATTTGCTTTTATATTTTAAAAGTAACTTCACTGCTCAACAAGTTTACACACATTACACTCTTTGAACTTTAACTTACTTATTCACTTAATATTAAATATCTCCTCTCATTGAATTACACGCTGAGCTCATTTTGTGTGAGGTACGGAAAGAAGAAAAACAAAAGTGTGCATATGAAGATTACCATGAAACAAAGTTGACTACCAAAAAAAAAAATGATTTCCTCATTAATCGGAACAACACCTCTCGAACACTTATCGTAAGCAATTACTTCCTTGAATGTAACCAATAAATAGACACTACACTTCACTACTCTAGACAATATTTAAAACAATATATCCAAGGAATCACATCTAAATTTTCAATCATGGCACACCAAAAAAAAAAAAAAAAAAAGTTTGCTCCCAGAACAACAAACCATACAAGTACACAACATTCCCACACTTCACTCAATATGTACACAAACATAAAATATTCTAACACTCTAAAAAGAAGTTGAGGAAGGCATAGAAAAAAGAATTCAAAGTCAGAATGGAAATAAAACATACATAATATTTAAGGTATTTTACCTGATATTTCAAAGTATTTCGCGGGAGCCGCCCCGGTGGCGCAGTGGTCTAAGCGATGGCCTCTGATCATTCGTCCGGAAGGGGTCCGGGTTCGAATCCCGGTGAGGCATGGATGTTGTGTTTGTCTTACGGCACTGGCTCTCTCCCTTCCCTGGAACCAGTGACCCTAAATTAGGGACGGGCGACTGCTTATAGCCCATTGAGTTGCTCACGGTGGTCGTTAAACCTCCAACCAAAAAAAAAAAAAAAAAAGTATTTCGCACTTTGTTTGCTCTGTGAGGCATGTGCTCCTGGCCCGAGAGGTTCCTCACAGAGCAAACAATGTGCGAAATACTTTGAAATATTAGGTAAAATACCTTAGATATTATGTATATTTTAATCAAAAGCACGTTTATAACATAAGACAACCCATAAGGTTGCCTCATGAATTGCATTTTTCGTAAGTCAGAATGGAAACGAAAGAATTTCATTACTTTTTTCTTGACTTCCCGAGGGAATGAACTGAAAAATTCTGAAAATGTTGAAAATTAATTCAAGTTCCTTTACCAACAAAATTTTTGGGGATCAATGATAAAAAAAAAAAAAAATTATACTGCACATCATTCTTTTTTCTTTTCTTCATCTTTTCCCAAAGGGAATTAAGATGCGTGATGGGAGCCTATTTTCCTTTCTGAAAATGAGATGGCCAGTATCTTTTTCAGAAGCTGGAAAATGGCGACTCATCAGGTGGTGCAGTGGTCTACGCACTGGCTTATGACCATCATCTGTGATGGGTCCAGGTTTGAATTCCAGTAAGGCTTAGATGCTGTGTTTGTCTTTCAGTGCTGGCTCTCCCCTTCTCTGGAACCAGTGGCCCAAAATTAGGGATAGGCGGCTGCTTATAGCCCACTGAGTTGCTCACGGTGGTCATTAAACCTCCAAATGACAAAAAAATCATATACTTGCTGTCATTTGCAACTAAGGTGGCCCTACTTAGTACTAAACAAAGGATCAAAGTTTTTTTTACCTGTGAATGTGTATAAAGCACAGTGGTAGATATAAAAATGTCCTCAACAGCAGTTACCAGCTTGAGAATCTCTCCTCTTCTGAAATGAGAACTAGTATTTCCTGATTTCTTCCTAGTATATTAACTGCTATCCTAGTGAAGACATTTCTCTCTTTGTAAAAACTACTATCTCGTTGGTTTGCAAAATCTGATATAACTAATTCAAGCACACAAGGAATGTGGAAATTAATTATTGCATAAGTATCCAAAGATGTAGTAGCCTATGAAGCACATTATTAGTTATTTTTATGCTTAATGTACAAATCATAATCAGTCCCACTGAAATAAAAATTGGTGGGTGAGATTTCGTGCCTATAGAAATATATGCTAAAACTTCCTTGCTTTTTTCTAAGGGGGTTTTCTCTTGAGTGACAGTTGCTAGAAATATCTCTTTGCCAGATAACAACTGATCCTACTGCTAGTTTGTTTAACAAACAAATTGCTGCTTCATTTTTGCCTCAGCAAAAGAAGCATACAAATAAGTATCATCTAATAAAGAGCTTAAAATGGATATCGATAAATACTCTGGGGAGTCTACAGTGTAGGGTGCAGCAGACAAGTGTTTTGTGTTTGCCAACTGCTGACAAAAATGTCATGTTCAAATACACCTTTGAATTCCCATGGATTTTCCCATTGTCTAATGTGAATTTCAGATTAGTTGGTTTTTATTTGTTGTTAATGCATTCTGTGTTAGACACTTCTTTTTCACTCAATGTGCATTTTATTGCATTAAATTTTATCTAGTAATCACAACAGCTGTACTTTCTCTCTTTCCCTCTGTGTGTGTGTGTACATTACAAGAGTCAAATATTAACAGAATAGTAAAGCAACACATCTGTTACTATTAATTCGCTGATTTTATTTTTTTTTTATTTCTTAGAGTTTCAAAAGTACAAAACTCAAAAATGTACCTATTTTGTTTTTCATGTAATTATTTTCTCTCTGCCCCCAAAATATTGATTGTTTTTGTGTGATTTCCAATTTATGCTGTAACCCCTACTGACACTTTCAAGTATTCACTTTCATTGTAATAATTTCACCAAATAAACTTACAGTGGCATCCAGTACCAGAAAATGGAAAATGTGATGATAGATCAATCTCTTACTTCTCCAGGGTGACTACGAATGAGTAAGTATTTTTCTTAAAATATGTGTGATTAGTGTATTTTGATTTTGTGTGTATGAGTGTTATCATCAGTGGCTTGTCATATCCACATCATGGCTTGCCATATCAACACTGCATGAAGCCAGCCAGTATTTCCAGTGGATAGACCATTGATTGGCATTGACAAAGTCTGAGCTTACTTTGTGAATATTGTTTGTGATATAGTTCTCTTTGGTCGAATGTGGTATTTGCAGCAATAAAATTTCACAAATAAATGAAATCATCATAACAGCACCTGTAAGAATAGTGTTATAAGTATTTTGTTTCTCACGTTTGGTAAAAAAAATATCATTCAATTACCTTAATTAGACATGTATGTTCATGAGTATGTAATCACAGAATGTATTTCAATCTTTATCTTAAATATGACTAATGTGCATACATATCACTAAGCTGTTCTCTGAGATTCAGAAGTTAGCTCCTCAAAGTGACTTTTGGCTATATCCAGAGCTGAAAATGCAAAAAATGTATTTGTTTTTGAAGTGATAAAAAGTGTATTAAGGCAGCGGAGGCAAACTTTTAAGCAACTCTCAAAATATGTCTTGGATCATGTGTTTACAAAATGAGTAGAACACTGGCATAGGTGTATTTTCCTCAAGGAAGATTACTTTGAACAGGATCATGTGGATTAATAATGTAAGCAGAATCTTTTACTAATCCAGTTGTATTACTTTTTGAACAGCATACGTATGTTGTATTAATTTACTTTAAAATAGTAGTGCAATGGCTGTATGACCACTTTCAAATATTTTAAAGTGCTTATATTAATACTTATTGTAGCCCCCCCCCTTTTTTTTTTGAACTATAAGCAGATATATTTCATACTTTAATACTTGTTATTTTCACTTTTATGTTTGCATTTCTGTATTGCTTTAAACAATTCCTTTTCTAGGTTATTCAAGAAATTACTCACTAGACTTCACGAGAAAGATGCTAAAACAGTTTCTTCTCATCTTAAAGAAATTGAAATTATTTCAGAGTCAAAATTGGTGAAACTCTTGCAACATCTATTGAGGTAATGTCACAAAATTCATTTATGTCACTATTTGCATGTGAGACAGAAGTGGATCTGTTGATAGATCAGTTACGTGTGTTATATCTTTTTGTGCTTCTATAGTCATGGTTTTTCAGCATGAACTTGAGTTACATGATATTTTCAACCAAATATTTTCAAAATTAATCATTTAAAATTCAGTAAAAACATTTCACAAAGCTCCTGTTTCTGTGGTTTGCCATCTTATATTGCTCCATAAAGTGTTGTGGTCATGACAGAACTCCTTCCACTGTTATGCATTTTTATAATGTATTAGAAACTGCCATTTTCAACAAATTCCATCTAAGTTAACAGTAGTCTGTTTAGATTCATATTTGTACTCATTATTGTTTGTATTTAAAAAGTTATGTTGCTTTTCCATCCTAGTCATTAAATATAAAAATTTTCATTGCTTTTCTGCAGTGACTTTCTTGGCATTCTGTTTGGAAAATTTACTACAGCATGTTCTTCGTCTTCTTTGGCAGTAGAGGTTATTCAATAAAAAATTAAATCAGGAAGGTTCGTATAAAGAAATGCTATGCCACGTTTAAAAAAAATTCCACCCTGCATTTTCCTTGCCATCTTTGCCCCAAAAGAATTGGGGGGGGGGCAAATTTAATATCAAAAGATAGTAAAATCATTCTTTCCATTACCTAATGGCAAAAAGCAATTGTGGTCCATCTTTTCCTGCCTGTCATCTTGTATCATTATTGACATCATTTGGGTCATCATCGTTTCTTGCTGAATGGTACTCTGATGCTGCTTGTCCTAGTACATTTGAACTTTACGTCATTACGTCTTCTGTTGGTTGTTAGTGAACCACTGCTTTGCATATTTTTTAATTTTATATACTTGCTTTTATTTAGTATCTGTCTCAAAGCATATGATAATTTCATAATTTTGTTGGGTTTACATTGCTTTTCTTACATTTTCTGATATATATAAGAAAATGGTATAATATATAACAAAGAAAAAGCAGTGTGAATAATTGAATCCTTGCAATTTGCAACATTAGCAAAGTGTGATACCGTTGATGAAAAACAACATAGAGAAAAGCTACTCTGTCCATCAGCCAAATGGCATGTATGCTCTGCAGGATTTGTTTGCAATGTTGCACCTTCATACAGCCAATGGCCTTCATTATTGGTTCAGATAGCCATCCTCGCTGTATAACTGATATGTCAAAGTAAAATGGGCTTGGTCAAAGTCAATTGGAATTCTGTAGTGTACTAACAATTCCTGGCATCAGGGAATTGCATTTCTTTTAATTTAAAGCTGGCCAAGAACCGCTAGAAATAAAAAATATTGTCAAAGAAGCAAACTGGCTAACCTCTGCAGATAGTTGGCAAACAGCATGGAAGCGAGACTGTTAGATATGGCGGCATCTTCCATCTTAAACTGCAAATAAGAATATGTTCCTCCAGTTAAAGTGCATGTCTCAGGAATGGATTTTTTCAAAAATTTCTTCAAAATTACAATTTCTCAGTATTCATGTTACAGTGAATGAATAAGATTTTTGCGTCAAAATCTGCATAAACCGAAGAATTTATGGCAACAATAATACACCCCCAGTTTGCTGGTGACTGTCTTAAGTGTCTGTTGTGATGTTTCGTCCTGAGGTGCGATTCTTGCCCATCTCTTTCTGTCTCTTTGCTTTTTGAATGAATTATGATTGTCCTTTTTATGCCCGTTTTAGATCACTATTTACAACATATGAGGTATGCGCTTAAACTGTATTTTATTTCATTAATTCACAAATGCACAGCTATGCACACG
This sequence comes from Macrothele yani, assembly GCA_039090855.1. Lineage (NCBI taxonomy): Eukaryota > Metazoa > Arthropoda > Arachnida > Araneae > Macrothelidae > Macrothele > Macrothele yani. Next base: position 15,024,060 of record CM077027.1, on the reverse strand, counting down.
GGCACAAGTACACTTCTAGCACAATAGCAGGCCTGGCTCATAAAAAAACGGGCACATGTAAACATAAAAGTATAGAATAGACAAGCATTCACAATACAGTATATAACATTATAGAAAAAATGTGGAATATCTATTACTGTACCTAAAATGTCTTAGAAAGTGTTTATTACATGCGCTTCTGGTTTGCGCCATTGTAAAGGAAAAATGTCAAAGTTTTTTTTTACTTGTTATAATTATCTCGATGAATTTCAGTGTGGACACCCTTGGTGGCCTGACATACATCCAGACAATAGTAGACCTTATTCCATGTTACTTGTTCAGTGTAACTGTAACCACAGTGTCTGTTACATGGGCTTTCAGGTGCTGCAGGTCGGTGATCTTGATCTGGGAGACAATGGTTTTGACATAACCCCACAGAAAAAATTCCAGTGGGATTAAATCTGGTGACCAAGGACGCCAAGCAATTGGTCTGCCGATCCATCTCCTAGGCATCTCTCTTTCCAGGCGATACCTACCGATGAGGCTGAAATGTGGCTGTTAGGACTTGTTATAATATCGTGATTTCTTTTTTTTTCTTTCTGTATATACTAATGCCAGCTGTATTTTGCATATTCATTAAGTCGTAACTGACTTCAGCATAAGAGTAGCGCTGAGGCGAACGGTCCCATATTACTAGGAGCATATGGATGCTCCCGAGGTGAGAGAACCTGTTTGGCTGGAAAGAGGATTACTGTGTTAGACAACCAACTCAAAAAGGCAATACAGAGCAGAGAGAGTTTTTGTTGAGTAATGGCAACATGTAATTAAAGAGCTCTGGCTTTGTATATGGCAATGTATTGCAATTGGGACGATGGTCGCACAATAAAGTGTTTGATTTACCTGAGCGTGTATTTATGTTATGTATTGAGAATGATGGTTGCTAACAAATTTTGGTTGATTACGGATGTTTGGTAATTAAATACTTATTGAATGTGGTGATGTTGTGACAAAATAAACCACACCGAGGGACTCTAGCGGACAGGTCCACTGCAGTAGTGGCACCTGTTGTGTTGAAAGACGGTTTGAGCTGGCAGCTGGGGTAGCGCAAACAGTTCCAGCAGGTCCAGGTATGAGATCCTGGTGTCAGTTTCTTCTGAAAAGAAGAAAGGTCCAATCAGCTTGTTGTGCATCAAACCGACCCAGACATTAACTTTAGCGTTGCCTTTCTCGAGCTCACATGTGACATGTGGATTTTCATTACCCCAAATCCTGCAGTTGTGCTAATTCACAGTCCCACTGACATGAAAGGTCACCTCATCTAAGAAGCATACTTAGTGGAGAAAATTGGGTGTTGTGTCAATTCTGTCCATCATGTCTACAGCAAAGTTTGTGTGTGCAACTACCTGAATCATTTGAATGTACACTCTTAGATGAAGCCACTTGTGTTCCACATCATGCACTGTTGAACATGGAAGGTTTAGCTGCAAGCTAGCAGCCTGACTTGATTTGCATGGACTTCACAGGAATGCCTCTCTGATGTGTTTGACATTTCCTCAGATGTCTGGCTTTCCAGGAGTCTTCTCACATCAGACTTCCAGTAGTCTTCAATTTGTTGTCCCAGAACCGGATGCGTTTCCATGTTGCACTCTAAATTGACATTGAACAGCAGCAACAGGCTTTTATTCGACAAAATACAACACACATGTAATTTTCTGCGGTGTTGCCATTTTGACTGAGCTAATCTGTGGTCAGTTGGGATGCTGACACTAGCTGCACATGTGCGTTAGTGGTTACCAGTTCACACACTCATGTGAGTGGTGCGTGGAAAAAAACTTTGAGGGATTCCCTCTGTGATGGCACAAACCAGAAGTGAATATACATACTTTCCGGGATTTTTTTTTGTCTGTTTTGGATGCCTTTCATCCGGACACCTTGTATAGTACCGCAGTGCAGTTGTATGCCTGCACGGGTCATATTGTGTGCATTGCTTTCAATAATGCCTTAATTTGGTTGTTCACTTCAACAGGTCTTCCAAAGCATGATTCATAAGTGAGTGAGTAATCTTCTCAACAATGAAACTTTGCAAACCAATACTGACACTGTTAAATGCTTGCAGGACCTTCCTCACCACAGCCAGAACATCTTTCTCCTACTTCCAAATACACTCTTTGCCAAAATAAATAAATAAATAAATAAACACAAAAAAAAAAAAAAAAAACGAAGCACCCAGAAGGAATCATTCAGTCAATATGAAAATGGTGTATGTGCAATGTATATGTATAGGAAAGGAAACAGCATTGCAATTCCAGAGCAGGTGGACCATTTATTCAGATAAATGATCTACACGAATAGAACAAGTCAGTACATTGTAGCATCACCTCTGACATGTATACAAGTGGTAACCCAGCAATGCATACAGTTCACGGATACTGTCCAGAGGAACAGCATGCCAGATGTCCAAATTGCAGGTCAGTTCCCCAATATTCCGGGGTGGGCATAGGTAGTGTTCTCCCCAGTTTTTTTTTCAGGTGGGTGGCAAGAAATTTTAGCTGGATGGTATTACCGATCCCTTCCCCAATCGAGAAACAAAAGGATGTTGTTTTGCTTAACATTATTATACTTATTAAACATCTTTAGTGTTGTGGCAGTCATTAATGAAACATAACATGATAAACAACATTAGAAACTTGTACATAAATGATTAAAAAAAATGAGTACTTACTAATAAATCATATTCACCATAGATTTCAGCCAGTTTTCATCAATATTTATGGTGTATGTAGGGATAAGTTTTCCATTCTTACTATTATGTGCATTGTGAAAATATTCATTAAAGGAAATTTACCTGGGTGGCAGAGAAAATTAGCTGAGTGGACCACCAGTGAAAAGGCTGTAGAGAAAACACTAGCATGGTTCGTACACTCCTTGAAATGTCTTTCAATAAAAAAGTTCATTTTCAAGTCCTTGAAAGTGCTTGAAAAGGTTTAAGACTCTGTAAACAGTACTAATTTTTTTTTTTTTTTTTTTTTTTTTGTAAGTAGTGATATGAAAGAGCTTGTGTGTGCTAAAATGTTGTATAGGAGATTTCTGTGTAGTTTTGATAAAAATACCAAGCTGATCAGATAGTGCAGAACTTGTATTCAACTCAGGGGTGCACATGGACAGCTGTTACCTTGGCTATGAAATCACTACAGAGTAAAACGTCAGCCACGAAAGTAAAATCAGTGGAATGATTTATTTGTGAATCATGATGGGCTTCTTGGACTGGGGTTAGTGACATGATGTTTTTGCTGGAAGGTGAATATGAAAATAATGTATCCTTTCAAAAATATTCCACAAAATAAAATGATTTCAAAAGACCCCAAAACAGAGGGGCAATGAAAAGTTAATAAAATAAACCAACAGGGAGCAGAGTGTAACAGGCAGGCCATTAAATAGGTGTGCCCATCCGAGCTAAGTTTAATGGTTTGAATTTGCTAAAGTGCCTACCTACTGACCAATTGACATCACATACATATGAGAATTTGGTTTTAAAAAGTCGAAAGTGCTTGAATTTATTTTTCTTAGAAGAGTATGAACCTTGACTAGGCATAGGTATGTCCCATCATGTGCCAAACATGTTTGACCGGTGAGAAGTTGGGTTGGCCAAGAAGGGTATTCACATTACAGAGGCAGGCCTGGGAGAGCTGTGCCGTGTGTGGCTGGTCATTATTCTGTTGAAAAATTGCTCAGTGATCCTGCAACAGGAATGGCAATACAACAGGTCGTAGAATGCCTTTAACGTACTGTTGTGCCGTAAGGGTGGTATAGGGAACTACTAAGGGTGTTCAGTTATCATAGGACATGGTTTTCTAGACAGTCACTCCCGATGTGCAAACCGTGTGCCATTCCACGGTATGGCACGATCCGTACTGGCTAGACTCCAAACATGTATGTGCTGGTCATTGGCACCAAATGCAAACTGTCTCATCACTGAAAACAACACGATCCCACTGGACACTAATAATCAGGCCCAACATCATTGCAGCTGGCGATGCACGCTGGTCAGTAGTAGGCTGTGGGGTGGCCTCCTCGAATGTAGTCCCCATGCCACAAGTCGTCTAGCAGTGGTCTGGATGGCCACTTCCATACCTGTAGAAGACGCAACATGGCCACAGACAGTTGAGAGTGACTAATTTGGTTCTATTCATGCAGCTCTCACAATTGCTTGATCCTTGTGTTTTGTTGTTTCCCTCGGCCTTCCGCTATCTGCATGCTGCTGTGCTATGCCCTCCTCAATCCTTTGGCACCAACGTCGTCCAATTGCCGCGTCACTCTGCCCCAAATGCATGGCTTGACCAACCATCCTCTCTCAAACTCGCTCATCATCTTGTAATGTGCACGGATCGAAAACCCATCTCACAGCCTGTGGATGTTAATGCAACCGCAGTCCACTGTCACAATTGTCCCTGCATGCAAGCTTTGCCATTGATATACCCTCCCCAATGTGTGGTTTTCATGTTCTGTAGTGGGTGATTATTTTTTAATCATTTACATATTTGGCCTTGTAGTACTTACATGCAGAGTTTCATCAGAATCAAACAACTTTCGCAGGGTGCTCCTTTTTTTTTTTTTTTTTTTGCAAGGCGTGTGTGTGCCAAATGAACACAACTAAATTGATTATGTTGAACTCCTTTTATATGGGCATGTTTGGACCTCACCTTCCAAAATATGTAAATATCACGTACCCACAATGCACTTTATCCTTTAAATGTAATACCAATATACACCGATAATCCTTTACGTTATGACCACCTACCTAATAAGCTGTTACGGCCCTTTAGCCCGCAAAACAGCGGCCACTCAACGAGGCATCGATTTGATGAGGTGGCGATAGGTATCCTGGGGTATTTAGTACCATAATGTCAACAGCAGGTCCTCCAGTTTCCGTACATCTCGGGTGGGGGAAGGGGGCGCTTTTTCAAGTCCAACCACAAATGTTTGATTGGGTTCATATCAGGTGAATTTGGAGACCATGGCATTAGCAGAAAGTCACCAGCATGTTCCTTGAAGCACTCCTTGACGATTCTGGCACTGTGGCATGGTGCATTATCCTGTCTAATGTCCATCACCAGCAGGGAACACAGTTGCCATGAATGGGTAAACTTAGTTGGCACCGATGTTCAGATATCTGACAGCTGTCAGGGATTGTGCTATTTGGGATAATGGGGCCTAAAGTGTCCCAAGAAAGCATCACCCACAGCATAACACCGCCGCTGCCAGCTTGTTTCCACCTAACAGTGCGTCAAGGTGCCATAGCCTCTGTTGGTAATCGCCATATCTGCGCTTGGCCATCTATGTGATGCACCAGGAATCTTGATTAGTTAGACCAGTCCACTTTCTTCCAGTCGTCCACGGTCCAATGTCGATCTTGGGCCCATTTCATGCGTTGTTGGTGATGACGTGCAGTGAGCATGGGGACCCTGCTGGGTCTTCGGCTACACAGGCGCATGCGCAAAAGGCTCTGATGAACTGCGTGCTGTGACACATTGCCCTGATCACCACTGTTGTAGCTGTGGGCAATTTGTCGCACTGTGGCCCTGCGGTCATTGTGAACAATAGACGACACACGGCTGGGCGATGGTTCATCGTTTGGCCATCTATGCACCACTTTTGATACGTACTCACTACCACGGCACGTGAACAACCCACAAGCCGCACTGTTTCCGAGGAGCCGTGCCATCACAATTTGCCTTTTATCAAACTCCGATAAATCAGCAGCCTTTCCCATTCTGACTCCGAGCACTTTACTAACCGAAAGCTGGTCCTCGGGTTGTATAAAAACTGCTCTATGAACTTCACCTGTACCACCATTCGGTCTCCAGGCGCGCTCATTTCTGTAGGCAGGGGGTGATCATAATGTAATGGTTCATTGGTGTACTGTTTTTGAGAAGAAATATCGATAATACAGTTGCCCTTTGGAACCTTATGTTGGCTAAGCTGAAGAAAAGAGCTTACTGGCCAGCATTCTGTTCTTCAATTTGTACAGCAGCATTTTTCACCCCGGAATTTTAGGCAGAACACACTCTTCAGAGATAGATAGCATTGAATTTGACCGAGATTCTAGTTAATTCTACCCTATCTTTTTGTAAAATTCTTTGAAAAAATTTCCAACATATCTTTTATGAAAATGTAAAAACCATTGTAAACTTGTTTTTCATTATTTTTCATTTATGTTAGCCAGTGCATTTTGCATAAGTATTAGCATACGAAAACATGTATAGGAAATTATAAACAAACGTGAAACATAACCCATTGTTTCCTATTGTCTTTAGACTTCATGTGAGTTCAATGTGATCAAGGTTTATGAAAAATGGAATCATTGCTTTTGTAGAGAATTGAGCATAGTATGCACAAGTCAAATGAATTCAGTAGAAACAAAAACAAATGTAAAAACATTTCATGTGGGGTTAAAGATAAACTTACAAAAAAAAATTGATGTTATTGTACAATGATTTTACAAGAACTAAAGATTTAGAGGTTGATGGGGCAAATTTAGAAGTAACTGATGCCTGCCTGTACCTTGGACAACATATATCAAGTGAGAGCTACATCAGAGAAGAAATCAGCAGGCTATACAACTTGGTTGAGTGCATTTGGAAGAAACAGTACAATTTTCAAGAGCAACTCACCATTTTGTTTTGTTTTTAAAAATGCTTAATCAATGCATATATTTTCCAGTTCTTACTTTTGAATCAGATACATGCTCCTCAACTAAAAAAAGGATGTAGAGTACTGAATTATATGATTTTATGTTCAAAAATTGCTCACTTTATAAATGTGAAAATATTTTAATAGTTTTGTTTCATAATTTCAGGGAGAATGCAGAAGGATTATCAACTGAACATCATGCTGTAGAATTTTTTTCCGTATCCTTTTGCTTTGTCCTAGCAAGCTTTGACATTCTTAAATGGTTTAATTAATTTTTGTGAAACTGTGAAAACTAAATTGCTATTTTGCTTTAAATTTTGCCGTCTTTGGCAAATGTGTGTATGTTCTTTCTTTTTTATTTTATTTTATTTTGTGGGAAAAGGTTAGAAGTAATAATAATTTGTATTTATGTTTTTAAGCTAATGAAAGAGAAAAAGATGTGGATGAAACTCTGGATCAAGGAAAGTACTCATTGTAAATTACTGCATTTTGTAAAATGCAGGGTGTGTTGAAATTGTGAACTTCTTTTGGGAAAGCTTTTTATGTCAGGTGGAACTCTTAAAAGCTGCATAGTCAGAACTGCTGGGAATGTGATTTGAACATTAAAGGCTGTTAGTGTGTATAGTGTTTATAGGGTTCTGACTAAAGTCCCAAGTCACCCAAATAACTCTGGAACGAAGATAGCTAGAGCTATGAAAGTTAGTTATAGTAAAAGGACAATGCACTACTAGATGAGATTGCCAGCAGCAACCCAGTGGCAAAATTAGGAAGTTAGCACACCTATCTCGGAAACTATGAGAGATACAGGAAAAAATACATTAGAAACACGTAGAGCATTAACGAATTAGTAGGAAATGACACATTGTAGAAATGGAGGGGGTGAATAGAAGGCTGTAAATGCTAACTTTCTGAAAGCAGATTCTTGTCATTGTTGCCACAAAAATCTAACCAACAAGTCTCGTGTGGTTGGAATGCAGCAGGGAAAGATGCAGACACGTAAAAAAAAAAACAAGATTTATCATACCAGCCATGAATTTTGCATAAGTACAGTGTTAAGCATTTCATTCAAAAGCTGTACTTACATAATCGTGAGTTTAATGTAGAGAGTGTCCAATATATCCATCATCTACCACAGTGTGCATTTGCATGCAAGAAAAAAACTTCCCATTGTACGTTTGTCAGCATTATATAGGTGTCATGATCTGTAACAGTACCATCTTGCAATACTCTTCATTTGAATAACCTGCCATGATCTTTGTTCTCACAATATGAATGGAATAGCTCATGATTGATGATCCTTTATACATTGCCACACTGGGGTTTGTTTAGCATGAGAGATGTGATGGCACAGCCATAATTTGCATATGAAACTCCAAGGCGTGCGGTTGATGACTAGATTTTTGCTGTGCCAACAACAAGAATTGGCTTCCCAAAAGTTAGCAATTACGACCTTCTGATCACCTCCTCTGTTTCTACAGTGTGTCATTTCCTATTAATTCATTGATGCTCTACGAGTTTCTGATTTATTCTTTCCTATATCTCTCATAGTTTCCGAGATAGGTGGCTAACTTCCTAATTTTGCCAGTAGGGTCACTGCCATCAATCTCATCTGATAGTGCATGATCATTGTACTATACCTAACTTCCATAACTCTAGCTATCTTTGCTCCAAAGTTATTTTGGGAGAGATCTAGGACTTTAGTCAGCACTATGTATATGTTGGTAAGTGGTATTTGTTAAGCATTTTACAAAATAATGATAAACAAGAAAAGTATATTACTGGAAACACTGTAATTCTTTCATATTCTATCAGAAAAATTACAAACCTGATTAGATGTTGTGTGCAAGGGAAACAGGCTGGAAAGGATATTTCTTTGCTCTGTGCCAAGTAGCAAGTAATAGATAGTCAAAACTGTTTTTTAATCAGTTAAGAATAGTAAATAGCAACAAGTCTATGGCATAATTATTTACTGTGACTTAACTTTCATATCCTTTGTCTCCTCTTAAATAGGAACCAGTTTGTGAACACTGTATCCTTCATAAAAGAAATGCTTGCCTTATGTACTTGTGCAGAAGTCAAACATTTTGGAAGAAATCCTTTTTCAGAGTGAAGCTGTTATTTTAAAAAAGTCATTTGAAAATTTAAATAAATAGTGGAACATTTTTGCACCTAGCATAAAATTTCAGGAAATGGAAATAGTTCTCAATAATATGATGAGTGTGAAACCTAACACTGTTTCAGTGTGAGACCACAGAGTTCTTGTTCCCAAAAAAGGAAGTTTTCTGCAGATTAATCGAACAAGAACAGCTAATTCGTCTTCTGAAGGAGGCAGACATTAACTGTTTAAATATGAGACTGATAAATCAAAAATCGGTTCCCATGTTTTCCTTATATTTTAATCTGTTATCTTAGGTAACAGTGTCTTAAATCAAACTGTATGTTGTCATAATTTCTTTTCCATCTTATCATACGTGCTTATTCAGCCATGTTCTTGGTATGGGTAAAAAAGAGAGAGAAGAAAAGAAGCAAGGAGTACTTATGGAAAATATGTCTTTTATTAGGTTGCAAGGTTTTCTGCTTTTTAACATATTGCTTTCTCAGGCACTTAAAAAGCTGATTTCTTTCTCTCAGTCAGCATTACTCAAATCCCAAATTCTTGAACTGGAACTCAGTATCATAGATTGCAACATCTCCTTGGAAAATATTTTGTCCTTGTAACATGTATCTAAACTACCGTATATACTCGCATATAAGTCGACCCCCCCCCTCACTTTCAGAGGAAAAATCCTGGAATGAGAAAAAAAAAATTTTCAATGAATTTATCCAAAAACATTTGAAAACGAAAAAAATTATATATATAATACTAAATTTAATTTGCATACCCAAAAACTTCATCGGAACCCTTCAAAATCCGATTCCGAGTCAGACTCGCCAAACAGTTCAAAAAAGTCTTTCTCCGTCATCGGCGCGTCATCATAAACATCAGTATTCCCATCTATGCCTGTGTCATCAGAATCACTGTCATCATCACTAATAAAAATCTCATCATCCTCTGTGCCATCAAGTTTCTTACTAATGCAACATTTCTTGAATGATTTCACGACCATTTTCGCAGGTATCGCATCCCAAGCATCCTTGACCCATCGCGCAATCAAAACGATATCTGGCTTCTTTAGATTTCCGCCCTTGGTTTCAGTCGGCAAATCGGAACTTATCCAATCTGGCCAATACCTCCGCACATTGTCCTTGGAGGGCTTATTACGGCAGACATCTAGTGGTTGAAGAACAGATGTCAACCCACCTGGGATGAAGCAAGAGTTGTTTTTGAATTTTCTGCAGTTTTTTTCACTTCTGCACAACGGTGTGAAACAAACATATCCCACACCAAAAGAGAAGGTTTCCTCAAAAGTGCACCTGGCCTTTTGTTCCACACATTCTTTAACCAGTCAATTGTTCCGGATTCATTCATCCATCCTTTTTCATGAGCACGAACGAGCACACCAGACGGAAAGACAACGCTTTTCGGCAGAGTTTTGTGTTTGAAAATAATTACCGGAGGTAGCTTACTGCCGTCGGCCAAACAGGAAAGAACAACTGTGAAACTGGATTTTTCGTGGCCAGTCGTTTTGATCAAGATATTTTTTTCGCCCTTTTGGTTCACCGTCTTATTTCCAGGAAGGTCGAAACACATGGCGGTTTCATCCATGTTCCCTATTTGGGAAAGTTCAAATGCAGTCTCTTTTCTCTTTTGAATTACATACTTTTGAAATTCCATTATCTTTGCTTCGAGGTCACGAGGTAACTTTTGTGCAGTTTCGGTGCGCTGGCGTAGACACAACCCATAGCGGTTCATGAACCTTGTGCACCAACCTGGTGAGGCACGAAAAGTGTTATTTGCGGCTGCAAACTTTTCATCTTTTGCGAGCTTCATTGCTCGCAAACTTATACCAGTTCGCGTTACAATATAACCATTTTGTCTGCAGCCCACAATCCAATCATTCAAGACACTTTCCAGCTCTGGGAAAAATGTCGTTCCACGGCGCAGCGCCTTTTGCAATTTTGGGATTTTCACCAAGTCCGTTTTTTTTTTTTTTTGTATGCCAATCTCGAATCAGTTTTTCATTAATGCCAAATTGATGTGAAGCAGCACAGTTGTTAGTATTTTCTGCAAAAGAAACCACTTTCAACTTGAATCCTGCGTTATAGGACATCTGTTTCTTTACACAATCCGTGTCACCCATAATAGGAGAAGTGAGACACGTGCGATTAAGAACAAGCAACACCTAACACTGGCTGTCGCATTGCTCCGTTACGTCGAAGGTCAGCGCAATCAACTGGTAGTCGGAAGGGTGGAGCTTTCTATGCGCGGCTGTGACTGCGCTGTGGATACGCAAAGCCAGGAGAGAGGAGACTTTTCACAGCGCGGAGAAATTCGGAGGGTCGCGATTTTGTAATTTACCACATCAGTGTTTTTTCTTTCTTTCTTCTTTCGGAGGGTTGTGATTTCGTAATTAATACCGCATCGGCATTTTTATTTCTTTTGGGATGGATTGCCTTTTGCCTCACGGGAAGAACTTTTGGACTTACGATTTTTTAGACCCCGCGTATAAGTTCACCCCATTACTTTGAAGCTCTCATTTTGTCCCAAATTTCTCGACTTATACGCGAGTATGTACGGTACTCTCTTTGACCTTTTCAGGGTTACCAGCCGACCGGGAAATCAGGGAATCCGAAAATAAAGCTAAAAATCAGGGAAAACTCGGAGAATTTTTTTTTTTTTTTTTTTTGCAAAAACCTAGAAAAGTCAGAGAAAATTAAACTAATAATTTTTTGTGTAATGCATATGCAGTTATCAAGAATGGGAATTCTGCACTAGAATGCACCAAAACAATAGTCTTGTGCCATCTTGTTACAAAAGGCAGATTTTGCGCCAGAACCGCCGTGCCCCGTCGTCTTCGTTGGTACTTCGGCACACTACATTCTCCGTGCACACCGAGTTCCGCTTGTCGCTAAGTAAGACCATGCAGCAGGAAGAAAGATTCGGCAATTCCAAGTACTAAGGGTTTTATGTAGTTACTATGGAAATTGTCTGGACGACAGAAAACATCGGGTATGCTATGGAAATCATCAGTCCGCTACGGACAACAAAAAGCGTCAAGTATGCAATGGAAATCGAAAATTTCAGCAAGCAATAAAGAAAAAAGCCAGCAATTAATTCAAGTGTACAATGATAGCTTTTTTAGCACGTCTTTTGTAAAAAAAGATCGTGCTTATGTTATCGGTTTATCCGTCTGTTTGTAGACACCATATATCTGCAACTATTAGTCTGATTTGAAAAATTCTTTTTGTATTGGGAAGCTTGAAATGTGCAAATGATCATCCTGCGTTTCCTTTTTTTTTTTTTTTTACGATGTACAATTTCACCGCTGTAGGGCGTAAATGCAGATGATATTGAATTCAAAATACATTTTGTTCCTTATATTTGCCTCTAAACATCCAATTGAAAAAATTCTTTTATCTTTTGATTCCATTTATGCCGAAAAGTAGTTTAGATATACATGTATTACTTTTTCAAGTTATGCATAGATTTTCCGCTAGGGGGCGTAAAAGTAAATGATGTTTTCCCCGATATCTCTTGTAAAACTATGATTTGAAAATTTTTGCCTTCAGTGGATACAGCTCCTGATGGCAAATCTTTTGCATATAATTTCTAATTTTCGGTAAAGAATAATTTGGCCACCAGGGGTGTAAGCATTAGTTTTTGCTTCTGATATATTTGCCATAAAATCTGAGCTTCTAAAATCTCGATCGAAAAAATTCGTTCGTCGACCAATGCCACTCATGTCAATAAACCTTTTCGAAATATTTTCTTCGTAAAATATTGCATGGTTTCACCACCAGTAGGGATTAGATGTATATCTTATTTTCGTCAATATCTCTGCTTCTAATGGTCCGATTTGAAAAATTCTTCCTTCAATGGATAGTTTCCGGTGTGACAGGTTTTTCATGTAATTTCAAAATTTTCAAGTTATTCATAGATTTTCCGCTAAGGGGCGTAAAGGTAAATTGTGTATTCCCCAATATCTCTGTTTCTAAAACTCAGATTTGAAAAATTCTTTCTGCCCCAGATACAGCTCCTGGTAGGAAATCCTATGCATAAAATTTCTAATTTTTGTTAAAAAATGGTTTGGCCACCAGGGTGCATAAGCCTTAATTTCCACTTCTGGTGTATTTGCAGCAAAATCTGAGCTTCTAAAATCTCGATTAAAAAAATATTTGTTTGTGGAGAGATACTACTCACGTTGACAAACCTTTTAGGAATATTTTCTTCTTAAAATAATGCATGGCTATGCCAAGGGGCATAGATGTATATCTTATTTTTGTCACCTAAGAGCAGAGTCAAAGACAAAATTTTACACCTAAGAATTTAAAACCAAATTTGCTTAAGCTCTACTTCTAGGAGTCTGATTTGAAAAATTCCTTCTTTGTTGGGTGGTGTTTCCAATGTGAAATGTTTTTTATATAAATTCAAAATTTTCAAGTAAATCACAGACTTTCCACTAGGGAGCACAAAGATAAATTGCGTTTTCCCCCATATTTCTGCTTCCGAAACTCCAATTAGAAAAAATTCTTCTTATATTGCATACAGCTCCTGATGGAAAATATTTTTCATATAATTTCTTATATTTGGTAAAGAATGGTTTGGCCACCAGGGGGCATAAGTTTTAATTTCTGCTTCTGATGTATTTGCAGCAAAATCTAAGCTGCTGAAGTCGACTAAATTTTTTTTTTTTTTCTTGGACCGATACCCCTCACATCAAAAAACCTTTCGAGAATACTTTCTTCTAAAATGCATGTTTTTCTTCTCCACAGGACTTAGGTGCATATCTTATATTTGTCCATGTCTCTGCTTCTAAGAGTTCAATTTTAAAAAATATTTCTTTATTGGAGAGCATTTTTGCTGTGAAATGTTTCTCATATAAATTCAAAATTTTCTTAACGCACAAGTCTGCAACCAGAGGACGTAAGTTCACGATTCTGTTTACAGCAATATCTGAGGGATTAAAAACTCGATTGAAAAACTTCTTTCTTCCGTCGGATACTATTGTTTTTCCATACCGGTTCCATTGACTTTGAATAGCTTTGATAAATTTAATTTGCATCAGAACGGATTCAAAAGACATGCTCATTACACCTGAAAATTCAGTGTCATTTTTCTTGTTGTTTTTGCATTATAGATGTGACATTTAGTATGTATATTATCATGAAGTTATACAGAATCTGTAAATTTTACCTGAAATTCCCCGCAAAATTATCTTCTGGAAAACTCAGGTAATTTTTAAAGCAAATATGAGTGGCAACCCTGCTTTTCTTCCATCAAAGAAGTAACCACTAATTCTAATATCTGGATGAGGAATTCTGATTTGTCATTGAATCCACTCATTTCTCCTCTTATGTGCCACTTACCATTCTCATGTAAGTGCCTTCTAACCTTCTCTTTATTTCCTATAAAACTCTTTATGTCATAGAGTAGGGTGTAAATTTTGTATCCACTGCCTTTCCCATCTGAAAAACAAGATTGACACTGATTAACAGAGCTCCTCAGTAACAGGTGTTATTTAAACCGTTTCATGACCTTTACCTGCAGTTGCTTTGATTTGCATAAAGACATGCTGTTTGTAATGTTTTGGCTCTTTCTGTATATATACAGCCCCACAGTTTTGCTTTCTCCAACTTTAATATATTGCTTTGCTTTTAACAAGCCCTTTGTATTCTTTCGTGTTAATTGTAACAAAAAGTTTAAATACTTCATATCAAACTTTTTTCTTTTCCTTGGCAACTTCATACCTACCAATTTACTTCTGCGATCTATCGTGGGATTCTGATAATTTGAAGCTGCTTCTTTATGTTTTCGCTGGTCTCTTATTTACTTAACAAATGGCTCTTAAGAGTAATTGCTATTATACTTATTTCAGAACCGGTGAAAATTATAGTATTCTTGCTCATATTTCTTTGGAGGTTTTGCATCCAGGAAGATTTGCATAAAGACGGCAATTCACTTGTACATATTCTCCAGTAATTAACATAGGAGACATGGTGTTATCAAAGGCTAAAGCCATATCAGATCGTGGTTTACACTGGGATAAATCATGCTAAATAAACTTTAACATCAAGTTCATGTTCTGCTGACATTCATGATATGGTTTCAGTTGTGTGCATCCTATTTAGTGCGAATTTTCGTAATACATTTATTCCTAGTGTGTCTGCCCCTACACATTCTCAGTGCATTCTAATCTCTTCATACCTACCATATAAGGGCTTTTCCTGTTGGTGTATTTGTTATACAGTATTAGAAATCATTAGCATTCATTAGTGAAGAATAACCAGGGAAACATAACTTTCACCATATGTATATCTTCCAATCAAGCTAAAAGCTGATTTTGTTGGGGGTTTCACCAGGTTTTACAGAGAAACCATTTGGAACACTATTTCATGTATCACTCAATTTCCAGTATGGTGTTACATGCCATAGCTTAGCCTTGTGCCATGACTCTTAAGTGTAATTGCTATGAGTGGTTATGCCTAAATGTATCTTCCCCATTTTGTTTGTACTGAATTGAAAGCTTCTATGTTTTTCAGGAAATGTGTGTGTGTCTGGAGGGGAGATTGGAAGATAAGCCTGGCCATTTTCACACAGGTTTTGCATGAAATTCAGTGTTGACATGTCTTACATTCAGTTTAGTACTTAGCATTCTTTTAAGAAACTAATATTTTGTCTGTAGGGTGAAGCTGCATTGCAGTGAAAATAGCAGCCCAGAAATTAGAGCTTTGAATCACAGATATTATAATATTTGCAAAGCATAGGTGTGTTTGTCTGTGTTAAAGTGATTTTGTAAAAAAATTAATCAGGAAATTTATGAAAACACACACACACAGGTCCAGAAATTTAATGCTTAGAACATCAAGTTATATTTATATTTCTTCAGTGTTGTGTAAATGAATCAGATTTAACTAAAATGCTGTTATATGTAGTGATAATATTATGTTGTGTTTACCATAACTTTTGGACTCAGAGAATTTTTTCGGATTCCGTATAATGACATATTCCTTCAGCAACATTTGCGCAGGTTGTCCTTTGAAGAAACAGTGGTAAGTAAGCTAGATTTAGCATGTTTTTGTTGTTCAAGATTTTTATATATCTACAAGGTCTGATCAAAAAGTATTCGTCTGCAGTTTTTTGTTATTGTTTACTTTTAAACCAGACAGAGCACTGTGCAAAGACTCAGTGGTGTGCAGTCTTGGACTTCAGTGCGCATGAGTTAATTTTTGCCATGCTTTCAACTGGCTCATTTGTTGCCAGATAGTGAAGGGTTGGCGTTGTTGAACTCTGTGTCGCAGGGACTGGGTAAGTTGAGCAGGGAATCTGCATCAAATTTTGCCACAAACTTGCCTCACATCAGCTGAAACAATTCAGATGATTCACCCAATTTTCTTAGTGGAAGAGTCCAGGCTGTCCAAAGCCAAAAATGGTGTAGAAGGTGCACAGCAAAGTCAGAGTCATGCTGCTGGTATTTTTTTACCTTCAAGCATGGTTCAGCATGAATAAGCTTCAGAAGAACACACTGTAAACAAGGAGTGGTCCATCGGCTATGAGATATAAACACTCCATCGGCTATGAGATATACTGTGGTAAAAGAGACCAGCGCTGTGGCAGCAAAATGCCAGGCAACTACACCTTGACCATGTCCCCACCCATTCGTTTCACTTCATTCAGGCCTTCAGATCCCACAAGTGAGGCAATCCTCATACTCTCCAGACATGGCTTCTTGCAACTTCTGGCTGTTCTCGAAGTTTAAAATGCATTTGAAGGGGAAAAGATTTGAAGACTCGCATTAAATCAAGAAGAATGTGATGCAGCACCAATTGGAAATTCCAAAAGTGAGTGTAAAAATGTTTTATGATCAGTGGACACACCACTAGGAAAAGTGTGTAGTGTCAAGTAGGTGTCTACTTTGAAGGAAACTAAGGCAGTAACACAATAGGTTACTTAGTTTTTCGTTCTTGTTTTTCCCCCACCCCTTAGGTCGGATGCTATTTGATCAAACTTTATATACTTCCTTTGCCAGTTTGTTAGAACCACATTGATATCATGTTTATGGATGATATCAATGAAGAAATTAAAAATATTTATACAACATTTTAAATTTTGGTCATAAGAGGTAGTGTTCTGAAGATATCTGTTTCAGGAGTGTTCTGCCGATAATGTGTGTGAGACACTGAAATATTGTATCAGATATGTATTAAACTCAAAAATTGTAAGGATTCAAGATTTTGGTATCAAGTTGTAAGATAGAAATTTTCCTTATATTTTTTAGAAAACTTAAAGTAAACTTCTACACACAAATATTAAATTCATACCAATAATGATTCATCTGTTTTCTCACATTAATAAAATCTATTAATAGAACTGTGGCACAGAGAACTGATTTAATAAGTTTCTATGTACCTGAAATTGCTTAAACATTTCTTATGTATAGTTTTATGTGCAGCTGTTATTTTAGTATTTACATCATGTATGGGTGTTCTTTTCCATATTCTTAAAATGACACTGTGATAATGAATGATCAGGAGGGGCAAGAAAAGGCTGTCCAAAAAATGTTATACTGTTCTGTCTGTTGTGAGAACAATGTAAAATTGGAACTTGTTTTCTCATAAGCAACAGATAGTGACATTTTTCAAAATTAAGGTAGTGTGTATAGGGAAATCATGAATAAATTTTTTCCAACAATCTATACTGTTTTTCTTAAATTTTTGATTCTTAAACCTTGTATTAAAATGTCTCATATGTTATTATTTCTCTACTTTAATTGAAAATTGCAAATTTATATAAATTAGTCAGTTTTGCATGGTTTCAGCTTTTGGAAGGAAGATTACTGCTTTTCTTACATAAAAACGAAAATTCATTAAATATCTCTTTCATACTTTTACTTTCACTGAAGTTATATGGGTATTTAGACTTTCTGGATAGTCCATGAAATAAACATTTGTGTTTTATTCATGCTTTTGAAAGATTCTACAGTGTCAGCTAAGAAAAATATAGAAAAGAAAGTAACAGTTGTAAATAGGGGGGGGGGGGGGTCAAAATTGAGGGCAACAAAAATTAACCAGTAGACCCAGGGGAAACCAGAAAGGCTGCTTCTGACCCTTTGTGTTCAAATCGCAGTGAGTCATGAGTGTCATGCTTTTCTTACAGCACTGGTTCTTTCCTTTCCCTGGAACCAATAGCTCTAAATTAGGGATGGACGACTGCTTATAACCCATCAAGTTGCTCATGGTGGTCATTAACCTCCAACCAAGAGGCTTAGAAAAAAATTAGGCTTGCTACCAACATGCAGTTACATCGAGAACTGCCACCAGGTCCTCACAGTGGGTGTTTTACTTTTCCGTCAATCTTTTGTAATGTATTGATGTATTATGTGGAATATTTATTCTTAAACAGTATTTGATAATTTTTGGATAAAACTTCCTCAGGAAGTTATTTGTTGCCATTCTTTTCCTACACTTTTTTGCAATTATGGTTGACCTTGACAGTTAGTTATTTTGCATAAAATGTTTCTAGAAGTTAGCTGGTGACAGTCCCATGCAGTCATTGATGACAATCCTTTTTCTTCTCAATTTAAAGTCCTTCCTTTAATTTTCTTTTTAAGTTGTTTTTGAAGGCTGGTGATTTTTAGGTAATGCCAGTCCATGCTGTGACCAGTTTCTCTTAACATACCTATCTAAATTGGTTTTATTGGAGCAACTTTTTATTGCTGATTTATGTTCTATTATTTGAGTTTTCCATCTGCAATCTGTTGCTCCTATGTCGCATAGTACATAACTTCATTTTGTTAGGTGTACAAATAAGTTTTAAAGCATTTTTTGTGTGACATATACCGTTAATTTACATATTCGACATTCCCCCACATTGTTGTCATGTGACTGTAACTGGTCCAAAGTATAAAATGTGACATTGAAGTTTGCCCAACAGTCAAATGCACTTGCACATTGGTAGGTGAAAGATGGCGAGAGATACTTGCATTTATTCAACAATGCATTCATTACGAATTTCAGCAAGAAAAAAGTGTTGCAAAAGCATGTGCATTGATCTGTTCTGTCCTGGGGGAGAATATTGTATCGAAAAGCACGTGTGAGTTTTGGTTTTGACGGTTTAAAGCAGGTGATTTTGCTGTTAGCGATCGAGAACGTAGCAGCACCCCGCAGAAGGTTGCACATGAGGAACTGCAAGCATTGCTGGATGAAGATTCATCTCAAATGCAAAAAAGAACTAGCTGAAACACTGGGGTAACTCAACAAACCATTTCCAGTCATTTACACACAATGGGAAACATTCAGAAGGAAGGAAAATGGGTGTTACATGACCTGAGCCAAAGGAACAATGATAGGTGTATCATGAAGTGTTTGAATCTGTTGAATAAACAATTCATCGTTACGGGTGATGAAAAGTGGATATGGTACGATAATCCCAAATGCAAAAACCACTGGGTAGACGCCGGTGAAACAACGATTTCAACACCGAAACGCCATATTCACTCCAAGTAGGTTCCGCTGTGCATCTGGTGGGATATGAAGGGTGTGCTCTATTATGAATTATTGAAACAGGGTCAAACTGTTACTGCTGATCGCTACAAGCAACAATTGCTACGATTAAATCAGGAAATCTGTCGGAAACGTCCATTCACAGGCAAAGGATTGTGTCCCGTGAAATTACTGCATGACAACCCTAGGCAACACATTGCGAAATCGGTCAAGGAAACATTGTGCTTGGCTGGGAAGTTTTGGAGCACCCTGCATATAGTGCCGACATAGCCCCTTCAGACTATCATTTGTTCCGATCGATGCAACATGGTTTGTCTGCTGCAAGATTCCGGACATGTGACAAAGTGCAAAAATGGGTTGACGACTTCATCGCGTCACATGACGAAGTATTCTTCGTGGCTAGAATTCATCAGCTGCCCAACCAATGGCGGAAGGTGATAGATAATGACGGCGCATATTTTTATTAGTAAGGTATTGTTGTTTTCTCTCAAATTACATGTTGCGTTGTCTTAAAACGCTTTAAAACTTAGTTTTACACCTAACATTTTGAATATTGTATCTTACATTTTCAAAATATTTTCTTCACTTTGAATTATACTCGAATTGTTTTTAACTTTTTTCTAGCCTTGGAGCTATTCATACGTTATATTTTTTGCTAATTCTCTTAATAACTCAAATAAGCCTTTGTGATAAGTACTTGGTAATTTTTCTCGTGAATTTTATTTCTTGCTTTTGAGAGTTCTTTTTCTTTACTGAACTATTTAGAGTAGTTTTTATGTGATTTTTGTGGTTGTTCTTTTCTGCATGGTTGCCTTTAAGTTCCTCTTTGTGGGGTTTCTTCATCGCTGTTATGAAGATTAAGTTATTTATCTTTTTTCTGTGAACTGACTTGCAACATTTGCCTTTATAGGATATGGATGGTAGGAATTAAAATAGTAGTTCATTAGTATTTAAAGGTTTTCTGAATAATTTTGTAGGTATTTTTGCTCCTCTAATGTGAATTTTGGGGAGTCTGTAGATGAAATACCAAAATATGGGTTTTTCAAATATTCACATGTACAATAACAGCTGCAAATAGATTCCGTAAAGATCCATTCCTGTTCCCCGTAATGACAGTGTAAAATGCATCAGTACTGCAACAAAAAACAGCTATACAATATTCTTTCCTACCAAGTTTCCTGGTTACTGGAAACTATCTAGATTCCTTTCTTTTAAAAACTGAAGACCTCATTGTCTTGGTTCCCCAAAATAATATCACTGTGTACAAGACTGTGCACTGTTAATTATAGAAATTTGGATCTACTATGTATAATTGTAGGTTGTTCCAAAAGTGATTATGTTTTCATTCCGCCATACACATTAATCCTACGAACATGCCTTTTGAGTTTTGATATTTTCACTTCCCAGTATAACCAGCAGTTTTTTGTTTGTTTGTCTGTTTGTTTTACGTTAGTGGACAAGGCTTGAAATTAGTCACTTTAAATAGCTGGCACAAACCTTAGGGTTCCTTGCTGTTCATATTGGGCAGTTTAACAAACATTCCATGCTTATTGCATGCAATTTTCTTAGTTTAAGTCAAATATGATTATTTTATCAATGAGCTGACATGATGTAATTGTTTTTATAGAAGGATGATGGAATTTATGATCTATCAATACTGTTACTGGAACCAGATTCCATCCGATTTCAAAAATATTTTACAGAAATCCGATTTTTCTACAAAAAATCCGGTTTTGAAGTTTTCTTACTTGTTTTTCTTTTATTTATTTATTGTACATGGTATCCCCCCCATTAATGATATCAGCCATCCTTTTTCTTCAGCGTCAACGCTGGCTGTGGGAGTCAGTAACGGATGGAGACAAATGTTTTTTTGTTAATCCATAACTTTTCAAGTGCCAAGGTCGTTGAGCCCCTGTGTTGGTAGCAAGACAGTCAGTGGCTTGAAAAATTGAAGTACTGGTTTATGACGTCACATCCACAGCACTTGTGTGCTTCCTCGTGCAGGTATGGGAATTCTGCGCCAAAGCAAAAATCTTGCACCATCTTGTTACAAAAAGCAGATTTTGTGCCATTGTGCACCAGAACTGCTGTGCCCCGTCGTCATCATTGGGACTTCAGCACAGTAAATTCTCCATACACTGTTCCAATTGACACTGAGTAAAACCATGCAGTGGGAAGAAATATTAAGAGATTTCCTCCGACTCACAAACAAGTACTAGGAATTTTATGTAGTTACTATGGAAATCGTCAGTCCGTTATGGACTATGAAAAACATAGAGCATGCTATGGAAATCAAAAATGTCAGTGAAATAACGTCATTAAACGTCTTGTGTAAAGTTTATTTTCGTATTTTCAAGATTCTAACACTTGTTAAACATTTTCAGGAATGTTTCTTGGGTGTTTTCAATATGGTGACATTTCTTCAGTTATTTTTTTTATTTATTTATTTATTTTGTTTTTTGGATGTTATAAGCGTCTGGTCATGTGACAGAGTTTGCACGACCCCTGGAATCCTGGTAAAATTCTGAAACTTAATTAACCTTTTTTTCCAAGCCATGTAAAGTCCCAAATTTTTCGCATTTTGGTGAAAAGTCACGGAGTAGTACTGCTTTCTTTCCAGCTATATTTTTTTTAAGAAAAAGATAAAAAAATCAAGATAGGATAGGAAGTGATTGAAAAAACTGGAAAAAAGTTGGCAAATCTCACAAATGTTTGTAATCACAAGTGAAAATGACTGCTGTAGCAGCAATGTCACGTCGTTTTCTGTTTCTGGATATTAAATTTTTTCGACTTTACTTTTTTTCTCTGCCTGATTATATTTTGATTTTTCTGTTGTTGTTTTTTTGCTTGTGTGTGCGTGTGATCATGTTCCTCATTTTTAATATCTTTTCGGTAATAGTGAAAAAGAGCAACTTCGTATTTTTAAATATTTTTTCTAATGAAATGCATGTTTACCTATTTCTAATACATACTTCTTCAAAGCTAATCAATAGTGAGCAATCGTTTTCACTCCTTTCCCTTTTATCAAACGAAATTAAATTTCTAGATTGGTATTTAATCTGTCCGTGATAGAATCTGCGCTGTTTCCGTGCCTCGTAAAATTGTTTCACAGCAAAGTGAGCAGTGCAGTATTGATTTTTCACATTAAATTTCCCATAAAGTTACTGTTTTTCAATTTATTAGACACTTCTTACTCATACATGAGATTCTTTCATGGATTCGCGGAATTCCACTTTTTCTGTCATCGTTTGGGTTTTCCTCAAGATCAATACAAAATTGAAAAGAAGCTGATTTGGGGGGGGGACCTATAATATATAGTTTTTTGATTTATAAATAGTAAATATGCGTATCGCTGAATGCGCATTAATGTCCCAGTTTTCGATTTTGAAAAGTTGGCAGCTCTGCTGTTCATCTTTTTTTTTTTTTTTTTTTTTTTTGTACATACATACATACCACTAAACTGCTCTCAGAGGTTAGTGGTTCTCAAAGAAAGTTCATTTGCCAGATTAATGTTTAAAACTGATGGAACTAGATTTTACTTACTGTTGATGTATCAAATATCTCCTTTTGCAGCAATCTCAGCACACAACTGGAGCTTCACTAACATCCATCACACAAGACCTTTTGCATTTCATACTCGGTATCTTTTTCTCATACAGACATTCCTGAATCTGGTCCTCCCACAATTTCCTTGACCTTCCCCTGCCTTCTTTCTAATCGGTGGTGTTTTTATCTGATGGCACTGGCTCTGTCCCTTCTCTGCAACAAGTGGCTCTAAATTAGAGATGTGTGACTGCTTATAGCACCCAGAGTTGCACATAGTGGTCAATAAACCCTGAAACACACACACACACACACACACAAAAAGTAGTAGTAAACTTTACCGCAATTTACAATATAGACAACAAAGCACTGTGATTTTAGCAAAAGTTTGGGCTCCTGGAATTTTTTTATGGACTCCTGGAAAAGTCCTGGAATTTATTTTCTGTAAAAGTGTATGAACCCTGTTTCGCGTCCCTTGGGCTAAATAAATTATCTTAGTAAACATCTCATTGCTCATTCTTTCAACATGGCCAAGCCACCTGAGAATATTTGTCTGTACCTTAATAACAATATTTTCCCTCACATCACACATCTGCAACACATCTTTGTTCCTCACATGATCAGAGCATGTTTGGTGGGTGATCATAGTGAGAGATGGGTTTGCCTCCATGGGGGCACTCTGGTGGGCAACAGTGCCACACATAACAGCAACAAGTGCCACTTGGAATCTGAAAAGGTGATACAAAATTAAGTTTCAGTATAAATATTGTTGAGGCATCAGCTACTTCTGTGTGACAATGGCCAAACGACTCCACTGGGTTTTGTTCCAGAACTCTTAGATGGAATGACCAACTGGAAATGTCAGCTGTAGGATGATCCCCACGCTGGTGTACTTTTATAATTTTCAAGACTCAAAGAATGAAGAATTGTGATTCATTTTTGTGTGAATAAGAATTTTGCTATTTTTATATAAATTCTTAAATACAGACATTATTTATGTATTTATAAAAGTTTCAGAATAAATATTTTATAAAACTATTTTTACCGTTAACGTTTTAGCATTTAGAAAATTGAACAAAATGTATGAAATATGTTATTTCAAATATCTATGAGTTAAGTTCTGTGTCACAGTTTTGAAATTTTATTTTTCAGTCAACATTGCAAATCCTGTTGTATCTTCTGAATTATAATCAGCCGTGTATTGCACAGTATGGTTGCAATAATCATCAGTCACTGCTTGCACAGGTAAGTGTTCAAAATCAGTTGAGCTTTGAGTAGAAACTAATTAGCTCATTTATTTATGAGGCATAATGTGAAGGATTATTTTTGTGTAAGGCATTTCTTCTGCTACATATTTTAGTTGAATGCTTTCATTTTTTGATTCTCAATGTTAAAGAACAAATATGCAGTTGTGGATCAAAAAGTCTGTGCTAATATTTTTATATTATGTGTAAACACTCTGGGATATATAAATTAAAGGTCTATGATTGGAGCTTTTAGTATTTTTACATTACATATAAAACAGTTCAGAATGTATAAGGATTAATAATCAGTGTTCTTGCTGGATGGTGTCAACAGTTTGCTTGCTGTGATTGCATTCCATTCAGTACACATCATGTTTCCTGTTTGTGTCAGTACCAAAGTCCATTACATTGTGCAGAAGTTACAAATGCTGATGAATATAATTTCTAAGTTGCAAACACTGATGTGTGTGCATGAATTTGGGGATTGGTGCTGCTTTCTTAATGGAGAGTATAATGATTTTATGTACAGTCTGTGAATGGAGGTTTCGTAACTGTAAAGTCTGTCAACATGGCTCCGGGCTTGAATGGATATATTCACAGGGGCTGTATAATGAATTCATGGTTCATACGCTTCTTGAAAACTTTGAAAAATAAAAGTTCGTTTTCAAGTCCTTCAGTACTTGAAAAAGTTTAAGACTGTAAATAGTACTTGAAAAAAATATATTTTTTTTTTAAATATTTTGTAAAAGAGTATATGTAAAATAATTTTGCATGCTAAAAAGTTGCATAGGATATTTCTGTGTAGTTCTTATAAAAACACCAAGCTGATCAAATAATGCTGAACTTGCGTTCGACCCAGAAGAATGCATTGAACGCAAGTACCTTGGCTATGACATCAGTACAGAGTAAAACATCAGCCGTGGGAGTAAAATAAGTGGTATGATGTATTCATGAATTGTGATGGACTGCTGTTGACTCAGGTTAAGGAGTGTTCTTGCGGGAGAGTGGAACTTCTAGGAATTGATTGTGCTTCATATGTGGACTCTTCATCTCCCGGCTTCATCAAAAATAAAAAGTTAAAGCAAACAATAAATATCATATCAGCAGATGAATACAAAAATAATGTACCCTTCAATCAAAACATTCCACAAAATAAAATGATTTTCTAAAACACCAAAACATAGGGGCAGTTCAAAGTTAATAAAAGAAACCAACAGGGGAGCAGGGGGTACACAAGAAATTAAGTGCAAAATTGAAATCTTCCACTCATAATTTTGACTTTAATTTTGCAAACCATGAGGTGATTATGTGCAAAATTCAAATCTTGAACTCGTAGCTTTAACAACTGTTTACAACTTCCAAGCAAAATAAATGCAAGCACGCTTTATTACATATGTGACTATTCCCTCAGATAGAAACACTGATTTTGCCAGTAGAATTGCCTTTTAAATTGCATAAATTATAATTTATTACATTTGCAAACTTAAATTATATGGAAAAATATTGAAAACTTCAACATACTTCAATTTGCATTGTTAAGTGGTGTGTAAAAGTATATTTGGTCATGTCATTGTAATAAATTAGAAGTAAAAATATATTTGTGCAGGTCATTGTTTCATATGCTGTTGATAAGTGTTGGAATTACAGCTTCTAAGTGATAAAAAAAAAATGATCGTCAGAAAAGATTTGTAGCCGCTCCAGATGGATCACAAAAATCACTGCGTGGCTGGTGCAGCTGTTGTTCGCTAGAACTATGTGTACCTTAAAATAACACATCCAGGCCTCTCTCCTGCTTTCTGACGTAAGCGCGGTTTGGAAGAGAGAACTCTTTTCTTCTGCGTGTGCTCTGGTCTTTGCTTGTGCGCAGTTGTCATGATGATGTTCTGTGTGTGCTGTTCGATAATAGAACTGCTCCTGAATAAAGAAAACAACTTTGTTAAGTATAACACTCCAGATCATTAGACTATGTTACGCTACACTATTTCAATTATGTGTTTTTCCCTGTTATGAAGTAAGTGATTTTCTCCAGCAGCAAAGCAATTATGTGCAAGAATGAAGTCATGGGAGGATCAAATTCAGGAGTGTCTGCATGAGAAAAAGATTATGATTATGTAGTATAAAAGGTCTTGGGTATGACGTGTGATGGATGTCAGTGAAGCCCAAGTTGTATGTCAAGATCGCTGTAAGTGGAGGTCTGATACAGCAACAGTAAGTAAAAATTATCTGGTAGTTTGTATTTCTTTGTGGAGCTAACCTCTGAATATCATACAACAGCTTAGTGATAAGCAGAGGTGCCAACCATTACGGATTTTTCGTAATTATTGCGGTTTCGGCTGCCTGATTATGGAATTACAGATTTCAGTGTATTTTGTAAAAGTTCTGAATTTTGTGTCATTTTTTGTCAAAATCACGGTTTAAACTGCGATCGCATTTTGCGAATACATTTATAGTTCTTTTCACACAAATGCGAAAACGTTTAATTGGTGTTGTTTCTAAGTAAGCACCATTGAAATTCAGATATTGAATACATCGGTAAAGCCAATATCGAACAGATATCGAGTGAAGAACGGCAAGGCGTTATTGCGTGATATGTCGGAAAAGCCGTTATCGGCGCAGTGACGTCCGCATACCTGCCACGTATTCCGGATTTCCCGGAACGGATTTTGGGGTGGTTTTACGGCCGGAAAAGGTAGTTTCTTCCGGATTTTCACCAAAACAGTTCGTGAAGGGTTTTTTTTATTGATGGAAATCGATATCATTGTTATTGTCACTTAATGTAAACTCCTGCTTTTGGGGTTTTTTTATGATCTCATATCGATTGAACCTTATGTTATCTCATGTTTCTAGCAGTGAGCAATATTTATTTATAGATCGCACCCCCCACCCCCACCCCTCCCGCCAATCCTTCCAAACTTCCTCTCTCTCAGTGTTGGAGTAGCTGCGCTAATTGCTCTGAAGTACTGAAAGTTTTTCATTCTGTGCCGTGCAGAGTTCGCCAAAATGCGTAATTATTCATCTAGTACGTATCAAAAAGTGTTTACGCATCGAAATTTTACCAACGCGTAAAATTACGCATCGGAAAAACGCGCGCTGAATAAAGATCAGCGAGTAAAAATAGGCATCGGGACGGTATTTTGTCTTTCAAAAACGGAAGTAAATGAAATAAAGATTTTTTCCGTAATCGTAATTTTGTTTTCCTGCAATGTTGCCTCTATCCAGTATTGTTGTTATACATCACTTTCTTCCAAAAATATTTGTATTTCAGTGTGAAAGTGAAGGGAAAATTTCTGAAAACGGAAATTCAACGGCGCAAGAATTTCCCTGTGATCTTCAGGCATGAGCGTGCAACGGCTTCGAGGAATTTCTCCTTTTCCGTCATAATTTGAGTTATCCTCGAGATCGATGCATAGCTGAACAGAAATTTCGGGGCAATTGGTGGGGGGGGGGGGGGGACGTTTTTCGCCGGAAACTCGAAAACGGAAGTTAGACGCAGTGAAGATTTCTCCCGTAATCATAGTTTTATTTTTCCCGTGATGTTTCCTCTGCCTAGTATTGTTGTTAGATATAATTTTATTTCATAAATATTTGTATTTCAACTTGTAAATGGAGGGATAATGTCCGAAAACGAAAATCGGATTTAGAAAAGATTTCTCCCGTAACTGTATTTTTTTCCCAACGATGTTTTGAACATGTATCCTGTATTCTTAAATATCCCTCCAAAAGGTTTGCGTTTCAGCTTGATAAAGAGAGGGGGGGTCGAAAACGAAAGTGACGAAGCTGAAAATTTGTGTTCAAAAGTATTCATATTCTCAAAGTTACATTATTCATCCTTTATCTAAAACAATGCTGTCATGTATTCATGATGGATAAAATTGTCATCCAAGGGCATAAAAAAAAAAGAAAGGTCACTGTCTTGTCATTGCTTAAATGAAATCAAGTTATTTCTAAAATTGCATCATTCAATTTTAAAAAAAAATCAAAACCTTGAAAATCATCACAATTTCTGAACTCCATCTATGAGTGACTGATACAGAAAAATAATTGAAAACAAGTATCATCAAACATACTGTTAGCACATCTCATAACCGCTCTTCCCTAATAATAGATAATTGTGAATTAACAGTTCTGGTACTGTTGCAAAACTTCTTAATTTTAGGGGAAATCTTCTTGATTTTATGGTAAATCTTGATTTTTGCAAGCAATCTTTTTGATTTAGGAAAATTTTGGTTGGCAGGTGTCCGATATTAACCGACATTCAGCCATCATAACCAATATCGGCTCAATATCTAGCCGATATTCATTCCCACTTGGGTTATTAAAAAATATTATCCATTAAAATAGAAGGGTCATGTTATAAGGTATTTGATTTTATAAGGTTGTTACACATTTCATACATTAATTTCTCATGAAATACCTTTCCCACGCGTATACGATGAGGCTTCGTATGGTGATTAGTGATAGGCACAGCAGCAGGTTGGCACCTCTGTGACATGAGGTAAGTACGATATTGATAATTTAATTTCATAATTTTTTGTCAGGATAGTGTAAACATATAAGGTTATTACACATTTCACGCATTAATTTTTCATGAAATAACCTTTCCGCGTGTTAACGATGAGGCTTCGTATGGTGATTACTGATAGGCACCTCAAACAAGTATTACAGGTTACACAGTAGTACTATAATATTGTGTGTATATAATATGGGATAATATACACTGGCGGAAAGTGAAAAAGAACACCAAGAAGGAATTGGCGAACGATCATGAAATTTACATATGTTAATGGGGTCGAGTTTACGTAGGTGTGGTGTTAATTTCGGGACCAACCGGTGAGAGCTTACGCCACAGCACGGCATAATATGCAAATTATCGTCAGTGGTATTTAAGGAGTACGGCGAAGTGAATGTAATCAGTCGTCGGCGTACGGACACGTGCGAAGACCCTGAAGAAGCTGCAATGCCTGGACATGGAAGACGTGTACGATTTCAGCAGTTATCGGACTTTGAGCGAGGTCGTCTAGTCGGACTCCGCGAGGCCGGGTGGTCGTATCGTCGTATTGCGGAGCGAATTGGACGGGAAGTATCGGTGGTGGTACGATGGTGGTGTAGTCCGAGGAACATTCCCACACGAGAAGACGTGGAACCGGGACTCACAGACGGACTGATGAGCAGGCCAATCGACGCATAAGAAGAGCGGCGTTGTCGAGCAGAACATCCACTGCGACGCAAATCCGAGCTGCCGTTGCACCTGAGGTGACTGTGCGAACAATCCGCTACCGTCTACTGGATGCAGGACTACGTGCACGTGTGCCTCTGGCATGTGTACCTCTGACTCCAGCCCACCGTCAGGAACGGCTGCAGTGGTGGCGCCAACGTCTGCACTGGAGAAAGCAATGGCGATCTGTCGTGTTCAGCAATGAAAGCAGATTCTGCTTGGGAGCCTCCGATGGCCGTATGCGTGTTCGCAGAGGCACAGGGGAGTGTCTCCACCCTTCTTGCATCTGCCAGCGACACACAGGGCCTACACCTGGTCTCCTGGTGTGGGGAGCGATTCGCTGGCGTGAGGATGCCTGGAACTCAATATTCCAAACTTACTTCTGTACGACAGACTCCATGCCAGAATTGCACAGTGTGACGCAGTTCATGGCGGTTCAACCTCGTACTAACCATGTTACATGGAAATGTTATTTTTCAGTTTACCAGCAAATACAGCTGTATTTTGCCATAACGTTTTGATCACGTTATCCTCTGTATTCCGTTATTATGCTGTATAAATTTCGTTGGTATCAGACGTCTCCTTCTTGGTGTTCTTTTTTCACTTTCAGCCTGTGTAGTATTACAGGTTACACAGTAGTACTATAATTTGAAAAAAAATAGTGTGTTACATTACTGAAACATTACTGAAAAATACCTTATTGATTACTGATAGGTTCTGCTAGAGGTTGGCACCTCGGGGTATGTATGTATGTATGTATGTATGCTGAAGTGAACTTCTGCAACAAGCATGGCATCAGTAAGAAATGCCTTATTGTGTTATCATGGAGTACCTAAATGCATAGATGCCAAGTAGTACGGATTTTCCGTAATTTTACGAATTTTTGGTTGCTGTTACGGAAGTACGGAAACACCGCTGAAATTACGGAAAATCGCCATTTGATTTAATTTTCTGAAATAGAAAGCAAATTTTTATCAACTTAAAAATTTTTGTTGGTTCTTCAGGTTTTTCTGGGGGGGGATTAAATGCTACATTCTGTGTATTATAGATTTCTGCTGTCTGCATCTTAATTGGCAATTTAACTACCGTAGCCTGAGCAGCAGCCACACTATGCTGGCTCAGTGTTTCATTCCATGACACCGCTCCCATTGGTTCTCCCCCTGCCGGATGCAACTACGCAGTTTAGCTCTGTGCGGACGCTGCTTAGGCATTCGTTCCGAACTCCCATGATGCACTTCGTGTCTCCTGCGTGCAACCAGGGCAGTTGCTTTCGTTCCTCGTAGGCAGCGCTTCTGCTTTATTGTCCTTGATGCTTTTTGGTTCTCTCTGCTGCACGTGCTACCGTACTGTTATATCACGGAAGTGTGAGGCGATTGTGAAGTTTTTTTTGCTGTTTTCTTTCATTTATTTAGAATGAAGCATTCTTTAGACAAACCTTTGTCGTTGGAGAAGAAACAGTGTTTTCTAGAAACTTACAATAGAGATTGGCCCTGTTTTGAGAAATCAAAAGTTTCTGTGAACCACGTGTTTTGCAGAATTTGTAGATGCGATTTTAGTATTGCGCACGGTGGGCGGGATGATTGCCGAAGACACACAGAATCGAAAAAGCATAAATCTTTCGGTGAGTTGGAAGTTCAGTCAGTGAGCGATTTGTTTGCATCAAAGGAGAACAGTGTAATAAATGCAGAACTTATGTTCACTTCATTTATTGTGGAACACAATTTACCCATAGCAGCTGCTGACCATGCTAAACCTTTATTTCAAGCCATGTTTCCCGATTCAGCGATCGCAAAAAAAATATTTGTGTGGAAGAACCAAGGCTACTGCACTAATTCAGCACATGGCCAGTGTTTCTACAAGTAACATCGTATCTGAAGTTTAAAAAATCCTTTTTCTCTATCTACGGACGGAAGTAACGATGCTCACGCAAATAAACTATATCCCATTACAATAACATATTTTGACGAAAAATTAGGGGGAAATTTAACTGTTGTTATCATTGGTTGAATCAAGTAATTATACAGGTGAATGAATATTCAACGTTTTGAACAATGAGTTTGTTAAAAAAAATATCTCATGGAGCAACTGTGTGTCATTTTCTTGTGACAATGCTAACACTATGATCGGTCAAGTAAAAGGTGTTGTTTCTCACATAAAGAAGGTTCAGCCTGCAATCATAGTGCAGCGATGCTCATGCCATTTAGTAAATTTAGCTGCACAGAAATCTGCTACTCAACTGAAAGGATTTAATGTTGAGCAGTTTCTGATACAGTTGTTCTTTTTTTTTTTTGGAGAAAAGTTCAAAGAGGAAACACAATCTAAAACTGAGTCAAGCTGTTTGGTGCTAAACCACACAAAATTCCAAAGCATGTCAATACTTGCTGGTTATCACTTTTGGAATCCATTGACAGAATTTTAGAACAGTGGGAGGCTCTAGAACATTATTTCAGTGACAGTGAAGAAGCTAATTCACAGTATAAGAACCTTGCAAGTATGATTGGAAATCCTTCATCTAAACTTTATTGTCTTTTTTTATCTGCAACTCTTCCAATATTTACATCTGTTAACGTGTTCTTGCAGCAGGAAGCTCCTCTTGTGCATGCATTAAAAGAAAACTTCATAGTCTGTTATCTGAATTGCTTGTACGATTTATCAAGCCATCTGCATTTGATGTGACAGCAACATCTCTTGCAGATGGAAATTTTGAAAAGAAGGAGAAATCAAAAAGAAAACTGTGATCTCGTAATTGGGTCAAAAGCGAGATCTTATATAGGCACAACTGCAGATTTGAGTGAAGACGCAGTGGCTACTTTTTATTCTGAGGTAAGGGAATTTTACAAGGCAGGCTGCAATTACATTTTAAGAAAATTTCCACTTAATGATGAATTTCTGAGTCATGCTGAAATTGCAGATGTAACATTAAGGCAAAGTGTTTCTTTTGCATCAGTCCAATATATGTGTTCCCTGTTTCCAGTTTTGAAACCAGAAGAATCTGACAAGGTGGAATCTGAATTTGCTCACTACCAGTTTGAAAATTTTAACTGTGCTGTTACTTCTGGGAGAATGGATGAAGTGTGGCACAGAATTTCTTTAATGAAAAATGAAAGTGGCCAGTTAAAGTATGAATCATTAAGCAAAATTATGAAAATTATTTTAATAGTCCCTCATAGAAATGCAAGTACAGAAAGAATTTTTTAGTATTGTGAAAAAAAAAAACATGAATGAATTCAGACCTAATTTAAGTACTCATGTGCTGTCTGTCTTCTTTATTAGTAGAAAAAATAAACAGCATTGCACACAGTGAACTATGCTATCAGAAGAAGTTTTCGCAAATTGAACTAAGGAAGGCCAAAATGGCAACTACAGCCAGTTTATCATAATAATTTGGCCAACATTCCAAGGAATAATTTTTTTCATGTCTGGAGGTAATTTATTATATTTTTCTGGTAGACAGTATTTTAAATTTCCCACTAGCAAATTATTTTTATTGTATTATTATTATTATTATTATTATTATTATTATTTTGTTAGTAGTTCTGACAGATTAAAATTTGTTGCAGTGTTAAATACCCAAATTTGCCGCTGTAGACTGGATTACTGAAAATTACTGAAAAAAAAAATTGTTACTGAAAAATGAACATGTTGGTTATTGAAAACTACTTTTAGAGGTTGGCATCTCTGTAAATGTAAACATATCAGCTCAAACTGGATATTACTATGTCTGCGTATCATCCTTTATATTATAATTAAAAGTTTTTCTATTTGTTTGCATGCAACTGAGGTTGGTATATGGTTTTATTATTATTAGTATGATGTGCTCTCCGTTTTATTATTAAGCACACATTCTTCTGCCTTGAATGAAGGTCTAGCGAAAAACCTTTTTTCTTTTCTACTGCGTACCGAACCAATTGGAGTGTTGATATTAACCATTTAACTACACATCTAATTTAAAAATTAAATTATACAACAGTAAGGTCCTTAAATTTTGGGGGCTGCATAAAGGCCTTTAAAAAGTGTTTATTTTTTTTGTATGAGAAAAAGAGTAGGAACTCTAATATGGTATTTTGGAACTTATAGAAAGGGCTTTCAGCATGTTAAAGAAAATGTTGTACAGTCAGAAAAAAGCATTTGGTGGGCCAAAATTAACTCCTGTTTTGAAAAATTGAAACTCAAAGGTCAAGGCATAAATTTGCATGCAACAAATGGCAGACCTGCCAACCTCTCGGAGCCAAAAAACGTAACACTCGGATAGAAAAATTGTATTACGACGCACGCTGATAACTTTTGAAGCCTATTTCAGCTATATAAATTCTTGATGATGAGAATGTAGGGATTTTTTCCCTACATCAAAATTTTATTGAGAAACTAATTAAGTCTAATCAGCAAACATTTTTATGTTGTTAATTATTAGAAAAAAAAATATGATTACGGGAGAAATCCTCACTCCGCCTAACTTCCATTTTCGGAAATTTTGTGTGGCGGAAAACTTGCATCTTAGGAGGTCTGCAAGATGATTTAATCGGGTTCTGGGGATAATGTTTTTCTCTGCAGGACCAAAATAAATCTGCAATGTGCATCGGCCGTCGCCGCAATTCTGCTACAAGGATTAGTAGAAAATGAATCTGCGATGTACGTCAGCCGTCGCTGCGATTTTTCTATGGGGGTGGATACAAAATAAATCTGCAATGTACGTCGGCCATCGTCGCGATTCTATTATGGGGATGAGTACAAAATAAACCTACAGTGTACGTTGCCCGTCGCTGCGATTCTGCTACATGGATGAGTACAAAATAATTCTGCGCCGTACATCGTCCTTTGTGAGAAAAAAAAAAATTACGATTACAGAAGAAATGCTCACTACGCCTAACGTCCGTTTTTGGAAATTTTGAAAAGCGGAAAACTTGCATCTATGTTAGGGAGTCTACAAGATGGTTTAATAGGGTTCTGGGGATGTCGTTTTTGTCTGCAGAACCAAAATAAATCTGCGACGTACGTCGCCCCTTGACGCGATACTGCAACAAAGCTTCTGTCTGAAAAGGGAAAAAATGGGGGGAAACGTGACTTTAAAAAAAATCATATTTTTGACTGCAAAGTCATATTAGCGTACCGCAGCATGATTTATCGTGCTAAATATGATAAAATCATAACAGTTGGCAGGTCTGAAATGGCATTGCATAGATAAAATCAGAATTTTTTTTACAAGTCACAACTTTACAAATGTTGCATGAGGTTGTGACATATTACATGACATACATTCTATGTTTAATAAATCTCATTCCATGCAAAGCATATCTTCGTTTATAGTAGCAGCAGCTGTTCTAATTGTTTCTTTGAATTCTTTAATGGTAATTAATAGAGGGGGTAAATATACTTGATCCTTAATGTAGCCCCATAAGAAAACAAGAAAGATGGTGCCCGATTCTCAGTTGTAATGAGCACGCCATTTGAATCCTTTCCAACGTGAAAAATGTAATTCAAAGCACATTTTTAAAAGAAAAAATCAGTGAAAGAGAGAAGAATGCATTTCCATCTCATAGAGAAAATCTGCACAAGTTATGCAAGGTAATTGGAAAAGGAGTTTTCTGCAGTTCAGGAGTTTGAATAAAGCAGAGAGGAGGGGTGTCATAATGAAAGTTCAGGAGAGTTGTGGGGAGCGACGGCGGGGGTCATTCTTTATTGTTGAGAAGGACAACTCTGACTGTTGTGCCATCTCAGTTTTTGTCAAAAAGCCAATGAAAACATACACACAGCACTTGCTCTACGAACATATGCGTTCCTCCTTTCGGATCTTGTGTGCCTTGTGTTTAGTTCATCCTTCGCAGTCTTCACCAACATCTTTGCTGCTGATATTTTCCTTCACTGCTATTCGTGATGTCTATTAACTCTTGGATAAGGAAAATGACAAGAGTGAAAGACATTGTGATCAAAGTAAAATCCCTGAAATGGCAATGGACTGGACATGTTGCCAGAAGAACAGACCACCGATGATGGACAACCAAAATTCCAAACTGGATTTCAAGGGACAGGAAAATACACGGAAGACCACATGGGCAATGGGTGAATAAAATTCAAAAGCATGCGGGAATGACGTGGAGGAGACTGGTGCACCGGACTCCTGAAAACTAGACCTTTTTGTATAATTTGAATTTTTGCGATATTTCTTGACCTTGAGGTTCAGGTGTTCTATGCCGAAGCTCAGCCTCGTATTTGTCATCCCCAGCTGACTGCCCATACCCTTTAATCTCCCCATTGTATGTACATATATGTATTCAAAACAGCATTCTAGAACAATTCAAGATACATTTTCATTTCCCACCGTTTGAGGCAGACATCCAACTTCACCCTCCCTATCTTTCCCCCAAAGGAACAGCAGGGATCGCATTCGTCCTAAAATTCCTAATATTTTGTGACCCTCCTTAAATTCCTAAAATTAGACCTAAAATTTGCTATTCATCCTAAAATTTTCGTAAGCTTATTTTTATTAAAAACAACCGTTATTAACGCCAATAAATTTACCATTACGGTAAGGTAAAAAGACCTGTTATTGTAGAAACACAGCCTATATGCTGTGCTGCTGAAGGAGGGAAAAATGACGCCATCGAGATGCACTTGCTTCGGGGCGGGCGTTCCATTTTTTGCCTTCGAACAGTTTTCGAGAGTAACAAGAGATCTAAGGGAAAAGGGGAGGGTCATTTTCACCCCCTGGTTTGCGCTTTGCAGACGAACTCCGTGGCACGCAGAAGATCGTACTTTATTTTTGTACATGCCTTGTGGAACCTCCTCTTTCTGCTGATGTTTTGTTATTGTAAACCGCAGGTGGGTGGAAGCAAAGAGGAAACATGTGGTCTTTTTCCGTAACCTCCGGTAATGACGATGGGATGGTAGCTGAGTTATCTTGGCTGGCAGTAGAGCACGTGATCATTGACCTTCGATCATGCGTCGGCGACAGCGACCTTCGATGCGCAATATATCTCGGCTCCGACTCGCTTTGACTGAACTTGCGTGAGATGCGTATGATAGTTTCTGGTTTTACGTCTTTTATGGTGTTCTCTGTGCAGGTTCAGTTCTCTAGTGGTGACCTGCTTTTTTTTTTTTTTTTTCATATCTTCTGACATCCTCGCAGCCAAATTTCGGGAAGTTGTCTGGTTTTGCAATATTGGAACGTGTTTTTGTACTTCCCTTTCATTTTCTGGTTAGTAATACAAGTGTTTAAGATGCCTAAATCCAAAACGAAATTTCAAGATGCGTGGCTCGCCAAAGAATTGGACGGAGTGAAGTTGAAAGAATGGTGTTCTGCAACTGAAACAATATTTTCTGCTAAGTGTATATTGTGTTCAGAAATTTTCAATATTTCTAATAGTGGCTTTTCACAAGTAAAAGCGCATCATAAAGGAAAAAAAAGTTCCCATAACAAGAAATTCCCATAACAATAAATTTGTTAAATAGTGTTCGTGATTCACATAAATTTTATAAAGAGTATGTTGATAAGCTGAAGGAAGAACAATCAAAAAAGGTAAAAGAAAGGAAGCAGAAAGAGAGGGAAAATAAGGAAAAGCAGCTAGAGAAAAAAAGAAAAGCTGAGTTTGATGACAAAATAAAAGAAAATGATGCAGAAATAAATAGGCTTAAAAAAGATAAAGAAGCCTCCCTAGCAGTAATTCAAGAGGGAACAGAAAGAATGCGAAAAGCTGTAGAAAAACAAAATACTGTTGAAATAGCAGTTGCCTCTAACTTGATCATACAAGGTTCAGCTGAAATAAAGAAAACAAAGTAAATTAGTTGTGGTGGAAGCAGAAAAAGATAGGCGTATCAGGAAAAGGTTAAAACAATAATATGAAAAAAGTAATTCAGTGAACAATTGTACATAGTTCTTGGTTTTCAATTACCTTTTTAGGATATTATAATTTAATGTGAAACCTGAAAACTTTCTGTGAAAATCGTGAATTGCTTCTGGTTAAACAGCATATTAATGTTCAAAGTGAAACTTGAATGTGGTAAATATACTTGAATATGATAATAACACGTGAAAAGATAAGAACTGAACATTAGAAGTAAATCATACTTAAACTTAAGACATTAGACGTTATGCAAAAAATTTGGGTGTGAACTTCGACCATATATACTAATGGACTGCGCATTGGCAATAGCTGCATCAAAGCCGCCATGGCTCAAACATTGGGCACGTCATCATCAGACTCCAAATTTCGTGTAAAAATGCTGTTATGATTACTAATTTACATTGCAGAACTTCAGTGTTTTCGTGTATTATGTGAATGCGCCTCATATATAATGAAAACTCTTCAGGTAAGTTTACTTATGAGCTATATACATGCATGAACGGGTTGTTTACATTTTGTGATTTATAATGTGATGAACATTTGCGAAGAATTTGGAACATGCATTCCATTTTTTTCTTAAGTTACTGTATTTTTATATCAATAGCTGCAAGTTTCTGGTTAAGTAATTGAACTTTATTGACTTAGGTATTTAATTCGTTTCTTACCCATGAAAAATCATAGAACTTTCTTTACTATATCGCTCAGAGCAACCATAAGCACAGCAGGTGTAACCCATCTTTTTGACTGTTGTCATGTGATTTTATGTTGGAGCCAGAAATTTTGATGTCATGCGCAGTCTATCAGTATATATGGTTGAAGGGTGTGAAGCAAACTCTTTACAATGTATACAAAGTTGTTTTACTAGATGTATACAAATATACATCTAGTTTTTATTGAAATACAATCCTAAAATTTTCCTAAAATTTTTTCTAAAAATTCCTAAAATTCCTAAAATTCCAACCTAAAATTTTCCAGAAGTATGCTATGATCCCTGGAACAGTCAGCAGAAACTCAAAGCCTCTTTCCAGAATAACAGAGGCATTATTGTCCATCAGAGTGTGCGTCAAAGTCGAAGACCAGTTTCCTCAAGAGACAAGAGAAGCGTTTCCCTTGTGCTGGCCCCGCACGGGGATAACTGGTTTTCCAGTTATTTGGGAAGCAGCGCGTGCCCCCACGGCCCGAGCTGACCTTGTGACGGAACATCTTTCTTTTTCGTATTGTACGATTACATCACCGAAGGGACAGCTGTTCATCCAGCTGCTGGGGGATGGCGTCCCCACGGCCCGAGCCGACATGTACTATATGTGATGATTTTCACATTTTTATGTTTTCTGCTTTATCACTTGACACGAACCCGCCTCAGTTGTAGGCTGCTGAGGTTGTGATTATACGCCAGCTCTGGATTATAGTTTCTCGTTTTCTATCCTGTCTTCTCCATTTCATGTTCCTTTCTTTGTTCTTCCGAGCTGGTTAGCTAGACCTACCTTCACATTTGCCGTGTGCGGTGACCCGTAAGGTGGAAAAAGGGGATGCTGGAGGCTGAGGTTTCTGGAGGCCTGGGTGTTGTTGTTGCCAGTTGCCAACACTCCTCTTTGCCCCCTGCTTCACCCTAAACGGGCGGCTGGGAACTAACCCACTCCTGCTCAATGAGGTCTGTGGCCGAGTGGAGCCCAGACCTCTAACGGCTTGTCGTTTCGCACGACAGGGTGAGTCTGGGGATAGGGTGGGCATGCCAAAGGGGTGTTCCCCAGGCATGGGAAAGTCTGGGTGCACGCCGAGCGCATGTCTGCCCTATCAACTTGCTATATCCGCTTGCTATCCCTCGAGCCGTGTCCTGCGTCCACTTGGGCTTGCGGACCTCTGGCTCTCCCTCGTTCGGCTCAATTGTGGGTGGGGAAGTCGGCGGACGAATTATTAATTTTTTCATGGATGAAAATAAAATTTCCCAAGAACCATAAAGCAAAAGAGGTATGGAGGAAGGCTCATCCCCTTCCGCTAAAAAGCATGTGCCTGATTGCTCGAATGCTCGTTTCTTTTTGTGCACTCATTGGACCCTTCAAAGCCTTTGAGTGCCAAAAGTCCATTTTGGATAAATAAAGCTCTTCAATCCATCGCAAGCTCTCCTAAGAGCGTAAAAGCTCCAATCTGGAGATCTTCTGGTAGAAATGTCCACTGTGGCTTACTGTTCCACACTTATTAACACCACCACGCTGCTTGAGACTCCGGTCAAAATAACACCCCATGGATACCTAAATTAATCTCGAGGTGTTGTCTCCTCTCAGGACCTCATTGAGTGTGCTGAGGAAGAATTACTTGAAGAACTGAGGAGTCAACACGTTACGGGTGTACGGCGTATTCTATTCAGGCGGAATGGGCAGTCCGTCCCATCCCGGAACATCATTTTAACTTTTGATAGCCCTTCCCTGCCTACGCCCATCAAGGCAGGGTATCTCCACCTAGAAGTATGCCCATACATTCCTAACCCGTTGAGATGTTTTAGGTGCCAGTCTTATGGCCATTCTCAGCAGTCGTGCAGGAGCAATCCTAGGTGTGGACGCTATGGTGCCACAGAGCATCTTTTGTCAGAATGTGTGGCCGAGGCTGAGTTTTGTGTGAACTGTAAGGGTTCACACGTAGCATCAGCCAAAGATTGTCCCAAGTGGAAGGAGGAGAAAGAAATCCAAAGGCTCAAAACGGGTGGAAAATATTTCCTATCCTGAGGACAGAAGAAGAGTGGTTCCTGTTATATCTGATCGGCGATCATACGCTTCAGTGGTGGTTGCCAAATCTACGGTTGCCATTCAGACCAACATTCAGATCCCGCCTGGATGTCCATACAATGTAAACGAAATCATCGCAGCCAGACTGGAGGCACTCCAGTCTCGAGCTAGGGGTCTGAAAGTGCCACCCACCACTTCGCCGAAGCAGACTCATCCCACCACCAACAAGGGAACTCAGGCCACTTCTTCTAACAAAAAAACCAAAGCTCAGGATAAGAAAAGCATTTCTTCTCCAAAATCTCAGCAAACGACTCAACATCATGTGCCTCCCGTTAAGCCACTTGGGACAAAGCATGCTCCCATCTTGGCCCCTGGTCACACGCCTCCAGATCTGGGGGAACCCCCGTCAGAGGTGATGGAGCCTGACTTCGTGTGATCATTTTCATTTCACTTATAACCATGGCTTCAATCATTCAGTGGAACTGTCGAGGTTTTCGGACGAGATTTGATGAAGTGAAACATCTGCTTTCATTTTACTCTCCGGTGTGCCTTTGTCTTCAGGAGACGAAGCTTAAACTATCAGACCTGCTTTCAGTTCGAGGCTACAGTGCGTATCGGACAGATAATGCATCGGGAGACATCGCCTGTGGGGGAATCGCTATTCTTGTCCACAGTGTTCCGGTGTCTTCCGTTGCGATTTCCACAACTTTGCAGTCCGTGGCGGTGCGAATATCTGTCCCTGGGCCTCTTACTGTCTGCAGTGTCTATCTGCCGCCGGACGAGAACGTGAGCGTCTCTGTACTGGAGAAATTGGTTGATCAGCTGCCTTCACCTTTTCTTTTACTAGGTGACTTCAATGCCCATCATCATTTGTGGGGTAGTGTCAGCATCAGCACGAGAGGTCGTCGCATAGAGTCTCTTCCGTCCTCTGCCTCTTTGTGCCTTTTTAACACCGGTGCTGACACGTACTTCCATGAACCGACACGATCCTTCAATGCGATCGATTTGACCTTGGGATCACCATCGATTACTGCTGACTGGTCGTGGACGGTGTGTAACGACCTCCACGGGAGCGACCACTTTCCAATTGTCCTCTCGCATCATGCGAACATGCCATCTTCAGCCTCCCGCCCTCCTCGTTGGAGGATGGAGCGTGCGAGATGGGAGGTCTTCACACCGTCAGCTTTGATCTCTTCTGCAATGGTAACCCAAGAGTCAATCGACGCAGCGGTTCTTGAAGTCACAAATTGTATTCTTCAGGCAGCTGATTTTTCTATACCAAAAACATCTATGACACTCTCCAGAAGTCCGAAGCCTTGGTGGACCCCTGAATGCGCAG
Organism: Macrothele yani; assembly: GCA_039090855.1. Taxonomy (NCBI): domain Eukaryota; kingdom Metazoa; phylum Arthropoda; class Arachnida; order Araneae; family Macrothelidae; genus Macrothele; species Macrothele yani. The sequence goes on along the minus strand of CM077027.1, from coordinate 14,982,892 downwards.
CGGCTAGGAGAGCTCAACATAAGGCCTGGTCTACGTTTCGGCGTTATCCGACCGATGCTAATCTCGTTACATTCAAACGAGCAAAATCCTATGCTCGGTTGGTGCGTCGACGTAGCAAGAGGGAGTCTTGGATCCAGTATGTGTCATCTCTCACTTCACGTGCCAGTTCAAAAAGTGTGTGGGAAAAGATTCGTAAGATCCGGGGTAACTACAGCTCTCACCAGATCTCCATTCTCGAGAGTAACGGCTGCACATATGCTGGAGTCAGGGAGATTGCTGATTGTTTGGGGGAGGCGTTTGCCTCCGTGTCGAGTGACCTGGCGTATCCTACTTCTTTTCAAAGAATAAAATCCACTGTGGAACGCCAGAGAATCTCCTTTGCGCCTTTTCTCGACACGGGATATAACTCCCCCTTCAGCATGGTTGAACTCAGGGTGGCTCTGCATCGGTCCGGCGCTACATCTGTCGGTCCCGATGGAATCCACTATGACATGCTCCGTCATCTATTGCAGTCGTCTCTCGAGAATCTCTTAATCTTGTATAATCGTATTTGGTCGGAGCACAGTTTCCCAGATTCTTGGCGAAAAGCTTTTGTTCTGCCTTTTCCCAAACCTGGCAAGGATCCCAAGTCTCCCTCTTGTTATCGTCCAATTGCTCTCACTAGCTGTCTGTGTAAAGTTCTTGAACGCATGGTTAATTCCCGGTTAATTCATTTTTTAGAATATCATCAAGTACTTTCACCATCACAAAGCGGCTTTCGCCGTCATCGTTCACCTCACGATCATCTCCTGCACCCTGAGACATCTGTGTGCGAGGCGTTCGTGCTTAGGCAGCACCTGGTTTCTGTATTTTTTGATATTGAAAAAGCTTATGATCGAGCGTGGCGGCATGGTATTATCCGTGACCTCCACGCATGCGGATTGCGAGGAAATCTTCCGACTTTCATCGTTAATTTTCTTCGCAATCGGGTGTTCCAGGTGCGCCTGGGTACAACGCTTTCGGCACCGTTCCATCAAAAACAAGGTGTTCCTCAAGGTTGCATTTTATCTGTCACATTGTTCATCCTTCGCATTAATTTTCTCTTCACAAATCTTCCTCCTGCGGTTTCGGCTACTGTTTATGTTGATGATTTACACATTTTCTGCTAGTCATCGAGTATGAATTTTATTGAAAGGCAGTTGCAGTCTGCGATTAACCAGATCTTTAAAGCGGCGAATAGCAATGGTTTCGTTCTTTCTCCCGACAAGACAGCATGTGTCCATTTCTGCCGGAGGCGCGGCCTCCATCCTGACCCAGAGCTGTTTTTAGACCGTGCAGCCATACCAGTTTTGCCGGAGACCAAGTTCCTTGGACTGACCGGCGACCGTGCGCTTACGTTCCGTGCGCACGTTCGGCGGCTCAAGATCTCCTGACTGCGGGCTCTATCTATTCTTAAGATCCTTTCGAGAGTCTCGTGGGGCGGAGACAGGATGTCTTTAATTCGTATTTACCATTCCGTAATACGGTCGAAACTGGATTATGGTTGTATCGTGTATGGCTCTGCTCGTCGTTCCGTTCTCCGGCCTTTGGACACTATTCACCATCAAACACTGTGTCTTTGTTCGGGAGCATTTCGAACATCTCCAATTCCCAGCCTTTACGCTGACGCGAACAAACCATCGCTTGAATTACGCCGTCTGCAGCTGTCTATTCAATTCTATCTGAAACTTAGATCTCTTCCAGACCATCCTTTATACGATGCAGTTTTTCATCCCCAACATGCTCGTTTATTCGGGAACCGGCCCTTGTGCATTTCAACTTTCGGTCTTCGTGTGGCGGCCGTAGCCTGTGATGTAGGGCTCGACTTGTCACTTGTTGGAGAGACCAGGGGCTTTGGGGATCCTCCATGGCACCCACTTGGTGTCATGGTTGATACCACCTTTACATCTTTCGAAGAAAGAGTACGAAGACCCACTTCGTTTCGTAAAATTAGGTCAATCACTTTGTTTTGTTGGTCAGTGCTTCTGTGGTTCACGTTTATTCCGCGGTGCTGCAAAAATCTCACTTTTAATGTCAAAAAAGCTAGATCAGGATGCGTGAGTTCATCCTTGTTGTACAATGCGCAATTGGAGTCTGCCGCATATTTACGTGAATGGTTCAGATTTTTATCAGAGAAATAACGGTGGGGGCTGGGGGGAGATTTTTTTTAATGGTTCTGAAAATCGGACTGCTTAGAGCCCTTTTAATGGGAACAGGATGCACCACGAGAATGCAAGGTTGTCATGGAGAGGCTATATGTTTTCTCATCACCTGACCTTGCATCCTGGATACACACTATCTACCAACAAGTAATTGGACACTCCTGCAATCAACGATATCTGCGGTTCTGATACATGTCACTGCTGCCGCCGTTAAATATCGTGTGGGAAACAACAACGCAACCAGTCGCGTGCAAGATGCCACGCAGTTCGGAGCTCTCTGATTTCGAGAAAGGTGTAATCATCGGGTATCACAGAAATGGCCAATCCACACGTGACATACCCAGCGAGGTGAAGTACCCAAAATCGACAGTGGCCTATGTGATTGGCAAGTGGAAGATGAGAGGTGACTGTCGGAATGTGCCCCGACCCGGCAGACCCACAAAACTGGGAGTTAGAGACCGACGGGTGCTGGCCAGAGAAATTCGGAAGAACCGCACCAAATCAATGTCCCACATCCGCAAGGAGTTTCAACAGGCATCCGGGAGTGTTCTTTCGACGAATATTATCTGTAAGGAAGCCCATCTGCTCGGTTATCATGGACGTGCTGCCACCCACAAGCCTTTGATCACCAAGTCCAGTAGCGCTGCTAGGCTAACGTGGTGCAAAGAACGTTGACAGTGAACCGTTGAACAGTGGAAACAGGTTCTCTGGAGCGACGAATCAAGGTTCACCCTCTACCGTTCGGATAGCAGGGTCAGGGTTTGGCATCTACTTGGAGAACGCCTCCTGCCAGAATGTATTGTGCCAACTGTGAAGTTCAGCGGCGGTGAAATTATGCTATGGGGGTGTTTCTCCTGGTATGGCACAGGACCCTTGGTCGCAATTCCTGGTAGACTCAACGCCGAGACCTACTGCACCATTTTGGATGACCATGCGCTTCCTACGTTGTGGCAGTTTAATGGGGTGGACCCATGTTACTTTCACGATGACCATGCCACCTGTCATGTTGCGAGGTCCACCATAGCTTGGTATGGTGACAATGGGGTTAATCGAATGGACTGGCCTGCGCAGAGCCTGGTCCTTAACCCTATCGAGCACCTCTGGGATGAGTTGGAGCATCGACTTAAGGGGTGCCTCCACCTTCCGAAATCAATGAAGGAACTGGCCTGTCTTCTCCAAGCCGAGTGGAAGAAAATATTGCTAGCCGTCGTACAACGCCTGGTTGAGAGTATGCCCCAGAGAGTCGCAGTTGTAATCGCCGCTCGTGGAGACTCCACCAACTATTGAAGGTGAATAAACTTTGTTTTCCTTTGCTATCACAGGTGTCCAATTACTTGTTGGTAGATAGTGTGTATATATATATATATAAATCATCATCATCATCATCATCAAACATTATCAATCCACTGCTGGACGAAGGTCTCCCCAAGTTTCCCCCCACAACGGTCTGTCTTGTGCCAGTCTCCTCCATGTCACTCCTGCATACTTTTGAATTTCATCCACCCATCTTCCATGTGGTCTTCTTCTGGGTCTTTCCTGTCCCTTGGAATCCAATCTAAAATTTCGGCAGTCTATCGATGGTCTGTCCTTCTGGCAGTATGTCCAGCCCATTGCCATTTCAGGGATTTAACTCTGATCATGATGTCTTCCAATCTTGTCATTTTTCGGATCCACGAGTTCCTCTTCTTATCTCTCCTGGTTACACCAAGCATGCACCTCTCCATGCTGCTTTGAGTTGTCTGCAGCCTTTGTATGTCTCTTTTAGTTAAGGTCCACGTCTCTGCACCATACGTAAGCACTGGAAGGATGCATTGATCAAACACTTTTCTTTTAAGACATAATGGCATATTGCTCTTGAAAATTATGCTGTTCCTTCCAAAAGCTCTCCAGGCAACTTTTGTACGCCGATTAATTTCTTCATCAATGTGACCCTCACTTGATATTTGCTGTCTAAAATAAACGTACGTGTCTGTTATCACCAGCTTTTCTCCATCAATCGATAAATCTTCATTTCTTGTAAAAGCATTGAGCATCACTTTTGTCTTCTGAAAGTTCACTTTTAATCCCACTTCTTTACTCTTGTCAGCAAGTTCCTGGATCATACTCTGCAGCTCTGATGGGGTAGTTGCAAAAATGACTACGTCATCAGCAAAACGAAGGTGGGTTAGATAATCTTCATTAATCTTTATCCCTTTGTTTTCCCAGTTCAGTGATTGAAAGATTTTCCAATGTGGCATTAAAGAGCTTCGGAGATATGGTGTCACCTTGTCTCACTCCTTTTCCAGTTTTTATGTGTGTCGTATTTTCAAACAGCCGAATCTTTACACTTGCATTTTCATAGATGTTATTATTAATATTAACGTACGCATCTTCAATACCGCAGGATTTCAGGGCCATTGTAAATGCTGATGGTTTCACCGAATCAAAGGCTTTTTCATAATCGATAAAAGCCATGCACAATGGAAGTTCATATTCCCTCGCTCTTTCAATTAGTTCTCTCAGTACGTGGATATGATCTATTGTGCTGTAGCCACTCCTGAATCCAGTTTGTTCTCTCAGTTGAGCCATGTCCAGTGTCACCTTTAAGCGGTGTGAAAGAACTTTAGTGAAGATTTTATAAACCACTGATAGGAGGCTGATAGGTCTGTAGTTCCTGAGGTCCTCAATGTCACCTTTTTTATGTAGCAAGATCATTGTAGCATTGTTCCAATCCTCAGGAATCTTCCCTTCATTAAGGCATCGAGTGAAAATTTGGGCGAGTACTGTTTCAATTTCTCCACTTGCTTCTTGTATGATGTCTACAGTAATTCCATCTTCTCCTGGAGCTTTTCCCTGCTTCATGTTCTTGATTGCATGTGTAACTTCTGCTGGGAGGACTGGAAGAACTCTGGTACTGGTACCTTTCATGATGTCTGGAGTACATGTATCATCCCTTTCATATAATTTGGAGTAGAAATCTTTTACTCTTGTCAAAATTTCGCCTCTATTTCTTGTTACAGAACCATCTTCTTTTCTCAGTGCCATAATCTGTTTTCTTGCCGCCCCGGTGGCGCAGTGGTCTAAGGCGTTGGCCTCTGATCATTCGTCGGAAGGGGTCCGGGTTCGAATCCCGGTGAGGCATGGATGTTGTGTTTGTCTTACGGCACTGGCTCTCTCCCTTCCTTGGAATCAGTGACTCTAAATTAGGGACGGGCGACTGCTTATAGCCCATTGAGTTGCTCACGGTGGTCGTTAAACCTCAACAAAAAAAAAAAAAAAAAAAAAAATCGGTTTTCTTCCCTTACTGAGATGTCCCTTTGCTATCTTTAGGCTTTGGTTGTTTTCAATTGCTTTCCTTACTAGTTCACAGTTGAATTTCCTTACGTCTTCAGTGATACTTTTTCGTACTGTCTTGCATAGCTCTATATATTCCACTTTGGAAGTCACATCTTCTGTAGTTGTCCTCATCTCTCTTCTTCTTTGCATCAACATTTTGGTTTTTCCTGATAATTTGTTCACATGCAACTTGTTCTTAGACCCAGCTAATTTTGTTGCTGTTTCCATAAGAGCTTTGGTTATTTTTCTGTTAACTTCAGAAATATCCACTTCTTCCAATGTTAGGCCTTCTAAAGCAGAGAATCTGTTCTTCAGTTCCAACTTGAAGGTTTTATGGTGTTTTTTAAGGTTAGTTATGTCAATACATTTTGTTTGTCTTATGAGCTTGCTACGTTCGAGTTTAGTGTTGAGGTGCATCTTACATCTCACCAATCTATGGTCACTACCTGTGTTGAACTTGTTTAGCACACTGCAGTCTTCTATGACGAATTTTTTGTTACACATAATAAAATCAATTTTACTTGTCGTCCCATTTGGATGTCTCCATGTCCATTTCCTGTGTGGCTTTTTCTTGAAAAAGGAGTTCAAGATGAAAAACCCTTCTGCCTCTGCAAACTCTACGAGAGTATTTCCACGCTGGTTTCTGTTGCCGTGGCCGAATTTACCTACTGAAGTTTCATTCTGTTGTTGTTGCCCTATTTTTGCATTGAATTCTCCCATAATTATCTTTAAGTGCTGCTTACCTTTATTATTTAGATGACAAATTTCCTCATAAAATTCTTCAATTTCTTCTTCAGGATGACTTGTAGTGGGTGCATAAGTTTGAATAATCTGAGCCTGGTATCTTCTCGAGAGTTGGATAATGAGTCGTGCAGCTCTGTCAGAGGAACTTTCAACTTCTACAACTTTATCCTTCAGTTTCTTGTTTATTATAAATCCAACACCACTAGTTCTGCCAGTATCAGTCCCACGATAGTAGAAGAGATGTCCACTTTTCAGTTCAATGAGATCTTCTCCTTTTCTCCTTACCTCACTTAGCCCGACGATGTCCCACTTGATCCTTTGTAGTTCCTCTTCCAATTCAAGAAGCCTTGAATCAGAAGTTACGGAGCGTCCATTATACGTAGCCAAGGTCAGCATGAGATGGCAGCCTAGTCCGGTCCTCCGGGGATTCTTAGCACCCTCTGCCTTCATGTCGCACTGGTCGCTGCCTTGGCCAGGTACATTCCAGCTGCCGGAGACTGAGGGCCAAGATTTAAGTTGTGGAGTCATTTTGGAGGGGTTTGGCCATAACTCACCATGCCGGCCAAGCGGGTTGGTGAGTGTGGGATAGCATTTCCTCTAATCCCTATGGTATAATTATACCACTATTGGCGGTCGTCAGAGCCCCTTTAGTAGGAACAGGATGTACCACGAGAAGGCGGGGTTGACATTTGTCAAGAAGAGGCTGTGATGTTACGCATCACCTGACCTTACATCCCATATATATATATATATATATCATGATGATATATTGTGGAGTCATTTTGGAGGGGTTTGGCCATAACTCACCAGCCACACAGGAAATGGACATGGAGACATCCAAATGGGACGACAAGTGAAATTGATTTTATTATGTGTAACAAAAAATTCGTCATAGAAGACTGCAGTGTGCTAAACAAGTTCAACACAGGTAGTGACCATAGATTGGTGAGATGTAAGATGCACCTCAATACTAAACTTGAACGTGGCAAGCTCATAAGACAAACAAAATCTATTGACATAACCAACCTTAAAAAACACCATAATAGCTTCAAGTTGGAACTGAAGAACAGGTTCTCTGCTTTAGAAGGCCTAACATCGGAAGAAGTGGACATCTCTGAAGTTAACAGAAAAGTAACCAAAGCTCTTATGGAAACAGCAACAAAATTAGCTGGGTCTAAGAACAAGTTGCATGTAAATAAATTATCAGGAAAAACGAAAATGTTGATGCAAAAAGAAGAGAGATGAGGACAACTAAAGAAGATGTGACTTCCAAAGTGGAATATATAGAGCTATGCAAGACAGTACGAAAAAGTATCACTGAAGACGTAAGAAAAATTCAACTGTGAACTAGTGAGGAAAGCAATTGAAAACAACCAAAGCCTAAAGATAGCAAAGGGACATCTCAGTAAGGGAAGAAAACAGATTATGGCACTGAGAAAAGAAGATGGTTCTGTAACAAGAAATAGAGGCGAAATTTTGACAAGAGTGAAAGATTTCTACTCCAAATTATATGAAAGGGATGATACATGCACTCCAGACATCATGAAAGATACCAGTACCAGAGTTCCTCCAGTCCTTCCAGCAGAAGTTGCACATGCAATCAAGAACATGAAGCGGGGAAAAGCTCCAGGAAAAGATGGAATTACTGTAGACATCATACAAGAAGCAAGTGGAGAAATCGAAACAGTACTCGCCCAAATTTTCACTCGATGCCTTAATGAAGGAAAGATTCCTGAGGATTGGAACACCGCTACAATGATCCTGCTACATAAGAAAGGTGACATTGAGGATCTCGGAAACTACAGACCTATCAGCCTCCTATCAGTAGTTTGTAAAATCTTCACTAAAGTTCTTTCACACCGCTTGAAGGTAACACTGGACATGGCTCAACCGAGAGAACAAGCTGGATTCAGGAGTGGATACAGCACAATAGATCATATCCAGGTGCTGAGAGAACTAATTGAAAGAGCGAGGGAATATGAACTTCCATTGTGCATGGCTTTTATCGATTATGAAAAAGCCTTTGATTCGGTGAAACCATCAGCAGTTACAATGGCTCTGAAAACCTGCGGTATTGAAGATGCATACATTAATATTATTAATAACATCTATGAAAATGCAAGTGCAAAGATTAGGCTGTTTGAAAATACAACACACATAAAAATTGGAAAGGGAGTGAGACAAGGTGACACCATATCTCCGAAGCTCTTTAATGCCACATTGGAGGGTGTTTTTCAGTCACTAAGCTGGGAAAACAAGGGGATAAAGATTAATGGAGATTATCTAACCCACCTTCGTTTTGCTGATGACGTAGTCATTTTTGCAACTAGCTCATCAGAGCTGCAGAGTATGATCCAGGAACTTGCTGACAAGAGTAAAGAAGTGGGATTAAAAATGAACTTTCAGAAGACAAAAGTGATGTTCAATGTTTTTACAAGAAATGAAGATTTATCGATTGATGGAGAAAAGCTGGAGATAACAGACACGTACGTTTATCTTGGACAGCAGATATCAAGTGAGGGTCACATTGATGAAGAAATTAATCGGCGTACAAAACTTGCCTGGAGAGCTTTTGGAAGAAACAGCATAATTTTCAAGAGCAATATGCCATTATGTCTTAAAAGAAAAGTGTTTGATCAATGCATCCTTCCAGTGCTTACGTATGGTGCAGAGACGTGGACCTTAACTAAAAGAGACATACAAAGGCTGCAGACAACTCAAAGAAGCATGGAGAGGTGCATACTTGGTGTAACCAGGAGAGATAAGAAGAGGAGCTCGTGGATCCGAAAATGACAAGAGTGGAAGACATCATGATCAGAGTTAAATCCCTGAAATGGCAATGGGCTGGACATACTGCCAGAAGGACAGATCATCGATGGACAGCCGAAATTTTAGATTGGATTCCAAGGGATAGGAAAAGACCCAGAAGAAGACCACATGGGAGATGGGTGGATGAAATTCAAAAAGTATGCAGGGGTGACATGGAGGAGACTGGCACAAGACAGACCGTTGTGGAGGAAACTTGGGGAGACCTTCGTCCAGCAGTGGATTGATAATGGTTGACAATGATGATGATGATGATATATATATATACACTGAGTGGCCACTTTATTATAACTACCCCCTCAGTACTTTGTTGGGCCACCTTTTGCCTTTAATACTGCGTCGATTCTTCGTGACATAGACTCCACGAGATGTTGATAGGTGGTTTGTGGAATCTGAGACCCTGCTTGATGAATATCACTTTTCAGGAGTGTGAGATTGCAGGGTTGTAGATCCAGCTGTCTGATGGCTCGTTGAACTTCATCCCACAAATTCTCAATGGGGTTGAAATCTGGAGATTGTGGGGTGTCACCTAAGCAAAGTGAACTCACCGGCATGTTCCTGAAACCAATCCTGTACAATACGAGCACTATGGCAGGACGCATTATCTTGTTGAAAGTGGCTATCGCCATTGGGATAAACCATCCACATGACAGGATGCACTTGGTCCGCAACAATGTTTAGATATGATGTGCCAGTCAGACGTTGATCAACACAAATTAAAGGGCCCAAAGCATGCCAGGAAAACATTCCCCAAACCATAATGTTACCTCCACCAGCGTGAAGGGTTGTAGCAATGCATTTAAGGTTCATGTTTCCGCCAAATTCTCACTCCGCCATTGGCATGGTGCAACTGAAAACGTGATTCATCGGACCACATAATTTAATTTGTTTCCAATTATTAACTGTTTAATCTTCGTGCTCCTGTGTGAACTGGAGACATTTTCTCTTGTTAACTGCGGACAGCAAAGGTGTTCAAACAGGCCTACGGCTGCCATATCCCCATCTGATGCAGTGTACGACGAACAGTGCGTGCAAAGATCATTTGAGGGGATCCTTGATTAAGATGGTCTGTAATTTGCTGCATTGTTGCCCTTCTGTTGTCTGTTACCAGTCTGGACACTCTCCATTCCGCCCGAGCAGTCACTAGTTGATGACAACCACACGTTGCACGTAGAGACCCAGTTTTTTGGCTGACAGTCCAATCTTAAAACACTTTAACAACAGTTCCTCTGGAACATTTCACGAATGGGGCGGTTTCGGTGATACTCACTCCATGGCTTCGAGCTCCTACAATCAACCCACGTTGAAAGTCCGTCAAATCGCATTTTTTACCCATCTCGTCACCCAAAAATTACTTCTACCACTGTCGCGAGCACTAAGCTTTCCCTTTTTATACTAGCCTCTCCCTCTGGCGGCAACAGCGTGCAGCCATAGCTCATTTTCTTAAAACTGTCAGGTGGTCATAATAAAGTGGCCAATCAGTGTATATATATATATATATATATATGATATATGTGTGTGTGTATATATGGGTGGTTCAAAACTATATGTCAAAAATGTAAAGGCAGGTAGAGGGGATCTAAATAAGCAGATTTCGTATAGGAATGTGTGTGCGGTAATGCCGCATTAAAGCGCTAGCACGTAAAGCAGTATGATTCACAGAAAACTGAAAAGACAAGTAAAGACAAAAGAAAACAAAAATTTATTAACAGTTTACAAGAGGTGCTCGAAAAAGCGGCCAACAGCGATACAAGATTCACAGCGGCGGCGCATGGATCGGCGTACATTAGAAAAGACGTCAGGCATGTTGAGCACATGTCCAGCAGCAACAGAAAAGCGGGCAACAAGATCTTCTGCAGATGTGACGGGACTCTCGTACACGAGGCTTTTAATATGACCCCAAAAGAAGAAATCCAAGCAGGTTAAATCAGGAGAACGTGGTGGCCAGGGAACTGGTCCGCCCCGTCCTATCCAATGCTGACCGTAGACAGCGTCCAGGTGATTCCTGATGTTTTGGCTGAAGTGAGCTGGGGCTCCATCGTGCTAGAACCACATTCGTTTGCGAACATCTGGAGGAACATCGACCAGAAGTTCAGGTAAGACCACCTGTGGGAAGATGCTGTATGTGTGGCCAGTTAAACGACTAGGTAGAATGTACGGTCCTACTAAATTATTGTGCACAATACCTGCCCAAACATTAATGGAAAACCTTTCTTGGTAAGCGTGTGTTATTGTGCCATGTGGGTTATCATGAGCCCACAGGTGAGAATTATGGATGTTAAACATACCCGACCACGTAAAGGTAGCCTCATCAGTGAATAAAACATCTGCAGGGAAGGTTGGATTGGCTGCAGTCTGCTGTAGGTACCAACGGGCAAAGTTGAGACTTGGAAGATAATCGTCAGGGGTCATTGCTTGCACTCTCTGTAACTGATACGGATGCATTCCGTCTTCATGTAAAGTCCTCAAAACAGTTGGATGGCTCACACCCAACGCACGTCCTACAGCTCTCGAGCTTGTCGACGGATTATCCTCTACTGTGTTTAGTATTCTTTCTTCCACTGCGGGAGTTCTGCGATATCTTCCAATGCCAGTGTCACGCCTGGAAGCATAAAACGATCCACTCGTGCTTAACTCCCGATGAAGCCGCTCGAATGTTCGACGATCCGGCCGATTCCTATCCGGGAATCGCTCCCTGTACATCCTTTGAGCAGCTAATCCATTTCCTTGTGCAGCCCCATACATGAAATGCATGTCGGCCAGCTCCGCATTGGTGTAACGATGCATGCTGCTCGAGATCCGTGCGGGAAATGAAGAATCCAGCTGGCGAAGCGCTTTTATACGCCGCACTCATCAGCGCTCTACCGGCTCAACGAGGCATTACCGCACACACATTCCTATACGAAATCTGCTTATTTAGGTCCCCTCTACCTGCCTTTACATTTTTGACATATAGTTTTGTACCACCCTGTATATATATATATATATATATATATCAGCCACTGAATTAGAAACTTATTCAATACAGAGTTTGGCTCAGATTTGACGAAAGGGGACTTTCTCCCAGATTTACTTTTCTGTGTCTGATACGTTCTCAGTGGGGCTCAGATCTGGGCTTTGTGATGGCCAGGGAAAATGGTGGAAGTTGGTCTCATGGTTGCTGAACACATCGTACACAATGGACAGTAGCATTGTTATCCATGAAACAGCTGTCACCTGCTGGATAAAAATCAGCAAGCATTGCAGGATGGATTTGATCATCAACAATGCTCAGATAATCCTTGGAGGACACCTGACCTTCCAGCAATATCATGGGACCTTTTCTGCACCAACAGAATGTGCCCCACACCTTCTCCAGAACCTTGAGTTGTGTTTACTAGGCAAGCTCGGTCCATTGCTTCATGGAGCTCTCGCCAAACTCTCTACCTATTTCAGATAATCCTTGGAGGACACCTGACCTTCCAGCAATATCATGGGACCTTTTCCGTAGCAACAGAACGTGCCCCACACCATCTCCAGAACCTTGAGTTGTGTTTACTAGGCAAGCTCGGTCCATTGCTTCATGGAGCTCTCACCAAACTCTCTACCTACCGTTGGTACAGAATGAGGTGTACCAGAACTCTTCAGACCCTGGCTTTTTCCCAGTGTTCTTGACACCACTGTAGATAAAATTTCTGGTTTTTCACAGAGATCAGTGGTTTCCATATAAGCATGTGACTGCCAGTAACAATCCCCTTCAGTTCCCTGCACCTAGTTTGCTGAGATATGGGTCAGGAACAGCCTTCATTGAATGCTTTTTGCAATTGTTGTGCACAGGAAGTCCTGTTGCCCATCAGTAGTGATCAACACTACTGATGGGCAACAGTCTTAAATGGTTGCCTAGATTATGTGGTGACACACATTTTTCATATACACTGGGTATGTGGCATTTATGTACATCTGCATAAAGTTTCTAATTCAGTGCCTGGTGTGTGTAGTATTTTCAATTTGACATTTTTTTAATCTGATTCTGAATCTAATAGCTGCTGAAAATATATTAATAAATTTTGAAAGAATTGTGTTATCCTATGTAAAACAAACTTTGTTTTATTTTACTTTCAGTTTCTGAACTGGACTTGTTTGTTATTATTTTCTCATTTTGAAGAATTTGTGCTTTCTACTGAGAGGGAAATATCTACCATGAGAGAGATATATAAAATTGTTATGAACATGGCAAGTATAATTTTTCTTTCTTTTATTCATCCACGTAAAAGAATTTTTGATTTTTAATTGTAAATAACAGTATGTCCTTCAGCATAGAGCAATCCTAAACAAAATCATGTAGACTTTCTACCAGGAAAATAATACTGCTGTTCAAAAGTAAATGATTTTCTGGACATATGTATGGAAGCTACATGTATGAAATGTGGAAAAGGCAAATGCATGACAAAAAATAAGCATTTAAGACTTTTTATGATGTGACATGTATCAATTATTTTAAAACAGTTGTGTCATAAAGTATCAAAAAGGAAAAATCACTGTAATGTAAAGGCGAGTTATCATCATATCTTTAAAAAATTAACTCAAAATGATAAAAAATAAGGAAACTTAATAGGGAAAAACAAATAAAAAAAATTTAAAAACTCAACAACGAAACAATGACCTTAGGAATACTGGGAGTTAGTAAATATCTATGTAAAGAAAATGTATTAAGGCTGTCTTTGAATCAGTGTTAGGCTTCATCTTTTGTGATAGATGGCGCAAAATATCACTCCTTGGGCGTGGCTTTTACGTCTTGAGGGATTGTCCCAAAAGTTGGTGTCAGCGAATGACTGAAGATCTTACCATATTCAGAATGGAAGCGGTCTCTCATTGGCTCCACAATGAAAAGACAAAATATATGCTGTTACGTTTTAACCAATGACATTGGGGGGGCTTAGTAGGTGGGCGTGGTTTCCGTCACAGATTCAAGTGTTTTATGGTAATGTACACATTTTCTCTTCAAAAAATGAACCTACAGTAGAATTTAAGATGATCTATAGAAAACAAGATTCCAATTTCACTTCAGTGCCCATTCTTTGATTTCTGTTTGGCCTAGATAATTTAAAAAATCAGACAGAAATGAGATATTTTGCTTCTTCCACACAGAAACACTGTCAAGCGAACTTCTGGTGCCATCTAGCGCCAAATTGGAATACTTTCGAGTCAGATAAATTGAATTTTAAAAAATTCTAACAAATTTTTCGGAAAAATAACAGTGACACGTATTAGCTATGGGTCGTTTTTATTTGTGCTCAAAATTTCAAACTCTAAAAAGTAATAGTTTTCAAGAAAATGTGTACAAAAGAATTTGCATTACAGATATAGGACAGATTTTCTGTTACACTCATTCAAAATCAGCTATAATTCATGTCTACCAAAACAAATTTTATGTCATGAGGCAGGTTTGTGCTTCTTTGGAGACAGAAGTTTAATTTATACAATATCAATTAATTTAATTTTGTTAGTGTAGTTTTATTTTTATTTATTTATTTATTTATTTTGTTGTTGCTGTTTTTCTAGATTATTATTAGTAGATATTCAGTATTACACTGTTTCTGCACTGCACATTAACCTGTTTTTGTTTTGTTTGTTTTATTTTTGCAGGAGTGGATGAGGTTATTTTTATTTTTGACTTTTATTTAATTGTGTGCTTTGCTCTTTTAAATGGCTATGGTGCTGGGTTTACTGTACTTTCATGTTATGATTTGTTGTGTTAATGTTCTTTATTTTTTGGGCTAGGGTGCAAACTGAAAACCAAATGCCAAGCTGAGATATAGCTACCAGAAAAACAGAGTTCATAGACTGTGTATTTAGCAAGGCAATCAATAGTATTTGCTTGGTGCAGCTCTGTTAATGAATAAAACATACTATGTAATATATATTACTGCATGGTAGTAGTACCATTGACGTAACCAGAAGTGGGGAATCTTTTCATGTTGGGAGGCTGCATTAAGTTAAATTTAATCTAACAAGGCCACATTCAGGAAACTTTGATTAGATATCCTTCGAAATAAACGTTATTTTGTAAAAAATTTACTATGTACTAACTAACTTCAAGAAATGAAAAAAAAAAAAAAAATCTACAGTCAACTAGCCTTTTACTGACTTTGCAACTGCTTTTTGTTGGAAAGCATTTGAACATATGGTTGCAACATGGGGGCCGCTGTTTTAGCTGCTCCTCTAGATGGGTATCCATCATTTGTGATCTTAAGGGCATCTTGATTTGGATCAGGCAGGAGAATGTAGATTTGCAAAATAAGTGGTTGAAAAGTAAAAAGCATTTTTCGTGCATGTTACTGAGGGCATGGGTATTCTGTTGCATTTTCCATATTTCAATTGGATCTTTCTTAGCATCAAGGACTTTAAAATGCCATCTTATGAGAGCTCATTCAATTCCATCTGTAGTTCTTTAGGAGCCATAGAATGAAATCATGAGCGTAGCAGGTGTCAAAATAGCCCTTATGACTTACTAATGTTTTAATTGTGGCCGTCAGTCGGGGAGCACTATTTCGTTGAATCTTCTTTTACTCTTTGGTATTTAAATACGGTCATTTTAAGATTAAAATAAAAATAATAAAAGACAACCAAAAACATATTAATAAAAATAAAAGTATTTGTTTTGCAAAATTTGGAATCACCCAAAAGTCTGCAGGTTTCCCCACCTTGGACTTAACCTTTTCAAGAAGTTTTATTAAGCTATAACAGTCTTATCATAATGCCATGCTAAGTTTCTGTTTTTCATTTCTGTGATGCTTGTTGTATTTGATTATCCCCATTACAGTAGGGGTCTTCAACCTTTCAGGGTAAAGGGCCACATCAATAAGTTTGAAAGCTTCCACAGGCTGCATTGCATGTCTGTTGACACTGAGAATCATAGATAACACATTTTAGTTCATCCCATTTACACATTTTAGTTCATCCACTTTTATTGCCAAAAGCATGATCAGTAGCGATATACTTTGTACTTTATGAAACAGAATGAATACAGTACTAGTATATAACTGCATTACAAGTAAAATCCATTGACATTAAGGTACTCGAATTACAGCAGGGATGGATGTCATTATAGTCTTAATGAGAAACTTGACATTGCTTTTGCCTGACCAAAGCTTAAATATAAAGTGTAATCTGCATGGTCATTATTCACAAAGTGTCCTCCAGATGTTGATCTGTCAGATGTGTTCTTGTCTTTGATTTTGTGTTCTTCATTTGACTGAGCAACTACTCACATGCATAGGTACTGCCAAAGACAGAAGACATGAACAGCAGTGGCGGCTCGTGGGTTCAAAAATAGGGTGTTGCACATATATCGTTTTCCTTAGAAACACTACTCGCGAGCATTAAATTTTTTTTTTTTTTTTTTTGGTGGTGGTGTACTTGGAGGGAGGATGCTGTACAGGAGGAGTTTAACATTATTAAAAGCAACTTAATGTAGCAACAAGATACTTTCTGCATAATTACCATATTCCGAAATTTCAAATTACGTAATAACAATGGATAAGAACATGAAATCAGTTCTTACCATAAGTTATTTGAAGAGAAAGTCCTTCCTTCTCTCTTTCTGTGTAGCGAATTTGTCAATAACTCTCTGGTTGAAGTCGGGAATATCTATGATAAGATCGTTTTCAATAGAAAGCATGACCAAGGCTGACAACCTTTCCTGAGTCATTGAGTTCCTCAAAAATGTTTTTATTCGTTTTAAAGTGGAAAAACACCGTTCTGCTTTAACTGATGCCATAGGAATTGTTAGGATAAGTTTCAGTAACGTGTAACATTCATAAATGTTTTTCCTAAATTGTTCTTCATGAGGTACTCGCATAAGCTAACACCCCCTGAGAGTGATCTGAACTCTTCTGCACAGTAGATGGACCAAAGTTCATGGCGGACTTTCATTTTATATATAAATGTATACACAGCACACACTGTTTTCAATGTCTCCACTGGGAATTTAGTGGCATAATGAGAGAACATTTGTGGTAAAAATAACAAAGCTGCAACTAGATGCCATGTGAAAGTTAACCTTTCCTTAGCCTGAGAAATAATGACATCACAGACTTCTTTTACTTCTCTCATCCACTCAAATTAGCCAGTTGTCCATTTTTTAAAAGAAGCAGATGTACTCTGTGCCGTTGCACTCTCATCAACATTAATTTGTTCCCTAATTGTCACTCCATTAGAGGGATCAAGGTCACTTTTTGAAGTTGACCAAACAAAATTTCTACAGGAGGCATGATTTTAGCAAAAAATGAAAGCCAAAAGCTGAAGCTGTAACTTGTAGGAACTTTTAAATGACCAATTAGCCTGGCAAATAGTACTTTCACTTTTAATGTCATTAGACCTAAGAATGGTCCCGTATTGACACTGCGTGAGAGAAAATTCCATCTTGTAGGGGAAGCTCGGGGTAAATGTTTTTTCACAACCTGATCAAGTACTGCCGTTCGTTGTGGGCTATTTGAAAAAAACGTACAGATGCCTTGCAAACCAGAGAAAAAATTCGTACATTTCTATTTATAGAAGCAGCTTTCATCATAACTAAATTTATTTGATGAGCATAGCAATGTATGTATTCAGCAGCTGGATAAGATTCCTTCACAACTGCTTGCATGCCGTGGGAAGAACCGGCCATAACAGATGCTCTGTCGTACGTTTGTGCAATTAATTTTTCAGGATTTTCATTAATTTTATGTTTCTTCAGCTCTTTTAGTAAACAAGAAGCCAAGGTTTGTGCGTCATGTTGTGAAGGAGAAATAAAATCCAAAACCTTTCAACTGGTTTTCCTTTTACCACGTACCGGTAAACAATGGCCATTTGAAATATATTTGAAATGTCACTTTTTTCATCTGCAATGGCTAAAAACTGTGCTTCATTAATTTCTTTTGTCATTTCATCACAACACACAACATTATTTTCAAAATTTCATTTTGAATTGTTTTTGATGTTCCTTTAAAGACAGTTGCATTTTCTAAATGAGTTTTTAATGCAGCATCTAGTTCCAAACAAAAATTAACCAAACCTTTAAATATTCCAGGGTTAGATGACGATGTTTCAGTTTCATCACGACCTCTCAGTGCTAACTCTAAAACCCCGCAAAACCTAACACAATTTATTAAAATATTTAAAACATATGTTATGCCTAACCTTTTCATTGTCCTCTAAAACTTTTCGTCTTTATGCTGTGTCTAACTGTTCAGCTATATTGACAGCATCAAAAAGTGACAATTTTAAAACATTTTTCTTGTGCTTCTCTGAAGCCTCGTGTTTTTTAATGCGAGTGGTCAAATGATAAATATCTGTCATGCCTGATTTTGTCCACGAATCCTCGCCTCCAAACAATAAACAGGGAAACAAGATAGTGTATTTTTTTACATCACACCCATACAACCACTCATTATTTACGTAGAATTCTCTTTTAAAAAATCTTTTAAATCGTCGCCTACCAGTTATGTTCTGGGCAATATTCGAGTCAGGTAATGGCCGTCCAAGTTTTCGTATATTTTGCTTTTCTTCATAGGAAAGTCCAGGAAAAGTATTTGATAAAAGATTTTCAACACTATTTATTTTAAATTTGCAAAAAAAGCATTAATTTTTAATAACAACAAAGCTAATAACGTATGTTTCATTGGCACAATAAAAGAATAACGAATTAGAAAATTAACAAATACTACACAGCACACACATAACCTCTCCTGAAACGCAAACGTCCGCTGTCAGACTATTAAGTTTGCACATAGTGACAAAACAAGAACGCAGAGCTCATCTGCGGGTTTCAGGTGACGTGATCTCGAGAGCAATGGGTTACTGCGCATGCTCTAGCGGGAGAAAGGCGAAACGAGATCATTGGTAGTGGGGATTGCCAAGCGTTTGCAACCACCACATATCTACTGGTTGGGAATGCAACGACTGGGTCTAGCATTTCGAGTCATACCTAGAACATTACGGCGGCAGGGTTGCAGCTCTACTGCAACACCCAGTCAAGCGACGGCTAGCTCATACACTGCTCCCAACATCGCATCGGTTATTGGATTGTTTGAGTTGACTGCACTATTTAATTTTGACTGATTTCAAGCTAAATAAACCAATTTCTCATAAAAAAAATGTTTTTTTAACAAAATATTATTTTTCTTTATAATGAAACTGGTTGTTGGGCAACACTGCAACCTGATCACCGGCCGCCACTGATGAACAGTGCATGTTTATGTATTTCTAGATACTTTTCTTCAGACACATATTTGGAATAAAAGTCAGTTGCTATAAGAACTCTTAAAAACTTGCATTTCACTGCAGATCTGCAAATTTTAATTGTAGATGAGGTGGAACACTTTCGATGTAAATCAAAAAGGACAAAGCTGTGAAAATTTCATTCTCTTTGAAGTCAGAAAATGCCGCCCCAGTGGCGCAGTGGTCTAAGCGATGGCCTCTGATCACTCATCCGAACGGGGTCCGGGTTCGAATCCCGGTGAGGCATGGATGTTGTGTTTGTCTTACGGCACTGGCTCTCTCCCTTCCCTGGAACCAGTGACCCTAAATTAGGGACGGACGACTGCTTATAGCCCATTGAGTTGCTCACGGTGGTCGTTAAAAATCCAATCAAAAAAAAAAAAAAAAGTCAGAAAATCTGCTTTTGAACTCTCAGAAATTTTACTAGAGAGCATTTGGAAGTAATTGTACAATTTTCAAGAGCAATTTACCATTACTTCTTTAAAATGTTTAATCAATGTATCTTTTGTTTTGGGTCACAGGCATGGACCTTATTTAAAAAGATATATAAGGCTGCAGACAACTCAAAGAAGCATGCTTGGTGTAGCCAATAAAGGTAGGAAAAGGAACTTATGTATCTGGAAAATGACAAGTTTATGGCATCATGATTAAAGTAAAGAACCACAAGTGGCAATGAGCAAAACAATATTGCTACAACAACTTAAACATTAGACTGGATACCATGTTACAGTTAAAGGGCCCAGAAGAAGTCCAAGTAAGATATGAGTGGATGAAATTTAAAAGCATACAGGTGTGAAATGGCTCAAGACAAAGAATTGTGAGACTTCCACCAATTAAACTGAGAATGGTTAAAAAAATTCCATCTTTGGCTTTCCACTTAAATTATATAACCCCACCCCCCATGCAAATGAAATGTTAAAATTCAGTCATTCCCTCACAAAAGGAGTAAAATATATCAATGAGTGAAAGAAAACAAGCTGAAAGTGTGCTGATAGTATGCAACATATAAAAGATGGACTAAACTTAGCAATGAACGGATCCTAAGAGATGTGTGATGATTACTACAGATGGGCTGATTGTTATGTCAGCGTTAACCAAAAGGCCTCATTTAGCATTCATGCTTTGAACCACTGGTCTGAAATCAGGACAGGACTTGTTCCGCTGGACCACAGAGTTGTTAAACTGTCAGCAGCCCAATTATAAGTCTACCTAAATTTCTTGTGTCAGTCTGGTACAGCTGGAGTTGTCTTCTTACTACGAAAATGTGGAATCTGTGATGAATTATACAGTTATACTTGCATGAGAAAATGAGTGAAAAAGAAATTATTTTATGTAATATAGTAAATTCAAATATGTGAGTTATACAGTTAGTAAACAATTTCATTCATATGTTGTATTTTATTCTTATTGATGTTTTCTTTATTTCAGCTAGAAGTATTTGCTGTAAAGAACCTTCCACAATTTCAGAACAAGGTTGCTTTTAAAAATTCTACAACCACAAATTATTGTATAGAATGTTTGCATCTGTAAATATGAAGTAAAAGTATAAAATTGTTTAATTTTGTTGTTATTTATTGTGAAAGTTTTTGACACCTCAAAATTTAGTTCCAGTGTCTTTTAAGCCCTCTTACCTAGTTAAATTGTTGGCAGTACAGCAAAAATATCTTTTCTTTGATATTTCACCGCTCTGGTAAAAGTAATTTTAGTGCCATTTTTAACGCTGTTAATGTGGTTATGAATATCTAAATTCTGTGTTCTTATGAAATTATTTTCCAACAGTTTGTGTCTACAGATAACATATGTACACGCAAGTTTGTTTGTTTTTTAATGTTGAAAATAATCATGCAAACATTGCCTGAAGTGGATGACAGGTTTCTCTTTTTCTTTGAGGCACACTGCAAAAGAAAGCATGAGCTCTCAACCACTTTGTGTCACTTCCTCATCCTAGTCAGACAAGTAAGTGACACAATTCATTTTTCTTCAACCAGTTGTGTTTGGAAAAGTTATTTCCATATAATTAACCAACATCCTCTCAGGTCAAATCTGCAAAGAAGTACACTCAAGTTCATTGCAGATTTAGCTTTAAAACCTTAGAATGTCTTTTATTTTGACAACAAAAAACATAATTAAACTAGTCAAGTAAATTGATGATGAGTGCTGCTCTGTCAGTTTTTTCCAAACTTTATCTGTCCAAGAATTTGAGAAAAGAAAAAAAAATGGCATTAGTTTGTATTCAGCAGCAAATCCTGAACTTTTCCCATAACTGGACGCATATCCCATAGAAGATGACGACATGGATTCTGATAATTTTCATTTTTATGGATTGTCTACAAATATACCAACAAAGGCTTGCCATTTTTTAATGCATTTTGCGGTACTAGTTCCCTTTAGTGGCTTCATAATTTACCCGAATTCCTTTATAAAACTCATGTTTGGCCATATTTGTGGTCTTATGATACCATATGTGTCAGCGGAGTGCACGCTTTTGGTGTTTAAATTGTTCAAAAAAAAATTTAAATCGGTAACTACCTGCAGTGGTTCTTAGGCAACCATCATTTGCAATAGCCAAGCACGAGATTCTTCCGCGAATTTGCGGAATTCTGCTTTTTTTTTTTCTTAGTCATTTGGGTCATTCTCAAAATCGATGCAAAACTGAAGAGAAATTTTGAATGAATTAGTTGAGGGAGGGATTCATTTCCTATCAGGGAACGATATTTCATTTTGCAAAACTTTTGAAAAATGAAATATCGTTCCCTAACAGGAAACGAAGGGTTTTGCCGTTATCGTAATTTCCTTTTGTAGTGATGTTCCTTCTGCCCAGTATTGTTTTTGGATATAATTTTATTCCACAAGTATTTGTAAAATACAGCTTGAAAACAGAGGAAAATTATCCAAAAAAGGAAGTTATATATCGCAAAAATATCTCTATATCTTCTGGTATGAGATTCTTCTATATGTGTGGTTCTCAAGATTGATGCATAAATGAACACAGTGTGTGTGTGGGGGGGTCATTTTCTGTAGGAGGACAAAATTACGACTTTCAAAAATAGGAAGTTAGACGGAGTGAAAATTTATCCCATAATTGTAATTTTTTCTAGCAATATCCTTCTCCTCAGTACTGTTGTTAGATATCAATTTATTGGATAAATATTTGTATTTCAGCTTGAAAATGGAGAAGAAATTTTCAAAAACGGAAGTCAGACGGAGTGAAGATTTCGCCTACAGTTCTTATTTTTAACCTCCGCAATGTTTCCTCTATCCTGTGTTGTTAAATGTTCGTAATTTCATACTATGAACAGAGTGATGTGCTCCAGGTTATTGTATACACAGATACATTAATGTGAACAATTCTGTCTGTCTTGTTTGAGCTACATTTTGTTCGCACTGTCTTGCTGCACATTCTGATTTTTTACCCAGTTAAAAATTTCAGCTTTTTTTTTCTTTGTGAGTCTCATGTATGAATAGCATGTCCAGTTGTTTTCATGGCATAGATGTCTGCTACGTGGAACTTCTGGTTGCCAATCGATAAGCAGTGTATGGGTAAAACTCAAAGCTCCATGCTGTTGCAGGAATTTCCTTAAGCAACCTTGGCATAATGAAGCAGAATTTCCAAAAGCTCAAAACAAAATTAGCTGACTATACAGCCCACAAAATACGAAGCTTTTGGTGGGAAGCGAGAATTGCCCAATCAAACTGCACTGCGTAATAGCACAAAACAAAATATGCAGGGATGATCTGCACAGCAACAATTCCTGAAGCAACCGGAACTTCCAGTATTTCGTTAAGACAGTTCCATGCCCTTTCTGCAGTTGGAAGAAAACATTTACTGCTTTTTAAAAGCATTGATCCTATCTTACTTAAACTTTGCAAGATCTATTTGTAAAGTCGATCAGATAGTCGCGCAGAGACAAAAAAAGAATATATAGATTAATATTCAGCTGGGAGAATCGCATCCCGTTTTCCTGTGCCACGTGACATTTGGTAGTTGAATGCTCTTCCCACTCAACTGTAATAAGACGGCATGTAGCTCAGAGGTTTAGACATCCACAGCTTATCGGTTGGCAACTGGGAGTTTCACATAGCAGATGACACGCGTGCTGTGAAAACAACTTTGCATGCTATTGCAAATGGCAATTGCCGTAGCATCGCAGCGGGTAGGTACCAATTTTCAAGTTTTATTTTGACCACTTTAAACGCCAAAGGTGCATGCTCTGCAGACACATATGGTACCATAAGCCCACAAATAATGGGAAAACATTAGTTTTATTAAGAAATTTGGGTAAATTATAAGGCGTAGGAATTAAAGAAATGTTTATCTTATAAATACATGGGAAATTCACTGTATTTGTTCACAGCAATCAGACTGTTATTACTGAAATGCCTAGTTTTCTATTCAACATCATTTCAAAAAACTTGAAAATTGCATATCCCTGGAGCGTGAATCAAAAACGCATTTCACTTCAGATTTTGCTAATCAAAGCATCCCTTGTAGTGTTAACGATTGCTGTGAATAACATAAATCACAAGGCTTTATAATAAGCTTCACATGCCAGAACAGTAATAACATAATTACATCATGTCACTAGCTCCAGTCATGCTACCTGGATGTAAAATGCATGTTGCAGTTAAAAATGAACATTTTGTGATGTACCAAATGGATTGCTTCCCATTACTAATTGTCTTCCTTTTTAGCTCTAATCGATTCACGAGTTAGCTCTAATGGTGCCCCCCCCCCCATTAGACCTAACTCATTCCACAGCTTTGCTGCCGATAGATTGGATCATGATGCTATACACTGTACATTCAATCTCACATTATCAACTCTGTTAAATATACATAACTGGGAATAAATTAAGCATTTTCCCAGTATTTCTGCTTATGAGAATGACAGAGCTGCACGACTCGTTATCCAACTCTCGAGAAGATACCAGGCTCAGATTATTCAAACTTATGCACCCACCACAAGTCATACTGAAGAAGAAATTGAAGAATTTTATGAGGAAATTCGTGATCTAAATAATAAAGGTAAGCAGCACTTGAAGATAATTATGGGAGATTTCAATGCAAAAATAGGACAACGGCAACAGAATGAAACTTCAGTAGGTAAATTCGGTCACGGCAACATAAACCAGCGTGGAAATACTCTCGTTGAGTTTGCAGAGGCAGAAGGGTTTTTCATCTTGAACTCCTTTTTCAAGAAAAAGCCACACAGGAAATGGACATGGAGACATCCAAATGGGACGACAAGTGAAATTGATTTTATTATGTGTAACAAAAAATTCATCATAGAAGACTGCAGTGTGCTAAACAAGTTCAACACAGGCAGTGACCATAGATTGGTGAGATGTAAGATGCACCTCAACACTAAACTCGAACGTAGCAAGCTCATAAGACAAACAAAATGTATTGACATAACCAACCTTAAAAAACACCACAATACCTTCAAATTGGAACTGAAGAACAGATTCTCTGCTTTAGAAGGCCTAACATCGGAAGAAGTGGATATTTCTGAAGTTAACAGAAAAGTAACCAAAGCTCTTATGGAAACAGCAACAAAATTAGCTGGGTCTAAGAACAAATTGCATGTGAACAAATTATCAGGAAAAACCAAAATGTTGATGCAAAAAAGAAGAGTGATGAGGACAACTAAAGAAGATGTGACTTCCAAAGTGGAATATATAGAGCTATGCAAGACAGTACGAAAAAGTATCACTGAAGACGTAAGGAAATTCAACTGTGAACTAGTAAGGAAAGCAATTGAAAACAACCAAAGCCTAAAGATAGCAAAGGGACATCTCAGTAAGGGGAAAAAACAGATTATGGCACTGAGAAAAGAAGATGGTTCTGTAACAAGAAATAGAGGCGAAATTTTGACAAGAGTGAAAGATTTCTACTCCAAATTATATGAAAGGGATGATACATGTACTCCAGACATCATGAAAGGTACCAGTACCAGAGTTCTTCCAGTCCTTCCAGCAGAAGTTGCACATGCAATCAAGAACATGAATCGGGGAAAAGCTCCAGGAGAAGATGGAATTACTGTAGACATCATACATGAAGCAAGTGGAGAAATCGAAACAGTACTCGCCCAAATTTTCACTCGATGCCTTAATGAAGGGAAAATTCCTGAGGATTGGAACAACGCTACAATGATCTTGCTACATAAAAAAGGTGACATTGAGGATCTCAGGAACTACAGACCTATCAGCCTCCTATCAGTGGTTTATAAAATCTTCACTAAAGTTCTTTCACACCGTTTGAAGGTGACACTGGACATGGCTCAACCGAGGGAACAAGCTGGATTCAGGAGTGGCTACAGCACAATAGATCATATCCACGTACTGAGAGAACTAATTGAAAGAGCGAGGGAATATGAACTTCCATTGTGCGTGGCTTTTATCGATTATGAAAAAGCCTTTGATTCGGTGAAACCATCAGCAGTTGCAATGGCTCTGAAATCCTGCGGTATTGAAGATGCATACATTAATATTATTAATAACATCTATGAAAATGCAAGTGCAAAGATTCGGCTGTTTGAAAATACAACACACATAAAAATTGGAAAAGGAGTGAGACAAGGTGACACCATATCTCCGAAGCTCTTTAATGCCACATTGGAAAATGTCTTTCAATCACTGAACTGGGAAAACAAAGGGATAAAGATTAATGGAGATTATCTAACCCACCTTCATTTTGCTGATGACATAGTCATTTTTGCAACTACCCCATCAGAGCTACAGAGTATGATCCAGAAACTTGCTGACAAGAGTAAAGAAGTGGGATTAAAAATGAACTTTCAGAAGACAAAAGTGATGTACAATGCTTTTACAAGAAATGAAGATTTATCGATTGATGGAGAAAAGCTGGAGATAACAGACACGTACGTTTATCTTGGACAGCAGATATCAAGTGAGGGTCACATTGGTGAAGAAATTAATCGGCGTACAAAACTTGCCTGGAGAGCTTTTGGAAGAAACAGCATAATTTTCAAGAGCAATATGCCATTATGTCTTAAAAGAAAAGTGTTTGATCAATGCATCCTTCCAGTGCTTACGTATGGTGCAGAGACGTGGACCTTAGCTAAAAGAGACATACAAAGGCTGCAGACAACTCAAAAAAGCATGGAGAGGTGCATGCTTGGTGTAACCAGGAGAGATAAGAAGAGGAACACGTGGATCCGAAAAATGACAAGAGTTGAAGACATCGTGATCAGAGTTAAATCCCTGAAATGGCAATGGGCTGGACATACTGCCAGAAGAACAGACCATCGATGGACAGCCGAAATTTTAGATTGGATTCCAAGGGACAGGAAAAGACCCAAAAGAAGACCACATGGAAGATGGGTGGATGGAATTCGAAAGTATGCGGGAGTGACATGGAGGAGACTGGCACAAGACAGACCGTTGTGGAGGAAACTTGGGGAGACCTTCGTCCAGCAGTGGATTGATAATGGTTGACAATGATGATGATGATGATGAAATAAAAGAAACAAGTGATTTTTAAAACAAGTTCGGTTTTAGAACTTATATTTAATCAGCAAGTTCTTATTTAATGTATTAAAACTCATTTGTTTCATTTATAATTGATTTCAAACTATGCAAAGCAAATTACATTGTTTTGTTTCTGTGCAATGCATTTTGTACCTAAATTGGTTATATTTTATTGACAGTTTTCAGTTCTATCGTGATGATGGTTTTTGGGTATAAAAGTTTTTTTCTTTTAAATTACGTAGAAAAGCATTTATCATGGTAAAACACTAGTTTGCACCTCAAAACTGTGGAGCGGGTGATTGACTTACTCCACTGTAACAAATTTGTGTTATGCAAGTAGCAACTTAAAACAAACTTCCTTTGATGTTCGGCCTAATCTCTCGTGGATATCAGACATCACAATTTTTGCAGTTTAGGAAGAAGAAATCAATGCCTTACTTTTAAACTGTAATCTTGATAATACACTGCTAGAAGGAAAATTAAGAATATTGCTGTAGCAACCTTGCACAGGCAGAAATATGATGGATTGGTATTGAAAACATAGATATAAGACAATCAGAGTATAAAATATGCCAAAACAGACAATTTACAAGCCAGTTGAGCAAATCAACGCATTATTCTGGCAACACACACTAGTGAAGTTACACTTGATTATGTAGAAGAAAGTGATTAGTACTGACCTCTAATAGGGTGTACGATTACCAGCAACCATTAAAACATTGGCAGATAGGTAAGGCATTGAAAGGATGAGATTATTCAGCAGTTCTTGGGGGATTCTTCTCGAATCCTTATTAATCAACCAGCTGCTGAAGTGTCATGGGAGAGGATAAGCAAACTGCAACACATCTGCCCAGTGCATTTCATATGTCCTCAATGGAGTGGGGTCTGAAAAGCACAAAGGCCACTCCATATGGTCGATGCCATCTTCTGGTGTGGGTGTGCATTATCATTCACGAAGAGAAACATATCGCCAACTGCTGCATCATAGGGCACAACTACAGGTTGCAGGATCTCATCGTGATATCTGACTACTCTCAGGGGTCAATTCTGGATGCCATAGAGGTCTGTATGACTGCCAGTGCTGATGCCCACTCACATGATGACTCCACCACCAAAGGCATTTTCTTCCTGCATAAAGGCTGGCTGATTACATGTTCCTTGTTCAAGCTAGGGAAGGATGCAAGGATTGTTAGACTATGAGCTAAAACTGCTGGGCATACAGTCCTCTTTGGTGGAGCTCATTATGTATAATTGTGGCCACATTAAACAGGCTTTGCAGTTAATTTCCATTTCTGCTTTTACGAGCTAGTAAACTCAAATACTCAAATACTAGTATGGTCATCTTGTGCTGTTATTGTCTGACCCTGCATTGTTTTCATACTGTTTTGGTCACCTGAAAATGCCTACAATGTGCACTGAGACACCACAACCACTTCTGCCACTTATTTCCTGAATCTGGCCAGCCTTCAACTTACTCTCAAAGCTGCTGTATCACATTGCTGACATATCATTCAACTAAAACATATCTGCAACTTCCTACTGAATGAGAATATCTCAGTAAGCACCATACTTTTTGCCAGTTTTCTTTGCACTTCAATTAAGTCAGGCATGTGATTCTTCTGCTAATTAGCGGAATTCCGTGAATTCACTTTTCGGAAAACGGAAATCCACTAAACTTGTCATTTGCGATTTCAATCTTTTGACAAAAGTTTGTGATTGTTGGTAGGGGGGGGGTCGGGGCGAGAGAGAGAAATATTTGTTGGGTAGATGGCGATATTTCAGTTGTAAGCAGGGTGCCCACGCGTCCTTGAAAAGTCCTTGAATTTCAAAAAATTCAAGGCCTGGAATGTCCTTGAATTTCTTTAATTAGCCTTCGATCGAAATTACCGATCTTTTTCCTTTTATTATTTTTCACTTTTTTTCTGCAATTCCCCCATTGACATCGGAAGTCAAAAAGAGTAAACTTCAAAGCAGCTGCGTCACTGGGAGAAAGGGTGCACTGCGGTCTAACGGAGAGTTAAGTAGGTCAAGATCGCCCCCCCCTCTACTGCGAAAGGAGTTGAGTGTTTGCTACCCCAGAGCACTTGTTCTGCGACGGGGAAAACTATTGTATCGTTTCTTTCATTTTCCTTACGGCAAGGCGGGGATTTCCCCTTCTTGTTTCTACTTTATCTGCATGAAAGCAGGTTCATTTGATGCTGTTGATAGGTGCATTTCACCCCCACCACCACCGTGGTTAAGCAGTTTCAGAAAAGGGTGACCTTGAATGCGCATAGCACGTTCAAACCACTCGGAGGGTTAATAAAAAAAAAGTGCGTAATTTAAAAACTTTATATTGGATCCAAGCGAAATTTGCAGGGTAACCTTATAAGACCAAATTATGGGTCAAAAATTCAGCTCTGTTAAATGAAAATTTGGAATTTTTTTTTTTTTTTTTTTTTTTTTGCATTTTTATCGTTAGTTAGGGAAGGAGGCAGTTCAACAGGTGGCCCACGGGACTGCGAATGAAATGGTAGACGTGATTGACAAATTGTGCATGCCAACAGGTCCTGCTTCCTGCTGTTGTTCAATGAGAACAAAAAGTTGAAATTATTTGTTTGTGTTGGTTCATTTTCCGTATTTTGGTTGTACTTTTTTTTCTGGCCACAGAGTATTATAATTACTCTTATGTATCTGGCAATAACATAGGATTACATACAATGCTCATGGCATTACTGAGTAGG
The DNA here is from genome assembly GCA_039090855.1 of Macrothele yani. Lineage (NCBI taxonomy): Eukaryota > Metazoa > Arthropoda > Arachnida > Araneae > Macrothelidae > Macrothele > Macrothele yani. Next base: position 14,953,375 of record CM077027.1, on the reverse strand, counting down.
AATTTCTTACATTGCTTTTCCGGAAAGTTCTTTGCGATGCGCGTGTAGCGACTGAAAAAAAAATCTTTGATTTTTGTTCGCTTAGTGTTTTGCTTTGAGATGTCTCTAGTTGTCATTTAATTGTTAGATATCAGAATTTTCTTGTTCTTGTGTTTAATAAATATGAGTCGTAAGTGCAATTTCAGTGATCTTTGGTTGCATAATCCCAAGTATTCCACGTGGATTGGTAAGGATTGTGGCAATAAACATGTTGCAAGATGTTTTTTATGCTTAAAGAAACATCGATATTTTGTCCATGAGAGAGTCTGCATTGCAAAGCCACATGAAAAGTAAAAATCACATGACCTGTTCTGAAAACAAAAGTCGAAATTCCACCTTAGATGGACTGTTTGAAAAAGTACCGGCACCAGCATCACAAACACCATCATCACCAGAGCCATCTTCATCATCATCAGCAGGTTGTTTACCCAGAAAAGATCCTACAAAAGCTGAAATATGATGGGCTTTAAAAGTGGTAGAAAGCCATTATTCGTACAGATCATGTGCTGGAATTGATAAGTTGTTTCGATTGATGTTTTCAGACAGTGAAACGGCTCTCAACTTTTCTTGTGGGCAAACAAAATGTTCATATATTTGCTGCTTTGGCTTGGCACCCCATTTTAAATCACTTTTGTTGCAACAGATTAATGAAAGCAAAGATTTTGTTGTTTTATTTGATGAGAGTTTAAATAAATACTCTCAACAAAAACAAATGGACATCCATATAAGATTTTGGGACAAGAACAGAGTAACATCACAGTATCTGACTTCTGTGCTTTTAGGCCACGCAAGTGCAGAAATTTTATTAGACAAACTTCAGCAATCTTTGAAGGATTTGCCTTTAAAAAATACAGTTCAGTTTTCTATGGATGGGCCGAATGTAAATTTAAAGCTTTTTTTCTTTATTTCAAGATGATTTATCGGCCAATTCAAATGCATCTCTCTTAAAGACCAGTACCTGTGGATTGCACATAGTGCATAATGCATTGAGACATGCTACTACTGTGAGTGATTGGGAAATAGAAAAATTTCTCTCAAGCCTATACAGGTTATTTAAAGATTCACCAGCACAGCATGAAGATTATTTAAATGTGGATAATGCTGTAAAAATGCTACTAAAGTTCTGTTCACACAGGTGGGTTGAGACTTCTCCTGTGTGTGAACGTGCTATAAAAATTTGGCCCTTTATTTTGCAGTATGTAATTTTGGTAGCCCAGAAAATTGTAAATAATCCTTGCACAGTTTCCTTTAATATTGTCCAAAAATGGGTGAAGGATCCATTGGCACTTGCCAAATTATATTTTTTTAATTCTATTGCAAAGCAACTGAGTGCCTTTTTAAAAAAGTATCAGGCAGATAAGCCAATGCTGCCATTCATGGCTAAAGACTTAGAGAAAATGTTAAGGAATCTGATGAGTCACTTTGTTAAAATGGATGTATTAGACCAAACAAAGACCATTACGGCACTTCTAAAAATTGATCCAACTAATAATAAAAATTGTTCCACTTATAGGATGATTGATATTGGATTCCAGGCCAAAAAGGAAGTGATGACTTTGCCATCAAATGTAAGTGAAAAGCAGATAATGAAATTTCAAATGAAATGCAGATCAATTTTGCAAAACCTTGTCAAAAAATTGCTCACTAAATGTCCACTGCAGTATGCTCTTGTGCGGCACATGAAGTGTTTAGATCCTAAATTAATGAGTGCTGAGAAGGAATCTTGCTTAAAAAGTTTCAAGATTCTAGAAATTCTCGTGGATGCAAATCATCTGAAACCTGGTGGTGTTGACACTATTATGCTACAGTTAAAGGATTTTATAAATAGTGTTGCAGCAGTAACTTCAGATTTTAAACTTTTTGATAACAATTTTGAGGAATTGAGAATAGATGTGTTATTTTATGAACATTTATCCTCAAGTAAAAACTATGATCTGTTGTGGGAAGTAACTAAAAAGCTGCTGTTGCTCTCGCATTGACAGGCATCAGTGGAGAGAGGATTCTCCATTAACAAGGAACTAATAATTAACAATATGAAAGAAAACTCTATTGTTTCACAAAGAATAATATATGACCATCTAAGTAACATTGGTGGCATGGAAAACATTGAGTTTTCAAAATTGCTTCTGAGTAATGTCAGATGTGCTAGGCAAAGATATGTAATAAATTTAGAAGAAAAAGCTCGGGACAAGGTTAATTCTGCTGTAGCCCAAAAGAGAAAACAAATACTGGATGAAATAGAAAGTCTGAAAAAAAGAAAAACTTGTATAAAATGAAGTATTAAATTTATTAAAATCAGCTGATAACTTGGCAACAAAAGCAGAAGATACTCATAATTTTAACTGCATTGTTAAATCAAATAGCTTTAGAAAGACAGATCAAGACAAACAATCATTGATAAAAGAAATAGATTTTGAACTCAAGAAAAAAATGGATTTAGTGAATAATTGTAAATAAATTATTCATCCATTTGCTTAATATTTTTTAATATACTTGTTAATTATATTTTAACAATGATAAATTTAATGTTGTGTTAAAAGTACTGACATTTGAGTAGAAAACATTTTAATTATTTAAAAATTGATTACAGTATTTTCATTTGTTACATATTTTCACCTGAAGAAAGTTTGTCATTCAGTAAAGAACGTTTTGCAAAATTTGGAGATGCACTGTTGCTAAGATTTTTTTTTATAATTGGTTACCAATTACAAATACTGTTAATGAGTATCATAATACAACACACATAATTCTTGATATATAATATATTCATTGCAGTTTAGGACATTGAAAAATTCATCCTTGAATTTTTTCCTGAAGGTCCTTGAAAGTCTTTGAATGTCCTTGAATTTTTTCCCTGAAAAAGAGTGGGCACCCTGTGTAAGGCGTACTCTTTTGGCGTGGCTGACCGGCAGCTCCAGGCTGACGCTGCTGCGGCTCAGCCAACAAGATAGCTTCGGGTGACCTCACTTCAAACGTCTCGGTTTGCTCGAAACCGGTTTTCTTAGGGGATCACTCCGCTGTTTAGTTGAGAGACTGGGCAGAGCCCAGAGTCATCGTATGCAGCTGCAAAGAGATCAACAAGGAAGAAAAGTTCTGTTCACAAGTGATTGGACATTTACATTACGAACCTCCTCACTCAGTGCCCAGTGAAAGTGTCATTCGCGTCCAGAGAAGCCAGCCATTGTGCCCCCCCCCCCCCCCCCCGAATTACGGGTGACTAACGAAAAATTGTGGAAACTCAGTTTTTTGCTGATATGAAGAATGTTTGATTGGTTTTTAGAATAATTCCGTAATCCTCCGGGATTATGGATGACTAACACAAAAATTACGGGAATTCCGATTTTCGCTGTTATTACGAATATTTTGCTGTTTTTGTAATTAATCAGTGTAAAAGCCTCTGAACAAAGTTCGTGACATAGCTCTTTGCTTCTTTTTCTTTTCTGTTTTCCGAGTAGGAGGAATTTGTTTTGCTTGTTTGAAAGTTAAGTTGAAAGAAAGCACGGCGTCGGGCCGGCTCTGTGCTTCTTTCGCCGTGCGTATTACATCGGCCCCAAGCCTCTGAACGAAGTTCGTGACACAGCTCTTTCTTTTTTGTTTGCTGAGGAGGAATTTGTTTTGCTTGCTTGAAAGCTAACGGGAACAAAAGCATGGCGCCGAGCCGGGATTCCGGGGCGCCCGGCACAGATTTACACAGAATCGGGCCCTGGGCTCAACACAAGATCCCCCCCCCCCCTTCCCCCCAAACCCATCCACATTCTTGAAAGAGTAAATACATTTGTTGCTACTAAATGTTGTCAATTAATGTAAAAGTTGATTTAATAAATGGGAAACTGTGTAGGGAAAAAAAGGAAATGATATATACACGTGTGTACTTTTATTAAATCTTAATGTTAGCTAGGAAATTCACACTTAAAAGACGAGTAAATAAAACACTTTTGACAGTTCAGTGTTGCTATTTTTGCATTTAAATTTACTTGCTTAAACACTTAGCAAATAGCATTAACAAGCAGGGTTGTGGTTAGAAAATGGCTGCTGCTTGTGAGCTGCTCTTGTTTTGAAGTTATGTTACTGAGCTGTGTGTGCTTATCATCATCAACCATTATCAATCCACTGCTGGACGAAGGTTTCCTCCACAACGGTCTGTCTTGTGCCAGTCTCCTCCATGTCACTCCCGCATACTTTCGAATTTCATCCACCCACCTCCCATGTGGTCTTCTTCTGGGTCTTTTCCTGTCCCTTGGAATCCAATCTAAAATTTCAGCTGTCCATCGATGGTCTGTCCTTCTGGCAGTACGTCCAGCCCATTGCCATTTCAGGGATTTAACTCTGATCGTGATGTCTTCCACTCGTTGTCATTTTTCGGATCCACGAGTTCCTCTTCTTATCTCTCCTGGTTACACCAAGCATGCACCTCTCCATGCTTTTTTGAGTTGTCTGCAGCCTTTGTATGTCTCTTTTAGTTAAGGTCCACGTCTCTGCACCATACGTAAGCACTGGAAGGATGCATTGATCAAACACTTTTCTTTTAAGACATAATGGCATATTGCTCTTGAAAATTATGCTGTTTCTTCCAAAAGCTATCCAGGCAAGTTTTATACGCCGATTAATTTCTTCATCAATGTGACCCTCACTTGATATCTGCTGTCCAAGATAACCATTATCAATCCACTGCTGGACGAAGGTTTCCTCCACAACGGTCTGTCTTGTGCCAGTCTCCTCCATGTCACTCCCGCATACTTTCGAATTTCATCCACCCATCTCCCATGTGGTCTTCTTCTGGGTCTTTTCCTGTCCCTTGGAATCCAATCTAAAATTTCAGCTGTCCATCGATGGTCTGTCCTTCTGGCAGTACGTCCAGCCCATTGCCATTTCAGGGATTTAACTCTGATCGTGATGTCTTCCACTCGTTGTCATTTTTCGGATCCACGAGTTCCTCTTCTTATCTCTCCTGGTTACACCAAGCATGCACCTCTCCATGCTTTTTTGAGTTGTCTGCAGCCTTTGTATGTCTCTTTTAGTTAAGGTCCACGTCTCTGCACCATACGTAAGCACTGGAAGGATGCATTGGTCAAACACTTTTCTTTTAAGACATAATGGCATATTGCTCTTGAAAATTATGCTGTTTCTTCCAAAAGCTATCCAGGCAAGTTTTATACGCCGATTAATTTCTTCATCAATGTGACCCTCACTTGATATCTGCTGTCCAAGATAAACATACGTGCATGTTATCTCCAGCTTTTCTCCATCAATTGATAAATCTTCATTTCTTGTAAAAGCATTGAACATCACTTTTGTTTTCTGAAAGTTAATTTTTAATCCCACTTCTTTACTCTTGTCAGCAAGTTCCTGGATCACACTCTGCAGCTCTGATGGGGTAGTTGCAAAAAGGACTATGTCATCAGCAAAACGAAGGTGGGTTAGATAATATCCATTAATCTTTATCCCTTTGTTTTCCCAGTTCAGTGATTGAAAGACATTTTCCAAAGTGGCATTAAAGAGTTTGGGAGATAGAGTGTCGCCTTGTCTCACTCCCTTTCCAGTTTTTATGGGTGCTGTATTCTCAAATAGCCGAATCTATGAACTTGCAGTTTCATAGATGTTTTTAATAATTTGCAGGATTTCAAAGCCATTGTAACTGCTGATGGTTTCACCGAATCAAAGGCCTTTTCATAATCGATAAAAAAACAATGCATAACTTAAGTTCATATTCCCTTGCTCTTTCAATTAGTTCTCTCAGTACATCAATATGATCTATAGTGCTGTAGCCACTCCTGAATCCAGCTTGTTCTCTCGGTTGAGCCATGTCCAGTGTTACCTTCAAGCGGTGTGAAAGATCTTTAGCGAAGATTTTATAAACCACTGATAGGAGGCTGATGGGTCTGTATTTCTTGAGATCCTCCATTGTGTACTTATATATATATATAATATAAGTTAGCGATAATAATTTTTGATTTTTTTCGGGTTTAACAGCTTTTTTGCGTTTTCAGTTAATTGGATGCTTAGACAATCACATGCCTGTTAAGTGCACAAATGTGTTAGTGCTGCTCATTTGCGCATTCCCTACTTGTTGACATTTGCTGCTCAGAAAGTGACCTTTTGTGATACACTTACAACTCTTCCATTTTTCTGTCACTTCATGCTGATATCACAATATTCCTTTTTTTTTTTTTTTTTTTTTTTTTTTTAAGTAGTGAAGTTCAGAGGCGTGTGTGAGCATTGGTGTAAACACACAACAAAGTTTCTGAAAGACCAAACGATAGGGACAAGTATGAAAGAATTTTTAACCTGTTTTTGCATGGAATGGAGTTGTTTACACACAAGGTTGAAAGCTGGAGATGTTTTATTAATATGTCATTTTAAAGTGGGTATATATTTTACTTAAAAGCATCACTCAGCATACATAACCAGCTGACACCAAAGTTTGGAAAAAGTGTGTGTGCAGGTACCATTTTATTTTTGAAAATTTGAACAGCTGGAATCTGAAAAGAATAAATAGTAGACATGGTCCTATTATCATTGTAACTGTACTAAAACACAGGGATCGCATTCCTCCTAAAATTCCTAATATTTTGTGACCCTCCTTAAATTCCTAAAATTATACCTAAAATTTGCTATTCTTCCTAAAATTTTCGTAAGCTTATTTATTAAAAATACAACCGTTATTAACGCCAATAAATTTACCATTACGGTAAGGTAAAAAGACCTGTTATTGTAGAAACACAGCCTATATGCTGTGCTGCTGAAGGGAGGGAAAATGACGCCGTCGAGATGCACTTGCTTCGGGGCGGGCGCTCCACTTTTGTGCCTTCGGACAGTTTTCGAGAGTAACAAGAGATCTAAGGGAAAAGGGGAGGGGTCATTTTCACCCCTGGTTTGCGCTTTGCAGACGAACTCCGTGGCACGCAGAAGATCGTACTTTATTTTTGTACATGCCTTGTGGAACCTCCTCTTTCTGCTGATGTTTTGTTATTGTAAACCGCAGGTGGGTGGAAGCAAAGAGGAAACATGTGGTCTCCTTCCGTGACCTCCGGTAATGACGATGGGATGGTAACTGAGTGTTATCGTGGCAGCAGTAGAGCACGTGATCATTGACCTTCGATCGTGCGTTGGCGGCAGCGACCTTCGATGCGCAATATATCTCGGCTCCGACTCGCTTTGACTGAACTTGCGTGAGATGCGTATGATAGTTTCTGGTTATGCGTCTTTTATTATGTTCTCTGTGCTGTGTGCAGGTTCAGTTTTCTAGTGGTGACCTGCTTTCTTTTTTTTTTTTTTTTTTATCTTCTGACATCCTTGCAGCCAAACTTCGGGAAGTTGTCTGGTTTTGCAATATTGGAACGTGTTTTTGTACTTCCCTTTCATTTTCTGGTTAGTAATACAAGTGTTTAAGATGCCTAAATCCAAAACGAAATTTCAAGATGCGTGGCTCGCAAAAGAATTGGACGGAGTGAAGTTGAAAGAATGGTGTTCTGCAACTGAAACAATATTTTCTGCTAAGTGTGTATTGTGTTCAGAAATTTTCAATATTTCTAATAGTGGCTTTTCACAAGTAAAAGCGCATCATAAAGGAAAAAAACATTTGCAGAAATTTCAAAGTAAATTTCGAAATAAGTCCATCCTGAAAGCCTTTGGAGGACGGGATCTTCAGCCCAAAACAAATATTAGTGAAGTACTGAGTCATGATTTACAGTTGGCTAAAGCCGAAGCATTATGGGCCATGAAAGTTGCTAAGGACAATATGTCTTTTGTTTCATGCACTGAAACAGTTGAACTTTTCAAAGAAATGTTTCCTGATTCTGCTATTGCAGCCAAAATACAACTTAAAGAAAAAAAGTTGCTTATGTGATATCACATGGATTGTCAAAATATTTTGAAGAGGATTTGAAAAAAGACACTGCATCTAGTAGCCCAGGAAAGGTTACTATAGCATTTGATGAAACTACAAATACACAAGTGAAACGGCAGTTGGATGTGTATCTCTGGTACTGGTCTTCAGAAATAAATTCAGTTTCTTGCTGATACCTAACAAGCGTTTTTCTGGGTCATGCAACAGCAGATATTTTGCTAAAAGAAATTCTTGATGTGTTATCATCCTTCAATATTTCATTGAACATAATTATTTGTGTATCCATGGACAGCCCAAATGTAAATAAGTGCTTTTTACGCAAATTCAATGAAGTTGTAAAACAAGAAACAGGCCAGAAATCTTTGGAACTAGGTTTTTGCAACCTGCATGTTGTTAGTAATGCATTTTAATTTTTTTGACAAGCTTAAATATAGATTTTGACGAATTTGCTACTGATATGCATTACTTTTTAAAGAGTAGTGCTGCAAGACGAGAGGATTATAAATCTGTCGAGGATATAACATTGGTCACAGCCAAATTTATTTTGCGTCATGTCAGCAACAGATGGTTAACCGTTGGTTCTGTAGCCCAGAGGCTCTTGGATCAATGGCTAAATATTACAGAATATTTTTTAAACTTCTTGCCATCTCAAAAAATATTTGAAAAACAACTACGCAATTCGGCAAGGTATAAAAGAATTCACTGGTTCCTGAAAAATGAGCTAACTCCTTGCTATTTAGCAATAATTTCACTTTCACACCAAAATTTTGAAAAGTTTTCATTATGTTATCAGAGTGAAGAACCAAAAATACACCAGTTATATTCTGATTTAAATACTTTGATGAGGAATGTTATGGCTCAGTTTATCCAAGATGATGTTATTGCAGGGAAATTTGGAGAAGACCTAAAGAATGTAGATTTTGAAAACAAAAATTCATGGAAAAAACTAGGGGAGTTAGAAGTTGGTATGAAGACAACAAAGCCGCCCCGGTGGCGCAGTGGTCTAAGGCGTTGGCCTCTGATCATTCCCCCGAAGGGGTCCGGGTTCGAATCCCGGTCAGGCATGGATGTTGTGTTTGTCTTACGGCACTGGCTCTCTCCCTTCCCTGGAACCAGTGACCCTAAATTAGGGACGGGCGACTGCTTATAGCCCATTGAGTTGCTCACGGTGGTCGTTAAACCTCCAATCAAAAAAAAAAAAAAAAAAAAAAAAGAAGACAACAAATCTCCTCAGGAATGTTCAGGAGACCAGGCAGAAATTATTTCTCTTAGATGTAAGATCATCACTAATTGCAACCACAAAATATTTAAAGTCAAATTTTCCGTTCTGCAATCAAAAGCTAAGAGACATAGAAGTTTTAAAGGTAAAAGAACCAAAGAAAGAGTCAACTCAATTTTCAGTCACTGAAGGACTTTCGGAAATAACCAGAATTTCAAGTGTTTTGCATCTTTCTGAAGAACAAATTGATAGAGTAAGAGAAGAGTGGAAACTTTTAAATTGCGATAAGCCAACTCTAGATGAACTAGTGAAATTTTCAGAGGAAGGGCATATTCCAGTGCGGATTGATAATTAAGGACAAGGCTAACTTAAAAGACTCAACTATAACATCATTAAGAATAGTTAAAGGGGCCATTAAACACTATGGATGTGTAAGTAAAGTTCCCATAACAAGAAATTTGTTAAATAGTGTTCGTGATTCACATAAATTTTATAAAGAGTATGTTGATTAGCTGAAGAAAGAAGAATCAAAAAAGGTAAAAGAAAGGAAGCAGAAAGAGAGGGAAAATAAGGAAAAGCAGCTAGAGAAAAAAGAAAAGCTGAGTTTGATGACAAAATAAAAGAAAATGATGCAGAAATAAATAGGCTTAAAAAAGATAAAGTAGCCTTCCCAGCAGTAATTCAAGAGGGAACAGAAAGAATGAGAAAAGCTGTAGAAAAACAAAATACTGTTGAAATAGCAGTGTCCTCTAACTTGATCATACAAGGTTCAGCTGAAATAAAGAAAACTGAAAGTAAATTAGTTGTGGTGGAAGCAGAAAAAGATAGGCTTATCAGGAAAAGGTTAAAACAATAATATGAAAAGAGTAATTCAGTGAACAATTGTACATAGTTCTTGGTTTTCAATTACCTTTTTAGGATATTATAATTTAATGTGAAACCTGAAAACTTTACTGTGAAAATTGTGAATTGCTTCTGGTTCAACAGCATATTAATGTTCAAAGTGAAACTTGAATGTGGTAAATATACTTGAATATGATAGTAACACGTGAAAAGATAAGAACTGAACATTAGAAGTAAATCATACTTAAACTTTAGACGTTATGCAAAAAATTTGGGTGTGAACTTCGACCATATATACTAATGGACTGCGCATTGGCAATAGCTGCATCAAAGCCATGGCTCAAACATTGGGCACGTCATCATCAGACTCCAAATTTCGTGTAAAAATGCTGTTATGATTACTAATTTACGCTGCAGAACTTCAGTGTTTTCGGTGTATTATGTGAATGCGCCTCATATATAATGAAAACTCTTCAGGTAAGTTTACTTATGAGCTATATACATGCATGATCGGGTTGTTTACATTTTGTGATTTATAATGTGATGAACATTTGCGAAGAATTTGGAACATGCATTCCATTTTTTTTCTTAAGTTACTATATTTTTATATCAATAGCTGCAAGTTTCTGGTTAAGTAATTGAACTTTATTGACTTAGGTATTTAATTCGTTTCTTACCCATGAAAAATCATAGAACTTTCTTTACTATATCGCTCAGAGCAACCATAAGCACAGCAGGTGTAACCCATCTTTTTGACTGTTGTCATGTGATTTTATGTTGGAGCCAGAAATTTTTATGTCATACGCAGTCTATCAGTATATATGGTTGAAGGGTGTGAAGCAAACTCTTTACAATGTATACAAAGTTGTTTTACTAGATGTATACAAATATACATCTAGTTTTTATTGAAATACACTCCTAAAATTTTCCTAAAATTTTTCTAAAAAGTCCTAAAATTCCTACCTAAAATTTTCCAGAAGTATGCTATGATCCCTGAAAACACTATCAAAAGAATTTTGTTCCCCACTGTTAGAAGAATACAGATGCTAAAGCTTCAGGGTGAGATTCCTTATTGGTGCTAACAAAAATGTTTGTTACTTAAATATAAACTGCAAGAAATCTGATGTGGTTTACAATAATGTTATTATCAGCTATCACATGTTTCAGAAGTGTTATTGGGCGATTTAACTAAAGAGGATCGACTTGCACTATAAAGCATTGTTGGGCTGTGATATTCAATGCAAAATCTGTTTTTCCTTCCTCACATTCAAATCTAAAGGCATAATTACTTACTTCTGGAACTATCAATTTTATGGCCAAAGAAATTTTGTATAATGGATTTCTTTGCTCTAAAGTTTCTGACAAATAAGACTTTGAAAAGAACAGATTTTGTTTTGTTTTTTTCTCACATATTTTCTTATCTGTGTATCCAAATTGTGTTTAGTTTCACATAACAGAAAATGTACAAATCTAAAGATTTAAAAATAACAATAACAGCAATATTGGTTTCTTACAAGGGTTTTTCATTTCTTGCAAGATTTCTGGTCTCTACAGTGTTGATAAATCTATTATTACTTAAGCCCAGTTTTACATAAACTCGCCTTGAGCTCTCTTTCTCTCACCTTGCAACCACCTAATACACAATATAATATCTGGCTGAGTAATCTACCTTCTGTAAGACACACACGTGTCCAAAACACCTCAATCTCTTTTGAATTTCATCTTCTGTGGAAGTTCTAAACTAAAACTTTTTTATACAGGGTAATCAAAAAGTCGCACAATCCAGAAAAAAAAATTTATGAGGTTAATTACAATTGTTAAAAAAAATAGACATCGTCAAATATAGGTTACGATCTTACCTTTATAACAACAAAAGAAGGGGAACGTCATCATAACATATGTTCAAAGTGGGCTCCGTGTTCGCGAATGCAAAGGCGCGCTCTTTTTATCAAGTTTGATGACACCTTGTGAAGCACCTCCACACTGATATTTTCAATCGCTGTTGTGATGTTCATTTTAAGTTCATCCAGGATGTGAGGATTATTGTGATACACAACACCTTTGAGATACCCCCAAAGAAAGAAGTCTAGCGGCGATAAATCTGGGAGGTCACAGGTCTTTGGAGATGAGGCGTTCACTGAACAAATCTCGCAAAAAATTGACGGTACTAACTGACGTGTGGCATGTCGCATTGTCTTGCTGGAGCCAACAATGGCGTTTGCTGACATCAAGGAGTGCCACAAACTGTGTGATAATGTCTTGGTAGACAGAACTATCCACGGTCATTTCGAAAAAAATCATTCCCACTATGCGACGGCACGATATTTGCGAACCTTTTTCAAGAAAAACTTGGATTTTCACATGACCAAATCCTATTGTTCTGACTATTGACATAACCTCCAAGGTGAAACTAGGCCTCATTACTGAAGAAAACTGTATCCAGACTCTGTATTCCACGTTGTTCAAGAAATGAGCGGAACCATCGCCAGAAGAGTATTCGTTTGCCTGCATCTGGGGCCTTGAGTTCATGCACTTCGTGCATATGATGTGGACAAAGATGTAACAATCTCACAGCTTTATGAGCTTTATCGTATGAGATTGATGATTGCACGGCGAGTTTCCGGAGGCTTTTCGCGGCGACCGCTGCAGTGCTCGCTTTATCTCATCCACTTTATGGTCAGTCAAAATGGAGGGTCTCTTGGAGTGTTTTTTATCCGCAACAGATCATCTCAATGTTTTGAAAATGCTTCACTAATTGCGCTATTGTGGACTTATTGGGGACTGCTGTACCTGGTAATTTCTTGCAAAAGTCCTCGGCAACACATCCATATGAATGAGTTGCGAAATAACTTTCCAGAATGAAAATTCACTGCGTCTGGGAAAAAGACATTTCATCTTCACAACGAACGAAACTACACTACGAACAACCAGTACACATAACAGTGACCTCGGCTTCACTGATACTTCCTAATAGTATTTTAGTGACATCTAGTGTCAGAAAGAATGATTATAACGATTTAGCAACAATTCATGAAAATTCAAGCTTTGGGTTGCGTGAGTTTACGATCACCCTGTACTACTTTATCTCAAAGACTACAGTCTTGTGACGATTATATACTGTATATTAAGATAATACAGCGTAGTTTGTCACCGACCTGATGAAGCTAGGTCAAAACCCAGCGAAACCATGGTCGACTTGAAAAAATAAATATTTGTCACAAACTACGTTCAATTATCTTAATATTTATATTACTATTTCTATAGGGTCGGTGAATCCATCCTTTACCATTCTATCAGCACCTTCCATCCTTCTAGAAAGCCTTTTTCTTCATCTGCAGTCCAAATTCTATGCAGCTTATATTTAACAAATTAAGAGGCCCTATTCCAAGTCATTGATCGACGATTCTTTCATTATGTAATGAATGCGCACTTTTTTCTTACATAACTAACGTGTGGAATGTTACATTTTTATAAAACACATATATAACCAATATAATTTGCAAAGTTTTACATCAATCATTTTAAACAGAGTAAGTATTACATAATTTTTGAAGTAAATTCAATTGTTGCTCCGGTAAAAGTGGTGTCTGATGTAAAATTGGTACATTTTATATAGATGCCAACCAGTACAGATTTTCTGTAATATTAAGAATTTTTTTGTTGGAATTACAGAAGCATGGTCACAACAATGCAATTATGGAAAATTGCCATTTGATTTTTCTGCTTTAGAAACAAGAGAATTCTCCCTTTTGGGTTATGCTTAAGATTGATGCTGTACTGAATGAGCAGGAAGGGAGGGGGGGGGTCATTTTCAGTGTTTCAAAAATGGAAGTTAGATGGAGTGAAGATTTCTCCCTTAATTGTAATTTTTTACTTATATGTTGCCTCTATTCGTTTTTTTTTTTTTTTCATAGATGTTTGTATTTCAGCTTGAAAATATAAGCACAAACAATTTTCAAAACCAGAAGTTAGAAGTGCCCTTGTAATTTATAAATTCTGTTTCTCACAATGTTCCTCCTGCCCTCTGTTGTTGTTAAGTATAATTTTATTCCACAACTATTTGCGTATTTCAGCTTGAAAGTGAAGGAAACATTTCCGAAAACTGAAGTCAAACAAAAGTGCATCTCTGTAATCATCACTGTTTTATTTCCCCCATAAATGTCTGTGTTTCAGCTTGATGAGGGAGGGAAAGTTTTCTAAAAATGGAAGTGATGAAGTTAGGAAATTTGTAAGAATTCGTGTATGGTGTTCAAAGTATTCATACTCTTTCAAAATTACACCATTTATCTAAAATGGTGAAAGCATTTTATTATGCATTCATAGTCCTCGGGCTGAAAGTTCTATCAGCATGATAGATGAAATTATAAAGTCGGGAAGGATGAGCATCGAAACATTTTTGGATATTCAAACTGTGAACTACAAATTTGAAACACAGGGTAAATCTACAATTCAGCTCTTCAGAAAATGGGTTATATAGGAGAAGCAGTGGGCTCCAACTTTGCCAAAATCTTAAAAGAGACAGAGAGAAAAGAAAAAATCTCAAAGATTACTTTTCGTAATCTTTGAGATTTTTTATATAGACAGCCTTTATAATTTAACCACTAGCAAATTATTACGCACGTATTTCTCGATGTATCGAGATTTTAAAAAACAAGTTTTCTGTGAAAAATATCCAAGTATCAACTTTACAATGGAATCAGAAAATGAAAATACAATTAATTTCTTAGATATTACAATAATAAAAACTCAAACATCCTGCAAATACCAGGTGTATAAAAAACCCACCTATGTGCCAATACTTATACCTGCAAACTCATACCATCCAAAGGCATATAAAACATTGGCAATCAGAAGTTTAGTGCATAAGAGCCTTCACACATCCAAACAACAACTTTTTCAAGGAAAAAGAACTTCAATGGATAATAATAACAGCCAAAAAATTTGGATATACCACCTCAGATGTCAAAAAAGTAATTTACATGTATAAACATCCTAAAAATAAAACCAAGCAAAATATAAAATATTGTGGTAAATTGCAATACCTAAAATAGGTTACAAATGTAATAAAAAAGAATGCAAAAAACATCTAGATATAAGAATTTTAGTAAAAGACTACAAGAATATAATAATCAATAACAGAAAAAACAAAACTATTGTATAGTGCAGGAGTATGTAGCATTCCAATTAAGCCAACCAACAATAGAGTGAAATACATAGGAAGCACAAGAAACAAATTAAAAACAAGATTAACACAACATATGAAGAACTGGGGAAAAAAGGAGGGAAAAACAGCACTTGTACAATATTGCTTAAAAAATAACACAATGCCAGAATTTGAAAATATCGAAATTATCTGCAAACAACCAACCGAAAATACCATAATCCGAGGCTGTAGTCATTGAGAAAACCAAAAGATACAACTGTAACGTTAATAGTCCAGTAGAGCTTCAGTTTGCATGGAGGTACCTTATTGAACAGGAGAGAAAACATTTCAAGAAGAAAAACATTAACAAAAAACATGTGACATCAAATATTACTTAAAAATACAGGTGAATATTTCTACATAAAAGCTACTAGTGTGTTTTTGTTTGACTACAGATGGCGACCGACACCATTGATATGCGCAGTGGAACCCAAATCATGATGCGCAAATATCTACATGACAGGGCTGAACATACATTGGGGTTAAGCTGCATACCTGAGCGAGTGAGTGCGGTAATCCTAATGTCAGTGCACCTACCACTGATGATGGCTACGAAAGTTAGCAGAAACTAGTTTGGTGCTTCGCAGTCGGGAGATTTGTATTTTTTTATTTTCTTTTTCAAGATTGTTCGTTTTTGAAATTTCAGCAAAAGTATAATTCGTCTTCAATTTTCATTATGTATCAGGGTGCTTCGCGGTCAAGATTATTTCCTCTTCAGGATTATAGTTCGTTTTTTAAAAAATTCAACAAGGTTTTAATTCAGGTTCTTATTTCATCGATGTTAAAAGATTTTTTTGCATTGTAAAAATTCATCCTGTTTAATTTTATCTGGTGCAGATTTTACAATATAATGAATTTTAACTTCACAATTGAAAAAATATACATTCTTTGAAGATGTGCATATGAAGCCCCGACAGCCACTATGAATATTGTAAGTACAGATACTTATTATTATTATTCTTGATTTCAATTGCCAATACTATGTTAACGTCCTTTTGCAATCTCCCGATAGCTGAACTTGCATAATGTGTGAAACAGTATTTACAGACATTTAATGTCAATCAAATTAAAATACCATCCGTTTCGCAGAAGCAATCGTACTTGAACAAAAACCCCAACTGCAACATTAGTAGTGGAGTAGAAATGCCAATTCCATGGAAGATACTGATAAAAGAAAACAGGAAGGCAAACAGAACAGAAACAATGCAAACACGCAGACATAATATAAAAAAATTCCTGAGTCTTCAAATCACAGTAGTGGAAACGCAACACATACGATGACTTATAATACACAAAGATTCCCAAACTGAGCACATGGCATATTCAACGTAAACTGCAAAGAGAACGGACGATCAGAGGTCCCAGAAGATGGAAGACAGATCTGCCAAAATGCATCGGACAATACATTCAAGCAGTCTGACGAAGTTTTTTGGTGATTGCATTTCCTCGTGCGAATATTTTTACGAGTGATTCATTTTTTCGTTTTTTCAAGTTTTCACATCTCCTTTGTCTTCATGTCCCTCCCGTAGTTCAGCTAAAAAAGTATATCCCACTCGGGAAAACGTGCGGACTAACTTAAAAAAAAAGCCTACACCCAAGAACCTGATGAGAACAACCGTGCAAAGATTTGAACATCGACCACCTACAACCGAGAGGTACGTGAAAGATTTCTCCTTGAATCACATTTGATTACTGTGATATATATTTGCAGCGAATATTAATAACTTACAACTGGGAAATTGCTTTTCACTCAAAGGAAATATTACATGTAAAAAGTTACAACAGTTAAAACCACCATTAAATGGTTCTACCTGGAAAAATAACATAGCAAATTATTGTTTAATGTATTTTTTTTTTCTGTAATAATTGCTGTTACTGACTAGAATTTGTTGCTGTGTGCTGAATTACTAAAAACAACTTCCAGAGGTTGTCATCTATGATTTTGTATATGTACTGTAAAAGGCCACCCTGGTGGCACAGTGGTCTAAGCCAGTTGTCGGCAAACATTTTTTGTGAGAGGCCAAATAATAAATATTTTAGACTCTGCAGGCCAAGAAGCAAACTCGTGGATATATATGTAGGTATTTATTTATTTTTCTTGTTATTTAAGTAGGTAAATAACAAATAATAATAATAATAATAATAATAATAAGCAGACTTAAAAATATCAACAATTGTTTGAAATACAGCTCTACTAATAAGAATGGAATTGTTTTTTTTGGGGGGATAACATTTCACTAAATTAGTGTTTAAAGTTAGTAAATATTGTGCTGAGTGCTTAGTCTGGTAATGATGACATATATTGTACTCTTTTAGTACAGCTAATAGAGTCATTGGACAATAAACACAATGCTTTGTCATCTAATTCAGTAACAAAATAATTCACAGTCCACTCTGCCTTAAAAGCACGCCATTCAAAGTCCACTTTTCTCTTATTTTTTGGTTTTGATAGTGACATAATGGATATGCAAGGGTAATCAAACGAGAACAAAATGTCGCAGAACAGCGATGCACATGGAACTGGAAACGCTGCCGATTTGTAACTGTGTGGCGTCACAGCAGAGGCCACCGAATGCGAAGCTATAAGGAGCGCCACATATGGTCTTATCTCGCAACTCCTCATCTTAGCAGTCGGCTGTTTCGTCATAACGTGTACTTTGATATTTTGAAAACTGAAATTTTAAAGAATTTGAAAATGTAAAATGCATTTTTAGAGCTCGCAGACCATACAAAATTAGGCAGAGTGTCGGGTTTGGCCCGCAGGCCATAGCTTGCCGACCCTTGGTCTAAGCGATGGCTTCTGATTGCTCGTCTGAGGTGGGTCCTGGTTTGAATCCCGGTGAAGCATGGATGTTGTGTTTGTCTTACGGCACTGGCTTCCTTCCCTGGGGCCAGTGGCTCTAAATTAGGGACAGGCGACTGCTTTAAAGCCAAAACCCCCTGAAGATTAAGAAAGCCTCCGAACTGGTCTGTGAAGTCAGAGCTAGTGGGCCGACTGACTCGAGCCCTCCGTTCCTGAAAACTCCAATGAAGTGCTGCGGTGTTTACACAGAGAAAAAATTTCTTGAGTGTGATACTGGACAAATTTGTGCACACAGCAATAAATCGACTGTTTTTTTCTCTGTACATTTTTATCCTTAGATAACATTGAAAGATTACATCTTTAGCTTTCATTTTTTCTTTTTTTTTCTCAGTTTACAGCAATGATACCTGTAAATCAGATAATTCCAAAGTCTTCAAACTGGGAAATGACTTCATGTATGGGTCTTAAAACTAAATATTTCAGGAAATTTTTCCTTTTGTTTGCAATTTGGCTAAAGGAGCACAAACATAAGCTTTTTCACGCATAACGTGAAAAGCCTAGCCTTTTACGTTAAGCATTTTTGCAACTACGATTTTTTTTTAAGTGTGGTAATGGCAAATTAGTAGGACTGTATGAATATAATCATTTCACTTAAAACTTTTAGAAATTCCCTTCGCGTTCGATTCACTAAACTGAAAGAAAAAAAAAAAGATTTTTCCTTAATTACGTAACGAACGTGAAAGCAAAATTTCCGATTTAGTGAGTATATTTACTGAAAATACGGTAAGATGTGTTCGCAAATACTTCTAGAAGGTAAAAAAATAATAATTATAAATTAGAATCATTTAGGAAAAAATTCTTTGTCAAATGAACATGGAATGTATTAATTTGGATATCTCCGAATTTATGCACATAACACTGCAAATTTTATGCTGGAAAATCTGAATGTCACATTTTTTCCATTTTTCAATATCTGTAACGATATTGAAGATATCAATGTACACATTAACAGACTCCCTAAAAGCGGAAAACACATACATCAATAAATGTGTTCTTTCATTATGCATAAGTACTTTCTTTTTCGCACGATGTTCTTCTTGCAGGGAGGAACGCTTCACTGCCAATATTTCTGACACTATCCTTATACATGTGACTATGAATGTAACTAGAAATGAAAGTGCTGCTTTGCAAAAGAGTTCAATGTAGACAATTCAAGTTCATAGTTCTCTAATCTGAACCTCAATCTCTATACCACAACTTAATTTAAATTAAATTGTACATTCACTAACTTAAAAAAATTGTAAGCCCATGAATATATGTACATACATACATTTTAACTTATCAGCCAGTAAACTATCAGGGATCTTGCTGAAGTTTAACGATATAAGTGAATTCTTTTGGACACATTCCAAACTTTCGGATGCATTTGTTGGACATTCCAA
Source organism: Macrothele yani (assembly GCA_039090855.1). Classification (NCBI taxonomy): domain Eukaryota; kingdom Metazoa; phylum Arthropoda; class Arachnida; order Araneae; family Macrothelidae; genus Macrothele; species Macrothele yani. The sequence continues at coordinate 14,933,980 of CM077027.1, read as the reverse complement.
TAAACTTTTCTTTGAGCTAGCCTTCAGATTATCAGCACATCAAGTAGTTTTGTACATTTCATTCAAATTCTTGTTTTAATTAGGACATTGATACACAGCAATTTTGTGAAGAAAAATTACATTTGTTTTACGGAAATGAAATGTTGATTAATAAATAACGTAATTATTTATTGCCAGTTTCTTTGCCTGGTTAACATCAGTACTTGATGCGCTGATAATCAACCTGCACATCTTCTTTGTTTTTTCGGGGGGTTCTTCAATTTGGACACTACTAACTGAATTTTGTAAAGAAAAATAACATTTATTTTATAGAAATGAAATAGTGGATGGTAATATTATTTAAACCACAACAAATAATGAGCTGATAACCGAAAGGTTAGCCCTTAAATTTTACTCCGTCAATCAAAATAACGACTAATAATTCACTAAATTACAGTCGTATTTACAACGGAAGCAGAACAAGTTATCATGAGAACAATTAGGCTTAACTAACCTTTGAATTCATGGTGGGTTCAAAATTCTTTATTTGAACGGAAGAAATCCATCTTCTTCGAAGGCTTTCACCTTCAGGAAAGCTGAAAACAGTGGCTTTTGGATGAGCTTTGTAATTAGATCTACATAAAGACACTCAATATTTTCCAGGCATGTTGCATAAAAATGCTAACTCATGTGCACGACTACCAAAAGCTCAATACTGACCAATGCTGTATGAACATGCAGCTAATATTAGCATTCCCCTTACGTTTTCCCTTTGACATCTCTGGAGATAGGGACTGCGATGGTCCTCTGACCGTGACGTCACACCCCTTCGCAGTTTGCGCACTGGGGCTTGCTCTCCAGGGGGTTTTGTTATAGCCCACTGAGTTGCTCCCAGTGGTCGTTAAATCCCCAATTAAAAAAAAAAATCTGTAAAATCAAGGTGTATCATCAAAATATACTGTAACTGTACTATATGGACAAAATTATTGAGACATCTATGTCAAATGGAAACAAAAGCATTTACTAGCAGAAATCAGTACATAGCCCACCTTTGGCTGTTATGATTGCAGCGAACCTTCTAGGCATGCTTTCCACGGGATGCTAATAGGTCTTTACCAGAATTTTCCACATTCCTCATGTAAAGCCAGACATCATCAAATTGGGCATCCCATAGATGTTTTATTGAAGTTAGGTTTAGACTATTGGATGGACAATTCAACACGTAGATATCCTGCTCTTTCAACCAGACCTGGACCAACCTTGCAGTGTGGCAAGTGCTCGATCTTGTGATTCAGGCAGTGCTGAAGTACTGTCATCATAGGAAGTGTGGAATTGTTTAGAATGTCTGGCTACTGTTAAGTTAGGGGTGCATGACAACTAATGGACTGAGTCCTTTCCAGCAAAAACAGCCCCACACCATCGCAGATTGCTCTCCAAACTTAACTGTAGGAATAAGCAGTCTGCCTGACAGCATTTTTTTTTTTTCATAATTGACAACATTTGTAAATACTGATTGATATGTTTCAAAAATATCTCAAAACTGCAATGTTTCAGTCAAACGCCATTCAATATATTAGTGTTGTAAAAGGAGTTCAATTACAAACACAGTTTTGGCATATTGAAATTCTTATGCCAAAGCAGTATTTAAATCCCTTTTAAAAAAGCTATGTCATGATTTCAAATTTAAAAAAAAAATTGAAAAAATCATGAAAGCTGTTTTGGCATAATTTCTGTAAATACAGTGATGTAAAAATTTTCAAAAAATCCACACTTCTCCCATACTAAGTTGAAAAAAGAATACCACTGATTTTGGACATTAAATAATTTGGCATGATTTCACATACATACATATCACTAAGCTGTTCTCTGAGATTCAGAGGTTAGCTCCACAAAGAAATACAAACTACCAGATATTAGAGTATCTGTCTAAAATAATAACTTTCCACAATTAATTCAAAACAAGTCAATTTTATTCATAAAATAGCAATTGTTAAGATCTATAAAACAGAGGTTGACTCAGGTGTTTTTTATGTTATTCATAAAATAGCAATTGTTAAGATCTAAAAAACAGAGGTTGACTCAGGTGTTTTTTATGTTATTCATAAAATAGCAATTGTTAAGATCTCCTATAAAACAGAGGTTGATTCAGGTGTTTTTCAACGTGATGAACAAATTGTTATGTTCATCACGTTTTAAGCCTTCACTAGAAGAGCTTTACACATTTTGTTAGTTCTTATTATTTTTATGTTATTTGGTTCAAATAAAGATGTTTATTTACCTTGAGTCTTGCTTTTTAGTGTTCTTAATATCCCATATACGTCACTAACTCGATGGACGACATGCATTTTTTCCTGATAGACGCACTGTTTTCACCTATAATATCAGTTCCACGAAAGACCAAGGGAGTAACAGATAAAAAAACTTAATCGTATTCACACTGTGGACACAAATTTACGAATTAAAAGAACATTTATTATAGTCAAAAGACCCCGCACCGCCACATCCCCCTCACGCCAAGGTCAACAGGAGACCTTTCTTCACAAAATTCTTTATACAGTTCGAGTCTAGCCATCATTAAAAGTCTTGAAGTTAAAAGTTTTTAAAAAAATATATTGATACACGCACTATGATAACTTATTAGAAACCATATTTAGAAACCACACACAGATAACTTATTAGAAACCATATTTACACATCGTTGTTGCAATTTCCGGTCCCATGTCCTTATGAGTCTACATTTCTGATACTTCACCCAGGTCCAGCTTCCAGTAGGCGTCAAAATTTAGTCGTAATATCTATCGGAGTCTATTTAGTACATACGAATACCGTATAACACAAAGACTCATTTATCTCAATCTCTGTCAGTCTTTGTGTTATACAGTATTCCTCTCATGGTATTCCTCTCTCTGAGTCTTTGTGTTATACGGTATTCCTATGTACTAAATAGACTACGATAAATTTGACGCCTACTGGAAGCTGGACCTGGGTGAAGTATCAGAAACGTTGACTCATAAAGGTCATGGGACCGGAAATTGCAACAGCGATGTGTAAATATGGTTTCTAATAAGTTATCTGTGTGTTTCCTCATAGTGCGTGTATCAATATATTCTTTTAAAAACTTTTTAACTTCAAGACTTTTAATGACGGCTAGAGTTGAACTGTATAAAGAATTTTGTGAAGACACGGATTGGATCTCCTGTTGACCTTGGCGTGAGGTGGATGCGGCGGTGCGAGGTCTTTTGACTAAAATAAATGTTCTTTTAATTCGTAAATTTGTGTGTTGTCCACAGTGTGAATACGATGAAGTGTTTTTTCTATTGCTCCCTTGGGTGAAAACAGTGCGTCTATCAGGAAAAAATGCATGTCGTCCATCGAGTTAGTGACGTATATGGAATATTAAGAACACTAAGAAGCAAGACTAAAGGTAAATAAACATCTTTATTTGAACCAAATAACAACATAAAAATAATAAGAACTAACAAAATGTGTAAAGCTCCTCTAATGAAGGCTTAAAAAATGTGAACAGAATAATTTGACAGTATGTCATAGCATGAAAATCAATATACCACACAATATGAACACCTGATGAGAGAAATGAATATATGTCTCTCATGGAAGTGTTATATACAGTTGATTCAGGTGTTTAAATATGATACCAATTACTTATTAAATTTTGTCTATTTTTGTGTTTAGTACAATTTTGCAAAAAATGTAAAAAAAAACCCTAAAAAGCACACAAAGGTTAACAATGCTTTGGGTTTATTAATAGAATCGCCATTATCAGATCAGGACTTGCAAAATGCCACTGCACAGTGCCCAGATGTAAGGGTTATTAAAATAATTGGTATGGGCATATCCAACTGGCTGGCCAGGTAAAAAAATACCTCAAAAGCACACAAAGGTTAAAAATGCTTTGGGTTTATTAATAAAATCACCATTATCAGATCAGGACTTGCACAGTGCCCAGATGCAAGGGTTATTAAAATAATTGGTATGGGCATATCCAAATACACACACAAATAAGTTGAACCTGTTAATATTAAAAATGCTTCTCACTAAAATATTTTTGTTAAAATAAAATTTTACTGAAAATATTCTGTGAAGACACCATTATAGTTCAAAATATTTTTGTGAAGCCAACGTTATATCGAGCCCTGTGAAAGTAAGTCTTTTGAACTTTGATACATGAAGACTACCATTAACTTCTATCTTTAAATGTGCATTCTATTGAAACATCAGTAGTAGTCTGCCCATCAGTATCTGTTCTATTGTGAAGAGTATAATGCTTTTTCAAAGAAGTCTGTCTGAGGAAACGCTTACTGCAGAGGACACACTGGTACGGCTTTTCCCCTGTGTGCCGCACATAGTGTTTCTTGAGGTCACTGTTCTGCACATAACTCTTGCCACACACATCACACACATGAGGTTTCTCTCCTGTATGTGTCATGTGATGATAGTGCAGATGGCTCTTCTGCGTGAATCCCTTACCACACACATTGCAGATGTGGGGCTTCACACCTGCATGCAACAGTGAGTGATCGCTTAACAAGCTCTTCCTGCTGAAGCCTTGACCACACAGTTCACAGGTGTATGGTTTCTTCTCTAAATGGATGACAGAATGATCTTTTAAGTAGTTTTTTTGTGCAAATGATTTATTACAGACAGGACACATGTAAGGCTTTCCCTGAAAATGTTTACGGTGGTGTTTGTACAAGCCATTTTTTGGGCAAAACTTTTATTGCAGACATCACATATGTGAAGTTTTTTCTTTGTGTGAGTTAAATAGTGCTCTTCTAACTCCTGTAGCTGAGTAAAACTTTCACTACAAATGTTACACATGAATGGTACCTCACTCTTAATGCTGTCCATAGTTTGCTCAGTTGTTAAATGAGGTACTCCATGATCAGCATACTCCTTTGGTGAAAAAACTCTTTTAAGTCTGAAAAATAGAAATTAAAGGGGAAAAGAATTAAAATTCAGAATACATGGACAAAATTCTTAATATATGATTCATAGACCTCTTGAAATGTAAATGTGTATGTAGTACATGAATGACAGCTTTGATCATTATCTCAGACCAATGTACCAACATGGCTTTAGACCAGAGATGAAAACGGGTCAGGTCAAGGTGTTCTAGGCCTGGTTTTATTTTTGAGGAGCAAAAAAAAATTTTCAAAGAAAAATGTGCACTCTGGAATTTTACGTTTGACACTAGGGTGGACTGAAAAATTATTTGTTGTGCAATATGAAGGAAGAGTGTCTCTTTCTTCTGAGGGGTAATGATGAAAACAGCATCCACATTTTGGAAACTTTCAACTCATCATAAGCTTGTAAAAATTGGTGTTGCTGTGAAACATATTCTGAAGTTTGATATGTTGTTGAGAAAACAGCAAAAACTGAAAATAAACATACAACAAATTACTTAATTCAAAAAATTTTGACTGCAGCACCATCAGAATGAAGTGGAACTGCCTTAATATCACTGCAGGAGGACATTTTGACTCTTGCAGATGTTTGAAAACATGTGTAAAACAGTTAGGTTATGTCTTGCAAATCAAGGTCAAACATTTCAATACTATCAATAAGATAGTACAACTATACTAGTTATCCGAATTTATTGGCGTATATAAAATCAAGGTTTTCAAGCTTTCGCACATCAACCAGATGGAGCTTTCTCAAGGAAGGCAGACAGCAAACTGGATAATAGAACATTTCAACAATGTGAATGCGGTGAGTTGACTTGACAATAAACGAAGAGATGCGAACGTAATTATTCAATCAAAACGTGAGACATCATGTTCGTATTGCACGCAGAATCCTTGGAGGAAAACAAAATGCATTCATTATTTGAAGAATTGGTTCCAAATTCGTGGTAATTCTAGCGAGACGCTATCATTGCAGGTCTCATCGTTGGTAATGATCTCCAATGTTTCCCGAATGGCAGTGGATTTAGGAGTAGAGTAGGCAGCTAATTTCTTTATGTCGTTCCACATAGGATCGGCGGACTTGAACTGGACGTCTCTGGATAGGGCCGTGGTTAATTTGCCGTTCTTTATGTCCCTCTTATGCTCGTTGACTCTAATTCTAAATGAACGTTTAATCATCCCAATGTAGTATCGCTTGGAGCCATCAGGATATTGTAGAGGGATGGCATAAACACCTGCTTCATTGGAAAGTGGGAACTCGTCAATATTTCGCTTAAGCATAGTATATAAAGGTGTCGGAGGTCTTATGCCGACACCGAGGTTCATCTTTCTGAGCGTGTTCTTGAGTTTATAGGAAAGATTTGGTACGTAAGGAATAGAGCCCAGATAGCGTAGCCGCTGCATAGAAAGATCGGCATGCCTCTTTTTGTTTCTTTCGATATATCTATGTACCATGTTCGGATCGTATCCTGCCTCGGTCGCCAACTCGATAACGCTTTTTAATTCGCTTAGTCTAGAAGGAACATCGGAGGAGATGTCGAATGCTCTTCCTTCTGATTCGAGAACGGAATAAAGCTGTCTTGTAATCAGCCGGGCAGAATGAGCTACGGAGCATCAGGTTGGGAACGGAAGTGGGTTGTAATAGACTTGTGTACGGAAGCGATTTTCAGGCGATTTACTCAGTAAAACATCCAGATAAGGCAATGCATTGTTGTGTTCTAACTCCATAGTGAAATTGATCGTAGGGTGTATATCATTGATTTTATCCAGGAAGAGCGGGAGAGTCTCCTTTCCACGAGGCCATATGAAAAATACGTCGTCAGCAAGTCGGAGCCGAGTGGTAGGTCTTGGGGAATATGCTGGTGAATATGTGCTGCTCGATTGGGCGAAGTATGGCTTCTGTGAGAATTGCTGAAAGTGAAGATCGAAATAAAAAAAAATTGGCCATTTGAGTAGAGATGAACTTCTGAAGGCCACTTATGTAATAGTGAAGCTCGTCCAATCCTCCGAGTTCGCTGATGAGTTGGCATGCCTTCATGCTGGAAACGCCATTACGTCATCAAGTAAATTTCTACCATTGAATCCCTTTGTGGACTCTGAGAGTCTTTTACGAGTTGGTGGGAGACTTAGAAATGCCTCACTTACAGATAATGTGAAACAACCTATACTTCTACCTCGAAGGCATCATATAACAGAATTAGTTGTAAAATATTATCATCACACTCATCTCCATGCAAGCGCTCGTCTTCTACATGCTGTCATCCGACAAAAAATTTTGGATTCTCTGCGGCAGAGATATCACGTGAAGATTTGTGCATTGTTGTGTGACATGCTTCCACCATTCTGCTACTCCAGCCACTCAGCTTATGGGTAACTTGCCCTCAAGGAGAGAAACTCCTTCCAGAGTATTTCATGTGACAGGTCTAGACTTCGCTGGTCCCTTTCAATGTAGAGAAAGAGTGGGACGAGGAAGAAAGCTTTTCAAGATTTACATTGCAGTTTTCGTATGTTTCTCAACGAGAGCGATTCATCTTGAAATTGTTGGAGACCTTACTACTGACGCCTTCATTGCAGCTCTTAGGAGATTTACTGCACGTTGAGGTAAGCCCAGTGAGATTTTTAGTGATTCACCACAAATTTCTTTGGTGCAGATCGTGATTTGTGCCGTGTTCTTAAGCAAGTGCTCAATGCAACCGATGACAGTGTTGCTACCTTTTCCTCTTCCGAAGGCATCAAGTGGAATTTTAACCCTCCTTCAGCGACTCATTTTGGGGGTCTTTGGAAGGTGGGGGTAAAGTCAATGAAGTTCCATCTTAAATGGACAGTGGGCAATGCTTGTTTTTCTCTGGAGGAGTTGCTTACACTTTCAGCACAAGTTGAGTCTTGCCTTAATTCTAGGCCTATGTGTCCCATTTCTGCAGACCCTAATGATCTGGATGCCTTGACACTTCTTGGTGGGAGCTCCCTTGATGGCTCTTCCTGAGTAAGATCTCACTGCAGTTCTGATCTCTCGCCTTAAGAGGTGGGAATTGATCCAACGCTTAGTTCAGCAGTTTTGGAGGCGATGGAAGTTAGCATGTCTTACACAACTCCAACTTAGGCCTAAGTGGTGCACTTCTAGACCGGACCTTACAGTTGGTTATCTTGTGCTGATCAAAAACGAAATGATGCCTGCACTGTGTTGGAAACTTGCCAGAGTTATAGACACATCCCGGCAGTGATGGCAAGGTACAAGTTGTGACTGTTCGAACTGATTCTGGAACTCTTAAGAGACCCACACTTAAACTGTTTCCATTACCGTTAGATTGACTGTAAGGTACCTTTTCGTATCATTAATTTGATAGTTGATTATTAATTTTCGCATTCCAATTTTCAGCCTACTGTTGTGTTCAAATACCTAATTTAGAGTGTTGAAGGTGATTTGTATTACTGTATGTGTTGAAAGCTTGAGCTTTCAAGATGGAAGTAATGTACAATACTTAGTTTCACTTGTTGTTACCTTAACCAGTAGATGGCACCACATGGCTGCATCTCTGTGTTTTGCTCTCTTGATGTAGGGAGTTAGCGGTGGTTGTGAGTTGATGCGTTTCTGTTTTCATCTGTGTTTCGAGTTGCTTACGACAACGTTTGTTTATGTTTACAGTGTATCAAGTGGTTTATATGTTGTGTTATTAAAAGAGCTCAAGTAGAGCTTCAAATTCATACAGTCCTCTAGTAGTGTGTGTTAAATATTCTTTAGTAGATTCAATAATAATAATAAAAAAAACTTGCATAACAAAATGTTTCATTTAGCTAGCATTTTTCATGTAACCTCACCCTCCAACTTTCAAAGTTAAATTCCACATATCTTTCAGTTGATTTCTGTATCTCACCCACTTTCACTAATTGCAGTTGAATCATCAAGGCAAGGATGTCTCCAAGGAGGTGCGAGGGTGGGCTTACTATCACCCTGAAATTCTTCTTGCCCAACCAGTTCAAGATGTGCCATTTTTCAATTTTCTTAACTTTAAAATATAATCTGGACTTTGCCAAGCAATAATGGGTATCGTATTTTTCATCAGTTAGCCCTAGGCATTTTCCTGTAGGAAGTGCATTGTTTACTCTGTTATCAAAAATAGCATCGGCAGGGCTACGAAAATGTAATTTTTCTTCACTCTCCGAAATCCTCAGTTTAAGCCTTTTTTTCATATTTGTATGGCCAGGGGCAAATGAGGACAGTGGATAGGAATTCACTGAGAGGGGTCATTTCTAATTACTTGGATATTTGTTTTACTAAGTAGGAGATTTCAACACAGAAAGTGCAGTCTAAAGCTAAACCAGTGAGGGAGTGGGGTGTGGCTGATAACTGCTTTGGAGGTGAGGAGTGTAAAGCAAGGTTGCTGACTTGAAGGAAGGTCATTTCTAATTACTTGGATATTTGTTTTAGTAAGTAGGAGATTTTGACACAGAAAGTGCAATCTAAAGCTAAACCAGTGAAAGAGTGGGGTGTGGCTGACAACTGCTTTGGAGGTGAGGAGTGCAAAGCAAGGTTGCTGACTTGAAGGAAGGAAGTTAAGGAGGGAGAGGTGTATCTGCGTGTCATGACATTAAAATTCGATTTAGATGAATAAACAGAACATTTTTCTTTTAAAAACATGTTCAAGTACAGTATCATTTTCATAAGAAAAAATGCAAAATTTTAAAAAGGAGACAGTGCATTCACAGCAAAAAAAAAAAAAAAAAAAAAAAAGTTGAGGGCAACATTCTACCAACTTTTATATGTCACACCACTAACTCACTAGTCCTTGTCATGTTATCTTGTTGGTTTATCATCAGTAGCATAACTTGTCAGATCCAAATGTGTGCAGGGCTGTTGCTACCGGGAGGCGTAAATTCATGCACTGGGGGATGCAAAAAATAAGAAATTGTAACTAATAAAGAAAGTTACACCCTTCAGTATTTTCTTGTCTCGCACAGTATTCCATGCAGCTAACCAGGGTATAGAGTAACATAAAACACTATGAGGTGTGAAATCTTATATCCATGAAGGGAATTTTCAAAAACAGTGAAAGCAGGCATAGAAAACAATATGCTGATATGCCTAACCTCCATGACCTTACTGAACCAGACCTGCCAACCTCTCAGAACCGAAAAACGTAACACTGAGATAGAAAAATCGTAACACGACGCATGCTGATAGTTTTTGATGCCTATTTTAGCTATATAAATTCTTGATGAAAATGTAGGGATTTTTTTCCCTACATCAAAATTTTATTGAGAAACTAATCAAATTTAATCAGCAAACACTTTTATGTTAATTATTTGAAAAAAATTACAATTACGGGAGAAAATCTCACTCCCCTAACTTTTGTTTTCGGAAATTTTGAGAGGCGGAAAACTTGCATCTTAGGAATTCTGCCAGATGGTTTAATCGGCTTCTGGGGATGTCATTTTTGTCTGCAGGACCAAAATAAATCTGCAATGTGCATCGGCCGTTGCCGCGATTCGGCTATCAGGATTAGTAGAAAATAAATCTGACATGTACGTCGGCCATCGCCACGATTCTGCAATGAGGATTAGTAGAAAATGAATCTGACATGTACGTCGGCCATCGCCACGATTCTGCAATGAGGATTAGTAGAAAATGAATCTGACATGTACGTCGGCCATCGCCATGATTCTTCTATGGGGGTAGGTACAAAATAAATCTGCAATGTACGTCGGCCGTCGCCACGATTCTGCTACGGGGATGAGTACAAAATAAACCTGCTATATACGTCGCTGCGATTCTTCTACAGGGATGAGTACAAAATAAACCTGCGGTGTACATCGACCATCGCCGCGATTCTGCTATGGGGACGAGTACAAAATAAACCTGCAATGCACGTTACAGCGATTCTTCTACGGGGACGAGTACAAAATAAACCCAATGCACGTCACAGCGATTCTTCTACGGGGACGAGTACAAATTAAATCTGCGATTCTTCAACGGGGATAAGTACAAAATAAACCTGCGATGTACGTCACCACGATTCTTCAACGGGGACAAGTGCAAAATAAACCTGCGATGTACGTCACCACGATTCTTCAACGGGGACAAGTGCAAAATAAATCTGCGATGCACATCGTCCTTTGCGAGAAAAAAAATTACGATTACAGAAGAAATCCTCACCACGCCTAACTTCCGTTTTCGGAAATTTTGAAAGGTGGAAAAACTTGCATTTATGATAGGGAGCCTGCAAGATAGTTTAATAATGTTCTGGGAATGTCATTTTTGTCTGCAGGACCAAAAGAAAACTGTGTCGTACATCGCCCATTGCCATGATTCTGCTACAAGGCTTTTGTCTGAAAAAGAAAAAATGGGGGAAAACATGACTTTAAAAAAAAAAAAAAATCATTTTTCGCTGCAGAATCGTATTAGCGTACTGCAGCATGATTTATCGTACTAATACAATAAAATCATAACAGTTGGCAGGTCTGCTGAACATATCGTTGGGATGAAGAGCTAATTAATCATTTGTGCTCTGTCACAGAAAGTTTCTAAGCTTTTAACCTTGAATGGAATTTTTCCAAGCCCTACAGCTATAGCTTCTTCCTTATTGTTACATTCAATCTGATACTCATTTCTGTGCTGGTTTGTTTTTCATTCTGTGTTGTGGTGTTGGCATGATTTCACATAATGTTTGCACTTTATTTGGTATTTACCATTTGTGGTTCTTGGATATTTACATAGTTTTAACATTTTTAAAAAAATTATGTCGAAAACCTGAAATGTAATTTTTGAACAATCATAATACAAGTACTTACTTTCCTATAATGGCAGTGTGTGAGAAAGTAAAAACTTCGTATTATTTGAAAGGAACTCGAAGGGGCGTAATTTCAAGTCTCTCCCTCCCAGATAAGAAAAGTGTGCTACAGTCGGTCCTGGGTATGTATGTGTGTGAATCCTTGTATGCAGGGGGGAGAATTCCTTTGCAGATGGTAGTGAAAAGGCATTAAAAATTCTTCCTTTCAGCATTTTGTATATTAAATTGCTATAAACCTGCCCCAACAAAAATACTTGCCCACTTTGATTTCTAAATCTAGCGACATCCCTGAATCAAGGTATTAAAATATACAACCAATATACCAAAAATTAATGTTTTACTCAATGTATTGATTACAACACAAAATCAATAAAAGTACTAAATTTTCCTTTTGTAATGTCATAAATGCGTTATTTAAATCTCAAACAGAAACTCGAAATTTGTTGTATACATGATACAACAAATTTCAAGTTTCTGTCTGAAATTTTAATAACACATTCACTGAAGTTTGCCTATGTTTTTTGGATTTTTTTTAAGGTATCTGACTTACTACTTTTTATATTTCTTAACACACATTGGCTGTATGTAGGTGTTACTTCATGGACAAATCTTTTGCCACATGCATGCCTTTGACTGATGGACTGAGTGGCATTTCTCTATGTTGTTTTCATCAGCAGTATCACACATTGCCAATTTTACAAATTACCAGGATAAGCTGCTGTTTTAATGCATAAAATTTAAATTTTGTTTTTAAATATTCCTCAAAAAATAAGGGTTATATGTATTGTAGGAAGAAAAGGGGGGGGGCCCAAATTAATGAAGTGGATATTTTTTTTCCTTAAAAGCTTAGATTTTATAGATGATAACATACCTGTTGTACACTTGACAACAAAACTCGTCTGCACCATGGTTCATTGCTCAAAAACTGCTGTAAATGAATTACTATGCAGTGCAGTAAATAAAAGTATTTAGTTTATTTTACAGAAAAACTGTTTTTACTATGCTGCTCTTTCACTGGTTGATATGCAGAGTATCTTGAGAATCATAATAAAAAAAGAATCAAGCTATCGCACTGTTTCAGCTTGTGTGCTTTACCAAGAGCTGGAAAGCCACAGTGACAGTTTCTCTACTAGATGCAGCAATTGTGTAAAAGTACTGAAAATTTTCATGGCTAGTTTACAAAAAATTAGCATATTCATGGGAAATTTAGGGGGGGGTCCATTCCTATTAGAGACTTCAGAAGTTCAGTATAAAGTTCTGGACAGTTTTGTGAATGTTTTACAAAAATAAATTTTCATTATGTTTTAAATCCCAGTTTTAACTGACTGACAACCAACACATCAATGCCATCAGTCAAGGTAGAGTTGAGCGATTCTTAAACTGAATGGTTCATTGCAATGTTGCTGCGGAAATTCTTCTAATTTCGGGCACATTGCTTCGGGTAAAGAAATACCCAAATTCGAGATTTAATTACCTTAGGAGCTGAAAGTACTTAAAACTGCGACGTATGTCACAGAACAGAGCCCCCCCCCCCCTGCAGAACATTTTCTTTTTAATCTTAGATTTCAATGTCTTGCGGAATATATTTTTTTACCTTAGATTTTAGTTTTCTTGTAGGATGTTTTTATCTGTAGAAAATATTTTGTTAAATCTTAAATTTTAATCCCTTGCAGAACATTTTTTATCTTAAATTTGCGAGTGCAGCACTCACTCGCGTGTCCGATCTGCAGGTAACAGCTCTTGTCTACACTCCTCGCCCTTCTCCTCGGAGCACCAAACAATCCATCGCCCTCCCCCACACACAGGGTGGGAAATTAGCGGTGGCCAGGAGCAAAATACGACCATAATTTTAAGTTTTGCGACCAGTATTTTAAACCTGGTAGCCAATTCGCGACTGCATAAATTTTTGATTTTTCTTTTTTAACATGCGTACGCAGTAATTTTCAGATGCGGTATTTATGTTTCTTTTTTAAAAAGTTCCCAGTGGTGTGTGGTTAAATGTGAATTTCCCACGTAACTGGTAGAATTTTTACAAACATCATCAATCATTGATACGAAAGGCCCTCCAAACTGCTCCTAAATTGGTTAAATACTTTTTAAACTAGGCATGGAAATTTTTATTAAGAATTTGTTGTGCATAAAAGCGCCGTATTTTCCCGCACATAATCCGCGGATTATCTGTTCCTAAAAGTTTAAATTCTAGACACTGCCGATTATACGACGGTGCGGATAATACAGAGCTTTCTTCCCCCCCCCCCTAAACTTCAAAATGAAGCTTTAAGAATGCCACGTGTTCGACGATAATATGCAGTGTCACTCTATCAACATATCTCCGCTTGCCCCTTGGCTTTGGCAAAGATGTATGTGTGTAGACATTTCCTCTCTGGGAAGGGATTGCTGCTTTGTAAAAGCAAGGCTGAACTCGATCCTATCAGGCTGTAACATTAAGCAAAAACAGCGAGGACAGAAAAGATGAGTTGGGACCCAGCGCCATCTATTGATGTTGTTCGCATTAACAAACTGATTCGGTATCATTATTTACATTTGAGATTTTATTTATATTCAGATAGATATTTGTATTCTAAATTCGTAGTACTTGGGCAAGAGAATTTTTCTGTAGGAACTGGTGTAATTCATGTGTAAATCTCATTCCTTCTTTATTCTTCAACGATCTAGGGCCGTGATTTTGGTAAATGTGTAGATTAGCGTCTTAAATTATTTCGTCGGAAAAATGTTAGTACCTGGAAAAAAGTGCGACGTAGAGATTTTAGAGTATGGAAATTAATGGCAAATGGTGCAGAAATTTCGTATTTTAAATGTCATTTAAAGATTTTTGTCGTAACATTTACCTGCAAGTTCGATGCTGTGAAGAGACGCTGCGTAGGCCTAACGTATCGAACGTATAGGTAAATGTTACGATAAAAATCTTTAAAAGACATTTGAAACAAAATTTCTGCACCATTTGCCATTAATTTTCACAATCTAAAACCTGTACGTCGCACTTTTCCGAAGTACTAATATTTTTCCGACGAAATAATTTAAAACGCAAATCTACACATTTACCTACTATTTTACTTAATATGAGTTTATATAGCTGAGGTTTTTTTCTAAAACTGATTAGGTACGTAATTATAAGAATGAAAATGCTTACCACAAACAACAGTTGAAGGTAACTTGTCATTTGGAGCAAAATCCTGAAGAGATATTTCTTTCAGCAACAGTTGCTTTAGGTTCTGATTTGAGGGAAACTCATGGAAAGAAAATCCCACGTTTTTCTTCTTAGAAGATGTGCACATCGGTACACAGCAGTAAACCATTTTGGAAATGGGTTGGATTTTGTTGTGAAAACAACAGTTTGGTTTTAAAACTAGAAGATTTTTTAAAAGAAACAAGAAAAAACGACGAACATACACAATCCCGCAATTCAAACAACGCAGAAACTGAGGTGTTTATACCTTGGGACGCAGTGCCATCTAACGGCTGAAGTCGTCCCTAACGCCCACTGGGCAATCACCAAAAGTCTATTGTCTTCAACGGTAATGTTACAGCCTGATAGGATCGAGTTCAGCCTTGGTAAAAGTTAAGAGGAGGAAACATTGCCTTCAGCAAAGCGCGTTGACCCTGAATAGCGGAGTGCGGTTTCCATTCCATAAAACATTGAGACGTGCCGCTCGCCCCGTGATGTCACCACCACCCCCCCCCCCCCCACACACACACACACACACTCTTCCCGAATTTCCAACCCCACTCCCACTTGTTTATTTTCCTTTACTTCGAAGAGAATGCCTCTGGCACTTCAGCTCCAAGACTGGAGAACTTCGACACCATTACAAATTATTTACGATCTGAAAACCAGTGTTTCAGTTGTTGATGTAATTTTAAACATTACTCTAGAGTTACAGCGCGATTGCCACAGAAATTAAAAATACATATCACAACCGTTTGAAAGTTGCGGGGTATCGTAACTAACTTTTTTAAATTTTCAAAAAATTTCACGATTTTATAAGTTTTTTAAATGGAAAGAAAGTACCGTAATTTTCGGACTAAGGGCCGCAGGTGAGAAATTTTGCAATCTTGGAAGCAAAAGTTGCCGTAAGGGCCGCAGCTATGAAATCGTGGTGCTGCTCAGAAAACTAAATTATCTTCCTTATTTTCATGAATTAACTCGCACCCAACGTAATTATATGTATACTTCAAAGGCTAATTCTGAAACTCAGTGTCGATCTGCTTTATGCACTTATTTTTTCATACTGGCAAAAGCTTTTACTTATACATTTTTTAATAATGCTAATGATGTTATTTGTTTGCCCTTATTGAATGCTCAAAACCATTTATGTAATCAATATAAATCACAGTTAATCTTAAGACTCCTATCAGAATATTGTATTGCTCGTAAAATCGCACAATTGTCTAAATTCCATTCAATGTGGATGTCTGCTACAGAATGGTTCTCTGTTCACCGCAATAGAATCCTCCGTCTTAGAAGTAATTAACTTATAAATTATCACTTGTAATGCTTTCGATTAATGTTTTCTTTAATAATATGTTCCTTCTATCTTTGTTATGCTTTTTTCTCATCTACAGATGTTTTTGTTTTGCTTTTCTGTATGCATCTGCTAAATGGGGTAGTTAACACGTCCCGCCCACTAGCTGCCTCGCACGTGTTCGCTGATCCCCCCCCCCGCCAATCACTTCGAAACAGCGGGCTCCGCTTTCTAGCTTTTTTCTTTTAAGTAGTCTGACCTACTTTCACTCAGCCTTCGCGTTGAGCCATCACCTCCTATGGCTGAGCTCCGTCCACTTTTACATGAATAGGAAACTCTCCCTTCTTTTGCGTTTGTGAAAAGATTTTATCTTCAGCCAAGTATTAAATTAATTACCCATTGTTAACATCATTACTTGTCACAATCTTTTTCATGTTCTCCGCTTTAAATCAGGAGAACGTTTTGCAGCTTCAGTGCAGCTTTCTAAATATTTATTAACATCCTTACTTGTCACAATCTTTTTTATGTTCTCCGCTTTAAATCTGAAGAACGTTTTGCGGCTTCAATGCAGCTTTCTAAATATTTAACAAATTTATTGCCAGATGAACCAAGAAGAGTGAACAGAATTTGTCTTTCGTCCCGCCAGTATTGTTTGGAATAGGTCAAGGTCACTGCTAATGGAATCGCTGGAATCATCCTGGGGCAGGCTTTTGCATTGTTCATGTTCTTAAGCTCGGAAGTCACGCTACTGGTTTGTGTGCTTATGTCTCCATTCCATCCCCCCATCTATTAACATTCCATGCTATGCCACGAGATGTGTTTCCCCCACTCTCATGCAAAGGGCATTTGGATCAGACATTCCTTTCACAAACAAACCTGACCTTAAGGCCCCTTTTATGCAAACGTTTCTTGCCGCGCGTTTCGGCGACGGAAAAAAACGTCCGTTCTGTAAAGCAATGGGGACAAGCTGGTCCTTTTATGCACTGACGTCGCGTTTTCTTGCGGTCGCGTCGTGAAAAACATGCCGTCGTGTTCTAGAGAACGCCGAGCAGTAAAAAGACGCTTAACTTTTCCAAGTACATGGTGGGGAGTGGGACTATTTATGCAGACGTCGCGTTTCCTGCCGTCCGCTTGTAATAAATCAACCTCCCCCCTATCTGCAATCCAAGGGTCGCTGACAACCGGTCTGCAAAGTGTCCACTGTCCATCAGTGTTCATCGCTGTGGGATTACATTGTGCTAGTTGAAGTGACATTGTTATATTTTGTAAGAAATGGATGATGTTGAAACAGAACGTTTTATAGATGCTATTAAAAATAATACAGCAATTTGGGATTCATCATTGGAGGACTACAAAAATAAAAACCTGAAAAAAATCAGTGGATCGAAGTGTGCACTCTATTTAATCCGGAGTTCGAAGGATTGGATGTTAAAGAGAAACATAGTCTTGGTTAGTTCAAACTGTTATTATTATTGTTTAATCTTAATGTTATTTATTACTAGCTTTTAGCCCGTCGCTTTGCTGACGCTGTTTCAGATTTGAATTTAAAAGAGTACACTATTTGCGAATGATGCAACTGTACTTCTCTTTTAATTCATCCAGCGTTCGAGTACGATTTCGGTGCAAATTGCCATTGAGCAATTATTTATTGCTGTTTAAGGAATAGTTATTTCATCTTTTACATGCAATGTGTATGTAAAAGGTGAGAGAGAAAAAATCTGGGAGAGTCAAATTACAGTTATTTTACTTGTGACCATACCATGTATAACGAAGATATTAGACACAACAAGAATAAAAAAAAAATTAACGTATCAGTTGAGGGTAGAAAACTCGAAAGTACCCAATCAGTGCAAGTTTTTAAGCCTCAAGTGCCCCAGTGGTGTTGGAAAAAAAAAAAAGTTTTGCGTCTTTTACAAGAATTTTTACAAATTTGAGCTGCCCTGGTAATGAAAATCGGAAATAAATCAAAATTTTTAATTGAAAAAGCAAAAATCAAAAATTTTGGGCATCATGTTCAAGTGTTTTGAAAGCGCACAGATTTTGAAAAATTTTGAAAAAAATATTAAATTAATGAAATAACTGCTGAAAATGTTATTGTCTTCGACAACAGGTTGTGATATTTTGGGCTGATATCTATCTAACAGCCTTAAAATCTAGGTAACATACAGACTTTTTGAAAAAAGTTAGTCTGCATTTTATTTCCAAACCTCAAAGCCCGCGGGGGGAGGGTTGCATAAGGAGTCTTTTCTATTCTCGTACTCCATGTTATTGTTATGTGCTTGTGCACCCATTGGATTTCAGGAAAGTCGGCGCCCATGGTCCGCAGTTTTATTCCAAAACAAAATGCAAAACATTAACAGGGTTCGCCAACGTAGAAAAACCCCGTGGGGCTTTTCAAGCCGAGCCCAGTTGAAAAAAACACCTAAAGAGCCACCTGGGTTTTCTCAAAATGGATTCCATTTTGTTTTGCTTCTGCAAATTTGTAAATTTAATGAGCACCCAATATAATAATTTTTTTTCACAAGTAATAATAATATGAATGATGAGGTTTTCTCAGGGGCGGATTTCCGGCTAGGCGCATTAGGCGCGCGCCTAGGGCCTCGCTGTTTGAGGGGCCCCGAAAACACAATTGGATTTCCAGTTTTGGTTTTCACGGACCAAAGCAAATCAATTCTTAAAGCGACTACTTTGTATTGTCAATTGATATTTTACTATCTCATATTAATAATAACATATTTTTTCTTGCTGTTGTGATATTCCAAATTTTCGAGTTCTTATCGATGTACGTATTTTGAAAGTAACGGTTAAAATAATTTTGAGTTCCTTTTAGTGGTTGGTAAAGAAGGTATTCACGCTTCCCACACTTTTCATTGTTTAAGGCGAATTCTTAACTGGCCTGCTGTGCTATAAATTGCTTTCATGGTACTTCCAGCCAAAGGAACACATCTGTGTTGGAACCTTCCCACCTTCTTCCCGAGTTACGATGAGGAGTACTTGTAAAAATTTTCCTGATGATCGGGCGTGTTTGCTGTTAATAGTTTATTTCCTTCGTGATGGATAATCAATGAAGAAAGAAATATTTTTCACAGGATAACTCTTCTTAGGACAATCAAGTTCTTTCTCGACCCTAATCCCTTTAAACCATCTTAAACCAAAAGAGTTATTTAATTTAGGCTGAAAAAATAAAGAAATTTGAGAACATCACACTATCTCATTTAATAGTGTTAAAAGTAATTTATATTGTATTGCAACAACATTTTCTCATTACTTTCTGCTCCCTTGGGTTAATACTGATAATTATCAAGTATTCTCACGTTTTCTATTCCTTAAATCGACTTAAAAGTAGCTTTTGAAAAAGCAATAAAAAGTTTCAACGATACTCTTACTCAAAAACCTGCAGTTCCTACTTTTCCATTTATAAACCGTATCTTTTGCATTTAATAGACTCAACTGACTACACAACCTGCCGTCGTCGAAGCGCGCGGCACGAAACGCCTGCATAAAAAGACAGGCAACGACGGCAAAAAACGCCTGCATAAAAGCGCTCTAAGACCTACACCTACCAGAGTGTTTTCCCGTCTCCCCCCCCCCCCACACACACTTTCCCTCCTAAACCATCAGCGGAGCGGAGTTATCTTTTCAATAGACGTGTCTAACGTATAAGTAGAAAGAGGGAAAAAAACGATCACAGTCGAGTTTGTAAAAAAAAATATTCTTTGAAAAAATGTACTAAGCATCTGCATGAAAAAAAAAAAAAAAAAGGAGCGCAGAAACAGTCTTTTCGAAAACAAATTCGGCATAAGGGCCGCTTCGGCATAAGAGCCGCACACCCGAAAAATTTCACTTTTAGTAACGTAAGAGCCGCGGCTCTTAGCCCAAAAATTACGGTATATTTATACAGTAAAACCTCGAAAATCCGGCATCGACGGGACCGGACGAGTGCCCGATTTATGAAAATTCCGGATTTCTGAAGCCATCCAAAAATTGCGTAACGGGAGCTACGTAAAGCACGTACTTACACACAACAGGTCACTAACAAAATTTTGTGTTTTGTCTTATGGCACTGGCTCTCTTCCTTCCCTGGAACCAGTGGAGCTAAATTAGGGACGGGCGAGTGCTTATAGCCCATTAAGTTGTTCACGGTGGTCGTCAAACCTTCAATTAAAAAAAAATTGCGCGCCTACGCCTTATAAATATGGAGGGGTCGCGCTGCCGATAGCATTCTTTGCAATTTGCGAAAAAGAAATAGTTTTGGCGATGGGGAAAAAAGTGTTGGTGAAAATATTGGCGATTACTTTTTTGTACTATATATATTGTAAAACTCTGTTGTGGATTACATATCTGTTTTTTTTTTTTTTTTACTTTTACTATGAATTTTGTCTGCGGATTATACGGTAAACGGTAAAAATACCCCCGAAAATTGAAAAGCGGAAAAAATACCCCCGGAAGAAATACCCCCAGAACAAACGGTTCACTGTAAACTGTCACATAGGAACACTGATGTGTGGCAGTGTTCCGGTGTGGCAATTTACCGGCAACCCTGCCACACATCTTTCAGCAACTTGGCTACAAAACTTAAAAGGGGTGGGGGTGGGCTATAAAGATTGCCGTTTTTGGGCCTACATTGATAACTGAATTGGGAAACGAATTTCGCGAAAACTTTCCATGTAAGCCAAGCGAGAATTGTACTTTAATTTGAAGAAATAAATTGCCGAGGATCCGAGGTACACTTGGGGGGGGGCCTCAACCCCCAACTTCCGTAATATTAGATTCTGGGCAGCTGGAGTCTGTCAGTGTATCCAGGCTGTTTCCCTTGAAGAGCCCGCGAGGTCCGTGAGCTTGGGGGGTTCCCCAAAATGTTGTAATGGCCGTAGAGCTGTAAACATTAGAAGCATGCTTTACATAATGATTCTCTACACGCCCACGAATTTTCAGGAGGGTGGGGGTGCATTTCAAAATTGCCTTTATTCTTCAGTAAAATAACATTTCTATGTACATGACAATGGAATTCTGCCAATAAATACAGCGGTATATACATCAGCTGGAAAGTTCCAGTAAACGTAAAACAAAATATTGTTAAAATCATAAAAAAAAATTATTTCGCCACGTAGGGCGAAGAGAGGAGGCAGACAATAAAGCACGAGCGATACAAACGAAAATGTTTACCTACAGTATTGTAGACAGGGCAAGACATGATTCTATACTATGCACAAATTCCAATTAAGCATTACTACCATACTAAAGATTAAACATTAGGTACTAATTCACAGAAATGCCACAGCGATGCTACATTCAAAATTTACAACATATGTACAGAAGTATTCAGTGACAAGGGGAAATAACGCTAAATGTACTCAGAAGGGCATCTTGTTACATTATATTATACACACAGTGACTAATATTTTAAAAAAATATTCAACATAATGAAGGGGACATTGCGTGGGCAGTAAACTGTGCAGAAGGAAGAATTATATACAACAACATAAAACCCAACATTATCGAAGAGAACATGGGAAACATGGTGAGCTATCTTCAATGGCACATTAAAACAGAAAAATCACAAATAGCGAAGCACCAAAATTAATACGTAAAAACATGATTTGTTACAGTGAACGTGGGCCAACAAAAATCCCACTTATAGGTTGAGATGTAACTGCAAATTGTGGATATGGAACCACCCAGCCGATTGGGCCCAAGAGTGGATTGAAAAACGCTATCGGTGTTTGTTGAGGCAGCACGAGAGTGCTCCATTTGGAGGCGAGTGGTTAACCGTGCTAGGAAGCGTCTCCGAATGATGGCACTTGCCTCCTGAGGAGGTGGAATAAGAGCAGGGAAGCGTTGTTGAAGATGGAAAGCATAGACAGTGAACTTCACAAGAAGAAAAATATAACGGCACACAGGAGGCAAGTGAGTAGGTGGATGCTTTGTTTGGAGTAGCCAAGCATATGCAAGAAATGGTAACGATCGAGCACAAATTCGATCAGCAAGACAAAATGCTGTGTTTAGGACTGGCAGGAGAACGGAGCAGAATAGGTATTGATGTTGGACGTCGCTGACTTCAGGGCAAAAGGAGCACTGCGGAGAGGTGAGAAGGGTCATGCGAAACAGTACTGATGGGGCGGGGAGACAAAGGTGAAGAAATTGCCAATGGACATTGAGTTCAAGAGATGGAGGAAAGGGCAGAGGTAGATGCTGTCCAGATGGCGGGGAGAAGAGAAGGAGGAGCAGAATGAACAGAAAGTGGAAGTGCGGGAGGGGAAAGAAGAAGCCAATAAAGAGAAGAGAAAGGAGAGAGAAGTAACTAGAACCGGGGAGCTACGAATGAGGAGAAAGAACGGTAGGGAAACAGGAGCAGAGGGGACCGAGAAGAGACCATCAGGTGAAGCGAGGAGTGGAAAGAGGCTCCAAAGCACTGTGCGAAGAAGAAGAAGATATTCGTTAGCAAGAGTAATGGTTGGAGATAGAAACAGGGAAGAAAGAGGTCTCCAGGTTAGATCAGAAGTTACGAGAGAACGGACAGTTATCACACCAGAGCGGATCCAATGAGGAAAGTAAAAGTAAGGGAGGTTAGGAGGGTGAATAAGAGAAGAGAAGAAGAGAGGTTCATCTAGGAGATCAAGAGTTGAAGAAGGAAATGAACGGAGAAGAGGAAGCGAACGAAAGAGAGAAAGGCCCTCTCGCAGGACAGGAGGGAGGTGGGACGGGAAAAGAGAGTATGCATCCATCTTCAGAAACAGTAGGAAGGTGAAAGATGGGTCACGGGAAGAAGCTAGAACATTCAAGGTAGTGGTAAGGGACGGAACAGTTGAAGTGGCAAGGCGAATGAAATGAATAATGCGATGTGCTTTATAAAGGAAAGCTGGATCAGGAAGCTGGATGCCACCCAAAGAGGCTGGCAGATGAAGCGTGGCAGGTTTAACCCAGTGATGTGAAGACCAGATGACGGAAGTTGAGAGGCGAGTGATGGTCATCATTTGTGACACGGGCACAACCGTCGACAAGTTTCTAAGAGCGCAGACAAGTCTTCAAGGTAAGGGATTTGCTCGCAATTTCTATGCTTCATGTTGCGTTTGATGGTAAATTATGTATGCCCTTCCCCCTCCCCCAGAAATTTGGTGAAGCCTGTGAGAGGGATAAGAGATGCTTGATTTGGAGGGCTCTACCCCCAACTTCCGTAATTTTATATTCTGGACCTCTAGAGTCGGTCAGTGTATCCTCGATGTTACCCCTGAATAGCTCTTAGAAACGGGGGGGTACCCCACCCTCCTGAAAATTCGTGGTCGTGTACAGAATCATTATATAAAACATGGTACTAATGTTTACAGCTCTGCGTGCATTTTAACATTTTGGGGAAAAGCCCCCCAGCTCATGGACCTCGCGGACACTTCAAGGGGTGCTTCCTGGATACACTGACAGACTCCAGCGGCCCAGAATATAATATTACGGAAGTTCGGGGTAGAGCCCCCCCCCCCGTGTAGCTTGGCTTACATAAAACGTTTTCGCGAAATTCATTTCCCAATTCAGTAATCAATGTAGGCCCAGAAACGGCAATCTTTATAGCCCCCCCCACCCCTTTTGAACTTTTGTAGCCAAGTTGCTGAAAGATGTGTGGCAGGGTTGCCGGTAAATTGCCACACCGGATCACTGCCACACATCAGTGTTCCTGTGTGGCAGTTTACAGTGAACCGTTTGTTCTGGGGGTATTTTTTCCGGGGGCATTTTTTCCGCTTTTCAATTTTCGGGGTATTTTTTCCTGGGGGTGTTTTTACCTACATCCGGATTATACACCGACGTTTTTTCTATCACGCTGAATTTTGCCGTCTGCGGATTATATGCTGAAAAATACGGTACTTAATAAAAAAATTTGTGGGTAATTAAGAAAGTATTTTACCGATTCACATGAAATTTTCAGGGTGGGCTTCTATTATCTACTTATCCTGTGTATAAAAATTTCAGCCAGTTTTATTAAGAATTCCTGAAGATAGCTTTCCGATTTTTTTTTTTTTTTATCTAGTTCCGTAGTTGAACAAGGGGGTGGGGGTGGAATTAGCTACCGCCGGAGCCGGTTCCTTGCTGGGCTAACTGGGGGAGCCCAGCAAGGAACGGCTCCTAGAATTTTAGCTATGGGAGCCATTTTGCTCCTAGGATATTTTTCTAATTTCCCACCCTGCCCACACATCCATCCACCCACTCCTACCATTTGGGATGGTAGCTGATTGTTTCTCCCTGCGCTTTTTGAAGGACTCTTCTCCCCCTCCCCACTAGTACGTTGTGAAAGTGGGAGGTACCAAGCCATGTTTAACCACTTATTGCTGGGGAGAGTGTTAGAGGTCCATCTTGGAAAAACTCACCTCAAGTCAACAACAGCAGAACATGTGGGATTGCAGGATTCCCGCCGAAGTAAAGTTGCTATGAAAAAGTCTTCCTCCTAAGAAAATTTTAAGGAAAAAAAATATTTATATATATATATATATGGGATGTAAGGTCAGGTGATGCGTAACATCACAGCCTCTCCTTGACAAATGTCAACCCCGCCTTCTCGTGGTGCATCCTGTTCCCACTAAAGGGGCTCTGACGACCGCCCATAGCGGTATAACTATACCATCGGGATTAGAGGAAATTCTATCCCACACTCACCAACCCGCTTGGCCAGCGTGGTGAGTTATGGCCAAACCCCTCCAAAATGATTCCACAACTTAAATCTTGGCCCTCAGTCTCCGGCAGCTGGAATGTACCTGGCCAAGGCAGCGGCCAGTGCGACATGAAGGCAGAGGGTGCTAACCCCGGAGGACCGGACTAGGCTGCCATCTGATGCTGACCTTGGCTACTTACAATGGACGCTCCCTATCTTCTGATTCAAGGCTTCTTGAATTGGAAGAGGAACTACAAAGGATCAAGTGGGACATCGTGGGGCTAAGTGAGGTAAGGAGAAAAGGAGAAGATCTCATCGAACTGAAAAGTGGTCATCTCTTCTACTATCGTGGGACAGATACTGGCAGAACTAGTGGTGTTGGATTTATAATAAACAAGAAACTGAAGGATAAAGTTGTAGAAGTTGAAAGTTCCTCTGACAGAGCTGCACGACTTGTTATCCAACTCTCGAAAAGATACCAGGCTCAGATTATTCAAACTTATGCACCCACCACTAGTCATCCTGAAGAAGAAATTGAAGAATTTTATGAGGAAATTTGTCATCTAAATAATAAAGGTAAGCAGCACTTGAAAATAATTATGGGAGATTTCAATGCAAAAATAGGGCAACGGCAACAGAATGAAACTTCAGTAGGTAAATTCGGTCATGGCAACAGAAACCAGCGTGGAAATACTCTCGTTGAGTTTGCAGAGGCAGAAGGGTTTTTCATCTTGAACTCCTTCTTCAAGAAAAAGCCACACAGGAAATGGACATGGAGACATCCAAATGGGACGACAAGTGAAATTGATTTTATTATGTGTAACAAAAAATTCGTCATAGAAGACTGCAGTGTGCTAAACAAGTTCAACACAGGTAGTGACCATAGATTGGTGAGATGTAAGATGCACCTCAACACTAAACTTGAACGTGGCAAGCTCATAAGACAAACAAAATCTATTGACATAACCAACCTTAAAAAACACCATAATACCTTCAAGTTAGAACTGAAGAACAGGTTCTCTGCTTTAGAAGGCCTAACATCGGAAGTGGATATCTCTGAAGTTAACAGAAAAGTAACCAAAACTCTTATGGAAACAGCAACAAAATTAGCTGGGTCTAAGAACAAGTTGCATGTGAACAAATTATCAGGAAAAACCAAAATGTTGATGCAAAAAAGAAGAGAGATGAGGACAACTAAAGAAGATGTGACTTCCAAAGTGGAATATATAGAGCTATGCAAGACAGTAAGAAAAAGTATCACTGAAGACGTAAGGAAATTCAACTGTGAACTAGTGAGGAAAGCAATTGAAAACAACCAAAGCCTAAAGATAGCAAAGGGACATCTCAGTAAGGGAAGAAAACAGATTATGGCACTGAGAAAAGAAGATGGTTCTGTAACAAGAAATAGAGGCGAAATTTTGACAAGAGTGAAAGATTTCTACTCCAAATTATATGAAAGGGATGATATATGCACTCCAGACATCATGAAAGATACCAGTACCAGAGTTCCTCCAGTCCTTCCAGCAGAAGTTGCACATGCAATCAAGAACATGAAGCGAGGAAAAGCTCCAGGAGAAGATGGAATTACTGTAGACATCATACAAGAAGCAAGTGGAGAAATCGAAACAGTACTCGCCCAAATTTTCACTCGATGCCTTAATGAAGGAAAGATTCCTGAGGATTGGAACACCGCTACAATGATCCTGCTACATAAGAAAGGTGACATTGAGGATCTCGGAAACTACAGACCTATCAGCCTCCTATCAGTAGTTTATAAAATCTTCACTAAAGTTCTTTCACACCGCTTGAAGGTAACACTGGACATGGCTCAACCGAGAGAACAAGCTGGATTCAGGAGTGGCTACAGCACAATAGATCATATCCACGTGCTGAGAGAACTAATTGAAAGAGCGAGGGAATATGAACTTCCATTGTGCATGGCTTTTATCGATTATGAAAAAGCCTTTGATTCGGTGAAACCATCAGCAGTTACAATGGCTCTGAAAACCTGCGGTATTGAAGATGCATACATTAATATTATTAATAACATCTATGAAAACGCAAGTGCAAAGATTAGGCTGTTTGAAAATACAACACACGTAAAAATTGGAAAGGGAGTGAGACAAGGTGACACCATATCTCCGAAGCTCTTTAATGCCACATTGGAGGGTGTTTTTCAGTCGCTGAGCTGGGAAAACAAGGGGATAAAGATTAATGGAGATTATCTAACCCACCTTCGTTTTGCTGATGACGTAGTCATTTTTGCAACTACCCCATCAGAGCTGCAGAGTATGATCCAGGAACTTGCTGACAAGAGTAAAGAAGTGGGATTAAAAATGAACTTTCAGAAGACAAAAGTGATGTTCAATGCTTTTACAAGAAATGAAGATTTATCGATTGATGGAGAAAAGCTGGAGATAACAGACACATACGTTTATCTTGGACAGCAGATATCAAGTGAGGGTCACATTGATGAAGAAATTAATCGGCGCACAAAACTTGCCTGGAGAGCTTTTGGAAGAAACAGCATAATTTTCAAGAGCAATATGCCATTATGTCTTAAAAGAAAAGTATTTGATCAATGCATCCTTCCAGTGCTTACGTATGGTGCAGAGACGTGGACCTTAACTAAAAGAGACATACAAAGGCTGCAGACAACTCAAAGCAGCATGGAGAGGTGCATGCTTGGTGTAACCAGGAGAGATAAGAAGAGGAACTCGTGGATCCGAAAAATGACGAGAGTGGAAGACATCATGGTCAGAGTTAAATCCCTGAAATGGCAATGGGCTGGACATACTGCCAGAAGGACAGATCATCGATGGACAGCCGAAATTTTAGATTGGATTCCAAGGGACAGGAAAAGACCCAGAAGAAGACCACATGGGAGATGGGTGGATGAAATTCGAAAGTATGCAGGGGTGACATGGAGGAGACTGGCACAAGACAGACCGTTGTGGAGGAAACTTGGGGAGACCTTCGTCCAGCAGTGGATTGATAATGGTTGACAATGATGATGATGATATATATATATATATATATATTGGGTGTATAAATAAGTTTTGAGGGATTTGAGGTGAACAAAACACGTTGAACAGAAACAATATTTTAATATTAATCAAAGTATGCTCCCTCTGAAGCTACAACTTTACCCCATCTTTTAGGCAGTGAACGTATGCCCCGAAGGAAGAATTCCGGTTCCTTTGAAAAGACCCAGTTGTCCAGCCAATTTTTGATGTCTTCATAAGAACTAAACCGTTCTCCAGATAGTGCTGACTGCATCGACCGGAACAAATGGTAATCCGATAGCGCAATATCTGGCGAATATGGCGGGTGGGGTAGAACTTCCCAGTCGGATCCTTCTAAGTACTTTTTCACAGGTCGAGAAACATGTGGTCTTGCGTTATCATGCTGTAAGATGACTTTGTTGTGTCTATTCTCCCATTCCAGCTGTTTTTGTGTGAGAGCTCGTTTTAAACGCATTAATTGGGTTCGATACCGATCACCAGTAATAGTTTCTGACGGTTTCAGCAGTTCATAGTGGATCACACCCTTCCAGTCCCACCAGATACACAGCATTACTTTTGAACCATGGATATTGCGTTTTGGCGTTGAAGGACCTGGTTCTTTGCTTTCTGCCACATGCTTTCTGCCATTTAGGGTTATCGTACCATATCCATTTCTCGTCGGTAGTAATAATACGATGCAAAAAAACTTTTTTTTTTTCCTTTGAAGCAGCAATTCGCAAATGGTTTTTCGACGTTCAAGGTCTCTTTCCCACAAAGCATGTGGAACCCGATTCCCTTCTTTTTGCGTCATTCCCATGGCAGCTAAACGTTGTGAAATGCATGGTTGACTAACATTTAATGCTGCTGCTAGTTCTTTTTGAGTCTGGCAAGGATCCTCATCGAGTAAAGCTTCCAATTCGGCATCAGCAATTTTTTTGGGTGGTCCAGAACGTTCTGTATCACTGACATCAAAATCGTTCCTTTTGAATCGTCTAAACCAATACTCACATGTTTTTATGGATAAGGAATGTTCACCATAGATTTCTGACATTAAGCGATAGCTGTCGGCAGCACTTTTCTTGACAATAAAGTAATGCACTAACACTTCCCGCAAATGCTGTTATGTCGAGACGAAAGTTGCCGTTTTCCATAGAGTACAACAAATACGTCTTCGCACCTCAATCGAATGTCGTATACTGAATCTAACAGCTGGTGTATCGTACTGCAATATCGGAGTGTTGCCAGCTTAAAATGCATGCAAGCAGTAATAAGTATGACACCTAACGGAAATCCCTCAAAACTTATTTATATACCCAATATATATAATATATATAAAATCTGGGTCTGTATTTTAACCACTCACAAAATTCGAGCTTTAAAAACGTATCCTTCATAAAATTATGTGCGTTAAAAATGAATCCTTCTCTGAGTTACGAATATTACAGTCGGATACATCAGGAATAATTAATTTTATGGACAAGTTAATTGGCTTCTATACATAGCGGCCTAGACAATTCATTTTGCATGTAGCCAACTGTTACAAATCAGGAACAAGATTCTTTCACAGAATTCCGCGTTTTTCATTATTTGGGATCGATACAAAACTGCAGAGAATTTGGGGGAAGGGGATTAATGTGTGTGTGTGTATGCGGGGGTTGTTTCCCCGTCGGGGAACAGTATTCAGTTCATCAAAACTTAAAATTTTCCCGTAATTATTTCTTCTTTTTGCGAAGTTGCCTCTGCCCAGTATTGTTGCTAAATATCAGTCTATTGCATAAATGTTTGTATTTCAGCTTGAAACTGTAGGCAACAATTTTCCGAAAATGTAAATTGGACGAAGCAAACATTTCCCTGTAATCTTTAAGCACGAGTTTCTCCTGCGGATTCGGGAAATTTTGCCTTTGTTGTCATCATTTGCGCCATTCTCGAGAGTGAAGAGAATTGAGAATTGCAAGGTGGGGTGAGGGATGACATTTTCCGGCTGTAAACGGAATTCCATCTTTCAAAACATTCAAAAACGGAAGCTAGACAAAGTGATGATTTCTCCTGTAATCGTTTTTTTTTTTTCTCGTGATTACCTCGATTCAGTATTAATGTAAAATATGATTTTGTTCAATAAATGATTGTGTTTCAGCTTTAAAATGGAGGAAAAATTTCCGAAAATGGAAATCAGATTGAGTGAAGAGTTTGAAAAATCTGCACTCCTCTCAGAATAACTTATGTTGTGATATTCAGAAGATAATAGGCTACATAGCTGATCTATTAGAATAATACAGTATATATTTTGAAAATGAGGAAATTATTGACATAATTATAACAGCAGGTATTTTATTGAATTTTGAATAATTAATACAAATTCTATTTGAATATTTCCAAGAACTCGTGTCAGTTCTAAGCAGAAGAAAGAATTGGAAGATCTTTCCAATTTCATTGAATTTTTGAAGGTTTTTCCACGTGTTCCACACTCTGAAGAAAAAAAAAAAAAAAGATTTATTCTTTCAGTATACTATTTTTGTCACTTGGACCTATAGAAATATGTAAGAAAGTAGGACAAGTGGAACATTTTTTCCAGATTAAAGCCCTCTTAAAACAAGCTCTAAATGAAATGAAAGCAGAGATTCCAAAATTTATTAAGTTTGCTGTTTTTATTCTTTCTCTGCCTGTCTCAGAGGCAATTTGTGAATCCTGGGGCTCAACAATTGACATCTTGTATAAGTAAAAAGACCCAATACTAATTTAATGACAGAGATGATGTTATAGTTGGAACAAATGATAAATGAATGTTTATAATGTCAGAGCACAGTTTGGACATAAATCAGTCCAAAAAATAATGAAAGCTGCTCTAGTTTCAATGTATGGACCAAATTACCAAAGACACTTTGTAAATAATTCATCTGCATCAGTGGCACACTATTTAACTTTAAAAGTTATTGACAAAATATCAAATTCTAAATACCCTGGTTCTAAAAAAATTTATTTGATTTAAATAATGTGTTTTTAATGTATTGTATTGTTATATTTAACAAGGGGTTTCAACTGATGGGAAGTAATGTTTTAATGTTTGTTTTACTGTGATTTATTCACTTAATTTTTTTTTTTTTATTATGAAATTTGGTCAAAGTGTTTCGTGCTTTGCCCGAAGAACATTTACAATTTTTGGAAGTCATGTTGCAGAACACTGAACATAATTCTGCTCCTGTGATAATTATGTTAATTAATTAATCATTTTTAATTAAATAAATTCCTGATTGGGTTTGCAGGGGGTTCTATCCCACCACAGGTCGCATAAAAACTTTGTTTTCTTATCCTTCCTTCCTTCCTTCCTTAACTTTGCATAGGGAGATCGGAATGCAGACCCCAGGCCAGATGCAAAGTTCTGAAAATGAAATGAAAGGTATTTGCATAGCCAGGCAGCAGATTGGATACTACAGCCCCAGCAAACAATAGGTCAGCGGTGACTATATGGCGCGAGTCTGAAAAAGCAAATCTTGTCAAAAGGTAAAACATGTAATAACTCTGTCACCCAGTCTTTGTGTCAGGGAACATAACTCAGACGTGTATGTGCATTCCATCGTAATTAAAGATTTAGAAAGGTATTCCTGGATACTCTGATAATAAAACTCTGAAACAGGGTGACAGTTAGGGCCAAATAAATGTTTAAAGGGCTCAGCTCGGCAGATGGTCAGCTAGCGAGAGGAATATCTGCTCGAAATAGCCACTGGTCATTGTCCCCTGAAGGATGAACCCCTAGTAGATGTGGGGAGATCCCCCTTCCCTCCCCAGGAACCAATGGAGGTGAAGGTGATACCTCAGGGAAGTAAGAACACGCCTAGGAGCACAGGAAAAGGAAAGTGATGAAGAAGATAAAAAGGGAAAACTTGGAGAAATCGTGGTCGAAAAAAATTTGCGAAGTATGTTAGCGTTTCAGCTAAAAATTAAAGGGTGTGTCTCAAACTAGGAAAATGACTATGTAGGTTAGGTACCAGTAGGATGCAGGGAGAAACTATGAAAAATTGTTAGGAGCAAGAGGCAGTGAAAAAGATGCTAATTCGTTAGGTGCAGGGGAAAAGGTTCCCAAAAGTGTTAGGAGAAGAAATGACGAGGCTGGTATGTGGTGAAGCCTCATCATCAACTCAAGGACCAAGAGGATTCAGGGCAAGACATTATCCAAATATTCAATCCCTTGCATGTCAAAGTAATTTATGAAATTTGAAACTGAAATAATATTGCTCACTTTGAACTAGTCGGATTTCTAGGAAACGGTTCTATGAAACTTAGGCTTAACCTGAACTATTTTTGAAGTACATACAAGAGTTGTGCCAAAAGTAATGCAAAAGTATGCATAACTTTTTTATTCATTGACAGAGGTCGTTCAAATTGCACATGTTGTTGGTAGAGTAACTATTTCTCTATACAAAGGTATAACTCAACATAGTCTCCATCACAAGCGATGCATTTATGCCATCGTTGAACCCAACTCTCAAATTCTCTTTGAAAAAATTCAGATGTGGACTGTTGTACCCACTTCTTCACAGCCACTTCCACCTCATCTGTGTCACCAAATCGTTGTCTCCGAAGACTGTCCTTCATTGGACTGAACAGGCGAAAGTTTGAGGGTGCCAGATCTAGGCTATACAGACGGGGGACCACCGACCAGCCTAATTTGCTGATTTGTTGCCAAAGATGTGTGTGGTCTCGCATTGTCATGGTGAACATGAATGTGGATCCTTTTTCAGAATCTTGTCTGGTCTCTTCCTCCTTATGACTTCTTTAAGCTTCTTGAGTGTCTCACTGTACCGCTCGCTGGTCATGGTACGGCCACGTTCCAGAAAATCAAGGAGAATGACACCCCTGTAATCATAAAAAACAATTGCCAGGATTTTCTGTGCTGATCACTGGCTCTTGAACTTCTTAGGCCTTGATGAAGAGGTGTGATGACATTCAATGGATTGATTATTCATTTCTGGATCGTAAAGGTATGCCCACGTTTCATCTTCTGTCAACAAATCAGAAAAAAACGTCTTCATTGGCTTCAAATGCTTTCAGCAGATCAGAGTAGGCTTCTACCCTTCTTTCCTTCAAATCTGCAATGAAGAAGAAGGGTTACTCTGCCAACATGTGCAATTTGAACAACCTCTGTCAGTTAATAAAAAAGTTATGCCCACTTTTGCGTTACTTTTGGTACAACCCTCGTACAAACATACATATCACTAAGCTGTTCTCTGAGATTCAGAGGTTAGCTCCACAAAGAAATACAACTACCAGATAAATTTTTAACTGTTTATTTACTTACTGTTGCCATATCAAACCTCCATTTACAGCGATCTTGACACACAACTTGGGTTTCACTGACATCCATCACACGGCATACACAAGACCTTTTATACTTCATACTCATAATCTTTTTCTCATGCAGACACTCCTGAATCTGATCCTCCCATAGCCTCCTTGGCCTTCCTCTGCCTTTCGTTCCTGCCACTTGGGTTAGAAAAAATTTCTTAGTAAGAGTCTCGTCACTCATTCTTTCAACATAGCTAAACCACTGAAGCATATTAGTCTCCACCTTGCTAACAACATTTTGCTTCACATTACACAACTGCAAACACATCTTTATTTCTCATCCGATCAAAACTTGTTTTGTCACAAACCCCCTAACACATTTCTCCAACACGCAAACAACTTCTATGTTTCTTCTGTAATACCCAGGTAATGATCTGGTCCCACTATAAATTAAGCAACATGTAAAAATAAATTTTATAATTGTTTTCTTTAAGCAAGCATGTCTTTCTTCGTTGCTGCTTTGCAAATAAGCATGAGTGTCAGGTGCAGGTTTATTTTAAGGTAAACAGCTTATTTTTCAAGGTACCATGATTAAACACATGATGCAGAAATGATAGTTTTAAAACTTAATTTCACTGCGGCATATGAGTTCTTGCGACAATCTTATACAAACTTGTTTGAAACACAATGCATACAGGTCCCAACGATGAGACAGGGTCACAATTTCTAGAAACCCAATGCCATTGTTGCCATATTTAAATGATCAAAATTAATTAGCAAAATGCATACCCACAAGTTCTCAAATGTTGACGTGGTAATAGCAAGTTGTGGGCTGGAAGAAGGTTGTTGAGTGATACCATTCTTAAATTATCTCAACTGTGGGTCTTAATGGTGCTGTAAAATGCCAGTAACAGGAATGCCATATATCTTTCCTTAAAAATTTCTTTCTCCAAAAAATGAAATCATCATCATCATCATTGTCAACCATTATCAATCCACTGCTGGACGAAGGTCTTCCCAAGTTTCCTCCACAACGGTCTGTCTTGTGCCAGTCTCCTCCATGTCACTCCCGCATATTTTCAAATTTCATCCACCCATCTCTAATGTGGTCTTCTTCTGGGTCTTTTCCTGTCCCTTGGAATCCAATCTAAAATTTCGACTCTCCATCGATGGTCTGTCCTTCTGGCAGTATGTCTAGCCCATTGCCATTTCAGGGATTTAACTCTTATCATGATGTCTTCCACTCTCGTCATTTTTTGGATCCACGAGTTCCTCTTCTTATCTCTCTTGGTTATACCAAGTATGCACCTCTCCATGCTGCTTTGAGTTGTCTGCAGCCTTTGTATGTCTCTTTTAGTTAAGGTCCACGTCTCTGCACCATACGTAAGCACTGGAAGGATGCATTGATCAAACACTTTTCTTTTAAGACATAATGGCATATTGCTCTTGAAAATTATGTCGTTTCTTCCAAAAGCTCTCCAGGCAAGTTTTGTACGCCGATTAATTTCTTCATCAATGTGACCCTCACTTGATATCTGCTGTCCAAGATAAACGTACGTGTCTGTTATCTCCAGCTTTTCTCCATCAATCGATAAATCTTCATTTCTTGTAAAAGCATTGAACATCACTTTTGTCTTCTGAAAGTTCATTTTTAATCCCACTTCTTTACTCTTGTCAGCAAGTTCTTGGATCATACTCTGCAGCTCTGGTGAGGTAGTTGCAAAAATGACTACGTCATCAGCAAAACGAAGGTGGGTTAGATAATCTCCATTAATCTTTATCCCTTTGTTTTCCCAGTTCAGTGATTGAAAGACATTTTCCAATGTGGCATTAAAGAGCTTCGGAGATATGGTGTCACCTTGTCTCACTCCCTTTCCAATTTTTATGTGTGTTGTTTTTCAAACAGCCGAATCTTTGCACTTGCGTTTTCATAAATGTTATTAATAATATTAATGTATGTATCTTCAATACCGCAGGATTTAAGAGCCAATGTAACTGCTAATGGTTTCACCGAATCAAAGGCTTTTTCATAATCGATAAAAGCCACGCACAATGGAAGTTCATATTCCCTCGCTCTTTCAATTAGTTCTCTCAGTACGTGGATATGATCTATTGTGCTGTAGCCACTCCTGAATCCAGCTTGTTCTCTCGGTTGAGCCATGTCCAGTGTTACCTTTAAGCGGTGTGAAAGAACTTTAGTGAAGATTTTATAACCACTGAGAGGAGGCTGATAGGTCTGTAGTTCCTGAGATCCTCAATGTCACCTTTTTTATGTAGCAGGATCATTTTAGCGTTGTTCCAATCCTAAGGAATCTTCCCTTCATTGAGGCATCGACTGAAAATTTGGGCGAGTACTGTTTCGATTTCTCCACTTGCTTCTTGTATGATGTCTACAGTAATTCCATCTTCTCCTGGAGCTTTCCCCCACTTCATGTTCTTGATTGCATGGGCAACTTCTGCTGGGAGGACTGGAAGAACTCTGGTACTGGTACCTTTCATGATGTCTGGAGTACATGTATCATCCCTTCCATATAATTTGGAGTAGAAATCTTTCACTCTTGTCAAAATTTTGCCTCTATTTCTTGTTACAGAAACATCTTCTTTTCTCAGTGCCATAATCTGTTTTCTTCCCTTACTGAGATGTCCCTTTGCTATCTTTAGGCTTTGATTGTTTTCAATTGCTTTCCTCACTAGCTCACAGTTGAATTTCCTTACATCTTCAGTGATACTTTTTCGTACTGTCTTGCATAGCTCTATATATTCCACTTTGGAAGTCACATCTTCTTTAGTTGTCCTCATCTCTCTTCTTTTTTGCATCAACATTTTGGTTTTTCCTGATAATTTGTTCACGTGCAACTTGTTCTTAGACCCAGCTAATTTTGTTGCTGTTTCCATAAGAGCTTTGGTTACTTTTCTGTTAACTACAGAAATATCCACTTCTTCCGATATTAGGCCTTCTAAAGCAGAGAATCTGTTCTTCAGTTCCAACTTGAAGGTATTATGGTGTTTCTTAAGGTTGGTTATGTCAATACATTTTGTTTGTCTTATGAGCTTGCCACGTTCGCGTTTAGTGTTGAGGTGCATCTTACATCTCATCAATCTATGCTCACTACCTGTGTTGAACTTGTTCAGCACACTGCAGTCTTGGATGACGAATTTTTTGTTACACATAATAAAATCAATTTCACTTGTCGTCGCAATTGGATGTCTCCATGTCCATTTCCTGTGTGGCTTTTTCTTGAAAAAGGAGTTCAAGATGAAAAATCCTTCTGCCTCTGCAAACTCAACGAGAGTATTTCCACGCTGGTTTCTGTTGCGGTGACCGAATTTACCTACTGAAGTTTCATTCTGTTGCCATTGCCCTATTTTTGCATTGAAATCTCCCATAATTATCTTCAAATGCTGCTTACCTTTATTATTTAGATGACAAATTTCCTCATAAAATTCTTCAATTTCTTCTTCAGGATGACTTGTGGTGGGTGCATAAGTTTGAATAATCTGAGCCTGGTATCTTCTCGAGAGTTGGATAACGAGTCGTGCAGCTCTGTCAGAGGAACTTTCAACTTCTACCACTTTATCCTTCAGTTTCTTGTTTATTATAAATCCAACACTACTAGTTCTGCCAGTATCTGCCCCACGATAGTAGAAGAGATGTCCACTTTTCAGTTCAATGAGATCTTCTTTTCTCCTTACCTCACTTAGCCCGACGATGTCCCACTTGATCCTTTGTAGTTCCTCTTCCAATTCAAGAAGCTTTGAATCAGAAGATAGGGAGCGTCCATTATACGTAGCCAAGGTCAGCATCAGATGGCAGCCTAGTCCGGTCCTCCGGGGATTCTTAGCACCCTCTGCCTTCATGTCGCACTGGCCGCTGCCTTGGCCAGGTACATTCCAGCTGCCGGAGACTGAGGGCCAAGATTTAAGTTGTAAAGTCATTTTGGAGGTGTTTGGCCATAACTCACCACGCTGGCCAAGCGGGTTGGTGAGTGTGGGATAGCATTTCCTCTGATCCCGATGGTATATTTATACCGCTATTGGCGGTCGTCAGAGCCCCTCTAGTGGGAACAGGATGCACCACGAGAAGGCGGGGTTGACATTTTTCAAGGAGAGGCTGTGATGTTACGCATCACCTGACCTTACAAATGAAATATGTGTATATATATATATATATATATATATATTATATATATATAATCGAAGAAATAAAACAAATTCTCTTCCCGAAAAAAATTAAAAGAAAAACTTCAAAACTTTTTCGGTTTCCGTGTCCAACATTCCAGATTTCGGGACGCCAGATATTTACGTAGTTCCAGTACTGTACATGTTTTTAAACTATCACCAATAAACAAAATGAGTTAACACTGAGAGAAACACAAAAAAGGAATTTTACATTATTTCTACGTACCATAATCTAGAAATAATGGAAAACTCTCTTTTATCAACAAAAATAAATGCCTGAAGAGTGTCCCAAAACATAAGGGACGCTGTTCATATTGTGAAATAAAAATCACTGTGTGGTCTAGTCTTCCACACATCAACTCTCCTAACTTCTGTGTCTGAACCCAGATCCAAAGGAGAGATATGGACGTCGCATTTTTCTTCCTGCTCTGGTTTCTCCCTTCCCTAGAACCAATGGCTCTAAATCAGGGATGGGGAAACTCCTGATTCAGAGACTAGATGCTCCCGAGGATTATTAAAACCCAAAACACGTGACCCGTATGCCATCAGAAGGGATAACGAAAGGAGAGAACCACAGATTATGAACACAACAATGTTTACTATGGAACTCGAACCCACGTCTTCAAGGGATGTCAATATCCTAGGACCTGGGCAAATTGGCTACAACTTGTCCATTAGTACAAAATTGTTTTTCAAGCTTTCTTAATAAAGCATTCCTCTACAGAAGATCAAAAACCAAATTACTTACATTATATAAATCCCTCAGAAGTAAAACAGACTAGTTTCTGTATCAACGTTAAATGAAACCCCATTTAATTTCTCACACTTCCACCACTGTTTACCAGTATCTTAACTGTTACAGGCTATTTCTACCAACTGCCCTATCCATAACCACGGCTAACTGGGATCATCCTAGGAGGTTAGAAGACTTCGCCAACATCAGCTGACTACGCCAATGCGCCCAATCCGAGAATCTGTATATCTCTATGGAAACATCTCGATTTTGGACCTTTACGGTACCCATTCAGTCATAAAAAAAAAATTGAGGGTGAAATATTCATTCCCATAATCAAACAATTCTAGAAAAATTAGGAAAATATATGTTGGTATTTCTTTAAAAAATTAAACAAATAAATATTTTGAGCGGAAGAGCATACTGCGCATGTGCAAGTGACTATGTTTAAAATATAACCAAAACCTTAATGTTGAGAAATTACGAAGTCCGAAATATCCCTTGTTTGCATTTTGGTTTGCAAGTGCTGAGCGAAACTGCTTCAGGCACAGGAAGTGATGCCACGTTTCTGAACTCCACCACTTCAGAGAGAGGATCGGAACATGATCTATTTTGGCTTCCCTCAAAACGGGTCCTTTCACCTCCTCTTCTTCTAAACTCCTAGGGATCATCAACCCACTCGATATCATCAACTGTTGATGTTACCATAAACCAAGGAGGTTAAGGAGTTGGCAACAGCCCCTCTCCCTGTGCTTCTGGCGTGACGCCACTTTTTATCAGCTGACGACGTCAAAGCGCCCAATCTGAGAATCTCCTGATTTTGCACGGGTTTTTTGTCGGACCCTTACCCTACGCATAAAAAAATAGGCATGAAAAAAATTGAAACTGAAATATTGATTCCCATAATTAAAAAAAATCCGGAAAAGACAGGAAAATGTATGTTGGTATTTATTTAAACAATTGAACAAAATAATGATTTTTTGAGCGGAAGCGCGTAGTGTGCATGGTTACTTACATACTGCCCATGTTTAAAATATAACCAAAAGCCTAATGTTAAGAAATAAGAAGTCCGAAGTATTCCTTCTTTCCATCCTTGGTTTGCATGCGCTTCTAGACGCTATACTATTGCTGTGAACTACACTCATAGATATACGTGCTTCTCGTTCCGTACAATACAGTAATTTCACTAAACTTTTACCAAAAAAATATTTTTTTTCGTTATCCTGCAGTTATAGTTATACTAAAAGTTATTAATATCATGCATGGCCTTCCAAAGCGAATATTCTTCCAAATGAGAGTTTTGGAGAAGATTCGTCATATTTAATCGGGAAATACGTAATCTCGCATTGAATGTACGCGTTACAAGGCTGATCTTAAGTGCAAATACATTACTGGACACAAATTTTTTTCCATAATTATATATGTCTACTTAAACATTTGAATTTACGTGACATTTCCGTAAATTGTTAACATTTTTAAGCCCCTTAGAACACTCGATCGTTCATGAGCATTCCTGGAAACATCTCTCTCTCAGTAAGGATTTTAAATTGCTGTGCCGTTCATATCTCGCTGGCGATTAAAAGATAAAAGTAATGAAATTCCCTGTTTTCCCAAAACAAAATTTTATTGGTAAATTGAAGCATAAAAAACATTGTTTGAGATCCGATTTTATTAAATCCTGGATCAAACACTTGTTCAAAACGATTTTAGAGATAATTATATTTCTCGCCAAAACGAAATCCATAGATACATTTAGTAAAAATGTCAAGTATATGTCACTTTAGTGACTTGTTAATGCGATACATGCTGCATGAAATTTACAGAAGAAATTAAAATTCACGGCACTGCTTGACATACGGACTGTATGTATGCATTGACGTCACAAAACCGCGGTTTGCGTAAGCTGACCAGAAGTCTTCAATTCTTGAGGAGAGCCCTCGAATTTAGTTTACTGTCCCCAAAAACATCTGATGCCTTTGGGGACGTAAAATGTCCCCAAATTTTGATGTTTGTCCTCAAATGTCCTCGAATGTACACTTCCTTATTAGCTAGTTAGATTTATAATAAAAAATGTTCGTAAAAGTAGTTTCGTTGTACTAATTTTCCGACATGCTTCTTGTGAAAAGAAATTTTGACATTTTTTTTCTTCTTTCCGAGTTTAGGGACCACCAAGAGCAACTCTAAGCAGTCACCTGTCTTTAATTTGAAGACATTCGTTCTAGGGAAGGAAGAGAGCAAGTGCTGTAAGGCAAACACACCATCCATGTCTCAGTCGGGACTCGAACCCATAACCACTTGTACGAATGGTCAGTGGCCAGCACAAGGACACTGAACTACTAGCGCGGTCAAATTTCGACTGTACTTGATCTGAGTTTCCCCAAAAACTTTGAAAAAATGAAAAATTCGCCATGCAATTAGTTTGTTGTGCAGCTTGATTTTAATTCTTTTTTTTTTTTTTTTTTTATTGGAGGTTTAACGACCACCGTGAGCAACTCAATGGGCTATAAGCAGTCGCCCGTCCCTAATTTAGGGTCACTGGTTCCAGGGAAGGGAGAGAGCCAGTGCCGTAAGACAAACACAACATCCATGCCTCACCGGGATTCGAACCCGGACCCCGTTCGGACGAATGATCAGAGGCCATCGCTTAGACCACTGCGCCACCGGGGCGGCTGATTTTAATTCTGCATATATACAAGGTAAAGTATTTCACTTTTACTA
Source organism: Macrothele yani (assembly GCA_039090855.1). Lineage (NCBI taxonomy): Eukaryota > Metazoa > Arthropoda > Arachnida > Araneae > Macrothelidae > Macrothele > Macrothele yani. Next base: position 14,893,260 of record CM077027.1, on the reverse strand, counting down.
ATATGATCTGGCCATCATAATTCTACTTTGTCAATAGAAATTATCAAAATTCTACAAGATATATCGTTTTAAGACATAAATTTTCGTATGTAATATCACACTTATTGAAGCAATGCAGTTTTGTACAAAAGAATTTGCATATTTATTTTGAGAACGTATATGTCCCCAAATGAACTACCGATTTAGGGACGCTACGCCCTTTTGTTCTCAAATCAGTGTTCGAATATCTGGTCACCTTAGGTTTGCGTCACTTTTTCGTCTGCTGCTTTCTTGCAGAACAACTGGTGTACAAGTGAGATCAAAGATGCATTACATGGGCTACGTAAGTGGGTTATCTGGTGATTTTTTTTTTTTTTGATTGGAGGTTTAACGACCACCGTGAGCAACTCAATGGGCTATAAGCAGTCGCCCGTCCCTAATTTAGTGTCACTGGTTCCAGGGAAGGGAAAGAGCCAGTGCCGTAAGACAAACACAACATCCATGCCTGACCGGGATTCGAACCCGGACCCCTTACGGACGAATGATCAGAGGCCAACGCCTTAGACCACTGCGCCACCGGGGCGGCTATCTGGTGATCAAAAACAGCTTTATTCTGATAAATCAGTTATTTGTCAGTAATGGAGACCCATATGAAATTCCATACTCAATTTTCCTGAACAAAATTGTAGGAAGGAGAATGTTTTTGCTTGAAAGGAACTCAATATTCTGCATTCCAGCACAGCCAACAGCTTCTGTGCTAACAGCATATTCACACAGTTAATTAAGATAAAAACGTCCTGTCATCTTTGTCTAATTATTTAATTTAAAAGTTTACCTTTCATTAATTTAGATATTTCCGAACCTGAAACTTAAGCTAAGGTAAAAATTCTCAGCTTTACACAGGTAAGGCTATAATAATTCTGGCGAGCAGCACCAAGTCTCTCTACCTTATATACAGGGTGTCCGAAAATTCTTTCCCTGATTACAAACGTCATTCATATCCGCTGTATGTACGTTACAGATTTGAAACTGGTGCCAAAATGTTGGAAAACTAACCAAGTTTTTTTTGTTGCAGGGGTTTTTTTTTTTTGATTGGAGGTTTTACGACCACCGTGAGCAACTCAATGGGCTATAAGCAGTCGCCCGTCCCTAATTTAGGGTCACTGGTTCCAGGGAAGGGAGAGAGCCAGTGCCGTAAGACAAACACAACATCCATGCCTCACCGGGATTCGAACCCGGACCGCTTACGGACGAATGATCAGTGGCCAACGCCTTAGACCACTGCGCCAGTGGTCTAAGGCTGCAGGTTTCCGCAACGTGGCTGTAGTGTAGCAGTGCAGTGTCCAGGAAACCGGAAATGTTCACAAATCAGGATAAAGCTCAGTGTGTCCTTTGGTATCACGACACCCGGTCACCAATAACATTGCAGAGGAACTTTCAAACAACGTATGGAAAGAAGCCGCCCGATGTCAAGAGCATTAAGTCGTGGTACGACAAGTTGAAGACCACAGAATCTGTTGCTGACTTACCGAGAACTGGCCGACCATCAACCTCAGCTGAAAGGGTGGAAGCAGTGAGACAGTCTTTTGTGCGAAGTCCCAAGAAATCAGTGCGTAGGGTCTGAAGTGAATTACAGATGCCAAAAAGTTCTGTTCATGATTTGTGAACATTTCCGGTTTCCTGGACACTGACACTACTACACTACAGCCACGTTGCGGAAACCTACAACAAAAAAACTTGGTTAGTTTTCCAAAATTTTGGCACCAGTTTCACATCTGTAAGGTACATACAGCAGATATGAATGACGTTTGTAATCAGGGAAAGACTTTTTTTTTTTTTTTTTTTTGAATGGAGGTTTAACGACCACCGTGAGCAACTCAATGGGCTATAAGCAGTCGCCCGTCCCTAATTTAGGGTCACTGGTTCCAGGGAAGGGAGAGAGCCAGTGCCGTAAGACAAACACAACATCCATGCCTCACCGGGATTCGAACCCGGACCCCTTACGGACGAATGATCAGAGGCCAGCGCCTTAGACCACTGCGCCACCGGGGCGGCAAAAAGACTTTTCGGATACCTTGTATAATAATGACAAAAATAAGCTGGTGTATGTTATCATGAGATAATTTTTCCAAAATCAGCCTGGGAAACCAACATATGAAGGTTCCATAAGATATTCACTCCCCTATAGCAGTGGATACATTCACGATAAAGGACAGCATAATCTTATTCATAAGAAAGGTTAATTTTGGTCTAAAGATCTTCATAGAGTTCTTGCAGATAATGCATCAGTAAATGTATGAACATACCTGTTACAAAATGTAAACTACACACTCTAATGTTCCTTCGTTTCCGGTCATCAATGTCAACTCTGCTTATACGTGATGACCACAAATTTCGGCACTTCTGAATTAAATTTTTATAATTCTGACCCCACTTCGTTCGTTCTGATGGTAATTTATAATAGGACACATCATTATTGCTCCCACTTCGTTTACTGCAGCCGAAAATAGCACATATCACCATCTTCCTTAACGCTCCACAACGCAAATTCAAGCAGTTCTTTTTTTTTTTTTTTTTGATTGGAGGTTTAACGACCACCGTGAGCAACTCAATGGGATATAAGCAGTCGCCCGTCCCTAATTTAGGGTCACTGGTTCCAGGGAAGGGAGAGAGCCAGTGCCGTAAGAAAAACACAACATCCATGCCTCACCGGGATTCGAACCCGGACCCCTTACGGACGAATGATCAGAGGCCATCGCTTAGACCACTGCGCCACCGGGGCGGCCAAGCAGTTCTTGTACACCAGTTGACCACCAGGACGTCTGCTAGATGGTTTACCTTGCTTTGACGTCGTATGCATACGGTCTATACAACCAGGCGTATTTAAGGAGGAGTATGGAGCCTCACCCCTGAAAATTTGAAATTTTTTTGTACTGGTGGATTTGAACCCCCCCCCTCCCTTCTATATAGCGGAATCGTAATTTTACATTGTTTAATTAAATTTTAATTAATCTTAATTTTTCGTTGTTTTGGTAAGCATTTGGTTAAATATGAAGGGAGATTTCGGAAAATTGTGGGCACAGCATTATCTAAAAGTACTGGCCGAACTCTGGGCGTTTGTTATTTCACCATTTATAAGAGTTTTAAAATTTCTTTACATAAAACATTCATCAAAATACGACACTTCTGTTCTAGCTGTTTGCCACCATAAGGAATTGCCTTGCTCCATTCCTCCCACCTTGCCTCATCTTTCGGCACGGAAAACAGTTATTTTTTGTTTACAAGATCTGTAACCACTGTTACATTCAGGTGCAAAACACGTTCTCAACGTTACACTCTTATTATTATTTCTATTCATGATCGATCTAACAAATAAATTACTTTTTTCTCGCTATCCACCAAACACGCCATAGAAAAGCATACTAACGTTTCGAAATCATCGCATCGAAGCTCGCAGAAGCGCCATCTAGCAGCGTCACGAAAAGAGGGAACTGCAATTTAAACTGTGAGGTATTATCACACGGCACACTATCTCATCTAGCCACTATACTATTAACAATGCTTTTTGTGTTGGTCGATTCCAACGAGATAGAAGTACGTAGAGCGCTTACTTCGGCCAACGTGTGAAGCCACCGGAAACAAGTGGCAGCCAGGTTTGATGAGGTACAGAACGAACTTCCGTTCCGTGTTCGAAAGGGACTTTTCGCAATATATAGTTTGATGTTAAATGAGGATATAACGCAAAAAGTTTGTAATAAACACCAAGGATGTGGAGCTAAGAATTTCAACGTATCAAACAACGCTTTTTATCATTAGTAATCGGCAATAGTGTTAAAAAATATTTTAATTGATGCAGTTGAAAAAAATCTCAAGCCGTAATTTTGTTGGCTCTCGTTGAATAAAATTTCAAGAGAGCCAAGCCATAATTTTTTAACATTTCACAGAAATTTTTTGGAACAAGTTTTCAGTGAAATATAAGTCACCGGTAATAAAGTAAATGAAGAAGAAAAAAAAAAGAAAAAAAAAGAAAGAAAGAAAAACACTACAATTGCAATGAATCCGCAATTTCGATAAAAATCTTAGATATTTGTGGGTCATCACCATCAGAATGTTGAATCATCCCACAGCTTATCACTCCAAACACATAGACACCAAATATTTTATGAGAGTTTTAATTAATTGAAAAAAAAAGTTCGAAGAAAAACGGAAATCAAACTGAGTTTACACAGCCAAGACGCACCAATATTGAAATACTTTTACCAACTGCTCCTCTCTTATATAATCAGAAGAAAACTACTACTTAACTGATTTTTGTTTAATAAAAATTCAAAGTCCTTAGCACTGGGCATGTTTTTAATCTGTTTGTTAGCCTTAACATTCGACAACACAGATCTGCAGGCCTTATTCGTGGGTAGGCAAAGGCAATTGCGGTAACTTGCCAATAATAAACATAATAAAGGTATTTCCCAGCACATACTCTAAACATTTTACACAATATAATTCTATCTCTCTCTATGTATATATATATACACTACATACCAACAAGTAATTGGACACCTGTGATAGCAAAGGAAAAGGAAGTTTAATCACCTTCAATAGTTGGTGGAGCCTCCACGAGCGGCGGTTACAGCTGCGACCCTCCAGGGCATACTCTCAGCCAGGCGTAGTACGACGGCTAGCGGTATTTTCTTCCACTCGGCTTGGAGAAGAAAGGTCAGTTCCTTCACCGATTTCGGACGGTGGGGCACCCCTTAAGTCGACGTTCAAACTCGTCATAGAGGTGCTCGATAGGGTTAAGGTCCGGGCTCTGCACAGGCCAGTCCAGTCCAGTCCATTCAATGAACCCCATTGTCACCATACCAAGCCATGGTGGACCTCGCAACATGACAGGTGGCATTGTCATCCTGAAATGGACTGGACTGGGCTGCGCAGAGGTCCACCCTGTAAAACTGCCACAACGTAGGAAGCGCATGGTCATCCAAAATGGTGCAGTAGGTCTCTGCGTTGAGTCTACCAGGAATTACGACCAAGGGTCCCGTGCCATACCAGGAGAAACACCCCCATAGCATAATTCCACCGCCGCGAAACTTCACAGTTGGCACAATACATTCCAGCAGGAGGCGTTCTCCAGACAGACGCCAAACCCAGACCCTGCCATCCGAACGGTAGAGGGTGAACCTTGATTCGTCGCTCCAGAGAACCTGTTTCCACTGTTCAACGGTCCACTGTCTACGTTCTTTGCACCACGTTAGCCGAGCAGCGCTATTGTACTTGGTGATCAAAGGTTTGTGGGCGGCAGCACGTCCATGATAACCGAGCAGATGGGCTTCCTTACGGATGGTATTCATCGAAAGAACACTCCCGGATGCCTGTTGAAACTCCTCGCGGATGTGGCCCATCGATTTGGTGCGGTTCTTCCGAATTTCTCTGGCCAGCACCAGTCAGTCTCTAACTCCAAGTTTTGTGGATCTGCCGGGTCGGGCCACATTCCGACAGTCACCTCTCATCTTCCACTTTCCAATCACGTAGGCCGATGTCGATTTTGGGTACTTCAACTCGCTGGATATGTCACGTATGGATCGGCCATTTCTGTGATACCCGACGATTACACCTTTCTCGAAATTAGAGAGCTCCGAACTGAGTGGCATCTTGCATGTGACTGGTTTCGTTGTTGTTTGCCACACGATGTTTAACTGTGGCGGCCGTGATGTGTATCAGGACCGCAGACATAATCGATTGCAGGAGTGTCCAATTACTTGTTGGTAGATAGTGTGTATATATATATGCAACTTGTTCTTAGACCCAGCTAATTTTGTTGCTGTTTCCAGCTGGGTCTAAGAACAAGTTTCATGTGCACAAATTATCAGGAAAAACCAAAATGTTGATGCAAAAAAGAAGAGAGATGAGGACAACTAAAGAAGATGTGACTTCCAAAGTGGAATATATAGAGCTATGCAAGACAGTACCAAAAAGTATTACTGAAGACGTAAGGAAATTCAACTGTGAACTAGTGAGGAAAGCAATTGAAAACAACCAAAGCCTAAAGATAGCAAAGGGACATCTCAGTAAGGGAAGAAAACAGATTATGGCACTGAGAAAAGAAGATGGTTCTGTAACAAGAAATAGAGGCGAAATTTTGACAAGAGTGAAAGATATCTACTCCAAATTATATGAAAGGGATGATACATGTACTCCAGACATCATGAAAGGTAGTAGTACCAGAGTCCTTCCAGCAGAAGTTGCACATGCAATCAAGAACATGAAGCGGAGAAAAGTTCCAGGAGAAGATGGAATTACTGTAGACATCATACAAGAAGCAAGTGGAGAAATCGAAACAGTACTCGCCCAAATTTTCACTCGATGCCTTAATGAAGGAAAGATTCCTGAGGATTGGAACACCGCTACAATGATCCTTCTACATAAAAAAGGTGACATTGAGGATCTCGGAAACTACAGACCTATCAGCCTCCTATCAGTGGTTTATAATATCTTCACTAAAGTTCTTTCACACCGTTTGAAGGTAACACTGGACATGGCTCAACTGAGAGAACAAGCTGGGTTTAGGAGTGGCTACAGCACAATAGATCATATCCACGTACTGAGAGAACTAATTGAAAGAGCGAGGGAATATGAACTTCCATTATGCATGGCTTTTGTCGATTATGAAAAAGCCTTTGATTCGGTGAAACCATCAGCATTTACAAAAGGCTCTGAAATCCTGCAGTATTGAAGATGCATACATTAATATTATTAATAACATCTATAAAAATGCAAGTGCAAAGATTCGGCGGTTTGAAAATACACACATAAAAATTGGAAAGGGAGTGAGACAAGATGACATCATATCTCCGAAGCTCTTCAATGCCACATTGGAAAATGTCTTTCAATCGCTGAACTGGGAAAACAAAGGGATAAAGGTTAATGGAGATTATCTAACCCACCTTCGTTTTGCTGATGACGCAGTCATTTTTGCAACTACCCCACCAGAGCTGCAGAGTATGATCCAGGAACTTGCTGACAAGAGTAAAGAAGTTGAATTAAAAATGAACTTTCAGAAGACGAAAGTGATGTTCAATGCTTTTACAAGAAATGAAGATTTATGGATTGATGGAAAAACTGGAGATAACAGACACATACGTTTATCTTGGACAGCAGATATCAAGTGAGTGTCACATTGATGAAGAAATTAATCGGCGTACAAAACTTGCCTGGAGAGCTTTTGGAAGAAACAGCCTAATTTTCAAGAGCAATATGCCATCATGACTTAAAAGAAAAGTGTTTGATCAATGCATTCTTCCAGTGCTTACGTATGGTGCAGAGACGTGGACCTTAACTAAAAGAGACATACAAAGGCTGCAGGCAACTCAAAGAAGCATGGAGAGGTGCATGCTTGGTGTAACCAGGAGATATAAGAAGAGGAACTCGTGGATCAGAAAAATGACAAGAGTGGAAGACATCATGATCAGAGTTAAATCCCTGAAATGGCAATGGGCTGGACATACTGCCAGAAGAACAGACCATCGATGGACAGCCGAAATTTTAGATTGGATTCCAAGGGACAGAAAAGACCCAGAAGAAGACCACATGGGAGATGGGTGGATGAAATTCGAAAGTATGCGGGAGTGACATGGAGGAGACTGGCACAAGACAGACAGTTGTGGTGGAAAAAATTTGGGGAGACCTTCGTCCAGCAGTGGATTGATAATGGTTGACAATGATGATGATGATGATGATATAATATGATCATCATCATTGTCAACCATTATCAATCCACTGCTGGACGAAGGTCTCCCCAAGTTTCCTCCACAACGGTCTGTCTTGTGCCAGTCTCCTCCATGCCACCCCTGCATACTTTCGAATTTCATCCACCCATCTCCCATGTGGTCTTCTTCTGGGTCTTTTCCTGTCCCTTGGAATCCAATCTAAAATTTCGGCTGTCCATCGATGATCTGTCCTTCTGGCAGTATGTCCAGCCCATTGCCATTTCAGGGATTTAACTCTGATCATGATGTCTTCCACTCTCGTCATTTTTCGGATCCACGTGTTCCTCTTCTTATCTCTCCTGGTTACACCAAGCATGCACCTCTCCATGCTTTTTTGAGTTGTCTGCAGCCTTTGTATGTCTCTTTTAGCTAAGGTCCACGTCTCTGCACCATACATAAGCACTGGAAGGATGCATTGATCACACACTTTACTTTTAAGACATAATGGCATATTGCTCTTGAAAATTATGCTGTTTCTTCCAAAAGCTCTCCAGGCAAGTTTTGTACGCCGATTAATTTCTTCATCAATGTGAACCTCACTTGATATCTGCTGTCCAAGATAAACATACGTATCTGTTATCTCCAGCTTTTCTCCATCAATTGATAAATCTTCATTTCTTGTAAAAGCTTTGAACATCACTTTTGTCTTCTGAAAGTTCATTATTAATCCCACTTCTTTACTTTTGTCAACAAGTTCCTGGATCATAATCTGCAGCTCTGATGGGGTAGTTGCAAAAATGACTACGTCATCAGCAAAACGAAGGTGGGTTAGATAATCTCCATTAATCTTTATCCCTTTGTTTTCCCAGTTCAGTGATTGAAAGACATTTTCCAATGTGGCATTAAAGAGCTTCGGAGATATGGTGTCACCTTGTCTCACTCCCTTTCCAATTTTTATGTGTGTTGTTTTTTCAAACAGCCGAATCTTTGCACTTGCATTTTCATAGATGTTATTAATAATATTAATGTATGCATCTTCAATACCGCAGGATTTCAGAGCCATTGTAACTGCTGATGGTTTCACCGAATCAAAGGGTTTTTCATAATCGATAAAAGCCATGCACAATGGAAGTTCATATTCCCTCGCTCTTTCAATTATTTCTCACAGTACGTGGATATGATCTATTGTGCTGTAGCCACTCCTGAATCCAGCTTGTTCTCTTTGTTGAGCCATGTCCAGTGTCACCTTCAAGCGGTGTGAAAGAACTTTAGTGAAGATTTTATGAACCACTGATAGGAGGCTGATAGGTCTGTAGTTCCTGAGTTCCTCAATGTCCCCTTTTTTATGTAGCAAGATCATTGTAGCGTTGTTCCAATCCTCAGGAATCTTCCCTTCATTAAGGCATCGAGTGAAAATTTGGGCGAGTACTGTTTCGATTTCTCCACTTGCTTCTTGTATGATGTCTACAGTAATTCCATCTTTTCCTGGAGCTTTTCCCCGCTTCATGTTTTTGATTGCATGTGCAACTTCTGCTGGGAGGACTGGAAGAACTCTGGTACTGGTACCTTTCATGATGTCTGGAGTACATGTATCATCCCTTTCATATAATTTGGAATAGAAATCTTTCACTCTTGTCAAAATTTCGCCTGTATTTCTTGTTACAGAACCATCTTCTTTTCTCAGTGCCATAATCTGTTTCCTTCCCTTACTGAGATGTCCCTTTGCTATCTTTAGGCTTTGGTTGTTTTCAATTGCTTTCCTCACTAGTTCACAGTTGAACTTCCTTACATCTTCAGTGATACTTTTTCTTACTGTCTTGTATAGCTCTATATATTCCACTTTGGAAGTCACATCTTCTTTAGTTGTCCTCATCTCTCTTCTTTTTGCATCAACATTTTGGGTTTTCCTGATAATTTGTTCTTATGCAACTTGTTCTTAGACCCAGCTAATTTTGTTGCTGTTTCCATAAGAGCTTTGGTTACTTTTCTGTTAACTTCAGAAATATCCACTTCTTCCGATGTTAGACCTTCTAAAGCAGAGAATCTGTTCTTCAGTTCCAACTTGAAAGTATTATGGTGTTTTTTAAGGTTGGTTATGTCAATACATTTTGTTTGTCCTATGAGCTTGCCACGTTCCAGTTTAGTGTTGAGGTGCATCTTACATCTCACCAATCTATGGTCACTACCTGTGTTGAACTTGTTTCGCACACTGCAGTCTTCTATGACGAATTTTTTGTTACACATAATAAAATCAATTTCACTTGTCGTTCCATTTGGATGTCTCCATGTCCCTCTCCTGTGTGGCTTTTTCTTGAAAAAGGAGTTCAAGATGAAAAACCCTCCTGCCTCCGCAAACTCAACGAGAGTATTTCCACGCTGGTTTCTGTTGCCGTGACCGAATTTACCTACTGAAGTTTCATTCTGTTGCCGTTGCCCTATTTTTGCATTGAAATCTCCCATAATTATCTTCAAATGCTGCTTACCTTTATTATTTAGATGACGAATTTCCTCATAAAATTCTTCAATTTCTTCTTCAGGATGACTTGTGGTGGGTGCATAAGCTTGAATAATCTGGGCCTGGTGGTATCTTCTCGAGAGTTGGATAACGAGTCGCGCAGCTTTGTCAGAGGAACTTTCAACTTCTACCACTTTATCCTTCAGTTTCTTGTTTATTATAAAATCCAACACCACTAGTTCTGCCAGTATCTGTCCCACGATAGTAGAAGAGATGTCCACTTTTCAGTTCAATGAGATCTTCTCCTTTTCTCCTTACCTCACTTAGCCCGACGATGTCCCATTTGATCCTTTGTAGTTCCTCTTCCAATTCAAGAAGCCTTGAATCAGTAGATAGGGAGCGTCCATTATACGTAGCCAAGGTCAGCATCATTCATCGGTTGTCAGAGCCCCTTTAGTGGGAACAGGATGCACCACGAGAAGGCAGGGTTGACATTTGTCAAGGAGAGGCTGTGATATATATATAAGACCCAGAAAAATACCTCATGGGAGATGAATGGATGAAATTCGAAAGCATGCCGGAGTGACATGGAGGAGACAGGCTCAAGACAGACAATTGTGGAAGAAACTTTGGGAGGCCTACATCCAGCAGTGGATTGATAATGGTTGGTATTATATATATATATATATATCAGCAAAAAGAAGTAAAGCACACTCATGTAATTAGACCACATCAACACTGTGCCCTGCTGCAGGAATTAGACGCAGAAGTAAACATAGAACTAATCACAAGCAACCCACTTTCACGATTCTAAACACAAATGACATAGAATAAAACAACTCTGGAACCTCAGACCACTCTTCAGGGAAAGACATCTGGAGCTCCGGAGTTAAACCTCGAAAGTCACCCAAATGATTATGAAAAAGCAAAACTTTGCGATTCCACTAAAGAATCTCGTGTCTGTTGCCGAAGCAGAAAAATCAAATGTCGATAATGGCGCTTTCCTGTAATTTCAACAACTGAAAACGGAAAATCCACGCTGGTTGGCATCCATTAATTCTTATAAATTTTCCAACTTCCTCACTTCCGTTTTTGGAAATATACCCCTCCTTTATCAAAGTGAAATGTAAGCATACATGGGAAACAACATTTAACAGCACAGGATAGAGGGAACTTTGCAGCGGGGCAGGGGGATTTACAATTATAAGATAAATCTTTATTCTGTACAACTTCTGGTTTTAGAAAGTTTTCTTGCATTTCCATGCTAAAGTACATAATCTTCATGGAATAAAATATTTAACAAACAATGCTGGGCAGAAGGAACATCATGAGAGAAAAAAATGATTATAGGAGAAATCTTTGCCTCGTCTATTTTCTGTTTTTGAAAAGTTTTGGAAGAAAATGGCCCCCACCCCACACCAACCCTCCCCAATTTTTTATTGTTTGTTATGCATCAATCACAAAAATGACTCAAATAATGGTGACATTTCTCAGATCTGTGGAAGAATCTAATGCCTGAAGATTACATGGCAATTTTTGCACTGTTTAATTGTTGTTTTCAAAAATGGTTGCTCATAGTTTCAAGCTGAAATACAAACACGCAACAAAATGATAATTACAAACAATACTGGACAGAGCCAACATTGTGAGTAAAAGAAATTACGATTACGAAAAAAAAAATATTCACTCCACTTAGCTTACGGTTTCAGAAGACGAAATATTGTCCCCAGATAGGAACCCCCCCCCCCCAACTCTCAAAAAATTTCTTGTTCAGTTTGGTATCGATCTCAAGAAGGCTCAAAAAAAAAAAAGTGGAATTCTGTGAATCCACAGAATATCATATATGGACTTCAGTGTGTGTTGCAGGAATGATAGAATGAATGATCATTCACAGTGGTCAGAGAACCATTCAGGGTGAAGAGTCATTCATGAATGGTCTATCACTATTGTGTAGTCACTTCACTAAGATCACACCTTTTCAGTAGAAACATGCAGATGTGAGTAAAGATGAATGAATTTTTATATCAATATTATAAATTGTGATTTAGCATTTGCAAGTTATCATTGGGTTGATGAATAAGTTCATGCCGTTTTATTTCAAGAGTGTTTCCCAGGTCAGTAGTGACGGTGCAGATGGTCAGTTGTATATCTAAATGTAGCCAGTAACATTGTGTATGTAAATCATATCGCATTGTGTGATTGTGGCTAATGGTTTTCAGGTCTGGAAGTATGGAGTGTCAAGTAGAGGAACTAACATTTCCAACATCTGCTCCTTTAAGAGTTTAACAAAGGATCCACAGCAGCCGAGGCTACTCAAGAAATTTGTGCTGTGTATGGGGAGGATACCCACCTTTGTTTTGCTGATGACGTAGTCATTTTTGCAACTACCTCATCAGAGCTGCAGAGTATGATCCAGGAACTTGCTGACAAGAGTAAAGAAGTGGGATTAAAAATGAACTTTCAGAAGACAAAAGTGATGTTCAATGCTTTTACAAGAAATGAAGATTTATCGATTGATGGAGAAAAACTGGAGATAACAGATACGTATGTTTATCTTGGACAGCAGATATCAAGTGAGGGTCACATTGATGAAGAAATTAATCGGCGTACAAAACTTGCCTGGAGAGCTTTTGGAAGAAACAGCATAATTTTCAAGAGCAATATGCCATTATGTCTTAAAAGAAAAGTGTTTGATCAATGCATCCTTCCAGTGCTTACGTATGGTGCAGAGACGTGGACCTTAACTAAAAGAGACATATATCATGGCGAAAATTTTAACCTCGGGTGAATTTCAGAGAGACCTGATCAATCTTTCTGTTGGTTTATCAGAGATTAATTAATGCAAAAAAGTTTCTCCCATGACATACGTTAGAAGAAAATTCCTGGTTGAAAGGCAGGGGGAATTCGTGCGCAAAATTTGCTTGTCTTAATCACAACCAGGAAAACAAAATTTCATGTTAATGAAAAAGAGAATAATATTTGATTTAACTGACTTTGGGGTTTTGGAAATAATTATTTTATCTGTTCTTTTATCGCGATAGGAAAAGGCGAGTAGGTGTGCAGCTCAGAGAATCAAAATTAATTTTACTTTCACATCACGGAATGAAGGGAAGAAAAAAAAAAAGAAAGTTGTGAGAAAAGGGAATCTTCTTTCAGATCGGCCATTTTAAGGGTTCGGTCTTAGTTGTCGATCAGAAAATGTTGCAGAAAATGCTCTTAGGGGGGTTGACGCTGTTCTGTTTTTAGAAACTAGGTCGCAGCTGCACATGGGAAATCACTTAATCCCTACGTGTTGAAGGTCAAGTTCATCTTCCCCTGGCCGACCAGAGGATGCACGTGCCTGGTGGCATTTTTTTTTTTTCGTGGAGAGTGTTGGACGCTGCAACGATGCCTGAGTGAAGGTCAGAGGTCACTCGAGGCGTGGGAGAGAAATTCCGCTGTTGCCATGCAGAGGTCAGCCAATCAGGGCTCAGCATTTTTTTCTAGCATCCCAGAGTTTCTTTGACACTTTGAGACGCTTGTCTCAGTCACTTTTGTTCTTGTCCTCTTGCTGGCCGGGAGAAAGAGGGGACAGCAGAGTCTCTCCTCGCCTTTTGGTGGGGAGAGCATTTGCTGACCACCATGATTTGACATCGAGGTAAAAAAGCTTAAAGGAGCCTAGTAGCGACGGTCTTCTAGCGTGGGGACTTGTCAGGTTCATGGTTAGTTACAAAAAAAAAAAATTAAAAAAAAAAAAAAAAAAAAGGAGCTCAGGGCTTGCGATGAATTGCTCACTGATTCCACCAAATGAAAAGAGGTGGAAGAAATTATGAAGAAAGGACAGGACCACCGTAGGACGAGACCTCCTCGGGGCGCAGCGAAAGATGATCACCGATGCACTCCTAAGCATTCTCGTGAGAGCTGATGGATAAAGAAAGGGGAATCTCCGAGCCTTTGCCGTCCACCTTCCAATGCAGCCGACCAAATTCCTACCAGGGTAGAGCCATGGGCATCGAAAAGGACAAGGGAGAATTACTCCCTCTGAGAGGGTCCATCATCACCAGCTTCGGGATGTCTTTTGTTTTCCCTGTGTTCAGGTGAAGTGCTCGGGCACATTGTGTCCAAAAAGAAAGAGAAAGACATTGTTGGAGGCGAAGAGAGGATCAACAGTGACAGTGTGACGAGAAGATTTTTTTTTTTATTTGAAACAAGAGTTGTTCATGCCCAGCCCAGAAGGTAAATTCTTTCTCGATTGTTTTTGTATAATGTTGTGACCGCTGCGGAATTGTTGAACGAGTGGGTCAGCAGTGTGAAATCAAATTTATAGTTCTGCGGAAAAAAAAAAAAAAAAGAAATGTTCTGGTTTTTTTTTTTTTTGAGGTTAGCTGGATGTGGGACAGATGTCCCCATATTGTTGTCGTTCAGTTTTCAAAATTAAGATTTATTAGTTACTCAGGTATGAGTTCAGAAAAAAGAGAGAGGAGTTGAAAATGCTTTCATTTATGTTTTTTTTGTGTTGTCATGTCTGGTATTTTAGCAACTTCCCAGGCCAGTAAATTTTGATGTATCGGAAAAATTTAGTTTAATGTTTGAGCACAGTAAATTTTGGTGCATCAATAATAGTTTAGTTGGGCATGTGATAATTGAAAAGCAGTGTTATTGTGATGTCGTGGGTGATAAAATAATAGTAAACATTTCTCTCTAGTCTTTTACAGCGTTGAGTTATTTTTTTTTTGAGTGAAGATAAATTATGGGATGATTTATATTGGGATTTTGGGAACATATTGTAGTGTGATGAAATTGGAAACCTAAAGTGTTGTTTACATTCTTGGAGTGTTCAGCGTCGAAATTGAGATGGTAGGAGTGTTAATTGAGGACCAGTATTTTACATGCTCCAGATGAGTGTTAATCTCCCATTGGAAAGGGGTGATCTTTGGGCAAGCCGGGAACTTGTCCTAGGGCAGAGGGCTCTGAGTAGGGAATTTTCACCAGGATGCGATATGTGCAGAATAGAAGTTAAAGTATTTTTTGTTCTCAAGTTTAGTATTTCACAAAAAGAATGAACATCATGGGTTGAGAAGACACACTTTTGCTCACCAGTTCCAGTATTAATTGTTCTTTTCTTTGGCCTAAATTTTCTTGTTTTTACAAAAAGAGTCTAAATTGTAATTTTAATTTTCAATAAGGTGAAAACATTTAGTGGGTTATGTAAATGGTCAGTGTTATTGTCTGAAGTGGACCTGCGCATTGCCATGGTACAGAGGAATTTCCTTGCTAGTGATTTTTCCTGGGATATATGTGGACATAGAGATAAGGGAATTTTTCCTGGGATATATGTGGAGAGAGATAAGTGAATTTTCCTGGGATATAGTTGTGTTAGTTCTGGGCCGGATGTGCCTGGAGTATTTAGGGTTGAAGTACGACAGGCTCTTGCAGGCGTGGTTGATCAAGGTGGGATCATGCATTGGTTCGAAAAGGGGAGCCCTGAGGACGTGGTTTTTTGGGGAAAACTTGTCTTCAAACCCCCCCAGTAGTTTCGCTGCTCACGGAGATATGTACTGCCAGCGAGGGTCGGTCGGGTGTTGCTTCAATAATTGGCGAGATCATGTTAGAGGAAATTCTGTACCTGATGATGATGTGTCACACTTGAGGATTTTTTTCCTTTCCCTTTGCCTAGGCTGAAATTGGATTCACGACCCAATTTCACGCCTTCAGCCAGACTGGTATTTTCTTCCTGTGTTGGTTCTCAAAAAACCCCAGGGTAGTGTCTGAACTGAGAGTATTTGCCTCACCGCTACCTCAGTAATTCACTGCAGGTGTTAAATTTAAGTTTGTTTGGTGATTTAAAGTATCTAAATTTATTTGTTTATGATTTGCTGTAGTGCTAGGGATGTAAATTCTAAATTCTGGTTGTTGGTGTTAGTGAACTTGATATTTAGTTTGGAAATTTAGTTAATTGGTATTTTTAGCTTTTGTTCACGGTATAGAGTTATTAAAGTATCTTGAGCTATTATGTGAAGTGCAGAGTGAGGTGATTTTTATGAGCAAGCTAGTGCAAGATGATTGTTTGAATTTCTGAATTATGTTGATGATGTTATGAATAGTGATAACTTTTAAGTTAGTTAGTGAGGTTTCTTTATAAGTGAAGTAGGTTCATTCAGGGTAGTTCTATAGGTTATGTAATGTTAATTAATGCTTGTGCTCAGTGTCAATTCTGTTTTGAGGATAATTTACTTGGTTTGTTTACTTTCAGATAGTAGATTTGGTTAATGTATAATTTGTGGCTCTTATTATAACTGTAAATTTAAATTGAAGTCTTCGAAGCTGGTCTGGGAGATTGCAGAGTTTGCTAAGATTGTTTAGGTGCTGTAAATTTAAATCAATAAGTGTAAAATTGTAAATTTGTCATTGAGCTAACTAGGTGAGAGACGAGAGTACGTTTCAAAAGAACAGAACTTGTCCACCTTGTGGAATTAAAAATAATCCAGTATCTTTTTTTGTGTAAGCTATGTGAATCATGGTATAATTTTGGATGCATAAAGTCAATGCCTAGTGTTCAAACCAACTGTGTTGAAATATGTAAAGTTGTGCTGTTCATAAGGCCAGTGGCCAAAGAGAAATAGAAAAGAAATTCAGATTCTGTTTTTATATTGCTGTGTTTTAGCAAACAACAAAAAGGAAATGCCATCTGATTGTCCACTAAATTATTTTGTTAAGTTTTTAAAGAAAAATAATAAATACAGGCAGTAGCCTTTCAAAAAAAAGTCCAAAATTAGTGCAGTGTGAAAAATTTTGTGTGCTGTTGTCTTCCATGACTTGGTCCCATGTACCCCACCTTAGCTTGACTAAGGCTATCGATCCGAATCCTGGTATTGTAAGGTATTTCATAACTGCAATTTTTGTCCTGTCCTTTTAAATTGACTTTCACCGCCTCCACAAGTTGTTATTGAGCAGGTACATTTTATCCTATGACTTATAGTGACACCTTTTCATACACATGCAACAATATTCACTTATTTTTGCACTTTCAGGTGACTCAACTCTGCGTGAACACAAACAACGCAAACTTTCCAATAACTTCTTGTGGAATGTAAATTTTCAGATGCATTTTTGTTTAGGATGTTCATGGCCTTCTAATACTTAGAAAATATTTTTGTTTCGAAATGCATCCACCCATCTCCCAAATTTAAATTTTCTATAATTTCCATATCAATTTCAATACCAGCATAAATATAGTCGCTTTTGATAAACTTTTTGATAAATAACTTCGACCTTCAAAATTTTTTCACCATAACACATACAAAGGCTGCAGACAACTCAAAGCAGCATGGAGAGGTGCATGCTTGGTGTAACCAGGAGAGATAAGAGGAACTCGTGGATCCGAAAAATGACGAGAGTGGAAGACATCATGATCAGAGTTAAATCCCTGAAATGGCAATGGGCTGGACATACTGCCAGAAGAACAGACCATCGATGGACAGCCGAAATTTTAGATTGGATTCCAAGGGACAGGAAAAGACCAGAAAAAGACCACATGGGAGATGGGTGGACGAAATTCGAAAATATGCGGGAGTGACATGGAGGAGACTGACACAAGACAGACCGTTGTGGAGGAAACTTGGGGAGACCTTCGTCCAGCAGTGGATTGATAATGGTTGACAATGATGATGATGATGATGATGGGGAGGATGCTATTGCTATGAGGACAGCTCGCAAATGGCTAAAGCGGTTCTGAGGTGGCCATTTTGACCTCAACGACTCTCCATGCTCAGGTCGCCCATCTCACTTTGATGAGGATCATTTGAACCATCTCATCCACTTGGATTCGTGTCAAACCACAAGCGAATTGGCCACTGAGATGGACTGGGATCAGGCCACAGTGGTACGACACGTGGAATGTATGGGAAAGATCCAGAAATCTGGGTCTTGGATGCCTCGCACTCTCACCAAGGACAACAAGAATCAGCGTGTTGCCATATGTGGTTCCTTGCTTGCTCATTATCGTGAATGTTGTCGGCAACACAAACCCTTTCTGTCACGTACTGTTACTGGAGATGAAAAGTGGTGCCTGTGCGTGAACTTCAGGCATCGGAGGAAATGGTTAAACCCAAACAAGAGGCCCATACCACGTCCAAAACATGACCGTCCTCCTACGAAAATCATGTGTGTCTGGTTGAACATGGAAGGCATCATTCACTGGGAAATGCTGCCAAGGGATCGGACCATCAACACTGTGCTCTATTGTGAGCAACTGCACCATATGGAGGGAGAAATTCATCAGAAACGGCTACATCAGCGCCATGGTGTCCTTTTTCAACATGATAACGCACGTCCTCACAGTGCAAACATGGCCAAAATGGTCATTCTGGACATGAAATGGGAGATCCTTCCACATCCAGCCTATTCCCCAGATGCCACCCCTTCAGACTATCACCTATTACGATCTCTGTTGAATGCATTCCGTGGAAGAACGTTCAACAATGATGTTGATCTCCAGAATTTCCTCAATGATTTCTTCACAGCAAAACCTGCATATTTTTTCAAGAATAGCACTGCAGACCTATCCAAGCATTGGGACACCATCCTAGACAATGGGGGGAGGAAGGGGGGGTACATAGTTGATTGATTCCGTTTTATCTTTCAGTATAATACATTCCTGTAGTGAAAAAAATGCCATGAACATTTATGCATCAACCCAATTAGCACCTATTCAACAATGATGTTGATCTCCAGAATTTCCTCAATGATTTCTTCACAGCAAAACCTGCATATTTTTTCAAGAATAGCACTGCAGACCTATCCAAGCATTGGGACACCATCCTAGACAATGGGGGGAGGAAGGGAGGGTACATAGTTGATTGATTCCGTTTTATCTTTCAGTATAATACATTCCTGTAGTGAAAAAAACGCCATGAACTTGTGCATCAACCCAATTAGCACCTAACTTGTGCTTTTATGTAAAATAAAAACCGAAAACAATGTCCTACGATCTGTAACGTGGCAAAGGCTCAGATACTCCAAAGTAAAATTATGTATTTCACATGATAATCTGAAGATGTGTTCAAAGACGACTTTTTTTTTTTTTTTTATAAAAGCAATCTTAGCTTTATCTGAAACTTGGTAATTATAAAATAATAAAATCAACAACAAAAAGAGTTGCACATAAGTTATTAAAGTAGCACCCAAAATAAAAACATTGTGATCTCATAATATGATCTTAAAGTTGCATTTAAAAATAAATCACGATGACTGGAATACATCAAACCAAATACTGATTACCTGCAATGAAAGACTGAAGTCGATCTCACACAAAATATGTATTAGAAATAAAATCATCTATATATTAATTCTATAAGGTTTTTTACTGTAAGACCAGTTGTGAGAGAACGGCTGAACGTAAACATGTGGTTGAGGTATCAAAATAAAGGTCTTAACCATGTAGATGCGTCAGTTGAAGAAAAATATGAGATTGGGGCAACGGTTCAAGCGTTGTGGGGTGGCAAAGTTCCCATGTAAAGTCTATGGGAGAAGCGTGCAGTTGACATCCAGTTGCCTGTGGTTGACTCACATGCTGTTGAAGGCAAGAGTATGGAGGGACTCAGATAGTCCAAAGTCTCTCTTCTCAGCGAACCGTTGTGCAAATCAACGCTAGCAGGAATTTGTTTGAAAGTTCTTATTGGAACAGAGAACACTCGAAGACCAGATTGCCTTGTGCCATTGGACTGTGTGATGCATACATATAATTTAACATTCATTCGATCATCCAGTTTATTCACATAGGTAAGACGTTTCCCATTATGTTAAGATGTAAATAAACTTTTCATATGAGTTATTCTTTAAAAAAAAACCCCAAAGAACCCCCTAATTGTTGTTTCCGACGGGTTTTGTCGACAGGGGAAAGAAAAAAACTATTTGTCGATTATGGCGGGTTTATCTACCGGGTTCAAATCCTGGTGAGGCATGGATGTTGTGTTTGTCTTACGGAAATGGCTCTCTTCCCTGAAACCAATGACCCTAAATTAGGGACGGGAGACAGCTTATAGCTCAAGCGTTGGCTTATGATCATTCGTTTGTGAAGGGTCCGAATCCCGGTGAGGCATGGATGTTGTGTTTGTCTTACGGCACTGGCTCTCTCCCTTACCTGGAACCAGTGACCCTAAATTAGGGACGGGCGACTACTTATAGCCCATCGAGTTGCTCAGGGTGGCCGTTAAATTTTCAGTTACACACACACACACACACACACACACACACACACACACACACACACACACACACACACACAAAAAATCGATTTTGTTGGGTTTCGTCTAGTACAA
The DNA here is from genome assembly GCA_039090855.1 of Macrothele yani. NCBI lineage: Eukaryota > Metazoa > Arthropoda > Arachnida > Araneae > Macrothelidae > Macrothele > Macrothele yani. The sequence goes on along the minus strand of CM077027.1, from coordinate 14,872,825 downwards.
TTACGTTTAAAATAAAAAAAAAAATCTATGAAGATATTTTAGGCTCTGTACAGAACTAAACCATGCAAACCAAATAAATTTTTAAGGTTGTATCCAAAACGGAGCTTTTAGTTTTATATGTAGTTAGCGAGAAGTTTAAAAGTGTTGAATTTAAAAAAAAAAAAAAAAAAAAAAGGTATGATTTACATAAACAAAGAGGACAACAACAATGTCAAAAAAAACTTTGCATTTTTATTTTTATCACTGAAATGTCCTTCTCTTACACATTTATGTACAAGTACCTGTAACGTTACAGCAGTTATGGCCATGGCAAGAACACACATTTGTGTTGCTCCGAAATACAAAAATATGAGCAAATGAATTGTACCATACCAGTGGAAGAAGAAACAAGTAAAAAAATAACAAATACAGATTTAAGTACCAATGGTATTAACTTAAAATTTCTGAGGTCCACTTTACACACTGAAATATTTACAATTTTTTGGCAGAGAGAAAAAAATTCTTTAAGAAATTAAGTTTAGTGTCAGCTAAACTAATATACTGGAGGTCAAGCTGCATTCAAAACACAGTACAGCAAAACACTAAACATATTTTTCATAAATGATAAAAAATTCCGTAATTACCGTGTCCACTGTTTGAATGTCAATAAATATTTTGGCTGCCTACGAATAAGAAACAAATTATGCCCTACAGCATTCAAACTGCATTCAACTGGCTCTTGTGCAACAGTGTTGGCTTTTTAACAAACAGCTGCAAAGTTTTGACCGTTATTATGAAATATCACTCTGAAAGTATTAGAAGAGAAATAAATGTGATACAGAAACCTTCAGTTTAATAACATTAGTCAGAAATGGATCCTCCACAACATAATATATGCTAAACTACAGTAAAATGTATGGCAGCCTGTGGTTTAAAATTAATCACATAGTGATTAACTGATGATAGAATAGCCCACTGGTGTTTGTAGAACATTAAATGATTATCACGTGCCTGGCACCTCTTGTGGTCAACCTAAGAACTAAAAACAGAAGGCAAACCACCTCCAAATGTAACATCTGAGTGACATTTCTCCCATAAATGCTTACACGCTGAAATATTGATTTTTTTGGCAATGAAAATATTATGTTCATGTCAGGTGGCCATGGGAAACTAAGGGAGTGAAAGGTTCAGCACTGACTTACTAAGCATCTCCCCCCCCCCCGCAAAAAAGAGCACTGATCAAACTTGCTTACTGGAGATCCAATTGTAGTTTTAAGCTCTGCTGAGTGGTAGCATGATCCCACAAAATGCCTTACTAACCCCCCACCCAAACCAAATTTTATAATAATCATTTTTAGTGACAGCTATATTTGTACTTGATCCTTGCTTTTTTTAGTAAGGATCAAATACAAATATATCTTTAAAATAAAAGCCTTCAAAAATTCACACAAAGGCACATCCTTTATTTAAATTTTTTTATATGAATTTTATATTTTCAGTCTGTCTACTATCCAGTTTCATGATGACATTGAGTATATTTTATGTTCGTTTTGGTGTTAATGATCTAGCAGTCAGTTTTCAGAGTTCAAAATATACTGATATCAACTTTATTTTCTTTGCGAGAACAACAGATTTGCTATTGCCATATTGTTTCACACGTCAGAACACAATGTGTGAAACAGTACTTATAGCAATAACAAGTCTATTGTTCTCGTAAAAAGGTTGGCCATGTAAATTGTTTGGTTATAACCGAATTTTAGCCAAATATTGCAATACGTTACCTTCTTTGGAGAAATATATTTTAACTGCAAGCTCACAAAGTCATTTTCAGCTAAAAAGTCATTAATATTTAAATCTTCACATATCTGTAATTCAGCAAATCCATAAATTTGCAGCAATTAAATTGTTCATGGCTTCTAACTAATGATAACTTCAACTGAAATTGTAATTCATGTTTCTTAGAAAATGAATTAGAATAACTATTTCAATCTGAAGATAACATTAATTCTAAAAATGCAGAAGCAATATTTTTGATGCTATCAGCTATTAATAATTATTGAGTGAGACAATTAATATTCATTATCCACATGCAACTTACGAACCTAAATGAAATATCCAGGGGGAGGGGATGATACCTTCATAAGAATTTTTTCATTTTTTTACCAAAATTTCAAACATTTTATCCTCATAGATGTTAAATAAAAAATTACATTGCTTTTTTCTGTAGTTCAGCAGTTTCATTATAGTTATTTTTATCAAGAGGATGATTTAAAAATTCATGAGCAATAGTTTTGGGATAAATCTCATCCCCTCATGAGGTCAGCTATGGGCTTGAGCTGCAATGGTCATAAATATATTGTATCAATAATTGTAATATTTTTCACGCACAAAAAAAAGCACACATTATTTACATAGCATGCTGATCCATAGAAATAAAGGAAAAAAGAGGGGTTATTTCACCATTATTATCTCTGTTACTTGCTTTAAGCATGAGTAAGATATAATAATGGTGAAATAACCCCTCTTTTTCACTACTTCTATGGTGCAATGGACATGATAAAGAGATAAGATTTATACCTATTCATGAGGTCAGTTGCAGTTTTGAACCACAACTAACCTAATGAAAGGATACAATTTATCCTGTCTACAGATCAGGTCAATTACGGTTTTGAACCACAACTAACCTAATGAAAAGATATGATTTATTCTATCTACATGTCAGATCAGTTGCAGTTTTGAACTGCAAATGAATCCCTCTTTCTCCCTGATGAAGAGATCTTTATTATGTAAATCAGCGGCAAGTTTTTAAATATTTTTCTAGGTAAAAATGTCGTAAATTAAAATTCTTGAAAAAATAAAAGTTGGTTTGGTATCTCATTATGTCCCTTGGTTTAACTTCAGGCAAAAAGTGTTAAAACATAGGAACAAGAAAAGAGCTTTCAACGAGATACGGCCTTACTCTTCCTGTGATTAGTAGTAGTGTGTTTGAAATGCTATTGACAAGTCGTTTAACTAAATAACTGAGATCCACACTGTTAGGGAAATTTTTGTTGAAAATACTGCAGTCACACACCAGTGGGTAACAGTAATTTATGGTGCAATATCAGTCAATCACAATAAGAGATTACCACTCACATTACATGATCTGACTATGGATGCACTGCACACCAAATTGACAAGCAATACCTTTCTATGAGGGGATGATTTCTTTCAAAATAATACAAAACCACACAACTGAAACTAAGTATTTAAAAAATGTTAAAACTTCCAGATCTTTTTCTCAAACACTACAGCTCATTTATGAGAAATGGTGTTTAATTAATAAAAATAGATGTCATTGCAGAATAATAATTTCATATCTTCTTAAGGGAAATTGATGAATTAACACAGGAAAGCTAAAACTAACATTTTTGTCACTTTAAAATACTTTCTGTTAAAGTTTGCTTCTCAGGCTTGTTTCAAAAGATTTCAAAGATAAACTTATTCCACAGGCACTGGTAATATATACATATATATATATATATAAATATATGTACATATACATTCTTTCATATATATTACAATGATAAGTTCAATGTTAGCATTAAATGTATGTAGATGATGCAGCATCTTGGTACAACAGAAGTTTTGTAAGAAGGTTGTAAAAAACTGTAAAATATACACTGTTATAATTAACAAGTGAGCTTTGGAAAAACACTGTCTGAAAAAAAGGTTCCAACCATGGTACAAAACTACTAGATGGAAAAATGCCTTTTAACTATGTACACTGATTTATGATTACTGAATTTGTATATATTCACCATGTGAAAGACTTCAGAAGGCAGTTACAGACCAAATTTACAATGAGGCTTCCTTTTTTTGTTTTTTCTTTCTTTTTTTTTTTCTGCGCATCTTTGAATTGTTCATTCACCGTTAAATAAAAATATTGGTCACCATAAAAGTCAATCTTTGCCATTCATGTTCTAGTTCAAGTCAAGGTCTTCCAAATACCTGTACTCAAAAGTAAACCCATCTTTTTTTCTTTGGCTCCATTTCTCATAATCAAAATAAATATATGTACCCTAAAATTGAGTAGAAGAGCAAAAGGGAAACAATCAGACACACTTCACAAAAATCAGTTCTTGAAATATTATTTACAATTTCTAACACTAAATTTGAAAATGTGTACATACATACATACATGCAATGAGTGGGAAATTTTATGCAAACAGAATACAGTTTATTTCTTTTGCAGACTTATGTGTTATTTGTTGTCAATAGAACACGATGGCTACATAACTGTCCAAAACCCTCCCAATACCGCAGAAAAAGTTATAATAATAAGTAATGGGAAACTGACATGACCTAACAGATTTGCAGCATGAGATGGTAGTGAATGCTTGGAAAAGTGGCATGAACATGAGTAAAACTCCTGCACCATAGAATGTTGAACAAGAGAGATTATAAAGAGAGTGGTTGATGCAGCAGAACATCAGAAGTGAGCATATTACCTGTCATTGGAAACATGCAGTTCATGCCTAAAGTGATTAGAGGATAGTCAGAACTCTATGAACAAAAAGACACACAACACTGAGTAAAAGAAAACTTAAGTAACGAACAAGGCAAAAAGCCATTTCACCACAGTTTGCACATCACATTGCACCATCTGTATTATAGAACAGCAAAACACCTGTCTGACACCATTGCTGTCTCCAGTGAACAAAACAGAACATTTGGAGTAGGCATGGGAACACCAGAGGTGGAATCCAGATGACTGGAAAAGGGTCATGTGGTCTGATGAAACATTTTTTCAACAGCCCACGTCAATAGGGGTGAGAATTTGGAGACAATAGCATGAGCTCTTGGATCCAAGTTGCATGCTCAAGAACCATCACGCTTGTGGAGGTGGTGTAATGGTATATGTGTGTGTATATGTATATATATGCACACTCATTGTCATAAAAATCTGCTCACCAAGGAGATTTGAAATGAGATTTTAGCAGTGAGATGGTACATACCAAGGACAGAAGTGATTACAGTATCACAGCAGCAGGAAGATTTCCCGCTGACATACGGTACACATTCCAGTCAGCGTTAGTACTGCCTCGTACTCGGATACATGCGGTGATATAGTTCAGCATGGAGTCAAAAGACGCTGTATGTTATTCTGGGACAGATTAGCCCACACTTCTTGCAACTGACGCTCTAAATCACAAACACTGGGACATGGAGAGAGCTGGCGTCCCATCTGGTTCCCACGTGCTCGATGGGCGATCTGGCAGGCCACGGAAGCGCCAAAGCATGAAGTAGACAGTCCTGGGAAACTCAAGCCGTGTGCAGACAGGCGTTATCTTGTTGGAAAATGGCTCCGGGCTGCCCGCCAGGATCTCCTGTATGTATCACTGGGCTGTCAACGTCCCTTGGATCACTGCGAGGGAAGTCCGGCTGTCATACGAGATGGCTCCCCAGACCATCACGCCTGAAGTTCGGGATGTGTGCCGCTGTACAGTGAGGTTGGGATTGTAGCGCTCAGCTGCGTTCCTCCACACTTTGACACAATGGTTGTCCATTCCCATACAGAAGCGGGATTCGCCGTGGAACACTATACATCTCCAGTCCGTAGCATTCCACGTTGCTCGCTGCTGACACCACTGCAATCGATGGCAACGGTGGTCAGATGTTAATGGTAGAGAAAGTAAGGGTAATCGAGAGTGCAGATTCACCTCTGCCAGGTGTCTGGAAATGGTTCTGGCGGACAACAGGAGTCCATGTACAGCAGCCACATCTCTGGATATTGAACCAGGACATCATTACATCTGTACACGCCACTCTCATGATCCTACGGTCCTCTCTGCTGGTGGTGTGTATGGGCCATCCAGAGCCAGTCTGCCGTGTTTGGGTGCCTTTCCATGTCCATTACTCCCAACATGTACTGTCCAGCAGGCCCAGATGGTGGTTGACTCGGCGTGCCTGCCACCCTGCCTCTCTCATACCAACAACATGGCCTCATTCAAACTCTGTCAGTTGCCTCTACGTACACCTATGGTGACTCCTCAGCATGTCTATCACTCAGTGGTCTCACCTGACTCTTACCATGCACTTTGGCATGAATGTGGAGTTCCCTGCGCAGCACCTTATAAGCCCCAAGGATTGCAATTGAAGTGCCGGTCTTGGACGAGGGCACGCGGAATTGCACGAAACTTTAATAATATGCATGTCTGCCTTCCCTGTAGCTATTCACAGAGTTTCACGTTAATTGCACAGTTTTTTTTATGACAATGAGTGTATATAGATAGATAGATAGATATATATGTACACACCAATGAGCCATTACATTATGACCACCTACCTAGTAAGCTGTAAGGCTCCTTTTAGCCCGCAAAACAGTGGCCATTCGACGAGGCATCGATTCGATGAGGTGGTGATAGGTATCGTGGGGTATCTGGTACCATAGCATACCTGCCAACTTTCAGAAACCAAAAATCATAAAAAAATATAAAAAATAAACGATATATTCGATGCAATTTTTAATCGATATATCCAATGAAATTACTTGTCACGCATATTGATTAAATGCACTGAATGTATCGATTAAAAAGCAATATGTTACCTAACTCAAGTATCAACTTTTAACTGATATGACTACAGTTGTTTGAATTTATCGGCACGTTTATTTCAATTATCCATACATAACTTCTCATTACAATGCTATATCATTATGATCTACAAAGAGATGAAAATTAATTTTTATGGAAGCTTGCATCTAAAGGGAAGGATGTTCCACACCCTTTGACCCCCAAATCCAATAGGATCGTATCCCATGTTGTCACAGAACAAACTAAAATGTTTTAAAAAACAAACCATTTTCATGCTAGGATTATCCTACGGAGAGACGGACGATGAGACAGTCAAATAAAAAAAAAAAAAAATATGAAATAAATGAGTGACTGAGGGACACTAATTGGAAAATTATGCTAAACTAAAAACAAAGTGAACAAACATTTTGCACGAATCGCATCCAGTTCATTATAACTTTTAACAAAGCAAGTTAATTTCCTATTTTTTTTTCCATGCAGTCAACATTAAATTTGTGCTGGGATGATTAGTAATATCATTTCTTTCACCACACAAAATGCTGAAATTGCATTGAGGGAGTGCAAAACACATATTTTTATTTTTTCAAGATTTTGCAATACACTGCAATTCCGCAGAATACGCATCACGGAATGTTTGATAATACTCTCCCCCCCCTTTTATATTGCTGCTCATAGTGAATCACTAATACCAAATTTATTTACACTTGACAAAAAATGCAAGTAAAACTGCTATAGTAAAACAGTGACAGCTTAAAGAGATGCAATTTGCAGAGGAAAAAATAGTACCCCAACATATTAATTTCATTGAATAAAGCCAAGACATTTTTATGCACGTTATTGAGTGACGAACAAAAAAAAGCACGGTAGGAAAGTGTATAAAACTTACTGACTAATGGACCAGCAAAATAAATCATTGCTAGAGAAGCACAGGCTCGAATGAACAGTGGGCTTTTTTTTTTTTTTTTAACTTCCTTTTATACAAAGGAGCATTCTTCGTTAGGTCAAATTTATTGCCACAGAAGAAGTTACAAAACCATGCTTAATGCGTTTTTAATTTCACAAAACTGGCAGCTTTTGCTTAATTTCGTCAAGTTGGGTATCGATCTGGGCTTAAAAATTCCACAGATTTAAAATCCGTTTGAATTTCTTTTCTACGATAACTACGTTCTGAAACAGCATTTCGAACTGGGAGTGCTCGAATGCAAGACACTCCCACACTGGCCTCTGAGAAGCTGCTATCTGGGGTACGAACAATGCATTATCTGAAAAGGAGAACGAGAGGAGGGCAGCGAGAGAGAGAACGTGATTGTAACCCTTACATTACACAGGTGCATAGCCTGATGCGAACTGTCACCAGTGTTGTGCCGCTTGCGCAGGGGAAGGTACTTTGATCCATCCAAAAGTCCACGTGGAAGCAGAAAGCCGCGCCGCTTGCACTTTCTCTTCACAGCGGAAAATAAGGAGAATTTTTTCTTTTTAATCATCTCATGTTAAGGATTTTTTGAAGTAGAATAAAGATTTTTTTTTTGCTCTTGTAATTGGGAGAAAAAAATAGGGATTTTTGGTATGACAATGAAAAATCGGAAGAAATAATTTTCCGATCGGAATATCGGAAAGACGCCCCAAAATCGGAAACTTTCCGGGTAATTCGGAAGGATTGGCAGCTATGCCATAATGTCAACAGCAGGTCCCCCAGTTCCCACACATTTAGCAGTGGTGGTGATTTAGTGTGAACCTGCTTTTCCAAGTTGAACCACAAATGTCCGATTGGGTTCATTGTCAGGTGAATTTGAAGGCCAGGGCATTAAGAGAAAGCCACCGGCATGTTCATCAAACCATTCCTTCACAATTCTAAAGGTGGCAGGGCGCATTATCCTGTTGGTAATGGCTATCACCAGCTGGGAACACAATTGCCATGAATGGGTGAACTTGGTCCGCAAAGATGTTCAGATACCTGACAGCTGTCAGGGATTGTGCTATTGGGATAATGGGGCCTAAAGTGTCCCAGGAAAACATCTCCACAGCATAACGCCTCCGGCCTGTGCCCGCCCAACAGTGTATCCAGGTGCCATAGCCTCTGTCGGTAATCGGCGTATCTGCACTCTGCCATTTACGAGATTCACCAGGAATCTTGATTCGTCAGACCAGGCCACTTTCTTCCAATCATCCACCGTCCGATCTCGATCATGGGCCCATTTCATGCGCTGTTGGCGATGACTTGCAGTGAGCATGGAGACTCGGCTGGGTCTTCGACTACGCAGGCCCATGCCCAGAAGGCTGTGATGAACTGTGTGCTGCGACACATTGCCCTGATCACCACTGTTGTAGCTGTGAGCGATTTGTTGCATGTGGCCCTGCGGTTGCTGTGAACAATGTGCGACAGTCTCCGCTCCCCTCTGGCATCAATGAGCTGCGGATGACACACGACTGGATGACTGTTCGTCGTTTGGCCATCTCTGCATCACTTTTGATACTACTCACTACAGCAGCTCGTGAACAACCCAGAAGCCATGCCGTCTCCAGAATCGTAGTTCCAAGGCGCTGTACCATCGCAATTTGCCCTTTATGAAAGTCCGATAAATAGGCAGCTTTTCCCATTCTGACTCCGAACTCTCCACTAACTGAAAGCTGGTCCTGGAGTTGTATACATACTTCTCTGTGAACTTCACCTGCGCCACCATTCGGTTCTCCAGGCATGCTCATTTCTCTAGGCTGGGGGTGGTCATAATGTAATGGCTCATCGGTCTATACCTACTCTGATATACAACAAAAGCAGCAAGTTTTCAGCATCCTTAAAAATAAGATTCATACTTACACCTTTTTTGATGACTTTTACAAACTCACCTGTTCATAATCTTCAGTGATTGTTTTGGGCTCCTCATGCCTCTGGAACCACAGCATTAACCGAGTGTGAAATCTCCACGACTGCTTTTTCAGAGTCTTTGCTGCCAAATATTGTGCTTTGGACCCCTGCAGGAACATCCAAAGTTTTACGTCAGGTAACATATAAATACATTCAGAATGCAATTACATTAAATATTTCACAATGCACAGCACTTGCATACTCTCAGGTCTGAAAAATGTGCCCTGACACTAAATTTATATGGCCACAACTGGCATTTAAGTATTATAAATACCTACCCTGATATCTTTGAAACTACACTATGTACTTGCACATTATTACAGGCAATGTGATTCAAAAATAAAGAACTAATGCCCTTTGGAGTTAATAAGCATCTGCAACCGTGGGTTGGGTTGGAATGCGAAATGAAACTAGTGTTGTAGATAGATAAATAGATAGAGAGAGCGAGAGAATATTTTTTTCTTTCAGTTTGTTTTAAATTCTGTCACTGAACAATTAAATGATTAAATAACAAATTTCTTTTCAATATGGTAAAGTAGTTTGCAAAATATTACCTCCATATAGTAGAAGATGAAAAATAATGTTTCTGTCGATAAATGCTGGAAGAATTCGAATGAGTCACAATGAGGTAAATTTGATTTGTAATAATGAGGAACATCACAAGGACTTCTACTGAGGGTACTCCTAAAAGAAAATGTATATACATGAAAAATAACTACATACACAACACTTACAAGTGCAGTTAACAAATCACACCATCTTTTAAATACAAAATTAACTTTTAAAGTTCAATAAATTATCATTACACGAGAGTAAAATTTGCATGTCTTGTTAAATAATATTCACTTTTAATGAAGAACTGTTCTACTCTAAAAAAATATTTCTCTACTGAAAAACAAAACTCCAGCACATTTGCAAAAGTAATCTCACTGAATACTCAAGCAATTTATTAAAATATACTGACATACACTGGATTACAGTTCTAGTGCAATAATGACATTCAACTTCTTGATAAAGAAGTGTAAAAGCAACTTTTCAGCCTAACACTACAGCTGGTTTAGCTGGAGATTGGCAAAAGAAGGCAAAAATTGAGAAAGCAATCAAGAAATTGTTAACCTTCCCATTAACACACATCTATGAGTCACACTTTTCCCTCATGGTGAACATGAAGACAATGGATAGAAACTGTTATTATGCAACATGAACACTTTGTATTGCTACATCAGGGTGTACTACCAAATTTGGGAAATGCAATTTCATAATCAATTAACAATTTTCTTTTCATGACTATTTTTAAAAGCTCTCTCAATATATGGTATATGCATGCACACACATCTGTACAGTAAGTAGAATTAAAAAGAGGGACACTCCAACCTTTTTTCTACATAAAAAGTGCCTTCTGCTAGCAACAAAAAACTGACATCATACTTTGACTGTGCCTAAAAGTAAGCTGAAATACTCACTATCGTGCATATGCGTGCATGCGTACACACACACACACAAGGTATAGATCAGGGTTGGCCAGCTACACTACCTTTGGACAGATTTCAGGAAGGAATATTTGAAAGAGCCATTTATTTATTTTTGATAACAAAACAAACAATGAACAATATCCTAAAACCAAAGAGTGTGCACTGAGACTAATCTCAATTTTCGGTACTTCATATTGTTGCGAGTCTTTGTATTCAACACTTAAATTTATTAAAAATAAGCATCGGTCTGTTTTAACTGATCAGCATTTAACTGAGCTTGTGCAAACTGCCCTAACAAGTCATCAACCAAACTTTCCTCAGCTAACTGCTAAGATGGACAACATTCGTAAAGCATCCACAAGCAAATATAATTTTTAAAGATTTTCTTTACAAAATTGTTTGATAGAATCAAACAATATTTTTTTTAATAACATTTTAATTTTTATTTGTATGTTTTTGAATAACTTTGTAACAAGAAATTAAATCAAATAATTACTTTTGGACATTGATCAGTTTTAGTTTACCATATTTCATACATACATTCTATTTGCATAAGAGCAGCACCACTCGCCTGAGAGAGCCGCACTATGGCCACCCTAGGTATAGATTATAGATGGGGACACTCTGCCACCACTTTTTTTTTTTCTATGCAAAAAGGGCCTCCCACCCTTCAGCTAATAACACAAAACTGATTCCTCATATTTTGACTGTGCCTCAAATAAGTTGAAATGCTCATCATTGTGGTACATGATTTCATAACACATCTTTCTCTAACATTTATACCTGGAAAATATCACTACTTCATGAGCAGCATAATTTAAATTGCTAAAACTAAGTTACATAAAAGTATATAAATGAATAACGTGCTATAATGTACACTCAGGGTCAGCATTGACTAGAATGCAATACCAGATATATAAACTCTTCGCATGTTTGTTTCTGGAGCAAATTTGCTCTCTGGCACGCAGATGTACCCGCGCTGCGCTGTCTCCAAGTGTTACGAAGTATATGCATATCTATATTCTATACAGGAGTTGTAGTCTTCAAACTATATCGCATTATTTGAGAGGGAGGGAACATTCATAGTTGTATCAAAATGGCCTGTACGTATATGTTACCAATTTACATAAGCAAATTATTGATGTTTACTGGATTGCAGAATTAAAAATGATATTTACAAGAAGAAGCATGAACATTACTTACATTGATAGTCCTATAATATGAAAGTCACATAACTTGACATAAGCCTGGATCTTTTTTTAATATTCATTTGGTCCAAGAAATCATAGTTTGGTCCTCACTTTCGTATTTGTCTATCGGCATGTCTGTTGTTGAACGCATGCAAGTGTGTGTGTGTGTGGGGGGGGGGGGGGGTCGTCGAGTAACTTTCCACTGGATGAATACAGCATTGCATCCTAATTCTTGGGTTAATCCTGATGTTTACATGTATTGACCAACACTATTGCACGAGGTTGAAACAGAAGCGTAAATAAACAAGAATTTTTTGAATGATAATTAAAATATGAAATATCACAACTACTAAAATAATTGAGAATGACTAGAAAAACAGTTCGGTAGCAACCTCGCGCAATAGTGTTAGTCAATACGTGTAAACATATTGATTAACCCAAGAATTTGGTTGCAATGCTCTATTCAACCAGTGGAAAGTTACTCAACGTTTCACCCCCACCCCCTACTCGCATACGTTCAACAACAGACAAATACGAAAGTGAGAAACAAATTATGATTTCTTGGACCAAGTGAATATTAAAAAAAAAAGATCTAGGCTTATGTCAAGTTATGCAACTTTCATATTATAGGACAACCAATTTAGGTAATGTTCAAGTTTCTTCTTGTAAATATCATTTTTAATTCTGCAATCCAGTAAATGCCAATAATTTGCTTACGTGCATTGGTAACATATACGTACAAGCCATTTTGATACAACTATGAATGTTTCCTCACTCTCAGATAATGCGATATAGTTTGAAGACTACAACTCCTGTATAGAATATGGATATGCATATACACTGAAGTGCATGAAAAACTGGTACAGAAGAGCTTATGCAAAATAAATAGCAACGTCACTTATGCGCGTTCTCAGTTGCATCCACCAGTGCATATATAAAGCGATAGACATCCTTGCCAGCTGTCAGAGCTGTTTTCGGCATGAGAATGACAAGTAATAACAATTTAAGAGATTTTCAATGCGGTGTCATAGTTGGCGCTCGTGAGATGGGCCATAGTATTTCGGAGGTAGAAACGAAGTTCGGATTTTCAAGGGTGTACCGTGACTACAAGAATTCTGGCAAAACCTCCAACCTACGATACCAGTGTGGCCGCAAAAAGACATAGGGTGAACGTGATCATCGTCTGCAGTCAAGAATCATTTCACGTGATAGGCATGCAACACTCTTGCAGGTATCATCGGAATACAATGCTGGAGCCTCAACAAGCATCAGCGTCCGGACTGTGAAACGTACCCTGCACGATATGGGCTTTGGGAGCCGACGCCCAACTGCAGTCCCCTTGATAGGTGCACGACATAGAGCTATGTGCCTCGCTTGGGCATGGCAACACCGCCAATGGACACTTGATGACTGGAAACAAGTAGCCTGGTCTGACGAGCCGCGTTTCCAACTATATCGAGCAGATGGAAGGATTCGTGTGTGACGCAAATCCCATGAAGCCATGGATCCTGCCTGTCAACAGAGAACTGTACCGGCTGGCGGGGGTCCGTAATAGTATGGGGTGTGTTTAGCTGGACTTCACTGGGACCCCTGGTATGTCAACAAACTTCTGTGACCGGCCAACGCTGTGTGTGCATCCTTTCTGATGAGGTACACTCGTTCATGTCTTGCATTCATGCTGATGGGTTGGGCCTGTTCCAACAGCACAATGCACCTCCACACAAGTGTCGAGACACCACATTATGGTTAGAGGATCATTCATCTGCGTTTCGGGTGTTGCCGTTCCCACCAAAGTCCCCAGATCTGAACGTGATAGAACATGTTTGGGATGCCATGCAACGCGCTATCGAACACAGGAATCCGAAAACGCTCTGCAGGAGGTATGGTGCGCATTGCCTACAGCATATTTCCAGAAGCTAGTGGAGTCCATGCCCCGTCATATTTCTGCAGTCCTGCGCTCCAGTGGGGGACCTACTAAGTATTAGACTGGTGTACCAGTTTTTCTGGCACTTCAGTGTACTTCGTAACACTTGGAAACAGCGCAGGGTGGGGACACCTGAGTGCCGGAGAGCAAATTTGCTCCAGAAACAAACGTGCAAAGAGTTCATATTTCTGGCATTGTGTTCTAGTCAATGCTGACAGTGAGTGTTAAATTGCTAAGTTAATCTCCAAATTTTGTACCTATATTTCTATGCTAAAATGTCTTTTGCTTTAACAGTTTTCTTTGTGGGGAAATGTATAAGTGTCCTTTTTTTTTTTTTTAGATACTTGGACCATTAGATGGAAACCACATTTACTTCTTATGTGGTTGGTGTGCATGAAGAACTACTTATGAACAATTATCAAAAATAAAAAGAAATTCATAACCCCAAAGCGAAATTTGTGACTTTTTCATGACCCTTTTCTGAATTCATGACTTTTTCGTGACTTTCATGTCATGATCTTCATGACCAGTAGAAACCTGTACATCCAACAGTTACATGAAATTTGACAAATTAGTAAGGGAGAATCAAAGCTCAGTGTTTTCATGGAAAGTAAAACAAATAAATGCTATTGATATTATGAAGTGGGATACAAATCCCTTTGCTATTGTCAAAGTGAGCTTTGTAACTTAAAGATTCAGAACTGCTGGTCTTGGATACACACTTAATATAATTGTTATGCTTAAGTTCATGAAATAACATTTCATGAACAGCTCAGCAGCTTTAAGTAACCAAGAGTTCAGATATATAAAACTCTAGAATTTTTCAGAGAGATACTATATTACTAACATCTTCATACATCATGTCGAGTCCCCAGCAAAGTATAGTGACTGGGTACATGCATAAAAAGATCAACATACATTGTATACATGTTTTTAATATTCATTGTACGAGCAAAACATTGCAGCCACCTTTCTAGTATAGCGCAGCTCCCGTGTGAGGAACCACCACCACTACAGCCATGAGATGACGTTATGGACTTCACCAGGTCACAGAAGATGTCTCATACCATATCTGTATAAGTGCTACTTGTACCTCATACAGTGTCCTAGTGGATGGTTTACATGCCTTAGTTGTCTATCCATATCATGCCAAATGTCTTCAAGTGGTTTTGTGTTGGGCAACATGGGCAGTCATGGGAGAAAATGGGAGCCATTCAAGTGTTCCTCAAACCAGTTCTGGATGAAATGAGATTTTTGGCATGGTGTGTTGTCATGTTGGAAACACCCCATCTTGTTCTGGTAACACTGTCAGCATGAACCAACAAACCTGGTCTGTAATGATGAATAGGTACATGGTGGCATTCTGGGAACCATCCATTGTTATCATGGATTGCGAGTGCTTCACTAAAACATCCTCCAGAACTTTGTTACTGTTATCTTTGACTCGATGATATGAAGTCAAAGATACCTCAAAACAGTTTCTTAGGTACTGTATGTACTCGCGTATAAGTCAAGAAATTTGGGACAAAAAAGGAGCTTCAAAGTAAGGGGTCGACTTATACGCAGAGCCTAAAAAATTCGTAAGTCCAAAAGTTCTTCCCGTGAGGCAAAAGGCAATCTATCCCAAAAGAAAAAAATGCTGATGCGGTATTAATTATGAAATCGCGACCCTCCGGAAAAAAACACCAAAAAAACCCCCACTGATGTGGTAGTAATTACGAAATCGTGAACCTCCGAATTTCTCCGCTCTTTGAAGTCTTCTGGCTTTGCGTATCCACAGCGCAGTCGCAGCCATGCAACGAAAGCTCCGCCCTCCGACTACCAGTTTATTGCAGCTGACCTACGACGTAACGCAGCCATGTGACAGCCATTGTTAGGTGTTGCTTGTTCTTAAACACACATGTTTTTGTCTCGCTTTTTCTATTATGGCTGACACGGATTGTGTAAAAAAGCGGATGTCCTATAACGCAGGGTTTAAGTTGAAAGTGGTTTCTTTTGCAGAAAATACTAACAACTGTGCTGCTTCACGTCAATTTGGCATTAACGAAAAACTGATTCAAGATTGGCGTAAAAAACACACCTGGACTTGGTGAAAATCGCAAAAGGCGCTGCGCTGTGGAACGGCTTTTTTTCCAGAGCTGGAAAGTGTCTTGAATGATTGGATTGTGGGCTGCAGACAAAATGGTTATATTGTAACGCGAACTTGTATAAGTTTGCGAGCAATGAAGCTCACAAAAGATGTAAAGTTTGCAGCTGCAAATAATACTTTTCGTGCCTCACCTGGTTGGTGCACAAGGTTCATGAACCGCTATGGGTTGCGTCTACACCAGCACGCCAAAACTGCACAAAAGTTACCTCGTGACCTCGAAGCAAAGATAATGGAATTTCAAAAGTATGTAATTCAAAAGAGAAAAGAGACGCTTTTGAACTTTCCCAAATGGGGAACATGGATGAAACCACCATGTGTTTCGACCTTCCTGGAAATAAGACGGTGAACCAAAAGGGCGAAAAAAAATATCTTGATTAAAACGACTGGCCACGAAAAAAACAATTTCACGGTTGTTCTTTCCTGTTTGGCCGACGGCAGGAAGCTACCTCCGGTAATTATTTTCGAACACAAAACTCTGCCGAAAAGTGTCGTCTTTCCGTCACGAATCCGGAACAATTGATTGGTTAAAGAATGTGTGGAACAAAAGGCCAGGCGCACTTTTGAGGAAACCTTCCATTTTGGTGTGGGATATGTTTGTTGCACACTGTTGTGCAGAAGTGAAAAAAATTGCAGAAAATTCAAAAACAACTCTTGCTGTCATCCCAGGTGGGTTGACATTTGTTCTTCAACCACTAGATGTCTGCCTTAATAAGTCCTTCAAGGACAATGTGCGGAGGTATTGGGCAGATTGGATAAGTTCCGATTTGCCGACTGAAACCAAGGGCGGAAATCTGAAGAAGCCGGATATCGTTTTGATTGCGCGATGGGTCAAGGATGCTCGGGATGCGATACCTGCGGAGATGGTCGTGAAATCATTCAAAAAATGTTGCATTAGTAACGAACTTGATGGCACAGAAGATGACAAGATGTTTTTTTTGAGTGACGATGACAATGATTCTTATGACACAGGCATAGATGGGAATACTGATGTTTACGATGACGCACCGATGACGGAGAAAGACTTTTTTTAACTGTTTGGTGAGTCTGACTCTGAATCGGATTTTGAAGGGTTCCGATGAAGTTTTTGGGTATGCAAATTAAATTAATTATTATATATAGAATTTTTTTTTTCGTTTTTGAAATGTTTTTGAATAAATACGTTGATTTTGATTTTTTTTCTCATTCCGGGATCGACTTATACGTGAGTATATACAGTAATTGTAATGTGCTGTAAGGAATGTAACATCTGAAAGTAAATTAATGTGTAAAATACACACATACTCACACTACAATCATTGTAGGACTAACACTATTTTTATAGCATGTTTTTTGTTTTGCCAGTTCGCGATATGAACCATGTGTCCTTCATCTTTTATTTGAAATTCAAACGTAAATATTTAGAAGGATCAAATGATAATATTTTATTATATTGTAATCAAAATAATTTTTGGTTTAAGGAAAATATTGTTACTCTTAATAAAAATTTAACTTACCTTAAAACCACATGGTTTTAGGATACTTGGGTAGTAGTGTTATTGCTGCTTGAATATGTTTTTTGTTATACATTGTTTTTTAATAAATTTTTACCTAAAATATGGGTAGATGAGGTACACAGTAAGTTCGATCGTGAATACAGCTTATGATCTGATAACCAGGTTTTCGGCGTGACCCTTGATACGGGTAACCTTAGTGTTGTTCTTATGTGCTCACAGGAATTGCGAATGGTGAGTATATTTGTCCTCGTCTTGATTTTTACCAGCAATATCGATGCGCATGCACTGTTGTTATTTTGCCTATATGAGGGATTTTATTCGGTTCAATATCGATAGAAAATTTATTTAATTTAACTTTAATGGATTATTATTGTATGATACCAGTTGGAAATTGATTTAACTTTAATTTTGAAGGATTATTAATACTTGATAACAAATGGAAATTAATTTAATTTTAAATTTAATGGATGATTATGAGTTTCTGATTAATTTTTAATAATTTAACTTCGGTATATTTTATTATGATTTTTTTCAATGCTGTGTTTGTTATTGCATTTTTTTATTATTATTACTTTTTTTTTAATCTAATCCTCCCATCTCATAACATAGGCAGCACCAGAAACAGATTGAGGCAGAGATTGAATCAACATATTAATAATTGAAACCAAAAAGGAGAAAATAGCCTTTATTCAATATTGTTTTAAAAATAAAAAAAAATTCGAAATTTGATAAAATAAAATTGATTTTGACTCACAAATCTGAAAAAGAAGTACAATTTTCTGAATCTATATCTATTGAAAAACTAAAAGATAAAGTCTGTAATATTCATGACCCAACAACGCTTCCCAAAGTGTGGAAAAATATAATTAAAAGAGATAAAAACTTAAAAAAATATAATTAAAAAGCACGAAGAAAAATGCAATAACAAACACAACATTAAAAAAATCATAATAAAATACACCGAAGTTAAATAAAAAAAAATGAGACACCATGATCATCCATTAAATTTAAAATTAAATTAATTTTCATTCATTATCAAGTATTAATAATCTTTTAAAATTAAAGTTAAATCAATTTCCAACTGGTATAGTACAATAATAATTTATTAAGGCTAAATTAAACCAATTTTCAGATCGATATTGAACCAAATAGAAAATGCTCGAAGTGAGAATCTCTCATATAGACAAAATAACAACAGTGCACATGCATTGATACTGCCGGTAAAAATCAAGACGAGGACAAAGCTTGCTATTCGCAACTCCTTGACATGTGTGGGAGCACGTAAGAACAACGCTGAAGATGGTGTCAAGAGTCGCACTGAAAACTTGGGTTACAAGATCATAAGCTGCATTCGCAATCGAACTAACTGTGTACCTCATCTACGCGTACTTTAGGTTAAAATTTATAAAAAATGTCTAATATATATTTAAAAAAGTATGTATGCATAAAAAAAAAACATTTGAGCATCAATAACACTACCAACCAAGAAAGTATCCTAAAAACAAGTGGTTGGTAAGTTAAATTTATATTAAGAGAAACAGTATTTTCCTTAAATTAAATATTATTTTGATTAAAATATAATAAAATATTAGCAATTGATCCTTTTAAGTATTTATTTTTTAATTTAAAACAAAAGATGAAGTACACATGGTTCATATCGCGAATCGGTAAAACAAAAAACATACATACATATCACTAAGCTGTTCTCTGAGATTCAGAGGTTAGCTCCACAAAGAAATACAAACCACCAGATAATTTTTACTTACTGTTGCCATATCAAACTTCTCCATTTACAGTGATCTTGACATACAACTTGGGCTTCACTGACATCCATCACACGTCGTACACAAGATCTTCTATACTTCATACTCATGATCTTTTTTTCATGCAGACACTCCCGAATTGCATCCTCCCATAACTTCCTCTGCCTTTCCTTCCTACCACTTGGGCTAACAAGATTTTCTTAGTAAGCATCTCATCACTCATTCTTCCAACATGGCCAAACCACTGAAGCATATTAGTCTCCACCTTGTTAACAACATTTTGCTTCACATTACACAACTGCAACACATCATCATTCCTCACACAATCAGAACGTGTCTTGCCACCCCCCCCCCAAAGTAACGCATTTCTCCAGCACACAAACGACTTCTATGTTTCTTCTGTAGTACCCAGGTTTCACTGCCATACATCAGAGTAGGAACAATTACACTTTCATACACAGCCATGCGGGACTCTCTAGAAAACCCATCATTCCTGTGAAAACCTCTCAGAGCATCTATGACTTTCAAAGAAGAATTCACTTGCCTACTAATTTCACCATCCAATTTGTTCTCTGTCAAACATGCTTCCTAAATACACAAACTCACTCACCTGGTCAATCACAGTGCCATTTATACTTACATTACATTCAGTGCTACCAGTTCCTCTCTCAAACACCATAACTTTGGTTTTTCCTTATTTATACTCAGTTTGAATTTCATGCAAACTTCGTACATCCGAGACAACATACTCTGCAAATCATTTTTGCTCTCTGCCAACAGGACAGTGGCATCAGCATACAGCAATCTGCACACACAGATATCATCAAGACATAAAACAGTATTATCTATTTTGGCATCGTGCATGCACACATCCATAAATACACTGAAGTTCAAAATGAAGAGAATTTGTACATTTTGCAGAATTTCTGAAAAACTAATGGACACATTTTAATGAAATTTGGTGTGGATACACAGTTATATAAGAGAAAAAATTATACCATACAACAGTCATGGCACGCACTCATGATTATCAGTACGGCTCATCAGCGCAGGAATGTCCAAAATCCACATTACAAGATCGAACAAAAAATGACTCTAATATGGGGTATGGTCCCCTTTCACAGTCATACAGCTCTCTCACAGCGCGACGTCATACTGGAAATAAGGCAGTTGACGAGTCCCTGTGGCAGTTGGTCTCACTCCTGCAGCAATGCAGTTTTCAGCTCTTGAATGGTTCTCATAGGGGGATGGCGAGCTGCAATTGTCCTCCCAAGAGTGACCCAGACATGTTCGATAGGGTTTAGGCCTGGCAATCTGGCTGGTCAATCCATCCAGCAAATATCCTCACTTTCAAAATAATCGACCAGGTGAGCCCTATGTGGACGAGCGTCGTCGTCTATAAAAAGAAACCGAAGGCCAACTGCGCCCCTGAAAAGTAGATCTCATCCCTATACCTCTCAGCAGTAAGGGAGCCTCTGTCAAACACATGGAGAGGTGTGCGGCCATCCAACATGATGCCTGCCCACACCATGACACCTCTGCTGCCATAGTGGTCCCTTTCTCAGATGTTGGAGGAAAGGTATCGGGTCCCAGGTTCTCTCCAGATGAAGGTACGTCAAGAAACAGTGTCCAGGCTGAGTCAAGACTCGTCTGTGAAGAGAGCGTTACCCCACTGAAGTCTGGTCCAAGGCTGATGTTGCCTGCACCATGCTAAATGCGCTCTCTTGTGCGCTGAAGTAAATGGGACACAAACAGCGGGTCTTCTGGCAAAAAGCCCTCTCTCATGAAGCCTTCTGGAAACGGTAACACTTGAAATTCGGGTTCCAGTGGCGGCATGCAGCTCACAAGATAGCTGTGCAGCTGTAACAGTCCTATGGCGCCTCGCTGAAAGTGCCAACTAACAATCTTCATTGGCCGTCGTGGTTCTTGAGACGACCTTGCCCAGACCTTCTCAATATGGATCCGGTGTCCTTAAACAGTTTCCACAAATTGCAATGGCACTGGGTGCTACATTGAGCTCTGTAGCAACCTGCACTTGCGATTGCCTGCCTCCAATCTACCGACGATTCTCCACCTTATTCCGTCATCAATACATTCGTGGCAACTCATTTTACCTGATTGCTTATGAAATCGAACCAACTCCTGCAAGAAACACAATGAATATTGCCGAGGAGTATGAGCGAACTAATCGTGGAAAAAGCCATGTGTGCTTTTCATGCCCTCTGATGTCATAGCTCCACCCACAGGCACGTTTAAGCTTACGTATTAGACACTGCAAATTAGCATTTTTATTCGGCGGCATAATTTGTAACTTTGGTTCCATACTTTTTGTGAAAATCGACAAAATGTGCAAATTCTCTTAATTTTGAACACAAGTGTACATTAAACAGCCATGTCTAACTACTGCACCAATAGAGAACCATTTTGATAAAACACCATTCACTCGTACACAAGCTCTACTACCAGCATACATGGCTTTTACACTATTAAGTAGATTCCCAGTAACACCATATTCATGCAATACCTTCCACCAAAGTGTCCTATTTACTCGGTCTTAAGCTTTCTCTAAATCTATGAAGGCAGAAAAACTTTCTTACTGACAGCCAGATACTCTTCAATCATCATGCGTAATGCAAAAATTTGATTAGTGCAACCTTTATCAGGCATAAAACCATCCAATCATGTTCGATTGGATTTAGGTCTGGGGACCTTGCGGGCCAATCCATGCGCTGAATATCTTCACTCTCCAACAGCTCTGCGACAGCCGCGTACGATGAGGTGTAGCATTGTCGTCCATGAAGAGGAACTCAGGACCCACAGCACCTCTAAACAGATGCACGTGAGGCAGGAGAACCTCGGTACAATAGCGGACACCAGTGACTGAACCTCCTTTGAAGATGTGGAGGTCAGTACGGCTACCAAGCACGATACCGCCCCAAACGAGAACTCCGCCACCTCCAAACCGTTCCCTTTCGATGATGTTGGAGATGTGATTGCGTGTTCCCTGCTCTCTCCAGACGTGTATACGTCCAGAATCGCTTGTCAGACTAAATCGGCTCTCATCTGTAAAGAGAACTCGACCCCATTGCTGATGTGTCCAGTTCTTGTATTCCTGGCACCACAGAAACCGCCGTCTCTGATAAGCAGGCGTTAATGACACACACCGTACTGGTCGTCGTGCAAATAGACCACCTTTGTGCAGACTCCTGGCCACGGTAAACGCGATATTGGACATCCAGTTGTCCGTTGCATGTGCCTTGCGATTTCTTCCGCTGTTTGCCATCAGTCTCTTCTCGCCTGAAGGACAATATACTGGTCGTCCGCCGCCGTGGTTGCTCGTAAACAACCACTGCTAAACTCTCGGACAGCTGTTCCTGTCGTTTGAAACGCTCTCCAAGCTCGTGAAACGATGCTGCAAGCGATACCGAACTCCTCGGCCACACTAGTCACACTTCGACCTTCTTCCAACTTTCCAATGATGCGCCCTCGGGTAAAGTCATTCAGATGTCGTCTACTGGATTGCCTGTTGGCCATATCACACGGTGGCAGCAACTCGACGTCGTTCAAACCGATGTACACTGTGCAATAGTTTTCACCAAATTGCTGAGCGTAGACCACCCGTGTGTTTTATACCCTTCCGACCCCCCCGTCATGCCGCATATATGTGCATGTCCTACCGTACCGGACCCTAGTCCTCGAGATGGTCCGGTACGGTAGCATGTCCTACCGTACCGGACCATCTCCTGAGTGGTCTTTCGGTCTGTTCTGCCTGCTCGTTCTGCTGTTATGCTAATTTCTCCTCTTCGTCCTTAATTTTTGCACACCAGTGTATTTTTGTCCTTACTCTGGCAAACCAGCTTAGCTGCTTCACGCTTCATACAGCAATATTCATCCACAGAAACTCTACCTCGCAACATCCCCAAATAGGCTTTCTTCTTTCTCTTTACTGCCTATTCAATCTCACTATGCCACCAAGCATCACCTCCATTGTTATCTACTATTGTAATGCCACATACCTCTTGTGCAGTAGTGACAACATAGTTCTTAAAATATTCCCACTTCTTTTCTAAATCCCTCTCACTTGATTTCAGCTCCTTCAGTCGTTCTCTGAGTAAGTTAGAGTAGTGCTGATGATCTTCAGGGAGACTTTGAACCTTTATTCTTTACATCCTAGGCCTTTTACTATTCCTTTTACTCCAACCAACATTCAGTTTCACTTGTGACACTACCAAGTAATGATCAGAGCCAACATCCAAACCTCTCATCACACGAGTGTCAACAACTAAGTGTTTCAGACGTTGATCGTAGACAACAAAATCTATCACTCTTTTGACCAAGAGTACAGTTTTCCCAAGTATACGTGTGGATATACTTGTGGTTGGAAAACGTATTAGATACACACAAACCATTTTCAATGCAGAATTCAATTAATCTTTTGCCATTATCATTCACACAAGGATCATTCAATCTACCCAGAACATTGTCAGAAATTGCATTCTGCACACCTACTTTAGCATTGAAATCCCCTGCTATTATAAATTTCTCTTTAGCACCAAACTGGCTCAAAACAGCTCTTAGATCATTCCAGAAATCTTCCTTCCTATCAGAAGGTTCCCAGTCAAAAGGAGCATACACTACAACAATTACTATTCTCTGAAGTTTCACTTTCAAACGAATCCAAACAATTCTCTCACTTATGCAGCTATAGTGAATCAAGTTGTTCTTCATATTTTCACTTAAAATCACACCTACACCAGCCCGTCCTCTCACATTATCAAATACTCCAGACCACACACTCGCAGTTCCATTCACTTCTTCTATCCCAATTTCCTTCTTTTGGTTTCACTTACACACAGCAGATCCAATCTATACTCATTCATCTTTTCAATCACCTCGTTCATCTTGACATTTAACACCAGTGTGGGGGATTAGCCCACAGCTGATGGTTCCAGTTGGCTATTCAACTTAAGAATTCTGGAACATAACCCAATGAGTTGGGGTTCTTTCGCCAATGTCACACAGAGCTGGCACCTCTCCAAGATTCACAGAGGCCATTGTTGCTGTTCTGTGTGCCATTGTTCTCACGGAGTGCCCCAAGGAGGCAAACCCATCTCTCACTAAGATCGCCCTTTATTATTGCTCAACTAATATTAAACTAATATCAACAGACAGGGATGAGACCCTGTACAAAATGTCGCAACAGCATTTCCATCTTCAAAATAATAACAGTTCTTTGAAGACTCATCATTTATTTGTACATTTTGAAAAGTGTATGGGGATGCCTATCAAATGAATACTGGCAAGGGCTTTTCGACTATCTCTGGCACATTTCTTAAAGTGAAGAATGGAATCAAAGCAACTAGCAATCATGCAGTAAAGGTTGTCACTTCTACTATGGAGATTGAAAAGCCAACAAAGCTTCATGTGGTTGACTGAGTAAGATATCATGAAAGCAATGAAGTGTTACCATCACTTGATCCTCCCCCCTTTCACTCTCTCACTTAATATCTGCATGGCTGAACGGAATGATTTGTGCCCATCAACCTTCTTCTCAGACAACAAGTGATTGTTTCACTGCACATTGATTGACATGTAATTCTGTACCAACAATTTAGCATTCAGTAACTCACTGTACTTTCTTTTAATACTCACTTTGAGTAACAGACTATAAAATATAAACTTAAATTCTTTGGGAATGTTATCATCCCAAACTTCTATCCTGAAGCCTCACAATACACACGAGTCCCCCCCTTTTTATCCCCTCTTCCCAAACCTTACCTTTTTTTCTACTATTAATTTTAAAATATTTTTTTACACAAGAATAGGCCAGTATATACCTTGTGCTTACATGGACGTCAGTGGCAAATTGTTTTACAAGTGTATAACATTATGAGTGCAAAGTGAAAAATACGAAATAAGAATTTTTAGTAAAAAAGATATGATTTAATATAAAAATAACTGGGTATAATGAAAAAGGTATGGGGGGGGGATTGGGAAGAGAGGAGAAAAAAAATCTCACATGTGTATTGTGAGGCTCAAGTTTTGGGTGAATATACACTCTAAGAATATACAAGGTGTTTCATAAAGAATGTTCCGATTTGAAAAGTGGATATCTCGGCAACCACGAACCACCGATGAATGCTACTTGAATCATGTCTACAAGCGTGGTCCAGAGTTTGTTATGACTAACGCTAGATGGCAGCACGAGCGCCCAAACAGCCGCTATGCTTAGTGAGTGAGAAGATGGTGTCAAGTCAACAGAAGGCGTTTTTTGTGTGCTCGAATTTAGCAAGACCAAGTCCGTGATTACGGTGCAGCGTGCGTTTAAATAGCGTTATGGCAGTGCTCCACCAGTGAGCAAAAACATTCGTCATTGGTATCGATAATTTGAAGAAACAGGGTGTTTATGCAAGGGAAAGAGTCCTGGACGACCAACCACCTCAGCAACGAATGTGCAATTAATTCACGAGGTGTTTCAGCGAAGCCCACGGAAGTCTACTCGTTGTGTGAGCTGCAAACTTGCCATCCCTCATATGACCATTTGTCGTGTTTTACGGCGACGTTAGCTGCTGAAGCTGTACAGATTGCAACTGGTACAAGCTCTTCGTGGAGGTGACAAAACACAACGAAAAGATTTTTGTGCAACTTTGTTAGAGGACATGGAGGATGACGCAGTTGTACAACGACTGGTTTTTAGTGATGAAGCAACCTTTCATGTAAGCGGGAAAGTTTTGCGCCACAATGTTCGCATATGGGGACTGGAGAATCCACATGAAACTCTCCCACATGAACGTAATTCACCAAAACTGAATGTTTTTTGCGTGGTTTCTGTTAGAAAAGTTTATGGCCCTTTCTTTTTTTGCGAACAACGCGGTTACGGGCAACTCCTATCTTGCAGTGCTGAAGGACTGGCTACTTCCACAGCTGCAGGAAGACTCTGAAGATTACATTTTGGAGCAGGACGGCACACTGCCACATTGGAACCTCAAAGTTCGTTGGTTTCTAAACAACATATTGCCTCAGCATTGGATTGGATGCAAGGGACCCCATGACTTGGCACTACACGCTTGGCTTCTGAGATCTCCAGATATAACACCATGTGACTTTTTTATGGGGATACGTAAAAGACCGTGTTTATGTTCCCCTTTACCCGCTGACTTGGATGAGCTCCGAACGAGAATTGCGGCCGCAGTAAATTCTGTGACTGAAGACACTCTCCGACGCTTTTGGGACGAATTCAGCTATCGGCTTGACGTTGTTCGTGCAGCAGGTGGAGGACACATTGAGCATTTGAAATTGTGGTGAGTGAAACTTTAGACCTTCATTCATACTTGGGCTCTTTGTTTTGTAACTATTCCACATTTGCTTTATTGAATATACTACTTTGAAATTGGGTCATTCTTTTTGAAACACCCTGTATATGAATCAAGAAGCAATTATGAGGTAAATAATGTAATTTTTTGCTTAGTATTTTTCGTGACTGTTAAGCATATTGCCTCAATTTTTACTCATTTATTTACTTTTTGGTGGTCGAAGGTGGATGGGTGACATTATGACTTTTGCATAGAAAAGACTACCAAATAGTTTCATGTACCAGGTAGCTAACTGTCGCATTACTTTATTTTAATGTTGATGAACTCTTAAAAAAGTGAAATAGTTTTCATAAATACTTCAAGAGGACATATTTGCATGCAAAATTTAACCATAATGAAAACTATGATATACAGATCCTTACAATCAATCAGGGCTCGACAAATATGTTCTAGATCTAGGAGCCAGCTCCAAAATTTAGGCGCCAGGTGAAACAAAGTCAATAACGCATGAACACATGTTTGGTTATGATGCTGGAACGAAAAGTGGTAAACCATATCTGTTGTCATTTTTTTTTCTTATTACCCAAACCACTTATTGCAAAATAAAGTTCCAATTTGCTTCATAATTTTCTTTTAATGTTCTTTCAGTAGACGATCTCAAAAAATTTCAGATTTAGATTTTATTAAAATACTATTTGCGGAAGTCATTTTTTACATATTAATTTAAAGTGCCATTTTTTTCCGTATAATCTGTAAACCATAAAATTCAGAAAAAAATTTTGTTTGTGAGATCCACAAGGGTATATAATCCAAAGGCTGTGAAAAAAAAAAAAAATACCACGTATAATCCGCTGCAGCATATGATCTGTAGATCGTGAAATTCTGAGAAAAACAATTTTCTTCCTTCGCATAATCTGCAGCAGCATGTCGCAGAACATGATATTTAAAAAAAAATAAAAATAACAGTCCATACCACATGATCATACTGCCCCTAAAATAGCAGTTTAAGGAGAATATGAGACCAAAGAACGGGGAAAAAAAGCTGAATATTTTAACTGGTGAAAAATCAAAACAGACAGCAAGAATGCGTACTACTGTCAGTTTGTCTTTTATTGACTCTGCAACTTCACAGCACCACTGCTTAATTTTTCTTTGTGCTGATATCATTCTCTCTCTACTTTTTCATTGTCACTTTTCTTGTTTTTTATGCCCTCTGATAAAAAAACATCAGTCTGAGGACCATGAGTGCATGATATCAAAGCTTCAACTATTTTAGATAAATGGTGTAACTTTGGGAATATTAATACTTTTGAAAAAACACCATGCATCAATTTTTTTAATTTTCGTCACTTCCGTTTTCGGGAATTTCCTTCTTCTTTTAACAAGATTTAACAGCGCTGGAGAGTGGGAACATCGCGGGTGGGGGTGGGGGTCGATTACGGGAAATCCGTCCGACTTCTGGTTTTGGAAATTTTTCTTCTATTTTCAAGCCTGAAATACAAAAAAATATGCAGTGAAATGATACTTAAAAATACTGAACAGAAGTAACCACGAGAAAAAAATTATGATTACGGAAAAAAATCTGAACTCCGTCGGCTTCCCGTTTTCGAAAGTTTCGTAAAGACGGAATTCCGTCCTCCTCCGACCCCCCTTCAAATTCTGTTTACTTGTGCATCCATCTCCTGAGTGGCCGGCCAACATAATGAAAAAGACGAAATTTCTCGAATTCGCGGAAGAAGCCTGAAGATTAGGAGGCAATTTTCGCAGCGTCTAACTTCCGTTTCCACAAATTCTTGCTACAGTTTCAAGCTGAAATATGAACATATATGCCATAAAATGATATTTAACAAGAATACTAGACACAAACGCATAATCGGGAGAGAAAAATAACGATTAGGGCAAATTCTTTTACTCCATTTAACTATTGTTTTCGAAAGCTTTGAAAGAAATACCGTCCCCAGACGGAAAATGACCCCCTCCCCTAAAAAATTGCTTTTAAACAAAATGAAAATTCGTAGAATCCGTAGTGTCGAGCGTGAGTTCCGTAGTCAGACAACAAAATCCGTAGAAACTAGACATTCCGTAATAATTAGCATGTACGACAGTCGTATAAATCCACACCTATCATGTTAATCGTGAATAGTAATTTCCGACAGAAAACTGCGATTCACAGGACCGCCTCAGAAATCCAAAAATGTAAGAAAGAAATGATCGTCTAAAAAGTTACTGTCATTTTGAAGTACTTCTGTGCTACTTTTAAGTAAATACAGAACTAAAATCGCTAGCTGTTGCAGCATTAACATAGTTCATTAGTTACACTAAAAAATTCCGCTGAAATTGCGGACAGTTCGCATCGTCTTATTTGTGGATACGTTTCAACTGAATACCGAAAGTAAAAAAAAAATTAACTAACACAATTAGCGCACCAAAACTAGGCAATGCGATTCGCAGAAAGGTTACATGCTACGGAATAGCTTTGCGGGATTCCCGAGAGTAGCGGATTCTCACACCACGTAGGCTTCCGCACGCGCGAATAGTAACAACGCCTTCCTTGCGTCATATTTTCTGTCAAAATGCTTCTAAAGTACAAATAAATAAATAAATAAATAAATATATATCATCATCATCATCATTGTCAACCATTATCAATCCACTGCTGGACGAAGGCCTCCCCAAGTTTCCTCCATAACGGTCTGTCTTGTGCCAGTCTCCTCCATGTCACTCCCGCATACTTTCAAATTTCATCCACCCATCTTCCATGTGGTCTTCTTCTGGGTCTTTTCCTGTCCCTTGGAATCCAATCTAAAATTTTGGCTGTCCATCGATGGTCTGTCCTTCTGGCAGTATGTCCAGCCCATTGCCATTTCAGGGATTTAACTCTGATCATGTCTTCCACTCTTGTCATTTTTCGGATCCACGTGTTCCTCTTCTTATCTCTCCTGGTTACACCAAGCATGCACCTCTCCATGCTTCTTTGAGTTGTCTGCAGCCTTTGTATGTCTCTTTTAGCTAAGGTCCACGTCTCTGCACCATACCTAAGAACTGGAAGGATGCATTGATCAAACACTTTTCTTTTAAGACATAATGGCATATTGCTCTTGAAAATTATGCTGTTTCTTCCAAAAGCTCTCCGGGCAAGTTTTGTACGCCGATTAATTTCTTCATCAATGTGACCCTCACTTGATATCTGCTGTCCAAGATAAACATACGTATCTGTTATCTCCAGTTTTTCTCCATCAATCGATAAATCTTCATTTCTTGTAAAAGCATTGAACATCACTTTTGTCTTCTGAAAGTTCATTTTTAATCCCACTTCTTTACTCTTGTCAGCAAGTTCCTGGATCATACTCTGCAGCTCTGATGGGGTAGTTGCAAAAATGACTACGTCATCAGCAAAACGAAGGTGGGTTAGATAATCTCCATTAATCTTTATGCCTTTGTTTTCCCAGTTCAGTAATTGAAAGACATTTTCCAATGCGGCATTAAAGAGCCTCGGAGATATGGTGTCACCTTGTCTCACTCCTTTTCCAATTTTTATGTGTGTTGTATTTTCAAACAGCCGAATCTTTGCACTTGCATTTTCATAGATGTTATTAATAATATTAATGTACGCATCTTCAATACCGCAGGATTTCAGAGCCATTGCAACTGCTGATGGTTTCACCGAATCAAAGGCTTTTTCATAATCGATAAAAGCCATGTACAATGGAAGTTCATATTCCCTCGCTCTTTCAATTAGTTCTCTCAGTACGTGGATATGATCTATTGTGCTGTAGCCACTCCTGAATCCAGCTTGTTCTCTCGGTTGAGCCATGTCCAGTGTCACCTTCAAGCGGTGTGAAAGAACTTTAGTGAAGATTTTATAAACCACTGATAGGAGGCTGATAGGTCTGTAGTTCCTGAGATCCTCAATGTCACCTTTTTTATGTAGCAAGATCATTGTAGCGTTGTTCCAATCCTCAGGAATTTTCCCTTCATTAAGGCATCGAGTGAAAATTTGGGCGAGTACTGTTTCGATTTCTCCACTTGCTTCTTGTATGATGTCTACAGTAATTCCATCTTCTCCAGGAGCTTTTCCCCGCTTCATGTTCTTGATTGCATGTGCAACTTCTGCTGGAAGGACTGGAAGAACTCTGGTACTGGTACCTTTAATGATGTCTGGAGTACATCTATCATCCCTTTCATATAATTTGGAGTAGAAATCTTTCACTCTTGTCAAAATTTCGCCTCTATTTCTTGTTACATAACCATCTTCTTTTCTCAGTGCCATAATCTGTTTTTTTCCCTTACTGAGATGTCCCTTTGCTATCTTTAGGCTTTGGTTGTTTTCAATTGCTTTCCTTACTAGTTCACAGTTGAATTTCCTTACGTCTTCAGTGATACTTTTTCGTACTGTCTTGCATAGCTCTATATATTCCACTTTGGAAGTCACATCTTCTTTAGTTGTCCTCATCACTCTTCTTTTTTGCATCAACATTTTGGTTTTTCCTGATAATTTGTTCACATGCAATTTGTTCTTAGACCCAGCTAATTTTGTTGCTGTTTCCATAAGAGCTTTGGTTACTTTTCTGTTAACTTCAGAAATATCCACTTCTTCCGATGTTAGGCCTTCTAAAGCAGAGAATCTGTTCTTCAGTTCCAATTTGAAGGTATTATGGTGTTTTTTAAGGTTGGTTATGTCAATACATTTTGTTTGTCTTATGAGCTTGCTACGTTCGAGTTTAGTGTTGAGGTGCATCTTACATCTCACCAATCTATGGTCACTGCCTGTGTTGAACTTGTTTAGCACACTGCAGTCTTCTATGACGAATTTTTTGTTACACATAATAAAATCAATTTCACCTGTTGTCCCATTTGGATGTCTCCATGTCCATTTCCTGTGTGGCTTTTTCTTGAAAAAGGAGTTCAAGATGAAAAACCCTTCTGCCTCTGCAAACTCTACGAGAGTATTTCCACGCTGGTTTCTGTTGCCGTGACCGAATTTACCTACTGAAGTTTCATTCTGTTGCCGTTGCTTTATTTTTGCATTGAAATCTCCCATAATTATCTTCAAGTGCTGCTTACCTTTATTATTTAGATCACGAATTTCCTCATAAAATTCTTCAATTTCTTCTTCAGCATGACTTGTGGTGGGTGCATAAGTTTGAATAATCTGAGCCTGGTATCTTCTCGAGAGTTGGATAACGAGTCGTGCAGCTCTGTCAGAGGAACTTTCAACTTCTACAACTTTATCCTTCAGTTTCTTGTTTATTATAAATCCAACACCACTAGTTCTGCCAGTATCTGTCCCACTACAGTAGAAGAGATGTCCACTTTTCAGTTCAATGAGATCTTCTCCTTTTCTCCTTACCTCACTTAGCCCGACGATGTCCCACTTGATCCTTTGTAGTTTCACTTCCAATTCAAGAAGCCTTGAATCAGAAGATAGGGAGCGTCCGTTATATGTAGCCAAGGTCAGCATCAGATGGCAGCCTAGTCTGGTCCTCCGG
Organism: Macrothele yani; assembly: GCA_039090855.1. NCBI lineage: Eukaryota > Metazoa > Arthropoda > Arachnida > Araneae > Macrothelidae > Macrothele > Macrothele yani. The sequence goes on along the minus strand of CM077027.1, from coordinate 14,840,615 downwards.
GGATTTTTAGCACCCTCTGTCTTCATGTCGCACTGGCCGCTGCCTTGGCCAGGTACATTCCAGCTGCCGGAGACTGAGGGCCAAGATTTAAGTTGTGGAGTCATTTTGGAGGGGTTTGGCCATAACTCACCACGCTGGTCAAGCGGGTTGGTGAGTGTGGGATAGCATTTCCTCTAATCCCGATGGTATAGTTATACCGCTATTGGCGGTCGTCAGAGCCCCTTTAGTGGGAACAGGATGTACCACGAGAAGGCGGGGTTGGCATTTGTCAAGGAGAGGCTGTGATGTTACGTATCACCTGACCTTACATCCCATATATATATATATATATATATATATATATATATATATATATATATATATATATATAATGTTAGGAAGCTGTTCTACAATAATGCAATTTTTTTTCCCATCCACAGGCACCAGTCTATTGTAAGTTTTAAATATGTTAAGACCTTAGGGTCAATAGTTAAAAACTACAAACTTAATTCTTCGAGTTACATTCCTGTAATTACGACATGTTCTTGTGATGAACATAAAGAAACAGTTCACTATGATAAGAATTACAACCATATTATCACTGGAAACTTGAGTTTTGTTGAAAATGACAAGCTTAGGAATTTATTAGAGTATGGTTCTAAATTTAGACCTTCCTTCACAATTTCCAAAGAAAGGATTCTTGAGAGCTTCACTCAAGATGTTAATAGGTACATTGTAAAAACCAGTTTAACATACAATCAGCCTATTGAGGCTTTCGCAGAATGGAAATATAACGTAATCAATAGCTTCACTTGTGAGTTGGCAGGTCTGGACTTTTGTTTCGATAGAAATCTCTTTTTCTCTGGAGATGCTAAAAGGTCACTCTCCAAACTACAAGACCTATTTATTTTTACCACTACGGATAAAGCTAGCAATAATTTTGCAATTATCTGTAAGAAGTTCGATTTTGAATTGTTAACTATGGAACTCAATAATAGAGTAACCTACGAGCCCGTAAGTTATTCCACCAAGCAGTTAGAAAATCGGTTTAAGGCATTCTTCAAGAAACTTAAAATTCCACAAACTAGAAGATATGAGCCTGAATTTCCATTTCTTTTTGCAACGGTTAACTTTCATAAAGATCCTGTGAAGTTCAGGTTCATAGCTAGTGGAGTAAGGAGTCATAAAAAGAAAATAGATCTTCCTTTTGAAGATATCTTAAAGAAGGTTTTGAAACACATTAGAAACTGTACTAATTTGATGTACAGAGATTTTTGGATAATTAATAATAATGCAGAAGTAATTTCCACTATACTCAAAGTAAGTCCCTTAGATATTAATAGTTATGATTTTGAGAACCTATATACTAATCTGCCTCTATCAGATATAATCACTACCTTTAAAGAGCTGTATGCAGAATTTAAACTTAACCAATTTGTTAATGTAGGAGCCTGGAACTCTTATCTCAATTGCTGCATAAAAAATAACCATATCTTATATAATAATACTCTCTATAAGCAAGTGAACGGTATACCCATGGGAACATCAACCTCCACGAGTATTGCTAATCTATTCCTGTTCTTTAAGGAATATAAATTCATTAAAAATCACTCCACCTGCTCAGATAACTACCTTTACACATTTAGATATATTGATGATCTGCTGTGTATCAATAATTCAGAAGTTATAGAGAGTGATTTTGATAATATCTATCCTAGCTCTCTTAACTTATGTAAAACCAACCACAGTAATCAGGAACTTGAGTTCCTAGACTTAAGCATTAAGCTCAACAGAGGTAACCCATCTATTAGCCTCTTTGATAAAAGAGTTAATTTTCCTTTCAAAGTAATTAAATATCTACACTGGAATAATAACATATCAACCAAAGTAATTGAGAATGTACTAATTTCTCAGGTCCTAAGAATTTCAAGAATTTGCAGCAACAATTTGGACTTCAATTACCACATTAATATACTATTAGACAGTTTTCTAGAAAACGAAATTCCTTCTTCTTTCATCAAAAGAACTTTAAGAAAAATTATTCTGAATAATAGAGTAAGGTTGGCAGATCTGCTTTAATTTTCTACACAGTCAATAATATGATTCTGACCAATCAAAGCCGTTTGGAAGTTGGCTAGAGGATGCCTATTAACTACTAAAAGGAACCTTAGTGCTATGGATATGAAGGTCCTATTAAAATAAAAAATTAAATAATATAGACAAAATCACAAAAAAAGCTTAAAAATCTGTTTATAAAAGAAAATAAAAACAAATAAAAAAGAAAACTAGTTATTCACTCACTAGAATAGCTATACTAAAAATAGTAAAACTAACATTAAAATTAATAAGATTCTGAATAATCTATAGAAGCTCACTAAGGTGATTTAATACATGCAAAGATTATTAAATACACCACTTGTGTATTTTATAATATTTCTCATGTATTCTGGAGAGTTAATTCTGCTCTTTCTGATCATACAGGTCCACAGTCTTAAGTATATATTTTTTTCTCTGGTTAAAATCTCCGCGAGTTGGTTTCTTTCAGTGTGAGGAGGCCATCAGCCCCACCCACACTGCCTCCCAGCGACTAGGGAGTGGCAGAGGTGTTTGGACGTTTGGGGAAAAGGTCAGCCATGTTTCCTCTTGTGTGGAGAAAGTTTAGTTGCATAAGAGGTAAGCTCTCTTCATTGTCTTTGGGTTTTAGGTTTCATAAGTTCAATGTTTGTACTTCTTGTAATTTTTTTTCTCTGTTGTTTTTTGCTTTTTAGCATTTAGGCACTGGCTAGTCTGTTAACCTTTTTGCGGGTTTTAACTCTTTCTTTTCTTGGTAACTTTGCACGTCTTTTAGGAAACTTAGGCCCAGCAGCTGGCCAAGCATAGTTCCTTTACATTGCGCTGTATTTTCAAAGTAGTTAAGTTCTTAATAACTACTTAATTATGCACTTAAAGCACTGCTGAAATACTTTGTACATATTGCAACTAATTGTTTATGTCATATAACTTTCACAAAGCATTTCTTTAGTTAATTATTGTCTTTAATTTATTCTCGTTTTTGTGTTGTCAGAAGTTGTGGAGTAGGGGGTTTTAGAATCAAGTTTCCTTTCAAAAATCTGAGTTTTAAATAATTAATATTTCCTTTTTTAATTGCAATGTAAGAATTTGGAATACTTTTGCATTGCTATTCAGGTTTAAATTCTCTCTCAGGCGAACTTGGCAATTCGTTATAGCTGAACATTATTTCTAATTATTATGTCACTCTCACAACTTGAGTTCTCTTTAATCTTCTTCTTTCTGTTTAATAGTAACAGATGAAGAGCATGGGTCGGGCCATGAAAGTTATGGATGCAAGCTAAATTGTTAACTAAAGCTAGGTCATACAACTCTGCGGAGGTCATGACATATATATATTTTTTAAAACAATTTTTGGTGGGCTTATTACTTGCATCTATGGCTTTGCAGAAACCCATTTCCAAATAGGTCTTTGTGGAAGTGAGAAAATGCAGAGTTTTTGCTGGTCCTTGATAAAGCCAAGGCTCAGTATTCTCGACACTTTCTACATTCAGTTGTTTTATTTTATTTTTTATCTTTTCTCCTTTTACTCACACCGGTAGATACATAACCTTTTCTATGTTGTACTTGGTATGAGTCAAAAATATAATTTTTTTTTGCTTAGGTCTCTTCTTAATAGAATATATATATATATATATATATATATTATATATATATATTCTTACAATCTCTTCGTGGTCTTTTATTTCGCTGTTACGTTACATTTTTTCTGTTACCGCATTTTCAGTGCTTTCCCAATAACAGCACCTCTCCTGACAATTACCTCGCGGACTTTTTTAAACGCCGCATTGTTTTCTTTTGTTTTTTTCCCCCTTTAGCGGTGTCCGCGTACCAAAATTTATAACTTTTTAATAGATAATCTATGGATTATACAACAGAAATTACAGTATTTACTGCAAATTACGAAATTTCAAGTACGACGAAAAATAGGCGCCACGGCCCAAATTTTTATAACTTTTTAATAGATAATCTATGGATTATACAACAGAAATTACAGTATTTACTGCAAATTACGAAATTTCAAGTACGACGAAAAATAGGCGCCACGGCCCGAATTTTAGGCGCCTGGGCGACCTGGCGCCCGGGATTTGTCGAGCCCTGCAATCAATAAAAGCAAAAACATGCTTGAAGCATGTTAAAACAACACCTTCTTGAATCTCATATGAAGACAAGATCATTTTTATTCAAACTTCCGCTTATAATACAAATTTACAAAACCTTTATTTAAACTTTTAGCCAACCCTACTCTTGTTTACACAAAGTTGATTTCACAAAATAAAATAAAAAGCTTTGTCTCACATGCATTTGAGAGCTCGTACAATGATAAATGGCATTAATGAAAAATGTTTGGATATCACATATAAACTATATTGACAAAAGTCACCGGACACCCCTTCAAAAGCAAATGAACGGATCCACTGCATTGCTAAGACGTGCGGTACAGCAACAAATGGTATAAAAACAAGCCTGCAGCTGAAAAGTTGATTTCACAAAAAGAATAAAAAGTTTTGTCTCGCATGCATTTGAGAGCTCGTACAATGATAATGGCATTAATGAAAAATGTTTGGATATCACAAATAAACTATACTGACAAAAGTCCCCGGACACCCCTTCAAAAGCAAATGAACGGATCCACTGCATTGCTAAGATGCGCGGTACAGCAACAAATGGTATAAAAACAAGCCTGCAGCTGACCACAACCATATTGCACTGTGAGGTTGAGTGAAAATGTTGCTGTGGGAGAGAACTGACTCAGAGAAAGGAAAGATTGTTTGGTGTTATATCAGTGGGTTGTCTATAAGAGAAACTGAGAGGCGTTTAAACATACCCAAGTCAATTGTTTTTGATGTACTGAATAAGTGGAAGACACATGGCGTGCCTAAAGCAGCAAAATGTGCCGGCAGACTAAAGAAAACCAGTGATAGAGGACGTCAAAGCCTCAGGAGTCGTTACAGCTAATCAGAGTACAAGGTGAGTAAAAATACTGGAACCTCGGTAGGTACACGTACCATTCGCAGAGAACTTCATTCCATGGGTTACCGTGGTCGTGCGGCTGCGCATGTGCCTTTCATCTCCACTCAGAGTGCTACTCCTCGTTTATCATGGTGTAAAGAACATTTATCGTGGACCGTAGATCAATGAAACGGATCTGATGAATCCAGAAACACGATCTATCGGTCTGATGGCCGTGTGTGGGTATGGCGACAGTCGGGAGAACACTATTTACCAGTGTCTTGTTCCTACGATCAAGTTCGGTGCTGGCAGTGTACTCGTGTGGGGGTGTTTTCCACGGTATGGTCTCGGCCCATTGGTTATCGTGGACAAACCTGTTAACCGGCACGTCTACCTCGATATTCTGGGTAATTATGCCCCACCAACTCTGTGGCAATACTATGGAACCCAGCCTTGTTGGTACAAGCAGGATAATGCACCAAGTCATAAAGCAAGGACTGACGATAATTCCGTATCGTGGGTGGACTGGCCAGCACAGAGCCCTGATCTTAACCCCATAGAGCACATATGGATTGGATGAATTAGTGCCCCGCATAAGAAGTTTGGAACCAAGGCTTGCTACTAAGCAACAGTTAGCGGCAGCATTATGTACTGAAGGAAGTGCATACCTATCGCTGTGTTCCAAAACCTTATCGAAAGCCTGTTTTGAAATGTCAGTGCATGCATTAAAGCCAAAGGTGGACTGACACCGTACTAATGTATGTCAATAAATGCTATGCTGTGTTTCTCTTCTAGGTGTCTGGTGACTTTTGTCAATATAGTGTATGTTATATGATAAAATTTAAAATTCTTTCTTTTTGCTATAGTTTACACCCAGACACCTAAAAAACTAGTTATTCTAGAAAACAGAAAAAAAAATGTTCTGAATAATCTCTTTTTAATTACCTCATTTTGCAAGAGTCCGAGACGTATGGTACACGATGGCTCACAGCATCCAAAATACGCAGCTGAGCACGTGATTCATGCAAAACACTCAAGCCCACTGGATAAACTCCAATTAATGGGGGTACACACAAATCACCCGACCTTCTAAGGAAAGATGACATTGCAGGTGGAGGTGATGGTGCTTTTCCTAGATGTTCATGATAAAGGTAAATGAAACATCTGTATTTATATATATACATGTAAAACAGACACAAACCATCACATGTAATAAATAATATTAACTGCTGGCATAGCACAACAAATAACTCTTTTGTACATAAACCTGTTTTATCAAGCAACTATTTTTAATATCTAGGCACAAAAAAAAAAAAAAAAAAAATCTGAGACTATGATTAGGAAGGACAGGGTAAATGGTGAAAAGTAAGTATTTTTCACTGCTTAAGATAACTGCAAAGCATCATTTACTACTTGGTGTGAAAATTTTGAATAAAATAAGGAAACTAGGTGCACAGATCTTGAACTACTTCTTGCAATGGGTGCATAGTACTGACCTAAACAAGCCTTCTTGTCTCTTCATTGATTCCACTCAAACAATTAAAATCTGGATTATGTTTTAGTATCTTCCTATGTTTGGACACAGCAACTTTTGAGTGACTTAATATGACTGATTTAGACTTTCAACGTTTGCAAGGGTGGGTCCACCTCAATTTCTCCCACAAAAAACTTTTAAGCACCTCTCCAAATAATTTTAAGGACCTTACTAAGTGCATATCCAACACTGGCATATGTATGGACTGATATACTTTTACACATGTAAATGTAAATTGAAGTATACTGATGAATTTGCAATATTTTTGCATATCATTTAAATCTGTGGGTATAAAAATTAAAATTTATACAATTTAAAAGATATATTTGCTGGTCAAATTAGTTTTCACATATATTTTATTTTGATTGGGAGTTTAACAAGCACTGTGAGCAACTTGATGGGCTATATAAGCAGTCAGCCATCTCTAATTTAAGGACACTGGCTCCAGAGAAGAAAAAGAGAGCTGGTGCCATAAGACAAACACAGCATCCATGCCTCACCGGGATTTGAAACAGGGCCCTTCTTGGATGATTGATCAAAAGTCAGTGCTTAGACCAGTGCGCAAATTGGGGAGGCCAGTTTCCCATTTGAGAGAATAATTACAAATGCCAATAAAGAGTATGTATACCGTGAAATTGTAGTTGAAGTCATGAGTTTAAGATTTGAATTTTGCACATAATCATCTCATGGTTTAAATTGCAAAACCGAAGTCAAAATTACATTTTCAATATTTCGATTCAGCACTTAATTTTTTTGTGGTATAACTGAACATTTATTTGCACACAAAAAATGGGAAAGACAAAAGCAAAATATCAATGGCAAGATATGGTAATCAGGCTTGTTGGGTGGAATCTGCTGGATGTGTTTAATACAAAACAAAATAGTTTTAAAAGACATTGCTTCAAATGTTTATATATATATACACACTGCTGGCCACCCAAAATGCAACACCAAGAAGGAATCATCCGATTGGCCTGAAATTCGCAGCATGCGTCGCCCGCGAGAGGACATGCAAACGATTAGCATTGCAGGGCATATGCAAATCATGTGCGCCCGGCACGCCACCGAGAAGCACTATAAGAAGGGTGCACAGAAGGCAGGGTGTAAGTAGTGGAAGTGTGTTGTGCTGCCGGACCTGTGTGTGGGAAGCTTCCTGATGTCTCGTCACAGAATACGGCAGTTATTCCAGCACGTTTCGGAGTTCGACAGAGGACGAACAGTGGCTAATCGCGACAGCGGTTTATCGTATCGAGACATTGCCGCCCGTGTGGGATGACATCCAGCCACAGTGAGGCGAGTGTGGATTCGGTGGGTGCAGGAGGGACGGACCGACGCGAGTGATTTCCGCAGCAGCAGCACACCACCGAACGCCTTTCCCATAATTTCCCCACTTTGATTCTTACTAATATAAAAAAATTAGTAACCATAAGAGCGGCATCGAAAGAATCGCCGATAAAAGTTTAAAAGATGGGGAAAAAATTAACTCGGGAAGTTTTCAACATATTCAGGCGAAATTTAAAAGGTAGGCTCAGACTGTTGCTAAACATCATATGATAAAATAGCAATGAATTTGAAGCATTATTGAGAGAAAAAAATCCACCCCTTAAAACGCCCTCACCAGCAACAATTAAACCGAAGAGTGTGTCAGTGATGGTGCCAATGAGTTGATGGGGGAAGTGATTGACAGCTGCTAACAGTAGGACACAGTGGGGAGTGATGCGCATGAACATAACTTTCGGCCATCCCCGGAGGCTCAGTAAGTGCGTAGGGCTCCTGTACCTTTCCTTTCAGTGCCTTCTTAAAGTGAATCGAAGTATAGTAAGTTATTGCTGCGCTTTTCAACTTTTTTTGGCTTACAAAAATTAATAAAACAGGTTATTTTTTGCAAAAACACAGAAATTTTTCAAATGGCAGAAGAACGCGAGTTTGATCAGAAAAATGTATCAAAAATCGGAAGAGTTGGCAGGTATGATATATATATATATATATACACAGAAGTGCCAGAAAAACTGGTGATGGGTTCCATTTCAACTCAGGCAGGGTCGTACCATCATGGTCTCAGATTTCTCTAAAAAAATTAAGGGGTGTTCCTTGACTAAAATAAGGAGACCCATATTTTTTCTTTCGGCAAGAAAAAATTTTCCCTTCGAGAAAGAGGGTTTCAAATCTAGCACCGTCAAACAAGCTCTCTAGAAAACGGTTATTTTTCCTAACTTCAGCGAGTCATTGCAGCAGAGTTAAAAAAGATATCGTGTTCCTGTATTTTTTTACATTGTGTGTATAACATATAATAATATATGGTGCTAATATTTGCTACACATCGTATGATTAAAATTTAAAAAAATCGTAAACTTTGTGATTTTTAAAAAAAATTGAATTTTTTAAGTTTTTTTAAACAGGTTTGGATGGAGTTTTTTCTATATTCGTTTTTTTCGTTAAAGATATACAAATGTGCACTTTATTTGTAATTTTTTGTGTGTCTGTGAAACTGCTAGTTTCCGCGTTTCGGCAGCGTTAAAAACAGCCGATTTTGAAAAATCTCTAACTTTGCCAACGATTTTCTCAAAAAGGCCATTTTTTAAAATTCTGAAAATTAAATCCCTGTTTCATTATCAACAGGAGAATATCTGTGTAAATTTTCACGGACCTAAAAACGCCCGTTTCCGAGTTACACGCGTTTGAATTCGGTTTGAAAGCCTACGATTTCCCGTGTTCTAAAGGCGCCATTTTGCAAAATCTCAAGCGCAAAGTACGTACGTTATCTCTCCCCCGAATCAAAGCTTTAGATATTCTTTGCTCGAATGATGGAATGAGAGCATTGAGTCAGCTGGCCCTGGTTGGATACATCCACCTCACCCTTCCCCGAGTGATGACATGCCTATAAAACTGTCGGGGGGGTAACAAATACATAAAGAAAATTCTTGCTGCTCCACTAACAAAGTTGAGTTGCGAAAGACAGCAGCAGTTGTTTGTTTACGTATATACTTAAACATCGCATAAAAAAAGACTATGAAAGAGTAGAAAACTGTTGTGAAATAATTTTAAGAAAAAGAGTGCAGGCACGTGTACTGTAAGTTAATTTTCGATGGCTGAACACCCTTGAGTTTTTCTGGGAGTTGCTAATTGTAGGCTACTGTCAGAAGAGCAGTTGCTGTCTTGTTATAGTTGCTAAAGTTAACCTCAGTTTTTCGTAATAGTAAAATATTCGCTCAGGAGAGTTTTGTCCTCTGCGAACGGGGGGAGAAGGTGCGCTCTTGACCTCGCTGCTGGGGGTTGATAGCGCTGGTCGCTACCGAAACTCTGCTTACGTCCTCTCCAAAACGTAATGGCAATTGTCTAATCTACTAAATAAATAAAAATTAACACATACGCGTGCATGCTTATTCATAAAATGTAAATTGAGTATATTTCCTGTTCAATCAACTGATTTTACAAGTAGAATACATATACAACTTATGCACTTATAATGATGTAAAAATTTTTATCTATTTAAAACATATTCAAAGATTTCAATTTTTTTAATGAGGGGGATTGTGTTCTTAGTGATTTCCACCTGGGCCAGGATAAACCATGCACTGCCCATGGTTTCTGTTCCCTTAGAAGATAATCCTGGATCGATGGGAGACCAGCGGAGTTTTGACACCCCCTTTCCTCTCACGTAGTGGTGAGGTGTCTCAAAGCTAGGTAGCTTTCAAAAATGTTTCAACTTAGTTGGCTGGTAACAAGAGAGGGATTCCATTTCAACTCTGGCAGGGTCGTACCATCACGGTCTCAGATTTCTCTAAAAAAATTAAGGTGTTTCTTGATTAAAATAAGGAGACCCATATCTTTTTCTTTCGGCAAGAAAAAAATTTCCCTTTGAGACAGAGGTTTTCAAATCTTCCACCGTCAAACAAGCTCTCTAAAAAACGGTTATTTTTCCTAACTTCAGCGAGTCATTGCAGCAGAATTAAAGATATTTTGTTCTGGTATTTTTATTACATTGTGTGTATAACGTATAATAATGCGTGATGCTAATCTTTTACACATTGTATGATTAAAATTTTAAAAAATCGTAAACTTCGATTTTTAAAAAAAAATTGAAATTTTTAAGATTTTTTAACTGGTTCAAATGGAGTTTTTTCTATACTCGTTTTTTTGTTAAAGACATACAAATGTGCACTTTATTTGCAATTTTTTATGTGTCTGTGAAACTGCTAGTTTCCGCAGCGTTAAAAACAGCCGATTTTGAAAAATCTCCAACTTTGCCAACGATTTTCTCAAAAAAGCCCCTTTTTAAAATTCAGAAAATTAAATCCCTGTTTTATTATCAACAGGAGAATATCTGTGTAAATTTTCCCGGACCTAAAACCGCCCGTTTCTGAGTTAGACGCGTTTGAATTTGATTTGAAAACCTACGATTTCTCCGTGTTCTAAAGGCGCCATTTTGGAAAAATCTAAGGCGCAAAGTACGTATTCTCTTACTCGAATGAGAGTGTTGGATCCGTCCATCTGACCCTACCCTGAGCGATAACATGCCTAAAAAACGGTCTTGGAAAAAAAAATATCAAATCTATATATATAGAGAATTGAATGTATGTCAATTTAGAACCATCAAACTTGGTATACTATCTCATGGTACCCTAACTTAGACCGTAGACGGTTTTTGGAAGGGGAGCCCGGGTCAAAGGGCCCCACGCAAAATTTCCGTAAAATCTAGTTTTCAATTTAGAACCATCAAATTTGGTATACTTTTTCTTGGCACCCTAACTTTGACTAGACGGTTTTGGGAAGGGGTCGGAACCTGGGGTCAAGCCCCCACCCCTACAAAATTTTCGTAAAATATTTTACAAAGTTAGGGTGCCAAGAAAAAGTATACCAAATTTGATGGTTCTAAATTGAAAACCAGATTTTACGGAAATTTTGCGTGGGGCCCTTTGACCACGGGCTCCCACACACGCAGGGCTCTACCCCCCTTCCAAAACCATCTACGGTCTCAGTTAGGGCACTATAGTTTACAAGTATATTTTACGGAAATTTTGTGTGGGGGCCCTTTGACCCAGGGCTCCGACCCCTTCCAAAAACAGTCTGCGGTCTAAGATTTGTATGTCTTTTCCAAATTTGGTGGTTCTAAATTGAAAACTAGATTTTATGGAAGTTTTGTGTGGAGCCCCATTGACCCCGGGCTCCAACCCCTTCCAAAAACCGTCTACGGTTTAAATTAGGGTACCATGAGATAGTATACCAAGTTTGGTGGTTCTAAATTGAAAACTGTAAATTTGTTTAGCAGACATACATTCAATTCTATATATATAGATTTGTTTTGTTTTTTCCAAGACCGTTTTTTAGGCATGTTATCGCCCAGGGTAGGGTCAGGTGGACGGATCCAACGCTCTCACATTCGGGTAAGAGAGTGCGTACTTTGCGCCTGAGATTTTTCCAAAATTGCGCCTTTAGAACACGGAGATATCGTAGGTTTTCAAATCAAATTCAAACGTTTTTAACTCGGAAACGGACGTTTTTAGGTCCGTGAAAATTTACACAGATATTCTCCTGTTGATAATAAAACAGGGATTTAATTTTCAGAATTTAAAAAAATAGGGCTTTTTTGAGAAAATCGTTGGCAAAGTTGGAGATTTTTCAAAATCGGCTGTTTTTAACGCTGCAGAAACTAGCAGTTTCACAGACACATAAAAAATTGCAAATAAAGTGCACATTTGTATGTCTTTAACAAAAAAAACGAGTACAGAAAACAAAAACTCCATTTGAACCAGTTAAAAAAAATCTTAAAAATTTCAATTTTTTTTAAATCAAAGTTTACGATTTTTTAAAAATTTTAATCATACGATGTGTAAAAAATATTAGCATCAAATATTATACATTATACACACAATGTAATAAAAAATACCAGAGCAAAAGATCTTTTTTAATTCTGCTGCAATGACTCGCTGAAGTTAGGAAAAATAACCGTTTTTTAGAGAGCTTGTTTGACGGTGGAAGATTTGAAACCCTCTGTCTCGAAGGGAAAATTTTTTCTTGCCGAAAGAAAAGATATGGGTCCCCTTATTTTAATCAAGGAACACCCCTTAATTTTTTTAGAGAAATATCAGACCGTGATGGTACGACCCTGCCAGAATTGAAATGGAATCCCTCTCTTATTACCAGCCAACTAAGTTGAAACATTTTTTGAAAGCTACCTAGCTTTGAGACACCTCACCACCACGTGAGAGGAGGGGGGTGTCAAAACTCCGCTGGTCTATCGATCCAGGATTATCTTCTAAGGGAGCAGAAGACATGGGCAGTGCATGGTTTATCGTGGCCCAGGTGGAGATCACTACGAACACACTCCCTCCCCCTCCCTCTTTAAAAAAATTGAAATCTTTGAATATGTTTTAAATAGATAAAAATCTTTACACCATTATAAGCGCATTAGTTGTATATGAATTTTACTTGTAAAATCAGCTGATTGAACAGGAAATATACTCAACTTACATTTTATGAATAAGCATGCACGCGTATGTGTTAATTGTTATTTATTTAGTAGATTAGACAATTGCCATTACGTTTTGGAGTGGAGGTAAGCAGAGCTTCGGTAGCGACCAGCGCTATCAACCCAGCAGCGAGGTCAAGAGCATTGCACCTTCTCCCCCGTTCGCAGAGGACAAAACTCTCCTGAGCGAATATTTTACTATTACGAAAAACTGAGAAGTTAATTTTAGTAACTGCTCTTCTGACAGTAGCCTACAATTAGCAACTCCCAGAAAAACTCGAGGGTGTTTAGCCATCGAAAATTAACTTACAGTACACGTGCCTGCACTCTTTTTCTTAAAATTGTTTCACAATAGTTTTCTACTCTTTCATAGTCTTTTCTTATGCGATGTTTAAGTATATACGTAAACAAACAAACAAACAAACAAACAAACAACTGCTGCTGTCTTTCGCAACTCAACTTTGTTAGTGGAGCAGCAAGAATTTTCTTTATGTATTTGTTACCCCCCCCCCCCCGACAGTTTTATAGGCATGTCATCACTCGGGGAAGGGTGAGGTGGATGTATCCAACCAGGGCCAGCTGACCCAATGCTCTCATTCCATCATTCGGGCAAAGAGATAACGTACGTACTTTGCGCTTGAGATTTTGCAAAATGGCGCCTTTAGAACACGGGAAATCGTAGGCTTTCAAACCGAATTCAAACGCGTCCAACTCGGAAACAAGCGTTTTAGGTCCGTGAAAATTTACACAGATATTCTCCTGTTGATAATGAAACAGGGATTTAATTTTCAGAATTTTAAAAATGGCCTTTTTGAGAAAATCGTTGGCAAAGTTAGAGATTTTTCAAAATCGGCTGTTTTTAACGCTGCCGAAACGCGGAAACTAGCAGTTTCACAGACACACAAAAAATTACAAATAAAGTGCACATTTGTATGTCTTTAACGAAAAAACGAATATAGAAAAAACTCCATCCAAACCTGTTTAAAAAAAACTTAAAAAATTCAATTTTTTTTAAAAATCACAAAGTTTACGATTTTTTTAAATTTTAATCATACGATGTGTAGCAAATATTAGCACCATATATTATTATATGTTATACACACAATGTAAAAAAAAATACAAGAACACGATATCTTTTTTAACTCTGCTGCAATGACTCGCTGAAGTTAGGAAAAATAACCGTTTTCTAGAGAGCTTGTTTGACGGTGCAAGATTTGAAACCCTCTATCTCGAAGGGAAAATTTTTTCCTGCCGAAAGAAAAAATATGGGTCTCCTTATTTTAGTCAAGGAACACCCCTTAATTTTTTTAGAGAAATCTGAGACCATGATGGTACGACCCTGCCTGAGTTGAAATGGAACCCATCTGGTACACCCACGGAAGTGCAGGACTGCAGAAATACAACGGGGCATGAACTCAACTACCCTCTGGAAATATGCTGTAGGCAATGCACACCATACTTCCTGCAGAGCGTTCCACAATTCGAGTGTATTCCGAGGTCTCGGATTCCTCTGTTCGATAGTGCGTTGCATGGCATCCCGAATGTGTTCTATCACGTTCAGATATGGGAACTTGGATGGGAATGGCAACACCCCAAATTCAGATGAATGCTCCTCTAACCATAATGTGGCATCCCAATACTTGTGTGGAGGTGCATTGTCCTGTTGGAACAGGCCCAACCCATCAGCATGAATGCAGGACATGAACGGGTGTACCTCGTCAGAAAGGATGCGCACATAGCGTTGGCCAGTCGCAAACATTTGTAGACGTACCAGGGGTCTCAGTGAAGTCCAGCTAAACACACCCCATACCATTACGGACCCCCCACCAGCCGGTACAGTTCCCTGTTGACAGGCGGAATTCATGGCGCTTCCGCCACACACAAATCCTTCCATATGCCCATACAGTTGTAAACACGACTCGTCACACCAGGCTACTTGTTTCCAGCCATTAAGTGTCTAGTGACGGTGTTGCTATGCCCAAATGAGGCGCACAGCTGTGTCGTACACCCATCAAGGGGACTCGAGTTGGGCGTCTGCTCCCAAAGCCCATATCGTGCAAGGTACGCTGCACAGTCAGGACACTGATGCTTGTTGAGGCTCCAGCACTGAATTTTGATGATACCAGCGAGAGTGTTGCACGCCTATTGCGTGAAACGATTCTTGACAGTCGATGATGGTCATGTTCAACCAATGTCTTTTTACGGCCACACTGGTATCGTAGGTTGGAGGTTTTGCTGGAATTTTTGTAGTCACGGTACACCCTTGCAATGGTCGTCCGTGAAAATCCAAACTTCGTTTCCACCTCTGAAATACTATGGCCTTTCTCACGAGCGCCAACTATGACACCGCGTTGAAAATTGCCTAAATCGTTATTATTTGTCATTCTCATGCCGAAAACAGCTCTGACAGCTGGCAAGGATGCATATTGCTTTATATATGCATTGGCGGATGCAAACGAGTATGCGCATAGGTGATGTTGCTATGTATTTTGCATAAGCTCGTCTGTACCAGTTTTTTGGCACTTCAGTGTATATACATATAGTTATGAAACCACAACAAAGGAATATCGAACAAAAATTTTTTTGTGAAGACAGGAACGTAGAAAAATGAAGATAAAATGAAACTGAAAAACCTGTTTTTTTAGTTTTAACCTGGTTTTCTTAGTTTCATTTTATTTTTATTCTATTTTTCTACGTTCTTGTCTTCACAAAAATTTTTTTGTTTGATATTCCTTTGTTGTTGTTTCATAACTCTATAATTCGCTAATTCCTTCAGTCCGCTGCATATAGCACAACTGAGATATTAGCTTCGCAATTTTGTATTTTCGTTTCATTGTATTTCAGTTATAATTCTTTGGACTTCAGTTACAGTCTTAAAATTTTTTCGTGCTATTAAATATTTATTAATTATATACATATATATATAAGACCATGAATGCATGATATCAAAGCTTTCACTCTTTTGATAAATAATATCTTGGAGGATGAATATTTTTTTACACTACACATCAATTCTTAAAATTTTCCAACTTTGTCACTTCTGTTTACAGAAAAATTTCCATCCCTTATCAAGCTGAAATGCAAACATTTATGGGGTGGAGTAACATTTATCAAAAATACACAACAATGGGATCAAAAAAAAAAAAAAAAAAAAACTGGAACTTCTGGATTTTCAAAAATGAAAGTTGCATGCAGAGCAAGATTTTCTTACGTGAGAAATCTTTGCTCTGCATCCAACTTTTATTTCCAAAATTTTCACCTCCATTTTCAAGCTGAAACACAAATATTTATGAAATTAAATTATATTTAACAATAGACAGCAAACAAAACATCACGACAAAAAGAATGTGAGATTACAGGTCTACATCTAACTTTCATTTTTAGAAACTTGCCTCCATTTTTTAAATACGAAACAAACATAAATGATATTTAACAGCAATATGGACATCGTGTGAAATAAAAAAATTACAATTATGGAAGGAATTTTCTCTCAGTCTAACTTCTGTTTCCAGAAAATGTAGGACAGAAAACTTGCACTCTGTAATTACTGGGTTCAAGAGTCAGGAGGTGGGGCATAAATGTATTGAACTTCTGATTCCCTCTCTCACACATTTCTTCTTGCCTATAGGTGCAGGCTTCCAACAAAAAAATGTCTTCAACTGACTGGAAAATGCTAGTTTATATGTTCTTTACTTACCCCTTTTCAAAGCCTCTTGCAGTCCATAATTCTGTGCAAGGATTTTTCTGCAGAACATCCCCTCCCCCAAGCAATCACCCAAAATATCTCTTCAGTTTTGCTTCAAGAATGACCAAAATAATGAAAAAGCAGGATTTCCCAAATTGTAAAATAATCTCATACCTGCTCCCATCTTTCCTGGTTACACCAAGCATGCACCTTTTCATACTTCTTTTAGCTGTCTGCAGCCTCAATGTTTTTTAGTTTAAGTCCACCTCACTGTTCCATAAGTAAGAACTGGAAAGATGCATTGTGTAAACACTTTTCTTTTATGACATTACGGTAAATTGCTCTTGAAAATTGTACTGTTCCTTCCAAATGCTCTCCAACCAAGTTTTATATGCCTATTTGTTTTTTTATATTAAGTGAAAGCCTATCAATAATGACAAGGAAAAATATGACACATAGAATAATTTTTTAATAACCAGACATTTTTTTCTTTTTGTTTGTGATGTCCAAATGTGAAAGTATGTTTCAGGAAAATTACAATAAAAAAAAAAAGAATATTACATCACACAGTTGTTACTTAACACATTGACATAATTTGCAGTTTCAGTTCATGGAACACCTGCCTAAAAACATGAAAAGCTAAGTGGAATGTCACAAATATTTCTTTCTCAGTTGGTACTATGGTGATGACATCACATAATTATATCTGGGAAGCAGTTTTCATTCATTGAACACCTGAAAGAAAACATAACTAAGTGTGTTGTCACAAATATTTCTTTCTCAGTTGTTGCTAAGATGTTTCATAATTTAATCCAGAAAGCAGTTTCTATTCACGGAACACCTGCACAAAAAATGTCTGTCTCAGATGTAATTCCCATATATTTCTACACGTTTTCATACGAATCTTCCAAACTCGCTAGCAGGAGAACCTGCTGCCGAAGTGAAATATACGCCCTAAACGTCAGCTCCATAGTCAAACACAGAATTACATGTGCGACAGCTTTCAATTTTCAGAGTGAATTCTTTGAGCATTTTATATCTAATTTTATGCATATTTTTTATATATATAAACAATATCCATTAATATTGTTACAGAAGAAATGAAGATATGTTATAAATTCAAAATGAAACATCAAAGGAAAACTAACCAACAGATGCAGAATTTATACCTCCCTTGTCAACAGGAATGGCAGGCTGAGATGACTGGTGCCGACTTTCCAATCGACCATTTGACATCCCCGGTGCATTGAAGAAGTATAGTGGTAATTGACTGTCATTAGGCTGTAATAAATATGGAGAAATGGAAAGGGAAAACAACACTGTGTTACTAACATATCAAAAGTTTCAAGATAATTGTCTATACAAACATATTTATACCAAAACATTCAAATGATAGTACATTAAAAAAAAAAAAGTCACAAGATAGGTTGCCCATGTTAACATTAAATTTTTAGCAACTCATGGACCTCCCACAAAAGCAGTAATGCAATCTCACACCTTTCTCACTCACACAAAATCCCGTTACTACTCACCTAACCTTTATTTTTATCAAAATTATGTGCTTCCTTTTGCCTCATAAATGCACACATAACATATAACAAATAGTAGATGGCTGTGGTTTTAAATACAAGTTTTCTGTTGCTATTCTCTGAAAATATATGTTCTTAAATAAAAATGCAGAACATTTATTTTATATTTTCAATATTAAAACTAAATCCATCCAAAAATGCCAATTACATAACAATGTACCCCCCCTCCTCTCTAAAAATGTGAATAGAAAACCTTTCAATTACTGCCTATATAAGTATGTATGTAATCATAGTAAAAAAACAATGATTCATCAATCATTGTATTCACATTTTGTTGTAAAAAAACAAAAATAAAAGACATGTTCATTCTCACAGCAAATGTAAGCATTTGTGGGAAGTAAACATGCAAAAAGAACATGACCAAAACAGGTCAGACAAATGCCCCTCACCCTCTCTCTTTTCCCGTTGTTTCACGGCTTAACAACCTCTAGGAACATTCGTTTGTAATTCAGAGCAACTGCTTCTAAGGAAAGAAAAGAAGTCATGCTGGAAGAATAAACACAAAAACCTATATCTTGCTCATCTTCCAAGACCCAGGAGTATGTGAAGTTAGAACTCCACACCCTAGATCCCAGAAAATTGTGCGACTCCCCCAATAAAGTGATTTAATAAATACCATGTGATTTTCAAGTAGTTTAGGGCATGATGTTCTAACTTCAAATCCAGACCATGCAGTACAAGAATTCTACAGCACAATAGGAATGTTATGTTTCCTGATCTGCAGGGTTCTGATTCCTTCCCACCCCTGGATTCATTGGCTCAAATTTAAGGATGCAGGATTTCTCACAGCATTAACTGCTCACTGAAACAAACAAACAAACAAACAAAAAAGACAGTGTAATTTAAACATTAAGATAAACAGCCTAGTTTGGTTAACTATACGATCATTACTGAGAATATGTGCACTATATTTTGCCCCTCTTCCCAAAGAAAAAGCCAAGCACTTTGGTCACACATACATGGACTTTGTGGGCACCTTGTTTATAAAACAAGAGCATAATCTTCAGTGCATGAAAGATTTCACTACTCATTTTCCCTGTGGTGAATTCCTCTGTAAACTTGAAATCATATTTTTCAGGAGCAAGAATTCAACCTCAGCTCATGATTTGAGAAAGAAAGCATTTTTATCAAGCAAATGAAGGATGACCTAATTTGCAAAACCCTGTTCCAGATTCAAGACTGTAGTATGCATTTCATATTAATTTACTCTGTTCTCCATGTTATATTTTGTTTGGGAAAAAAGATGTTATATTCCAAATGCAGTGCTTTTTTATATTTGAAGAATTTTATTTATAATATTGCAAAGCAGCTAAAAAATTAAGGTTAGGCCTACCTAGTTTCTGAAACTTGTGTTGATTTTCCTTCTTTATATCCTTACATATTATATAAAATACTTTGAATGATCGTAAATATTTGTATAAAATGAATTTTTCACAGTTCAGGTTTAATGAACAATAATCACAATATTTTTGAGTACTGCAGATATTAAATTTCAAGTAATAGTCTAATATTAAAACCATTTCGGAAATATAAAAACAAACCAATCCTTTGGCAAACTACTTTGTATAGATAACATTTTTTTCCCTTCAGTCCAGATGCATTTTGCTCAGCACTTCACTGGCATTTTCAACGGTTTTTGGAAGACCTCAAAAAACTGTTTGAAATGTAGTTAAAACCTTTTAAAAAGTATGGTATTGTAACGACACTGCTGGCCACCCAAAATGCAACACCAAGAAGGACACGAGATAGCAAAGCCAGATTTACTGGACACATAAGAACAGATACAAAGATGAAACGATTGAGCTTACAGGCCCGTGCGATTTGCGGAACACGCAGACATCAATAGTTTGTGTGGCTCCCATGGCTGGCAATAATGGCCGCTGCATTGAACGAAAAAGGCTTTGGATGTGAGCTTGGGATATGTCGGTCCAGGCTGCTTCCACACGTTGCCACAGTTCATCAGGCGTAGCTGTGGATGGTGCTTACCGGGCCACTCGGTTGCAGATCTGCGACATATCGGGAGAACAGGTGGGCCACAGCAGCAGTGACACCTGGTGGGCCGTGAAGAATTGTTGCACAATACGCGCCACGTGCGGGTGCGCATTGTCCTGTTGAAACATGGCTGCTGGCAGGTCCTGCAGGAAAGGGAGGACTACAGGCTCCAAAACGTCGGAGATGTAGTGGTGGCTGTTGAGTGTACCGGCGATGCGTACCAGAGGGGTGCGGGTGTCATATCCAATTGCGCCCCAAACCATAACGCCAGGCGATGGACCGGTATATGGCGATGCATAATGCAGGCGTCATACAGTCTCTCGCCGCAATGCCTCCACACGCGGGTTCGACCATCGTGGTGTTGCAGGCAGAAGCAGGATTCGTCGGAGAAGACAATGTTGTGCCATTCGGTAGCCCAGGTGCGGCGTTCAAACGCCCACGGCTGCCGCACTCACCGGTGGTGTAACGTCAATGGTAATCAGAGCAACAGGCGTCGTGCGACAAGTCCCTGCTCCTGCAGACGATGTCGAACGGTACGTGCTGACACAGGTTGTTGCGGTGCTCGCCGTCAGTGCTCGCCGCGCGACAAGTCCCCGCTCCTGCAGACGATGTCGAACGGTACGTGCTGACACAGGTTGTTGCATTGCTCGTTGTCAGTGCTCGCCGCACGACAAGTCCCCGCTCCTGCAGACGATGTCGAACGGTACGTGCTGACACAGGTTGTTGCATTGCTCGCCGTCAGTGCTCGCCGCGCGACAAGTCCCCGCTCCTGCAGACTATGTTGAACGGTACGTGCTGACACAGGTTGTTGCGGTGCTCGCCGTACAACATGCCGGTCCTCTCGTTCGGTGGCGTGCCGCGACTGCGGCAATCGCTCATGTCGGACCGTTCGTCCCTCCTGCACCCACCGAATCCATACTCGCTTCACTCTGGCTGGATGTCGTTCCACACGGGTGCCGATGTCTCGGTATGATAAACCGCTGTCGTGATAAGCCACTATTCGTCCTCTGTCGAACTCCGAAACGTGCTGGAATGACTGCCGTATTCTGCGACGAGGCATCAGGAAGCTTCCCACGCTCAGGTCCGACAGCACAACACACTTCCACTACTTACACCCCGCCTTCTGCCCACCCTTCTTATAGTGCTTCTCGATGGCGTGCAGGGCACACATGATTTGCATATGCCCTGCAATGCTAATCGTTTGCATGTCCTCTCGCGAGCGACGCATGCTGCGAATTTCAGGCCAATCGGATGCTTCCTCCTTGGTGTTGTATTTTGGGTGGCCAGCAGTGTAAATTGTTACATGTTCTTTACAATACATTTTACCTCATTTGCGTTGTTCTCACGAATGCATATATAAATCTTTGAAAAAGTATTTATATTTTTCAATGGTGTTCTGAGGACCCCAAAAACAGTTCATAAAAAATAAAAATCCTTGAGAACTTTTTACTCAGCATATTTTTTTTGTATTGTTGTTTTGAACATCTCATACTAACAAAAAGAAATGAATTTTATGTCAATTTTCTTTTCTTTCTTTTAGAAAACAGAAATAGTAAATTTACTTTCTGCGTATCTCTTTTGTCTATGTCTACATCAAAGAAACAATGTACGATTTTCTTGGTCCCAGAATGTTATACTAAAGCCCACAGCTGCCAAACTCTTCAAAATAAAAGAAAATTGCAGCATGACAGTTTTCTCCTAAACTATGCCATAAAACTCCTTTTGATTTTTAACTACTGATTACAGAAATATAACAAAAATTGTTACAAAAAGAACCGGCTGAATATTATGCATGTGAAAATTTGCAGAGCTGTAATGTATCTCTCAAATTCAAAAATAAAAAAAAAACTGCTTAGAACTGATAAAGTTGTACAGAAATGTATGCAATGGAAGTTATAATCCATTGTTAAGTTATTTATTCCTAAGAACATGTGTGCTTTAAACAAAAGAGAAAATGTTTGCTCTGGTCTTTTGTATAAAAAGGGATGCTAAGAAATGCAAGAACATGCATTTTAATCAAAATTAAATTTCAAAAATTGGTACTGCTGCTGCTGCTTATTACTCTGCAATGAAATTTTTTAAAAGTCACAGAAATAGCACTGATTCTACCACCAGATTAAGTAACGATTTTCAAATTTAATTTCACTTAAGCAGGGCAAAAATGCTCCACTAATTGATTTTGAACAAATGACTGAGGTATAGAAAAATATGCATTTCATTACGAAAACTTAAAAAAAAAAAAAAAATACGAAGCCGGTCTTTTGTGCAATGATCAAAAAAATAAAAAATGTGGAACATTAACAGAGAACAGTGAAAAACAAAAGATCATAATCAGGAGAAGAAATAAAAAATTCATATTGAAAACAAATTTTTAAAAATTAAACGTGAGGAGCCAAGGAAGATTCCTTTCTCTGCTAGAACAGACATTTCCACAGATCCCAAACATTTTTGACTCTTGGATGCATATTTTGTGAACTTCACAGACTTTTCAAAATTGAGAAGTCTCATGATGACCCTGATGGCTTTGATGTAAAAAGTTTCTTTTGTAGCAAGATGATGTAAGATTTTCATTTTGGCATAGAATTTCCACTCCTGCATTTCCTGCCCACCCGAGCAAAAACATTGTGCAAATCCTCCCTTTATGCATTATTAGAAGTCATGCCCATTCTCCAAAGGGTGAAAATATAAAATATTTTTTTTACATAAAATTAAAGAAAGCAAAAAGTAACTAAGGGAAAGAAAAGTAATTTAAGATCCGTAACTGTTTTACGATTTAAGACTGAGTTGTGAAGTCAATGCATACAAGTTTGATGTAAAATGGTAGCAGGCTTTGGCACTCCTTAATTTTAAGTGAAAATTTCCTAGAATTTTTACAGCATTTTATTGTTTATGGCATAATTATCTTTAAACGTATCAGTATTTTGAAAGGTAAAGCTAAGCCACCCTTTTGAAGTTTTCGGTTTTCAGACTTTTAGGTGCAGAAGTGGTAGAAAAAATTCAAGCAGACAGTGTTCGAAAGCCACCATTTTTTATTGTTTTGGTTTTTGAATTTTTCAAGGTATCCAGACCTTAAGACCTATTAGAATACCAATTTAAAGATATCTAGGTCATTCAGAAGTGGTCGTACAATTTGAAAAAATCCAGGTCCAAAGCTATCATTTTGATTTTCGGACTTTTCCAGGTATCTAGACCCAAGACCTATCAGCATGCCAATTTTCAGATCTCTAGGTCATTTAAAAGTGGTCAAATCATTCATGGAAAATTCAAGCACGCAATGTTCCAAAGCCGCCATTTTGATATTTTTGGTTTTCGGATTTTTCTAGGTACATGGACGTTAAGACCTATTAGCACACCAATTTTTTCAGATCTCTAGGTCATTCACAATTGGTTGAACAATTCGCAGACGGAAGCACTTGCATTTTCCCACTTTGCTTTGTTATATATGTGGGTTTTCGGTGTCGTCCTGACAGTGCAACCCTGAGATCACCACACAGAGGAACTACCACTGATGGCATGAGCATCGGACGTTGGCGCGTCGCTAAAACACGCTCCCAGGGACTAGAGTCAGAGCTGCGGAGAGTTCTGAAGTGTGAACACTGAGACGGGCTGTGTCCCGAAGGGGTGTTGTGTTTGCCATTTTGTATTTCTTAGTGGAACAAGTAGGTTCCGTTGTTAGTGTAGCCTGTTATATCCTGATATCAATTGTAAGTGTATGTCATATTAAATGTTTGTGTTCGTCCAGCTCGTCCATTATTTAAGTGTTGTGATTTGATGGACCCGTAGTAGGGAAGTTTCCAGAATACCCCACAATTCTGGTGTCAGCAGGTGGGATCTGTCCCGGATCACCTGTGGATTACGCAGATCACCTGTGGATTACAAAGCTTTTATATCACATCTTGAAGGTAAGCTTTCTTGTCAACCATGTATAAAAATTCTCGCAAAGAAGACTTGATTCAAGTAGCACAAGAGATCGGTGAAATGGTGCCAACAGGAGAGATGATAGTTGATTTAAAATTAAAAATAGAAAGCACCGAAGTCTATAAAAATTATCCGGATTTTGTAAAAGAAGTCTTAAATTCTATAATAGAAGAGAGGAAGGTGAGGGCTGAAAATGAAAAAAGTACTGGTGATGGAAAAAATCAAATTAGCGCCATTGGAGAAGGAAGTAGAACTGGAAAGTATTCGAAGCCGTTCGGCATTGGAGCTGAATGAGCGAAGTGATAATATGGGACTTGAGAGACTTACGTTTAATCTTGAAAACCTGATTAAAAGTGTTCGTACACTGAGTATGTCTATTCCAGTTAAACTCGAGAATCACAATTTGTTTTTCCAATCTGTGGAACAAGCTTTTGTTATAAAAGGGGTTCCGCTGGACATGAGGTTAGAGATTTTGATAAACCTTCGGGGTGGGGGGTGGGGGGGGGAGGCTAGCAACGCATTGCTTTACATTGGGAAGGAGATGAAAGATTATAAAGCTTAAGTCGCTAATATTAAGAGAGTTTCAGCCGACAGCCCAGGAACGCTTGAATAATTTTTGGAAAGCTAGTCGACAGCCGAGTGAAACACATATTCAATTCGCATCGAGATTAACAGGAAACTTCGAGTATTATTGTAAACTGCATGAGGTTAGTGATTTTAACTCGTTATGCAAATTGATGGTGGCGCATAAATTGTACCAAACCTTAGACAGAGACATGGCATCTCACATGGGGATTAAACAGGAAGAAAGTTGGTTTGACCGTGTAAGATTAACGAAAGAGTGCAATGTTTATTTTGTGTCGAAAGGAAAATCGTTAAACGACGTTCAAGCAAATGAGTACAAATTGGTGGAGAATACGAGTAAAGATGAAAGCAGAAATTTAAAAAATGTACAGTACGAAAGGTCCAACAAAAATAGCTATGGGCAAAATAAGGGAAAACCCAGCTGTTATGTATGCGGATCAATGCATTTCGCAAAATTCTGCCCGAAACGTTTCCAAAAACAACCTGAGGTCGTAAGTGAGCAAGGCGGGCAAGGTGAAAGTTCAGTCAACGTACTGGAATCAGAACAGCCCGTTGAGAGAAATGGTTTTATAAACGAACTGGAGTATGTTGTCATCTTGATTGATGGTAAATAAGTACCATATATACTCGCGTATAAGTCGATCCCCCCACTTTCAGAGTAAAGAAATCGTAAAAAATCAAAAACTCGTGTATAAGTCGATCCCGGAATGAGAAAAAAATATTTTTCAATGAATTAATTCAAAATCATTTGAAAACGAAAAATAAATAAATTATATATATAATAATAAATTTAATTTGCATACCCAAAAACTTCATCGGAACCCTCCAAAATCCGATTCCGAGTCAGACTCGCCAAACAGTTCAAAAAAGTCTTTCTCCGTCATCGGTGCATCATCGTAAACATCAGTATTCCCATCTATGCCTGTGTCATAAGAATCATTGTCGTCATCACTCATAAAAATCTCATCATCCCCTGTGCCATCAAGTTCGTTACTAACGCAACATTTCTTGAATGATTTCACAACCATTTCCGCAGGTATCGCATTCCAAGCATCCTTGACCCATCCCGCAATCAAAACGATATCCGGTTTCTTTAGATTTCCGCCCTTGGTTTCAGTTGGCAAATCGAAACTTATCCAATCCACCAAATACCTCCGCACATTGTCCTTGAAGGGGTTATTAAGGCAGACATCTAGTGGTTGAAGAACAAATGTCAACCCACCTGGGATGACAGCAAGAGATTTTTTTAATTTTCTGCAGTTTTTTTACTTCTGCACAACGGTGTGCAACAAACATATCCCACACCAAAAGGGAAGGTTTCCTCAAAAGTGCGCCTGGCCTTTTGTTTCTTATTTAAAGCTCCTTTTTTTGGTCCCAAATTTCTTGACTTATACGCGAATATATACGGTAACTGCTTTTATTGATTCAGGCGCCCAAATTGCAGTAGTGAATAGTAATGTGGTCCCTGCCAAAAAAAAAAAAAAAAAATAACAGAGGGTAGGGTAATTATTTCTAGTTGTTTTAATGATAAACATTAAGTTTTGCTGGCAAAGTTCCAGATCTCACTGAAGTGTTCTCATGTGGTCGTCGAGGTAATGGCAGCAGTTTCGAATAACCTCACCACTCAACGTATAATCCCTGCAAACCTGTTTGCCAAGATGAAAATGGGTCAAGGTCAGATGCTGGCGTCATGGGAGCCAAGCCTGTCAAGAGCAGCAGACTTATCGCTGGCTCAGGACAGCGAAATGAGAACATGCTTGATGGTTTCTTTTGTTTGATTATGAAATTGTACACTACTCGGGAAAACAGATGAGACATGTGGACACTCTGAGCTGTTATCCAGTAATGGCCATTTATTGTAATGAGCTGCCCTCTAAAAATCGTAGCTTCACAAGCAAGTGATGAATATATTAGTGCTATCAAAAAACTATTTGCCGATGGTAAGGTGAATGACTATGTTCTTAAAAGTGAAGTGCTGTACAAAATAGAAGGTGACAGAGACATCATGGTGGTTCCTCAAGCTATGCAGGCAGGAATCATCCAGGAGGTTCACAAGAAGGGTCATTTCGGTTCTGCCAAGACAGAAGAAATCCTGAAGCAAAACTTCTACATCCCCAAGATTAGACAGCAGATTGGAAGCGTTATAGCAAACTGTGTAGACTGTATCCTATGTAACAAGAAACGTGATAAGGGGGAGGTATGCTACGTGACAGAGATGATATGCGTGAAGACGCCAAGAGTAATAATATCTTGAGACTGCAACAGGAAAATAGTCGACAATTCAACCAGAAACGAAAACCACCTAAACTGCATAAAGTCAACGACCTAGTTGCAATTCAGAGGACGCAGTTCGGTGCTGGGTTAAAGCTGCGACCAAAATTCTTTGGCCTTTATCGCGTCAAGGCAGTGAAGCCAAAGGATTGGTACGACGTCGAGAAAGTGGAAAACCACGAAGGACCAAACAACACATCTACCGCAGCGGAACATATGAAGCCATGGCCTATAGGGGGTCACTGAAGGACTTTAAACTTCTCTTTCAATGACTGTGAGTATCTGTTTTACTTGACTGTTTTCTTTTGTTGTCTAAATGTCCAGAACAATAATGCTGCAATGAACACTAACAGATGCAGGAGTCGCTCCTGACAGCGCCTTGTCAGCATGGCAGAGACTGGGTTTTTGGTATGCGTCGTCCTGAGGGTGCAACCCTGAGATCACCACACAGAGAAACGACCACTGGATGGCATGAGCATCGGACGTTGGCGCGTCACTAAAACATGCTCCTAGGGACTAGAGTCAGAGCTGCGGAGAGTTCTGAAGTGTGAACACCAAGGCAGGGGCTGTGTCCTGAAGGAGTGTTGTGTTTGCCATTTTGTATTTCTTAGCGGAACAAGTAGGTTCCATCGTTAGTGTAGCCTGTTATATCCTGATATCAATTGTAAGTGTATGTCATATTAAATGTTTGTGTTCGTTCAGCTCGTCCATTATTTAATGTTGTGATTTGACGGACCCGTAGTGGGGAAGTTTCCCGAATACCCCACACACACACACACACATATATATATATATAGGGATGTAAGGTCAGGTGATGCGTAACATCACAGCCTCTCCTTGACAAATGTCAACCCCGCCTTCTCGTGGTGCATCCTGTTCCCACTAAAGGGGCTCTGACGACCGCAAATAGCGGTATAACTATACCATCGGGATCAGAGGAAATGCTATCCCACACTCACCAACCCGCTTGGCCAGCGTGGTGAGTTATGGCCAAACACCTCCAAAATGACTCTACAACTTAAATCTTGGCCCTCAGTCTCCGGCAGCTGGAATGTACCTGGCCAAGGCAGCGGCCAGTGCGACATGAAGACAGAGGGTGCTAAGAATCCCCGGAGGACCGGACTAGGCTGCCATTTGATGCTGACCTTGGCTACCTACAACGGACGCTCCCTATCTTCTGATTCAAGGCTTCTTGAATTGGAAGAGGAACTACAAAGGATCAAGTGGGACATCGTGGGGCTGAGTGAGGTAAGGAGAAAAGGAGAAGATCTCATTGAACTGAAAAGTGGACATCTCTTCTATTATCGTGGGACAGATACTGGCAGAACTAGTGGTGTTGGATTTATAATAAACAAGAAACTGAAGGATAAAGTGGTAGAAGTTGAAAGTTCCTCTGACAGAGCTGCACGACTCGTTATCCAACTATCGAGAAGATACCAGGCTCAGATTATTCAAACTTACGCACCCACCACAAGTCATCCTGAAGAAGAAATTGAAGAATTTTATGAGGAAATTCGTCATCTAAATAATAAAGGTAAGCAGCACTTGAAGATAATTATGGGAGATTTCAATGCAAAAATAGGGCACCGGCAACAGAATGAAACTTCAGTAGGTAAATTTGGTCACGGCAACAGAAACCAGCGTGGAAATACTCTCGTTGAGTTTGCAGAGGCAGAAGGATTTTTCATCTTGAATTCCTTTTTCAAGAAAAAGCCACACAGGAAATGGACATGGAGACATCCAATTGGGACGACAAGTGAAATTGATTTTATTATGTGTAACAAAAAATTCGTCATCGAAGACTGCAGTGTGCTAAAC
This sequence comes from Macrothele yani, assembly GCA_039090855.1. Classification (NCBI taxonomy): domain Eukaryota; kingdom Metazoa; phylum Arthropoda; class Arachnida; order Araneae; family Macrothelidae; genus Macrothele; species Macrothele yani. The sequence continues at coordinate 14,811,753 of CM077027.1, read as the reverse complement.
AAGTTCAACACAGGTAGTGACCATAGATTGGTGAGATGTAAGATGCACCTCAACACTAAACTGGAACGTGGCAAGCTCATAGGACAAACAAAATCTATTGACATAACCAACCTTAAAAAACACCATAATACTTTCAAGTTGGAACTGAAGAACAGATTCTCTGCTTTAGAAGGCCTAACATCGGAAGAAGTGGATATTTCGGAAGTTAACAGAAAAGTAACCAAAGCTCTTATGGAAACAGCAACAAAATTAGCTGGGTCTAAGAACAAGTTGCATGTAAACAAATTATCAGGAAAAACCAAAATGTTGATGCAAAAAGAAGAGAGATGAGGACAACTAAAGAAGATGTGACTTCCAAAGTGGAATATATAGAGCTATGCAAGACAGCACGAAAAAGTATCACTGAAGACGTAAGGAAATTCAACTGTGAGCTAGTGAGGAAAGCAATTGAAAACAACCAAAGCCTAAAGATAGCAATGGGACATCTCAGTAAGGGAAGAAAACAGATTATGGCTCTGAGAAAAGAAGATGGTTCTATAACAAGAAATAGAGGCGAAATTTTGACAAGAGTGAAAGATTTCTACTCCAAATTATATGAAAGGGATGATACATGTACTCCAGACATCATGAAAGGTACCAGAGTTCTTTCAGTCCTCCCAGCAGAAGTTGCTCATGCAATCAAGAACATGAAGCGGGGGAAAGCTCCAGGAGAAGATGGAATTACTATAGACATCATACAAGAAGCAAGTGGAGAAATTGAAACAGTACTCGCCCAAATTTTCACTTGATGCCTTAATGAAGGGAAGATTCCTGAGGATTGGAACAATGCTACAATGATCCTGCTACATAAAAAAGGTGACATTGAGGATCTCAGGAACTACAGACCTATCAGCCTCCTATCAGTGGTTTATAAAATCTTCACTAAAGTTCTTTCACACCGCTTGAAGGTAACACTGGACATGGCTCAACCGAGAGAACAAGCTGGATTCAGGAGTGGCTACAGCACAATAGATCATATCCATGTACTGAGAGAACTAATTGAAAGAGCGAGGGAATATGAACTTCCATTGTGCATGGCTTTTATCGATTATGAAAAAGCCTTTGATTCGGTGAAACCATCAGCAGTTACCACGGCTCTGAAATCCTGCGGTATTGAAGATGCATACATTAATATTATTAATAACATCTATGAAAATGCAAGTGCAAAGATTCGGCTGTTTGAAAATACAACACACATAAAAATTGGAAAGGGAGTGAGACAAGGTGACACCATATCTCCGAAGCTCTTTAATGCCACATTGGAAAATGTCTTTCAATCACTGAACTGGGAAAACAAAGGGATAAAGATTAATGGAGATTATCTAACCCACCTTCGTTTTGCTGATGACGTAGTCATTTTTGCAACTACCCCATCAGAGCTGCAGAGTATGATCCAGGAACTTGCTGACAAGAGTAAAGAAGTGGGATTAAAAATGAACTTTCAGAAGACAAAAGTGATGTTCAATGCTTTTAAAAAAAATGAAGATTTATCGATTGATGGAGAAAAACTGGAGATAACAGATACGTATGTTTATCTTGGACAGCAGATATCAAGTGAGGGTCACATTGATGAAGAAATTAATCGGCATACAAAACTTGCCTGGAGAGCTTTTGGAAGAAACAGCATAATTTTCAAGAGCAATATGCCATTATGTCTTAAAAGAAAAGTGTTTGATCAATGCATCCTTCCAGTGCTTACGTATGGTGCAGAGACGTGGACCTTAACTAAAAGAGACATACAAAGGCTGCAGACAACTCAAAGCAGCATGGAGAGGTGCATGCTTGGTATAACCAGGAGAGATAAGAAGAGGAACTCGTGGATCTGAAAAATGACGAGAGTGGAAGACATCATGATCAGAGTTAAATCCCTGAAATGGCAATGGGCTGGACATACTGCCAGAAGGACAGACCATAGATGGACAGCCGAAATTTTAGATTGGATTCCAAGGGACAGGAAAAGACCCAGAAAAAGACCACATGGGAGATGGGTGGATGAAATTCGTAAATATGCGGGAGTGACATGGAGGAGACTGGCACAAGACAGACCGTTGTGGAGGAAACTTGGGGAGACCTTCGTCCAGCAGTGGATTGATAATGGTTGACAATGATGATGATGATGATATATATATATATATATACGAGGGTTGTACCCAAAGTAATGCAAAAGTGGGCATAACTTTATTGAGTGACAGAGGTTGTTCAAATTATACACATTGGTAGAGTAAATCTTTCTCTATACAAAGATACTGAAGGTACTACTCAACATAGTCTCCATCACAAGCGTTGCATTTGCGCCATCATTGAACCCAACTCTAAAATTCTCTTTGAAAAAATTCAGGTGTGGACTGTTGTACCCACTTCTTCGCAGCCACTTTCACCTTGTCTGTGCCATCAAATCGTTGTCCCTGGGGGCTGTGCTTCATTGGACAGAACAGGTGGAAGTCGGACGGCACCAGATCTCGGCTGTACGGTGGATGGGGAACCACCGACCAACCTAATTTGTTGATCGCCTGATTTGTTGCCAAAGATGTGTGTGGTCTCGAATTGTAATGGTGAATGTGGATCCTTTTCAGATTCTTGTTTGGTCTCTTCCTCCTTATGGCTTCTTTAAGCTTCTTGAGTGTCTCAATATACCGCTCGCTGGTAACGGTATGACCACATTCCAGAAAATCAAGGAGAATGACACCCCTGCCACCCCAAAAAAAAAAACAGTCACAATGACTTTCTGCGCTGATTGCTGGCTCTTGAACTTCTTAGGCCTTGATGAAGAGGTGTGATGCCATTCCATGAATTGATTCTTTGTTTCCGGATTGCAAAGATACACCCACGTTTTCTCCTGTCACCAGATTGGGAAAAAAAAAAAGTGTCTTCATTGGCTTCAAACGCTTCTAGCAGATCAGAGCAGACTTCCACCCTTCTCTTCTTCAAATCGGGTGTCAATTGCTGAGGTACTCACTTTGCACACACTTTCTGATACCCGTCTTCCACCATCTTCTGTATGGCGTTGTGACCACAGTCCAGTTGTGCAACAAGTTCACGGATTGCGACTCGTCTCTCCATGCAAATCAATTCATCCACTCGCTGACGATTCGTGTCAGTGGTCAAAGGTGCTGGTCTCCCACTGCGTGGTTTGTCTTCAATGCTGGGTTTCCCTTCTTTAAACTTTTTCATCCATCTGTGCACATTGCTCTAGTCAATGGTGTCATCTCCGTAAACATTCTGTAGCCTTCTGTGGATGTCGGACAGCCAGCACCCTTCCTTCACCAAGAACTTAACGACGGCACATTTCTTCTGCTTGGAAGCCGCTATTTGTCTGCAATGAAGAAGGGACTATAGAGGAAGAGTCACTCTACCAATATGTGCAGTTTGAACGACCTCTGTCAGTTAATAAAAAAGTGTTGCCTACTTTTGCATTATTTTTGGTACAACCCTTGTATATTGATTTTGGTGTTACAGGGCTCATCCAATTTTTGAGAGGACAAATACAAGCACTTCTAAGAACCTCTCAGCAATGTTTCTCCCAACATTGTCATCATTTATAATGTACACAGCAAACAATGTTCAGGCTAAAATTGTTTAAAATATATAAAAAAAGGTCAACAAATGAAGGTGTCTGATTGCCATGGTGGCCAAAGAGGTTGCTCTCATGACCAAAGATACAGAATTAACTAATACAAATACATAGCCTGGCAAACGGGAAGAAAAATCTTCACGTTTCCCTTTCATATTGAATTTTTATATTGCTCTCCCATGCACTGAGAATACAAGAGTTCTGAAAAGTTTTACATCATCCAATAAATACCACATGAAAATTTGTAGCAGGAATACATACAGTGGCAAGCAAGCTCTGACATGCTGAAATATGACAGACAACCACAATGCAGCATTCGATCACTGTACCCAGATTTTGAGTCCAGCATCCTAAACCACGAGGATTGTCCTAAAAATAATGCCTCTTTGTAAACAACTCCTCTGTCAGTCAAGATATTTAATGAAATTTAGTATACTAGGGGCTGTGCCTCTAGGCTCGCTACGATCGTTTCCAGAGTAGCGCTTGGGCCCTACAGCTCAATCTTCAAGTATATCATAACAAAATGAAAATGTTCTTCCAATTGTTCAATACTTTTTGAGCTGTATTGATTCCAAGATGGCGGCTTGTTTACAGTTTTTGTTTCGCTCCTCGTGAACTCCCCTTTGGATTTTTGCGGAACTTTTTTCAATTTCCTTCTATTTTGATTGAAGGACTTTGCTCTGCCGCCATTCCAAAATTTCCGAGTTTTTTTACTGTCGTTATTTTTTGGAAGGGCGGACTTTTGTCGTTTGAACTTACTAAATTTACCACTAAGGAAAACAAAAGCACAAAAGCAGTCCAAAAAGCATTACCGTAAACTGTTATGCATAACCGTTAAACAACTGAGATAGCTTTACCAACTCTCTGCATTACCATGGCAGGAGATCATGGGACCAGAACATTTCCCTGTGGTTATCGTGAAGACAAACCTTTTATTTCTTTCCTTTGAGTCTTTAAAAAATGCTTAAAAATCAGAAAATGACTTTTTTTTAATTTTTTTTGTAAAAAAGGGATGATAGTTGTAAGTTTATGCTGTAAAAATTGCAATGCATTATGATTTATAGTTTGCCATATATCCATTGTTGTTTTTAATAGATCCCATCGCAAAATAGAGAACTTTGTGAAATTAAATCATTTAATTTTTTGTAAACTAAATCAAAATTAAAAAAAAAGGGCGACGACGTCCAAAAATTCGGTCGTGGCACTACATGCCTACAAAGTTTTATGGTTCTGTTGCTGTTAGTGTGTCCGGAACACTAATTGAAAACACTTTTTTGCTTACCTTAAGTTTGAAATACAATAGCTCTTGAAGTATCGCCAGAATCAAAAAATGGTTTATTTCAGCGGGTTCTCCAAACAATTCTCTACAAATGATGTAAATTTTATATTTTTGTGTTCAATACATTTTGCGCTGCGAGCTAGGAAAGCAAGGGCGTTGCAAAATTTCTAAAACAGTGGCAGCAGCTACTTTTTTTAGAATAAAGAGATAAACACATTGAAATCTGCTGAATGTAATGGTGCTATTCAGCATAGTCCTTCACAGAAATCAAGTATTTATGACATTGTTCAAACTAACATGTGTAACCAGTTCGGAAGAATTCCACGGATTGTTGTTTGGCCCAGGATTTCAGACTGTTCCGCTTCATCCATATCCTCAAAACATTTGTCATGGAGATTTTGCTTCATGGGAACCAACAGGTGAAAGTCAGAAGATGCCAAATCATGCTGTATGACAGATGTGGGATTAAAGTCCAGCCCATTTTGGCAATGGCCCAAGATGTTTCAAGTGAGGTATCAGGTCAGGTGTTGTCATGATGTGGAAGGGCAAAACAAGGAGGCATGTCTGGTCTCTTCTTGCAGACAGTGTCCTCGAGTTTCGTTGGTGAGTCAATACAGTGAGAACTGTTGACAGCGACACCTTGTTCAAGAAAATCAGCAAGAACGATGCCTCTGACATCCAAGAAAATTTCTACCATCACTTTTTTTGTTGAACTCTGCATTTTGAACTTCTTAAGCCTAATGGAGGTTTTATGCAGTCACTCCATGAAATGTGTGCTCCAGTAACCACAATGGAAAGGAATGAGTTCTGGTTTGCCTTAAACATTCTCAACAGATCACTGTACACTTTCAATCTTTGGTTCTAATGACACTGGGTTAACTAGTGTGAATACCACTTTGCACACACTTTTTGATATCCTAGGTTATGAATAATTGTTTTGACAGCACTATGCCCATAATGCAGTGCATCACAGATATCCCAAATGTTCACATATTGAAAACTCCAAATGAGTTCACCGACTTGGCTCTGGTTCCCATCGAAGACTAAATTTGAAGGCCTTCAACTCCACTGCTTGTTGTCAACTGAGTTTCTTCTGCTTGAAACCTCTTCATCTATCTTCTGACATTGCTGATGTCATCTGTTGCAATTTCATAAACCTTTTTCAGCCTCACATAGACCGCCATCGCTTTCAAACATCCACTTCCCAAACATCAACAGCTCTTTGATTTATGCAAATATCTGCCCCTTGCATTGGCCAATCTAAACACAAAAGCATGAACATTTATTCAGGTCGTTCTAGATTTACACACTTTCATGTCAATACTTCCAAAATTACATGAGTTAATGACAAAAGAGCATTACTTTTAGGACATCCCTCAAATTATAACATTAATACAAACCTATTCCAATAAGTTATAATATTAATACAATTCTTTATTCCCAATATAAAATTGAAATATTAAATGAACTGAAACAAATGGTATATTTAATGCTCTTAACACTACCAGGAATGGGAGTGACTATGGCCTGTTTTGGAGCAGCTTTCGGAGCAGAAAAATTGCAACTTTGGAGCACAAGAACTGCCTTTTGGTGCAGCAAAATTGTACTTCTGAGCAGAAAAACGGTCTTTCGGAGCAGCGTTAATGACATTAACACATGGATATGTGATATTTTGAGGGGTTTGGCCATAGCTCACCAGGCTGGCCAAGCGGGTTGGTGAGTGTGGGATAGCATTTCCTCTAATCCCGATGGTATAGTTATACCGCTATTGGCGGTCGTCAGAGCCCCTTTAGTGGGAACAGGATGCACCATGAGAAGGCGGGGTTGATATTTTTCAAGGAGAGGCTGTGATGTTACGCATCACCAGAACTAGTGGTGTTGGATTTATAATAAACAAGAAACTGAAGGATAAAGTTGTAGAAGTTGAAAGTTCCTCTGACAGAGCTGCAAGACTCGTTATCCAACTCTAGAGAAGATACCAGGATCAGTTTATTCAAACTTATGCACCCACCACAAGTCGTCCTGAAGAAGAAATTGAAGAATTTTATGAGGAAATTCGCCATCTAAATAATAAAGGCAAGCAGCACTTGAAGATAATTATGGGAGATTTCAATGCAAAAATAAGGCAACGGCAACAGAATGAAACTTCAGTAGGTGAATTCGTTCAGGGCAATAGAAACCAGCGTGGAAATACGCTCGTAGAGTTTGCAGAGGCAGAAGGGTTTTTCATCATGAACTCCCTTTTCAAGAAAAAGCCACACAGGAAATTGACATGGAGACATCCAAATGGGACGACAAGTGAAATTGATTTTATTATGTGTAACAAAAAATTCATCATAGAAGACTGCAGTGTGCTAAACAAGTTCAACACAGGTAATGACCATAGATTGGTGAGATGTAAGATGCACCTCAACACTAAACTGGAACGTGGCAAGCTCATAAGACAAACAAAATGTATTGACATAACCAACCTTAAAAAACACCATAATACCTTCAAGTTGGAACTGAAGAACAGATTCTCTGCTTTAGAAGGCCTAACATAGGAAGAAGTGGATATTTCTGAAGTTAACAGAAAAGTAACCAAAACTAGCTGGGTCTAAGAACAAGTTGCATGTGAACAAATTATCAGGAAAACCGAAAATGTTGAAGCAAAAAAGAAGAGAGATGAGGACAACTACAGAAGATCTGACTTCCAAAGTGGAATATATAGAGCTATGCAAGCCAGTACGAAAAAGTATCACTGAAGATGTAAGGAAATTCAACTGCGAACTAGTGAGGAAAGCAATTGAAAACAACCTAAGTCTAAAGATAGCAATGGGACATCTCAGTAAGGGAAGAAAACAGATTATGGCACTGAGAAAAGAAGATGGTTCTGTAACAAGAAATAGAGGCGAAATTTTGACAAGAGTGGAAAGATTTCTACTCCAAATTATATGAAAGGGATGATACATGTACTCCAGACATCATGAAAGGTACCAGTACCAGAGTTCTTCCAGTCCTTCCAGCAGAAGTTGCACATGCAATCAAGAACATGAAGCGGGGAAAAGCTCCAGGAGAAGATGGAATTACTGTAGACATCATACAAGAAGCAAGTGGAGAAATCGAAACAGTACTCGCCCAAATTTTCAGTCGATGCCTTAATGAAGGGAAGATTCCTGAGGATTGGAACAATGCTACAATGATCCTGCTACATAAAAAAGGTGACATTTAGGATCTCGGGAACTACAGACCTATCAGCCTCCTATCAGTGGTTTATAAAATCTTCACTAAAGTTCTTTCACACCGTTTGAAGGTAACACTGGACATGGCTCAACCGAGAGAACAAGCTGGATTCAGGAGTGGCTACAGCACAATAGATTATATCCACGTAATGAGAGAACTAATTGAAAGAGCAAGGGAATAAGAACTTCCATTGTGCATGGCTTTTATCGATTATGAAAAAGCTTTTGATTCGGTGAAACCATCAGCAGTTACAAAGGCTCTGAAATCCTGCAGTATTGAAGATGCATACATTAATATTATTAATAACATCTATGAAAATGCAAGTGCAAAGATTCGGCTGTTTGAAAATACAACACACACACAAATTGGAAAGGGAGTGAGACAAGGTGACACCATATCTCCGAAGCTCTTTAATGCCACATTGGAAAATGTCTTTTAATCACTGAACTGGGAAAACAAAGGGATAAATATTAATGGAGATTATCTAACCCACCTTCGTTTTGCTGATGACATAGTCATTTTTGCAACTACCCCATCAGAGCTGCAGAGTATGATCCAGGAACTTGCTGACAAGAGTAAAGAAGTGGGATTAAAAATGAACTTTCAGAAGACGAAAGTGATGTTCAATGCTTTTACAAGAAATGAAGATTTATCGATTGATGGAGAAAAGCTGGAGATAACAGACACGTACGTTTATCTTGGACAGCAGATATCAAGTGAGGGTCACATTGATGAAGAAATTAATCGGCATACAAAACTTGCCTGGAGAGCTTCTGGAAGAAACAGCATAATTTTCAAGGGCAATATGCCATTATGTCTTAAAAGAAAAGTGTTTGATCAATGCATCCTTCCAGTGCTTACGTATGTTGCAGAGATGTGGACCTTAACTAAAAGAGACATACAAAGGCTGCAGACAACTCAAAAAAGCATAGAGAGGTGCATGCTTGGTGTAACCAGGAGAGATAAGAAGAGGAACTCGTGGATCTGAAAAATGACAAGAGTGGAAGACATCATGATCAGAGTTAAATCCTTGAAATGGCAATGGGCTGGACATACTGCCAGAAGGACAGGCCATCGATGTACAGCCGAAATTTTAGATTAGATTCCAAGGGACGGGAAAAGACCCAGAAGAAGACCACATGGGAGATGGGTGGATGAAATTCGAAAGTATGCGGGAGCGACATGGAGGAGACTGGCACAAGACAGACCGTTGTGGAAGAAACTTGGGGAGACCTTCGTCCAGCAGTGGATTGATAATGGTTGACAATGATGATGTGATATTTTAAGATCTTTATAAAGTGAATCATTACAATAAATGTACGTATTTCACAATTAGGGGTAGTGCAAGCAGATGGCACACACAAAAAAAAATAAATGAATTCATGTGGTAAACAGTTTGTACAGCATTCATATTGTCCATATTAACCAAAACTGTGTCTTGTTTTTGTGATGGTTACGAAAAAGTTACACAAAGAGTTTTTATACACAATTCTACAAAATGAAAGAAAGGTCAATAGCAAAGGTTTTATTATCTATAATGTGCTATATTTTCAGACTTCATCTATACACGTCAGCATGAAAATTTTATTTTTTGGATACTTGCACAGAATTTTTCTTTAGTTTTTCTTGTGCTTCTTTGTTTTTTTTCAATATGTGCCAGTATATCAGACATTTTTGGCTTTTGCTTCTTAAGAAGCACCTGGCCACTTCCGATGTCCACAATTTTTTTCTTCTTTCAAACCTACATTAATGTTTTTTCGGCTTTGTTTAACATCATCTGGGATGCAGATAGCTGATTCTGAAGCTCTGATGCTTCTTCTTTCAACTTTGCTATATCCATTGCCTTTTCCTCATTTTCTTTTTTCTTTTGTTCCACTTGCAGCTTTAAGGTGAGTTTCATAACGTTCCCAAGTACCTCTCACAGCTTGAAGAAGGGCAGGACTGCTGTTCAGCTGCTCAATTCCACATGCACATGTGACTTGATCTTCTGTATGCTATTTATGAGCACTCTATTACTGTCTCGTTGGTTTATTCATTTCCTCTTTTTCTTAGTCATTCAATCGATTTACAATGAACATTGGTAGCAGTATGACAAAAAAACAAGTTAGTAAAATCATGCAATGCATTAATTATGATATGCTTTCCAATATACTAGAAATCATTACTCAAGCTATTACTCAAGTTATGAGGAAAATGGCTGTGAAATAAATCTCACCACTGTGCCCTGACTTTTGATTCATTTAGATGATATTCAACAGAACTGGTTCAGTATATCTCCGAAATAACATGATAAAGTTTTGTCGCAATCGAAGTAATTTTACGGAAGTTATGATGCATAAGCGCTATGGAATAGATCCCGCTCCTGTGTCCTAACCTTTACCCCATTTTCAATAGGATTAGTCTCCAGACAGGTCCCTACAACATACCAACATTTCATCCAAATCGAAACATTTTTACGTAAGTTATGATTCATAATGGCGATGGAAGTGATTCCGTTCCTATGTCCTGACCTTTGACCCCCATTTCGCCAATTTTCAATAGGGTTTGTCCCCAGGTGGTCTCCTACCACATACTAAAATTTAATCGAAATCGAACCTGTTTTACGTTAGTTACGACGCATAAGAGCAGTGGAATAGATCCCGCTCTTATGTCCTGACCTTTGACCCCATTTCGTTCACTTTCAATAGGGTTCCTTCCCAGGTGTTCCCTTACCACATACTAAAATTTCATCGAAATCGAACGATTTTTACGCAAGTTATCATGTGGACGAACATACGCACACAACGCGTGACGTAATGAGGTGGATGGGAATCGCGATCATCTGCTAGCAAGGTGTGACGTCATAAAACTTTAATAGGATCAACAAACAACGCGTGACGTAATGAGATAGATGGCATGACAGCGCGCCAACATCTAATGGGGCGACGCCATGACACCACACTACAAACTTGGTAATTCGGGTGGTTATTTAACCCACTAAAATTTTTCTTTAAGTCAAGTCAAGATAAATTGATTTCTAGTACCAGAAAACGGTAGGTTAACGACTTTCATCAAAATCCTTAGAGCCGTTTTCAAAATAAGATTTACATATATACAAGAATTGCTACTTTAAGGTGAACGTCAAGTAATTTTGCTTCCTGTACTTCGAATGGAAAAATTTCTGTACACATTTACTTCCCAATTAATGCGTTCCCAAGGATGAAAATTTGAACATCGATTAAAATAGCTTCATTTTATAACTTGGAATACTTAATATTTTCTAAAACATAACCATAATTATGCAATCCAACATCTTTTGGTCTGCAGACGTCATGAAAATACAGGCCGCGCCATCTTTTTTTCTGGACAATTAATGCCTTCACAAGGATGAAAATTTGAACATCGATTAAAATAGCTTCATTTTATAACTCGGAATACTTAATATTTTCTAAAACATAACCATAATTATGCAATCTGACATTTGTTTGTCTACTGACGTCATCAAAGTACAGGTCGCGCCATCCTTTTTCTGGTTTCAACACCACCAAAGGAAAAGTTCTTGATTTTTAGTATAATTATGGTTATGTTTTAGAAAATATTAAATATTCCAAGATATAATAAAGTTATTTTAATTGGTGTTCAAATTTTCATCCTTGGGAACACATTAATTGTGAAGGAAATGTGTACAAAAGTTTTTCCATTGGAAGTATAGGAAGCAAAACTACTTGACGTCCACCTTAATAATATGGGATAAGAGCGATGGAGTGGATCGCAATCCTATGTGCTGACCTTTGACCCCATCTCGTCCACATTCAATAGGGTTCGTCCCCAGGTGGTCCCTTACCACATACTGAAATTTCATCGAAATCGAACCATTTTTATGCACGTTATGACGCATAAGGGCAATGGAATGCATCCCGCTCTTATGTCCTGACCTTTGACCCCACTTCACCCATTTTGAATAAGATTCGTCCCCAGGCGGTTTCCTACCACATAGTAAAATTTCATTGAAATCGAACCATATTTACACAAGTTATGACGCATAAGGGCAATAGAATGATCCCGCTCCTATGTCGTGACCTTGACTCCATTTTCAACAGGGTTCGTCCCCAGGGGGTCCCCTACCACATAGTAAACTTTCATTGAAATCGAACCATATTTACGCAAGTTATGACGCATAAGGGCAATGGAAGGATCCCGCTCCTATGTCGTGACCTTTGACCCCATTTGTCCCATTTTCAATAGGGTTCGTCCCCAGGTGGTCCCCTACCACATACTAAAATTTCATCGAAATCGAACCATTTTTACGCCAGTTATCGTGCGGACGGACGGACAAAGCTGGAGCATATACGCTTCTTTAACCTACGGTTGGAAAGCATAAAAAAGTCCTAAAAACAGTGTTGCTTATGTTTAAAATTTAAATTCAAAATTTGTATGCACATGTTTCAAAAGTAAAGTAATTTCATTTGAAAAGATGAAGAATTTGGTTAACCTGAAGAGCAAAAAAGTGAAATGAAGTTTCAAATTTGCACAAATTAAGCTTATGAGAAAGTTTTAAATAATATGTATGCTAAAAATTCTAGTTCTTCACAATACAGTGAATTCCTTTCTGATAAAAATTTACATAAAATTTAAATCTGAAATTCAAATTGGAAGCAATATTTTATCATTAAAATAATTTCAAGCGAAACTAAATGCTAAAAATTGATACTGCCATTGCTCACTTTACAGCGAAAACAATTTCACGAGTTATGTTAATTTAACCGATTCTATTACAGACAGGTCACACACCAATTTTTAAATTTAATTTTGCTTAAAAACAAAAAAGGAGAACAAAAACGCTTGCTCTGTTAATTGATTTTGAAGACCCAACAAGAATAGGAAAACATGCACTTCATAAGGAAGAATTTTTTTATAATACGTAGTCACTTTTTTGCATAATTATCGAAAAAAGTAAAAAATGAGGAATGTAATCAGAACATACAAATTAAGGTTACGATATATAAACAGGAAACAAAATGGAAAAAAAAAAAAGCATAACTTCAGAAAAATTCAAAATGCAAAAAACACCAAAACAATCACATTGTCGACTAGAACCATGACCTGATATTTTAATTCCGTGACCTTGTAAGACAAAAGAAAATTTAAAGAAAAAATGAAACCTTACCTAAAAAAAAAAAAAAAAAAAATTGTAAATAAAAATTTTTTAATCTACAAGCAAAAACTATAAAATTTGCTAATTATTTGGTGGAATCTACACATACGTTAACATTCTCCCTCCACATAATAAAAAAGTTCCAATGCTGAAGCAGACCCACAGACACAGCAATTACACCAGCTTCCACATTTTTCGTCACAAACTGGCAAACGTATAATATTACAAGAAACGCATCTTTAAAAAAAAATTTGGGAACTATCCCCCTTTTTTTAAAAAAATAAGTACTTCCTACCCCCTTTCCAAAAGAAAAATAAGTTCAGTATGCCCAGAGCGGACCCACAAAGCAGTGATCACATTAAACAATCAGCATTCATTTTTTCATGGCAAAAGCATTATAAAACAAGTTAGTAATATCATGCAATGCATTGATTATTATACGCTTTCCAACATACCAGAGTTCATTACTCGAGTTATGGGGATGATGGCTATGGAATAAATCTCGCCTGTGTCCTGACCTTCAATCCCATTTTGATTATATTCAACACAGAACCGGTTAAGTATACTTCCAGAACAACATGATAAAGTTTTGTCTCAGTTGAAGCATTTTTAGTCAAATTATGATGCATAAGGGCAATGGAATGGATCTCGCTCTTAAGTCCTGACCTTTGACCCCATTCCGCCCATTTTCAACAGGGTTCGTAACCAAGATGGCTCCCTACCACATACTAAAATTGTATCGAAACCAAACCATTTTTACGCAAGTTATGATGCATAAGGGCAATAGAATGGAATGGATCCCTCTCCTATGTTCTGACCTTTGACTCCATTTCGTCCATTTTCAATAGGGTTTGTCCCTAGGTGGTCCACTACCACATACTAAAATTTCATCAAAATTGAACCATTTTTATGCAAGTTATGACGCATAAGGGGAATGGAATGGAATGGGTCCCTGTCCTATGTTCTGACCTTTGACCCCATTTTGCCCATTTTCAATAGGGTTCGCCCCCTCAGGTGGTCAGCTACCACATACTAAAATTTAATCGAAATCGAACCATTTTTACGCAAGTTATGACGCATAAGGGAAATGGAATGGATCCCTCTGCATGTACTGACCTTTGACCTATAGGGTTCGTTTCCAGGTGGTCCCCAACCACATAATAAAATTTCATCAAAATTGAACCATTTTCATGCAAGTTATGATGCAAAAGGGCAATAAAATGGAATGGATCCCTCTCCTATGTTCTGACCTTTGACCCCATTTTCAATAGGGTTTGTCCCCAGGTGGTCCACTACCACATACAAAAATTTCATCGAAATCGAACCATTTTTACGCAAGTTATGACGCATAAGGGAAATAGAATGGACCCCTCTTTTATGTCCTGACCTTTGACCCCATTTCTTTCATTTTCAATAGGGTTCATCCCCAGGTGTCCCCTACCACGTACTAAAATTTCATCAAAATCGAACCATTTTTACACAAGTTATGACGCATAAGGGCAATCGAATGGATCCTGCTTTTATGTCCTGACCTTTGACCTCATTTCGCCCATTTTCAATAGGATTTGTCCCCAGGTGGTCTGCCACATACTGAAATTTCATCGAAATCGGACTATTTTTACGCAAGTTATGACACAGAAGGGAAATGGAATGGATCCCTCTTGTATGTTGTGACCTTTGACCCCATTTCGCCCATTTTTAATAGGATTTGTCCTCAGGTGGTCCCCTACCACATACTGAAATTTCATCAAAATCGAACCATTTTTTTACCAAGTTATGATGCATAAGGGAAATGGAATGGATCCCTCTCCTATGTCGTGACCTTTGACCTCATTTTGCTTATTTTCAATAGAGTTTGTCCCCAGGTGGTCCCCTACCACACACTAAAATTTCATTGAAATAGACCAATTTTTATGTGAGTTATCGTGCGGACAGACAGACTGACAAAGCTGGAGCATATACACTTCTTCAACCTACAGTTGGAAAGCGTAAAAAATTACCTTTTGATTTCTGACTCATGTCTTTTTATGACACACGCTGCTGTAATTAAACTTGGATAGAAATGAAAAGAAAGAATGTGATTACTTTAAATGAAAAAGGGGTGTGTGTGGGTGTGCACAAGATTCTATATTTCAATCAAAGCCGATGAATACGATCTTGCGACCACAAATCACAACACGCTGTTCCACCGTTCATGACGACATTCTGGAACCAAAACCAGTTAGCAGACAAGGACTACCATTAGAAACAACTCTTCATACGCTAGATCACATGTCGCTGACTGACCAATAACGTGATCTCCCTTTCCCCAACTCCAGTGGAAGAACAAAACAGCTAATCTCCCTTCCCACTCCACTTCAACTTGACTCAAGCGGCACGACTCCAACGCTTTTGGCGCAAAATTTATGTTTTGTAGCAGGATGGCACAGTATATTTGCTTTGGTACACAATGGTGCAGAATTCCCATCCCTGAACTACTTATTTTGGCAATAAGCCAGAAGTCTACAAAGAAAAACAGTGGGGTTGAGAGTGACTATGTAAGGGACATTTATCAAAAATTGGCAAAAATGTTTTAATTTACCCCCACAGCCTGACTGTTAACAGTAAAAAGTAGAAAGATAACCATTTTATAGACAAACATACAGTATGTATAACATGAACACTTTTTAAGGCAAAATTACTTAGACAACCCAACTGGAATACAGAACCAGTGGCTGTAAAACCATGCAGCACTGTACACAAATGCATATAGTTTTGTTTTCATCCTACCTTTGTGGACCTTGTTTCATTATTCATTGGCATTGTGCTAGATGGCAGCTCAGGAAAATCCCTGTCTATACTTGAGGACGATATGCTGTTTGTTTCAACATCTTCAGGACTACTCTGAGGCTCTTCCGTTAGACTGCGTATTTGCTCACTTCTAGAACTATCAGCTGATGTTTCAATAGGAAGACACTGAACGTTTTCAGGCTGATGCTGATTGCTATCTGGCACAAGTGAGTTCTGATTACTACCCACCGAGACACAGTTTGGAATTTGGCTAAGATGCGCACTAGGATTGCCACATGAACTGCTTGTACGAGAACCGATGGCATTCTCAGACGAAATACTGGAATGGTTAACTTTTTCATTTTTCTCATTCCCAATTAACCAACAATTTTCTTGTATGTGAGGAACTGCCAAAAATAAATGAAGCACAATTAAGTATGAGCACAAATGTAACAACACAAACAAAAACGCTTTAATACTAACATGACTTCAAGTCACTTAATAAAACTTATATAAAATCCATTTTATTTCTCTAACATTTTAACTGTTGTCTTAGCCTGAAGAATAATAACCAACTAAATGGATACAAATACAACTCAAAGATACTTACTGTTTTGTATTTTGTCATACCTCAACTTTCTTATACATTTCATCTGCAAGGATTGTAAAATAATGACAGCTACCAGATATAACTTACCTTAATGATATTACCTTGTAGACGGCAACCAGTATGGATTTTCTATATTACGAACTTTTGGTTGGAATTACAGAGCTACAAACGTAATAATAAAATTACAGAAAATCGCCATTTAATTTTTGTGCTACTTTGGAAACAGGCACGAGATTCTTCCATGGGATTGTGGCATTCAGTTTTTTTGTTGTCATTCGGATTATACTTAAGATTGATGCTATACTGAATAATAGAATAAACTCGAAATAGAGACATGCCGGGTGAATATATGTACTCAACCCTCCATTACACACACACACACACACACACACACACACACACACACACACACACAACAAGTGCAGCTTAACACTAATATTAAAACAGTAGGAGATTTTGCATACTGCATGTTGCCAAATCCTATTCCGAAGAAAACATTTCATGCACATGGTTTTTTCAGTATTAAGTCTTAAGCTTCTGGTGGGTGGGCATATCTTGCCACCAGGAGTTTAGGCTTAATACTGAAAAAACACATGCATGAAATATTTTTTTTGAATAGGATTTGGTGATGACATGTAGTATGCTAATAGTAAGTCTCCTATTTTTTTTATATAAATAGAATAATTTTTTAGAAGAGGAGGGTTGTCTCATTTTTTGTCTTTCAAAACTTCGGAAAACAGACGTTACAGCAACTACTTCCTTCTGTCCAGTATTGTTGTTAAACACAATTTTTTGCACGCATGTTTGTATTTCAACTTGAAAATATAGGCAATAATCTCTAAAAATCGAAAGTTAGATGAAGCGAAAATGTCCCTGTAATTCGTAAATTATGTTTCTCGTGATGTTCCTTCTGTCCTTTATTGTTGATAAACATATTATCTCATAATTATTTGTGTTTCAGCTTGAAAATGGAGAAAAAATGTCTGAAAATGGAAGTTGGACTCTATGTGAACTTCTCTCACAATTGTAATTTTTTTTTCTTATGCTATGTTTCCACTGGTTTGTCCGTCCGTCCGTCTGCACCCACGATATCTCTGCAACTATTAGACCGATTTGAAAAATTCTTTTGCGTTGGGAAGCTTGAAATATGCGAATCATGATCCTTTTTGTTTTTACGATGTACAATTTTGCCGCTACGGGCGTAAACGCAGATTACGTTGAATTCAAAAATATGTTTTATTCCACATATTTGCTTCTAAACATCCGATTGTAAAAAGTCTTATCTTTCAATTCCATTTATGTCGAAGTTACTTTTTCAAATAACACAGATTTTCCACTAGGGGGCGTAAAAGTAAATTACATTTTCCCCGATAACTTCTTCTAAAACTCCGATTTGAAAACTTTTTTCTACAGCGGATACACCTCCCAATGGAAAATCTTTTGCATATAATTTCCAATTTTTGGTACAGAATACTTTAGCCAGGGGGCGTAAGTGTTAATTTTTGCTTCTGATGTAATTGCCATAAAATCTGAGCTTCTAAAATATTGATTGAAAAAATTATTTTGTGGACTGATGCCACTCACATCGATATACCTTTTTGGAATATTTTCTTTTTAAAACATTTCATGGTTTCTTTGCCAGGGGGCATAGATGTATATCTTATTTTTGTCAATATCTCGATTTGAAAAATTCCTTCTTTGTTGGATAGTGTTTCCAGTGTGACATGTTTTTCATATAATTTCAAAATTTTCAAGTAATTCATAGAATGTTCGCTAGGGGCGTAGAGGTAAATTGCGTTTCCCTCTATATCTCTGCTTTTAAATCTCCGATTTGAAAAATTCTTTCTGCACTGGATACAGCTCCTGATGGGAAATCGTTTGCACATAATTTCTAATTAAAAAAAATGGTTTGGCCACCAGGGGGCGTAAATCTTAATTTCTGCTTCTGATGTATGTATTTGCAGCAAAATATGAGCTTCCAAATTCTCGATTGAAAAAAAAACCCGTCATTTGTAGACCGATACTACTCATGTCGACAAACCTTTTAGAAACATTTTCTTCTTAAAATAATGCATGGTTTTTACGCCAGGGCGTAGATGTATATCTTATTTTTGTCAATATCTCTGCTTCTAGGAGTCCGATTTGAAAAATTCCTTCTTTGTTGGATAGTGTTTCCAGTGTGACACGTTTTTCATAACAGCCATACTAAGATTCGGACATCAACTCCTTACGACTGAGAGGTACGTGGAAAGTTTTCCCTTGAATTACATTTGATTACCGAGGTATTTGTTTGCAGTAAATACTAATAATTTCCAACTGAGAAATTGCATTTCACACAAAGGAACTACAACATGTAAAGTTCCAACAGTTAAACCACTATTGAATGGATTTAACTGAAAAAGAATGATAACATTTGAATTCTACGTAGTCATGGTATTTATACGAACGAGTCTGACGGGTTACTCTCAAAGGAGGACGGATACATTTTTAGACAAACCGTCCTCGAGGACGGGTAAAATTTCTGAGATTTTTCATGCCCTGTACACAATGTGTATTATTGTGATGAAGTTGATTTTTAAAGATGTTGATATTTTAATCGTCAAGTTTTAGAATTCTCATAAGAATAGTTAATATTATTAAGGTGGTTATGCTCAGTAGCTATTGTTGTTTCATAACACGTGCAGATGATATATGACAAAATGCAACACAATAATGCAGTTCTAGCTAAATACTATGTTAGCCATGTACCAGAGTTGGGCAGGAATGCATTACAAAATAATGGAAGTACAGATTACAATTAACGTGTAATGCATTACAAGGTAATCCCAAGTATGGTTCGCACAAGGTAATGGATTAATCTGTAATGCATTACAATGAAGAGGAAATAATTCAATTATTTAATAATGCCATTCAAATGCAATGGAATTATTTGGTAATGAAATTACACAAATTGCAAATAATAATTACAAACTAACGTAGTTAATTGTGGTTGCCATATTTTGCAGCAATCAGTACTTTCATTCCTTCCATTTCAAGTGATGTAGTGTCTCAGAGTGGTTTCCACTGCATTTAATGCACAATGTTATTTCCTGACTGTTTTTTTGTGTGCTTCAGTGAATTGTTCTCTGTTGAAGACTAAGATCACATGCAATGGCATTGATCTTTCTTTCCTTTTGTACTATTCTCTAACTGAAATAAACATCCCATTCGTACTTACTTCATATGTAATATTTTGTTCAAATCACTTTACTTGCGGTGAAAACGGGGCAACTACTCATGTCATACATGTACAATCTCCAATATCTACATACACGCATTTGAGGTCTGAGGGGTGGAACAATTGTCAAATAACTTACACAACGTGTAAGGGTGTACAGGTTTATTCACATTGTATTGTTACCCATAAGTTATTGGTTAATTGCCAACATACAGTTAACTATTATGATTATAATGGGTAACTGCTACATGTCATTACAATTATCATGTAATTCTGATGACCAGTTCACCATTACCATGTAATGATAATGCTAAGTTCTTGTTCCCATTACCATTAAGCTGTAATGCATTACCGATTAATTCAATTACAATTTTGCCCAACTCTGCCATGTACTAAGGATTATGTTGTATTTGTTAATATAAAAAACAATCATCATATAGTTCTGTTTGACACCTTATACTGCCATAGTTAATGACAGAGGCTCATAGCTGCTTAGTTTGTTTTATGGTATCACATAGTACAGATAAGTACATTAAACAAATAAAAAGCTTACCTTGTTCTGATTAAGGGTCATTCCATGTCAAATCAACCAATGACATGGCAATTTTCAACCTGACCCCTTTTGATTTCCTTGAAATTTGGTGTGATTGTTAGGCATGTAGATGCATAAATACCAAATTTTAGCCCTTTCCACCCATATGGTTTCAAATTACATGACCTTGAAAATTAGAAAATTGTGGCTTCCAGACAACCTTTGAGTAGTTGTATCTCATTACCTAATTGGGCTAGATGTAATTCTAATGACTAGTTCACCATTCCCATGTAATGAAATTAGTGTCTTTCTATAGTATTTTATATGAGTTCTTAAATCATGTGCTGAAAAATAAAAAAAAATTAAGTTGACTTTTTCAAGGTCACAGAAAAAACTAATTTTAAAATTTTGAAAAAAAAAAAATATACGGCACTGTTAGACTTTTGTTTACTAGTACGCCAACTTTCAAGTTGGGACTGTAATGGGATCATCATTTATAAAATATTTAACTGAAGTGAATCACAACCAGAAATTCTCCAAAAGTGACAAAATGGCATTTTGCAAGTATTTGACAATTAATTAACAAGTTTAACCTGATATATTTATAAAATGAAAAGTTCGGCTATCATATGATGCAATAAATGCATCTTTAAATACATCTTTCCATTGCAGGAGGTATTGTATGTGTAAGGGGGAGACTGCTGGGAGTATAAAGGAAAGAGACATGTTAAGACAAGATCATTAAAATATGTTTTTGTGGTAATTTTTTTTTCGTTATTGTTGTTTCGTTTCTTAATAGCATAGGATTATAAGTTCCCCGATTGGGTACACTTTAGACTTCGGCCCGGTCTTCTGCTTCCACCAACGCGCGGATGGAATCATGGGAAATGACACATGTATGTAGCGATAGGTGGCGCTGCCGCTGCTTGCTTGTACTCTGTGTTTGCTCCCGCACTGTGTGTGTTACGTAATCGCTCTTTGCTCAGTGCGTGAACCATGAGGCCTTACTTCTCTTCGCCCTGTTTTTGGCTTGTGTTTTTTCCAGCGTGCGCTGTCAGTCGCGATGTGGAACTGGAGGCATTTCTTCAATGAAGTTGGGAAGGATGAAGAAACATGTATTGCATGGTGTGAGCGGAAAAGATTGCTTCCAACCGAACAAAAGATGTTCCGCAGGTCATCCAATGAGTTTGCGAGTTGATATGTGTTATCGTTTAGGACAATTCAGGTGTAGGAAGAATCACGTTACAGGGAAAAGTAAGCAGTGTTCCCGTTTACTTGGGACATGGTTTGAAACTGCTTGTATTCCTCTTGATAAGGTGATGACTCTTTTATATTGTTTTGCCAAAGGATTGTTCTACGATGATGCAATTCAGGAATCTTCCCAGGATGGGATTTCCACATCCACTGCGACAGTCAGTGACTGTCATCAGTCTTGCAGAGAACTAGTTGCAGAGTTTATGGTAGCCTACGAACAAAACGGACAGCTTGGAGGCCCTGGTGTAATCGTAGAAGTGGATGAGGCAAAAGTTGGGAAGCGGAAGAATAATCGATTTCGTCTTGTTGAGAGCACCTGGATCCTTGGAATCTTTGAACGAGATTCTAATTAATTAAGGGTAGAGATCTGCCTGGAGAATAACCGCTTTGCTCAGACATTGCTGCCGCTCATCCAGAAGCATGTTCAACCTGGAAGTACCGTAATGATGGATCAATAGGCTGCGTACCGCAACCTCCCACCCTGTGGTTTCCAACATCTGTCAGTCAACCACTCACTCAACTTTGTTGATCCGACTACTGGGGCGCATACTCAAGGTGTTGAGAGTAATTGGCAGCCCCTCAAATGCGCACGATCTAATGGAATTCACAAAGACCACTTGGCAGACCACATTCTGGAATATTTATTCCGACGAAATTGCCATCTTTAATCTGAACACTGTTTTGAGGTGATGATTGGTATCATCAAACAGTTCTTCCCTAGTATGTAATGTTTTCCAGTGAAATATTTGTAATACATAGACAGGTTCTCAATCAGGAGGAAACACTGTGTTTCCGTCGTTATAAATATTTAAGTACACCTGAACTACTCACATTTCATAAAGACCCTTTTCAGAGCCAGCCATATTACCAAATAAACCCCATTCTGTTAAAAAAATAACCCACACCGCCTATTTCTTGTCCTTAACAGTCGTCTCACACAAACTACACACCGATTACGTAATGCAGGCAGCAAAGGAGCAAACAACGCCGACACAGCGCCATCTATCGCGAAATGTTTCTCCCGTGATTCCATCTGCGCGTTGGTTGAAGCAGACGACAGGGGCCAAAGTCTAAAGTGCACCCCCCCCCGGTTTTCCCACATTTTTAGCAAAAACTTTTGTTTCTCCCCTGAGGTTTCACTGATTTTTTTTGCCACCAAATTCTATGTGTATTTCACTGCTTTCATGGGATGGTATACAAACCCTACTATGCCTTCTAAACTAGAAACACCATGGGGTATGACAAGTTTTCAGTTTGCTTTTGACTTTCATTACCTCATCACAGCTTTGTTTACTTTCACTAGTCAAATACAACAGTCAGTTGCAGTCATCTCACACTTCTGGTTTCATTCTGGTATTTGTTACAGGAAGTCTTTAATATGTTATGCTCTAAGCTGTTATGTTTTTTTTTCTTTTTGTTTACTTTTCTGGTCTCAAAAGGTATTACACTAAAGATATACAGAATGTAAAGAAGTAGTTTCTTTTTAAGAAAACAGTGCTGGTATTTTTCTGGAGAAACTGTTGCTGATGAATTTTTTCCCCCTCTTTAAGTTAACTCTTTTTGATGAAAGAGACACCATAATGTGAAAAAGAATACATGTCCTGTTCCTCAAAAAAAAAAAAAAAAATCTGTGACAAGTTACGAATTTTTTTTTAAAGACTGTATAAACTTTGAAGCCTCATCAGTTCAAAGTTCACAGGTGATGAAGCTGATATTAACCTATCATAAGCTGGAGCAGTAGTGAAGGTGAAATAAGTAACATCTGAAAATGCAACACAAATTTTGAATGTATCTTTGCAGTTAATTGGCTAAACTCCTGTAAAAAAAGACTGCATGAAAAAACTCATCCTTATGCAAATGTGAAAAAAAAGAAGAAAATCCATGCTTTCTTGCAGAAGAAAGCTATGATGATCTTTTCCTAATGCTGAACTCCAAACATCTGACATAAAAACATAAATTATTGATCAGCTTAAAGAAATGTTAAATGATACAAAACTTAGTCATGTGGCAAAATTAACTACTGAAGATAAACTTAAAGTTTAAGTGTTACAAGTTCTTACTGTACTACCAAAAAGTTGGAGTTTTCAAAACTTGCAGGATGAATTCAGTAATTCAAATTACATGGCAAGAAAAATAAAACCATTTCCAAAGAGCAAGAGTTGAGAGGAAATGGGAATTTTATCAAACCTAAAGCTAGGAAAGATATTAAAACAGGAGACAGCTGATCTGGTGCAAGATTTTTATTGCCATGATTGCATTGGCAGGCCCATGCCTGGAAAAAAGGATTGTTGCAGTAACAACAGTAGTAGTTGAGGAAAAAAAAAAAAAAAAAAAAAACAAGGGTGGGAGGGGGATTTCTTGTTAAACAATCTGAAAGATATTCACAAACGGTTTAAGATTGCACACTGAGAGATAAAATTTGGCTTCTCAAAATTTGCAGAACTGCATTAAAAAACAAACAAAAAAACTGTATCCTTGTTGGAGCAATTGGTACGTGTAATATACAAATGTGCATCGCAATTCATCAAAACTTAGTCATGTGGCAAAATTAACTACTGAAGATAAACTCCTATCAACAGCTATGAAGACTGCATTGCAAGAGATTTGCAATCCTTTACTTCCTGTATGCTACTTTAGAAAATGCCAATTTTGCCTGAAGATCAGATTTACTGAATGATTATTAATCTTGAGGAAAAGAACAACATTGATTCTGTGACATTAAGCAGTGGGTATCTATTAACCAAACATCCCCTGAAACCATGACAAAATCAGCAGAAGAGGATTTTTTAATCCTTTAAAGGAATTGCTATATATTTCTTTTTTTTTATATCATTTTAGTTAAAAAATTATAGTTTTTAAAGTTTTCACATATTATGGAGATATGTTCTGCCTGATAAATGGTCCCAATCTTAAATCGGCTATTTAACCTCAAAACACTTTCACCTTATTACTATATTAACGAACAAACGTTTAACGTTTACTGTTCATCACGTTATTGTTGGTGTAAATATAGCTTCTCCAACGTGACATCCAACATATAATGTGCCATAAAAGTTATTCATATCGACATGTAAAGTTAAGTCCTTGATCTCACCATAGATGGCGCCATGGGTGTTGTGTTCTTGTGATCCCAGGATACTTTGCGTTTAGAAGACCAAGGGTGTGGCCTCCATGTCTGACGAGTTCGGCATTGATATGTGCACGTTCATACAATGAAGAAGCACTGTTGGGAGTACCACTGATGATAGCATGAAACTTGCTGAAACCGGGCTTGTGATATAGTTTGACGACTGTGACCATCCATCTGTTTTTAATTCATTTTAATATTGGTTCCATTTTATATTGGTATGTCTTTGTCTTGTGGTTGTTTGTAGTGTCTCGTTTTAATTCTGACTTCGTTCAGTGGGACCGCATATTTTATCACACGTACGATTTCACTACCAGCGTTCCTGGATGTTGAAAGAAACAGGAATATTTGACTAGGCCTACATTGAGCATTGGCAGTGGATGTATTTTGCGACATACTCGTCGACATTGAAGGTAGAGCACTTTTTTATATGTATGTAAATTTGGAGTGAGCTGCTTGGTATGTCTATATGCATAACTTTATATGTCGATATGAATAACTTTTACGGTTCATACAATGTTCAGTGTATGTCGACATGAATAACTTTTACAGCACATTATATGTTGGACTTCACGACGGAGAGCTATATTTACACCAACAATAACGTGATGAACAGTAAGCATTAAACGTTTATACGTTAATATAGTAATACTTTGAGCCACGTAAAAATATGCTTGATTCAGCATAGAGCTTTGTGCTGATTTGAGTAGATAATGTAACACTTTCACCTTTTATTACATCATTTTGAGGCCATTTTAGACAAGGTTGTGTTGCATTTTAGTATTTTATAAATAATACCATTATCCATAATAGTTATTCATCAAAATCATTAACTTAATTTCTTTATTTTTCAGCACATGATTTAAAAGCTCATATAAAATGCTATAAGGAATTTCAACCTTCTAGCCCAATTAGGTAACGAGATATAACTACCCAAAGATTGTCCAGAGCTCACGATTTTTTGATCTTCAAGTTCGTGTAATTTGAAATCTCGTGGATGGACAGGGTTAAAATTTGGGATTTATGCATATGTCTACATGCATAACAACACCAATTTTCAAGGAACTCAAAAGGGGTCAGGTTATGAGCCTTGTTGATTTGACATGGAATGACCCTTAAGTAGATGTTGCACATTTAATATTGAAGTTCATTGTTCAACAATATGGCACCATAACTCCAACACACAATAATTATTCATTAAAATCATTATGACACAGGAATGACATAGCTGAAAAAAAGATGTAGTTGAAATAAAACCATAAAGTGCAATAAAATGTTACTTTTAAAAGATGAATTGCAGTATAAAATACAATTTAAATGCAAAGAAGTCCTTTAAAAACCATGTTATGTGAGGCAGATTCCAGGTCGAGAAGAAAAAACAATGTTTCAGAATGCTTTGGACCAAGCATGCACACTATCCTCTTTCAACAGCCAGATGCATGTTGTTCATTTCTTCCATCAATTTTTATAAATTTTTCAATTTTGTCACTTCCATTTTCTGAAAATTTCCTCTTCAGATCAAGCTCAAATGCAAACATTCATGGGGGGGGGCATGTAACAACAATGCAGGGCAGTCAGAACATCACTAAAAAAATTACGATCATAGGAGAAATCTTTGCTACATTCAACTTCCATTTTCAGAAAATTTCTTTCATTTTATAACTGAAATACAAATATTTAAGGAATAAAATAATATTTAATAACAATACTTGGCAGAAGGAGCACAACAAGAAACATAATTTAAGACTACATGGAAATTTTCACTTTGTCTTAACTTTCAGTTTTGGAAATTGTTGCCCACAGATTCAAGATAAAATACGAATATTTATGCAATAATGATATTTAACAATGTGATAGAGGCAACATCACAAGAAAAAAACAAAAAAAACCCTCACTCTGTCCAACTTCTGCAAGACCAAATTCAGTCCCCAAACAAAAAATAAAAAATAAATAAAAAGACCCCTTCACATCTCTCAAAAAAATATTTTTATTTTCTTTCAAACAATAATACGTTATTGCTATAAAAATTACTGTTTCACACATTAACAGTAATTTTTATAGCAATAACCTATTATTGTTTGAAAGAAAACATAGTAAACAAGTAATGTGTATGGTTGATAGTCTTACAACAACCATAATAAGATTAAATTCCTTTTAGTTTTGCATCAACCTCACAAATAACCCAAAATGATGAAAAAAGCAGAATTCCGCCAATCCACAAAATAATCATGTGCTTAATTTCAACACCTACCACAATTTGCATTGCTAACTAATGAGCACACATTTAAGTTACATTTAACTTTAATTAGTATTTTGAAGGGTTAAAGATGTGCATTACCTGAAAAAAGAACTGGTCTGCTTACCCATGAATATAATGATT
Organism: Macrothele yani; assembly: GCA_039090855.1. Classification (NCBI taxonomy): domain Eukaryota; kingdom Metazoa; phylum Arthropoda; class Arachnida; order Araneae; family Macrothelidae; genus Macrothele; species Macrothele yani. The sequence continues at coordinate 14,784,619 of CM077027.1, read as the reverse complement.
TCCCTGAATACTGAATACTTTAAAATTAATATATATATATATATATATATATATATATATATATAATTTAATGGGACATCGTCGGGCTAAGTGAGGTAAGGAGAAAAGGAGAAGATCTCATTGAACTGAAAAGTGGACATCTCTTCTACTATCGTGGGACAGATACTGGCAGAACTAGTGGTGTTGGATTTATAATAAACAAGAAACTGAAGGATAAAGTTGTAGAAGTTGAAAGTTCCTCTGACAGAGCTGCACGACTCGTTATCCAACTCTCGAGAAGATACCAGGCTCAGATTATTCAAACTTATGCACCCACAAGTCATGCTGAAGAAGAAATTGAAGAATTTTATGAGGAAATTCGTGATCTAAATAATAAAGGTAAGCAGCACTTGAAGATAATTATGGGAGATTTCAATGCAAAAAATAGGGCAACGGCAACAGAATGAAACTTCAGTAGGTAAATTCGGTCACAGCAACAGAAACCAGCGTAGAAATACTCTCGTAGAGTTTGCAGAGGCAGAAGGGTTTTTCATCTTGAACTCCTTTTTCAAGAAAAAGCCACACAGGAAATGGACATGGAGACATCCAAATGGGACGACAAGTGAAATTGATTTTATTATGTGTAACAAAAAATTCGTCATAGAAGACTGCAGTGTGCTAAACAAGTTCAACACAGGCAGTGACCATAGATTGGTGAGATGTAAGATGCACCTCAACACTAAACTCGAACACAGGCAGTGACCATAGATTGGCGAGATGTAAGATGCACCTCAACACTAAACTCGAACATAGCAAGCTCATAAGACAAACAAAATGTATTGACATAACCAACCTTAAAAAACACCATAATACCTTCAAATTGGAACTGAAGAACAGGTTCTCTGCTTTAGAAGGCCTAACATCGGAAGAAGTGGATATTTCTGAAGTTAACAGAAAAGTAACCAAAGCTCTTATGGAAACAGCAACAAAATTAGCTGGGTCTAAGAACAAATTGCATGTGAACAAATTATCAGGAAAAACCAAAATGTTGATGAAAAAAGAAGAGAGATGAGGACAACTAAAGAAGATGTGACTTCCAAAGTGGAATATATAGAGCTATGCAAGACAGTACGAAAAAGTATCACTGAAGACGTAAGGAAATTCAACTGTGAACTAGTAAGGAAAGCAATTGAAAACAACCAAAGCCTAAAGATAGCAAAGGGACATCTCAGTAAGGGAAAAAAACAGATTATGGCACTGAGAAAAGAAGATGGTTCTGTAACAAGAAATAGAGGCGATATTTTGACAAGAGTGAAAGATTTCTACTCCAAATTATATGAAAGGGATGATACATGTACTCCAGACATCATGAAAGGTACCAGTACCAGAGTTCTTCCAGCCCTTCCAGCAGAAGTTGCACATGCATGAGATGTAAGATGCACCTCAACACTAAACTCGAACGTAGCAAGCTCATAAGACAAACAAAATGTATTGACATAACCAACCTTAAAAAACACCATAATACCTTCAAGTTGGAACTGAAGAACAGGTTCTCTGCTTTAGAAGGCCTAACATCGGAAGAAGTGGATATTTCTGAAGTTAACAGAAAAGTAACCAAAGCTCTTATGGAAACAGCAACAAAATTAGCTGGGTCTAAGAACAAATTGCATGTGAACAAATTATCAGGAAAAACCAAAATGTTGATGCAAAAAAGAAGAGAGATGAGGACAACTAAAGAAGATGTGACTTCCAAAGTGGAATATATAGAGCTATGCAAGACAGTACGAAAAAGTATCACTGAAGACGTAAGGAAATTCAACTGTGAACTAGTAAGGAAAGCAATTGAAAACAACCAAAGCCTAAAGATAGCAAAGGGACATCTCAGTAAGGGAAGAAAACAGATTATGGCACTGAGAAAAGAAGATGGTTCTGTAACAAGAAATAGAGGCGATATTTTGACAAGAGTGAAAGATTTCTACTCCAAATTATATGAAAGGGATGATACATGTACTCCAGACATCATGAAAGGTACCAGTACCAGAGTTCTTCCAGTCCTTCCAGCAGAAGTTGCACATGCAATCAAGAACATGAAGCGGGGAAAAGCTCCAGGAGAAGATGGAATTACTGTAGACATCATACAAGAAGCAAGTGGAGAAATCGAAACAGTACTCACCCAAATTTTCACTCGATGCCTTAATGAAGGGAAAATTCCTGAGGATTGGAACAACGCTACAATGATCTTGCTACATAAAAAGGTGACATTGAGGATCTCAGGAACTACAGACCTATCAGCCTCCTATCAGTGGTTTATAAAATCTTCACTAAAGTTCTTTCACACCGCTTGAAGGTAACACTGGACATGGCTCACCCGAGAGAACAAGCTGGATTCAGGAGTGGCTACAGCACAATAGATCATATCCACGTACTGAGAGAACTAATTGAAAGAGCGAGGGAATATGAACTTCCATTGTGCATGGCTTTTATCGATTATGAAAAAGCCTTTGATTCGGTGAAACCATCAGCAGTTGCAATGGCTCTGAAATTCTGCGGTATTGAAGATGCATACATTAATATTATTAATAACATCTATGAAAATGCAAGTGCAAAGATTTGGCTGTTTGAAAATACAACACACATAAAAAAATTGGAAAAGGAGTGAGACAAGGTGACACCATATCTCCGAAGCTCTTTAATGCCACATTGGAAAATGTCTTTCAATCACTGAACTGCGAAAACAAAGGGATAAAGATTAATGGAGATTATCTAACCCACCTTCGTTTTGCTGATGACATAGTCATTTTTGCAACTAGCCCATCAGAGCTGCAGAGTATGATCCAGGAACTTGCTGACAAGAGTAAAGAAGTGGGATTAAAAATGAACTTTCAGAAGACAAAAGTGATGTTCAATGCTTTTACAAGAAATGAAGATTTATCGATTGATGGAGAAAAGCTGGAGATAACAGACACGTACGTTTATCTTGGACAGCAGATATCAAGTGAGGGTCACATTGATGAAGAAATTAATCGGCGTACAAAACTTGCCTGGAGAGCTTTTGGAAGAAACAGCATAATTTTCAAGAGCAATATGCCATTATGTCTTAAAAGAAAAGTGTTTGATCAATGCATCCTTCCAGTGCTTACGTATGGTGCAGAGACGTGGACCTTAACTAAAAGAGACATACAAAGGCTGCAGACAACTCAAAGCAGCATGGAGAGGTGCATGCTTGGTGTAACCAGGAGAGATAAGAAGAGGAACTCGTGGATCCGAAAAATGACAAGAGTGGAAGACATCATGATCAGAGTTAAATCCCTGAAATGGCAATGGGCTGGACATACTGCCAGAAGGACAGATCATCGATGGACAGCCGAAATTTTAGATTGGATTCCAAGGGACAGGAAAAGACCCAGAAGAAGACCACATGGGAGATGGGAGGATGAAATTCGAAAGTATGCAGGGGTGACATGGAGGAGACTGGCACAAGACAGACCGTTGTGGATATATATATATATATATATATATATATATATATCATCATCATCATCATCATTGTCAACCATTATCAATCCACTGCTGGACGAAGGTCTCCCAAGTTTCCTCCACAACGGTCTGTCTTGTGCCAGTCTCCTCCATGTCACTCCCGCATATTTACGAATTTCATCCACCCATCTCCCATGTGGTCTTTTTCTGGGTCTTTTCCTGTCCCTTGGAATCCAATCTAAAATTTCGGCTGTCCATCTATGGTCTGTCCTTCTGGCAGTATGTCCAGCCCATTGCCATTTCAGGGATTTAACTCTGATCATGATGTCTTCCACTCTCGTCATTTTTCGGATCCACGAGTTCCTCTTCTTATCTCTCCTGGTTACACCAAGCATGCACCTCTCCATGCTGCTTTGAGTTGTCTGCAGCCTTTGTATGTCTCTTTTAGTTAAGGTCCACGTCTCTGCACCATACGTAAGCACTGGAAGGATGCATTGATCAAACACTTTTCTTTTAAGACATAATGGCATATTGCTCTTGAAAATTATGCTGTTTCTTCCAAAAGCTCTCCAGGCAAGTTTTGTACGCCGATTAATTTCTATATATATATATATATATATATATATATATATATATATATATATATATATATATATAGTTCTAGTTTATAGCCAACAGTTAGAGTATGAACTTTCTTTTGACACCACAATATCCACTGGAAGTCATTGGTAAATCACAGATGTAAAAAATACCCCCCAAAAAAAGGAGGGGGGTGGGTTAAACACTAGTACAGACCTGCCAACCTCTCAGAACTAAAAAAAAAAAAACGTAACACTCAAATAGAAAAATCGTAACATGAAGCCTGCTGATAATTTTTTAAGCCTATTTCATCTATATAACTTTTTGATGGTGTAAAGTGTAGCTATATAAATTCTTGATGGTTGCAGGTGTAAGGGGAGGGAGGTTGCTTTGAATAAACAGACACTTGTCCACATTCCAGTGCCAACCAAATAGCAGCTCTAAGCATAACGAAGAGTCAAAAATATGAATTAGTCTCGAACGTTATACGAAACGGGTCGGGATTGGTCCATTAGTTGCTGATTGCACGTGACTTACTTTATTTTCGTTTGAAAAGTAGAGGCAGGGGAATTCGTTAAGAGAAATTGGAAACCTCTCCGGAAAAGAAAATCTTTCGAGGCGGGAGGGGGCTTATTTTTACGTAAATTTTCCCCTTCTTTTGTTTGCAAAGGGGAAAAATGGGGAGAAACAAAACTTTGTTTTTTAATCATATTTTTGGCGGCAAAATGATGTTATTGTACTGCAGCATGATTTATCATACTAAATATGATAAAATCGTAACAGTTGGCAAGTCTGCTAGTGGGCAAAGAGGGTGCTCACACAACATAGAGAGCATAATTTTAGTTTTTGGGTATAATGTAACTTACTGCATGTATGTCATTTCATGCAACAATGGACTGTCCTTTATCCTCAATATGGAAAGAAGCCTTGTCCACCATGTATGTATATTTTGTTCATTACAACCAATATCCACCATAAACAGGTCCATAATAACGAGGGTTGTGTGTACATTCATGCCATAGTTCAAAAATATCAAGCCACAAAAAAGCATAAGGGGGGGGGGGATATAGTATCTCCAACTTGTCATTAATTATACTGCAAAAGAATGTGTACAAGAAACACTTACTTTGAAGTATATTGGTAGGTGATTTCCTCGGAGAAGGATTAAATGGTGAATCAAAAAGTGCTGCCTCAAGGAACGTGTTCGGCACTTCCTGAACTACAGTAGATAAGCTAGCTTGCGTGGATGAGCTAACAAAAGATAAAATCAAACATGCACTGCACAAAACAAGTATCACAAAGTATCACTGCACAAAACAAGCAGTATCAAAGTATCACTGCACAAAACAAGCAGTATCAAAGTATCACTGTACAAAACAAGCAGTATCAAAGTATCACTGCACAAAACAAGCAAAATGTGGTGAGTGCATCAACCAAATGTATTATTCAAGAGTTTATATTATGTGTGTGTGTGTGTGTGTGTGTGTGTGTGTGTGTGTTATCCATTCATACATATAGTGGGAACAAGTTAGAATGCAAGTCATTTTATCAAACATCACATTCACACACCACATCACAACTGAATGATTACTTTGATAATAATACACTAATATCAAAAGTGACAATTGTATGCTTAACTGGAAGTTAATTTTTAGGTTTCATTTGTATCATTGATCTGAACCCACATTAATTCACCATACTAATTCAAACTCCCAATAATTCAAACATAATGATGCATATTAGTAATCCATCTTACTCCTTGACCACAGGAGCAGTAAAATCCTGGACTGAAACAACCAAGTGGGCAGTTGTTGATATTACAATTATTCTGTTCAATCCTTTTGTTCAATGCACATTCTTTCAAGAGAGTATGAACAATCCTCACAAGCAGTATCCTTAGAGACCACAGATTAACCATGAAATAAATACATAAAATAAACCAGCAAGCAAACACATTAAATTATACCAGTCATTCTTTCCAACAGATGTCAGAAAACTATAGAAGATCAGACTGACAAATGGGACTATCCAAATTCGGGTGTGGTACGAAATGTCGACAGTCAAAATGCCGACACAGTCATAATGTTGACAGGGTCAAAATGCCGACAGGATACAAACAATTTTTTGTTGTTAATTAGCATGCAGCTGTTGAAATGCATTGCTTCATAAATGAACATACAGATAAGGAATCTGTTGCCCCCCCCCCCCCCAAATGTTAATCCTATCTGAGGATCACTAGGATTTCTTTTTGTGGGCTGGTAATACCTTATAAAACCTCATTGTTGGTCTCGGCCAGATGTCTTGATACTTGGTAGCTGCAAATTCCCATACTTCTAAATATGTCGGTGGAATCAAGGAGTGTCCCAAACCTTACTTAATTCCTGAGCTATTGAATAACTAGCACTTACTCCCTCAATGCAGAACACAGATACAGTATTAAATTTCATAAACAACCATAAACAACAGGGTTACTAAAGCATTGGTCCCCATATGTTTTAACCTACCTTCATTCTTCCCCAATGTAGATATGTGACCCAATTCTGCCATTTTGGTTCCAAAATTAAGAGTTGAACCAAGACAACTTTTGCAAGTATCTGTTCTAGCAGAGAAACCCTGTTATGCATCATATTTCATGAAGATATGTTGAATGACAGTGGCATGCCGAAGCTAATAAGTTCTTTCGTACGTACGAAAAGCATCTAAAATATAAAGTAATATAGAATTAAAACAAAAACCCCAAATATTTGAAAACAAATGTAAGGAAGTAGGGATTGTGACTGTCGACAATTTTATCTTTTGACTCTGTCGACATTATGACCACCACTGAAACTAAAATGCCCGAAATATAATAAAAATGCAAAATGATACGTAAGATGTGCAACACAATAAACAATGCCAAAATATAGTAATAAATACTGCCAAAAGCACAATAAAGATGAAAACAACCCCTGTGGTGGGAGCGTAAATTTTTCAAAACTTAAGAAAAATGTCAAAACCGAGATAAACTAAAAGTAAAGAAAAAGGAAAAATTTCCACATTTCATTGTTACTTTGAACATTTTAACTTTCTACATTTTGATCCTGTCAACATTTTGTAACACACGTCTCATATCCATTAGGGTAACATAAAAAGCTAAGATAATAATTTTGCACCTGTATTTGGTCATAAAATATTAATTACAACACCTTACGCCTCTTTAGAAATGTTTAATCGCTGTGCACATGTCTTTAAAAATCTTCCACATATTAAATTACCAACAACTGCTAGTAGTTATTTATGGAATTTGTTCAAGCACTGGAGATCACCACCCTGGTGGTGCAATGGTACAAGTGCTGGCTTTTGCCCATTCGCCTGAGAAAGGGTCCGGGTTCGAATCCTGATGAGGCACGGATGTTGTGTTAGTCTTCTTTAGAAACCAAGGGCTCATAATGAATTAAATGTGTGTAAAATCACACCACTCTACTCAGTGAATAACAATACAAAACAAACATGTTTCACCTACAATAACTTTGAGTGAAAAGATTATTAATGCACACCAGTGAGATTATAATTTGTGGCACCATTAAAAACAATTACAACAAACTATTCACAGTCATAAGTAGGGTGCAGATTTTTATGACCTAAAAATGTCAAAAATATGCAAGCATATATGATCTTCAAGTCGTTTAAATATGATCAATTAACCCAAAAATATGACCATAAATTTCATGAAATTATCACCCAATTTTTAAAACTCAGTGCTTATACACATATAGATTTGAGAGTAAAATAATGGTCACACCTGGATTAGTTTTTGTTGATCATAGAATTTCACTGGATGATTATGTGCATCTTCAGGTTATCAAACTCAAAACTTCTTCTGTTGCTCGTCAGTATGTTATTGTACCTAGAGAAACTCCGCTCGACATCACAAGAGGTTACAGGGGCAAATTTGAATAACGCTAACTTATCTTGAAAAATTCTGGCTCGAAGTCATCAAATTTTGCTTCGCTTCCACAAAGAATGTCATTTATTTTGCAAAGTGTTGAATAACCCGGATTAGATTGCAGCACTCTTTGCAGTTTGTCACTAAATGTTTCAGCTACTTTCCCCTTTACTTGCTTTAAATCACCCACAGTTTGTTTACCAATTTCTAGTTCATCGCTAAGTTTCATTCCTACAGTTTCAAGGCGAGTGAGTGATTGCACTAGATATTCCACTGAATTTACATTTTATATATACCAAGTTTCCAGCCAAGGTATCAGAAAAGGAATCTTTCACAATTTTGGTGGAAGAAAAATTATAACAGTCAAATTCTTTAACTGTCCTGTCTAAGGAATCATAATTTGTGCAACAATACAAAGCCGTATCCAGCCAGGTCCCCCACCGTGTTAGGACAGGTTGGAGAGGAAGTATCAAAGTAGGGGCAATTTCTTTGAACTTCTGCACGCGAAGCGGAGCTTTTATAGAAATTTTTTCCCCATTTGAAATTAGATTATCTACATCAGGATAGTTGCTTCGAATCTCTTCAGCCACTCTGTGTAAACCATGTGCAAGGCATGTGATACGGACCATTTTCTGATAAAGTAGTTTCCCTTTGCTGCCTTAGTCATGTATGGAGTGGCATATGTTACAAACAAGAGGATGCTTTCTCTTTGTACACCATCTGGCCAGAGTAATTTCATTTAAGCGTCCAAGAGCGTAGCAATAGTGGAATCGTTTACTTTTTGCAGATTTTCGCACTTTAGAAGAAATATTAATACTTCACCAGGCTCGTCACATTTCAGAGTGCCGATAATAGCATTAGCTATGTATCTTCCATCTACATCACTTGTTTCATCTATTGAAACCCATATCTCATTGCTGGCAACAGTAGATCTTATCTTACCTAAAACATCTTCATAGCAGGCAGGGATATAGTTTTTCGTAAGAGTTGATTCATTTGGAATCGGACGACTGGTGTACTTCGCCAAAAACTCTCTGAGGCTACCCTACTTAATTTCCTTAAGAGAATATTAGGAGTAATCATCATTTTACAAAGGTCCTTACATTATTCTGACTGTAACAGAGGTTTCAACCTCTAGCAGAACGTATCAGTAATCAATACGGGATTTTTCAGTAATGTTTCAGTAAAGGAACACAAACTTTCAGTAATGTAACATGCCGTTTTTTTTTTCAAAGTTAAGGACAATATTTATAGTATTACCGTGTAACCTGTATGAGGTGCCAACCTTCCGAGGAGCCTATCAGTAATCACCATACGAAGCCTTATCGTTAACGCGCGGAAAGGGTATTTCATGAGAAATGAATGCGTGAAATGTGTAATAACCTTATATGTTTACACAATCCTGACAAAAAAATTATGAAATTAAATTATCAATATTGTACTTACCTCATGTCATTGCTGGCATAAAGACTCCCTTGTTGCTTGTTTTGCAGTGATATATTCTTTTTCAGAAAACTTCTTTTTATAACACGGCTCACCTGAGGAAAATGCTTTACTTTTCTGTACAAGAAGAGCACTTAATGTTTTGGTGCTCATTGTTGGGCGGAAGTATATATATGTGAGGTTTTTCCTCACTATACTAAATACTCTCTCTGTAGAGGAATTGCTGTGACAGATAGTCAATAATCCCAACATTAGTTTAGGCAATGCAGAATACTTAGGAAGGCCAGATGAATCCTTCATCTTAGATATTTCATTCCATTGCTCTAGGATATCCAGCTTCATCAATATCAGAGTCTGGGAACATAGCATGAAACAAGGGACCAGCATGATCACAGCTTGCTATAGGTAGGTTATGCTCCACAACGAATGTAGTAAACAGCAACTCAGCATTTATCACGCTATTTTATTTTATTTTATTTTTGCAAAAAAATTATCCAAAGGCTTTGATTGAGTCTTTAATTTTACATAATCCTCGTGTTTTTTTTACTACATATGCCTACGGCAATGATCTCGTCCTGCATGGGCTACTGATTACTCCCATATTAGAAGACACGCAAGGAAACCTTTATTACAGCATTTGTAACATCTTTCCATTTCCTAGCTCGAGATGTGGGAGAAAGATTTTGGATGTTCCTGGAGAAACCTCTTTGCATACTTATTTGTTTCAGAAACGATAATTCCAAGGATGAAATTGGTAAAAAACAAGTCAAAATATTCGATAGGTGCTGCATCAGTTGCAGGAGCATGTTTGGGCCCCTGCATTTCATGATAATCAAAAGGATGCTGAGGCTGTTCAACACTTCCCTTTATTACATCCTCCCATTCACTTTCAGAACTTTCATGATCTAAAGATTCACTATCAAGATCTTCACTTTCGAAAGAAGATATTGTGTGCGTGTCACGGTGGCTAGTTTTCTGGCTTGAAGTTGCTTGTCCAATATCACTCTCAGATGATTCAAAATCATCACTATCACTTGGCAAATTTTCGCTCTCACTACAACAAACCATTTCAAATAACCTAACAAAACATTTCACGCAGTAGGAAAAAGCATATCTGCTATTCTGAGGAACAAGCTGTCAATAAAGTCATCCTCTGCTAACACGAGTTTGGAAAATGAGGGGGTTCGTAATTCACCGAGTTTTTGCGATTGTGTCTGAAAAGAAATGAATAATGCGAAGAGCTTCTAGTGATAAAACATCGCACCTCGTTCTCCCGCGCGGCGAAGTCTGCAAGAAATATAAACACTTCGTCATCGCGGGACCACGAGTTGCACGTTATTGCACTTCGAACGGCGCTCGAAAAAGTTATTTCCGACAGTACGACGTCTTATAATTCACCAACAATGCATACCTGCCAACCTGAGAAAATTGAAATGGGTAAAATTGCAAGCGAATGACATTTCTATTTTTTTTTTTTTAACTATTTGCAAACAACATTTTTAATGAATTTGGCTTTGTGCAATTAAAAATAAATGCAAATATTTGCACATTTCATAATTTTTAGATGTTTATATTATAAACAAATTATATCACATTTTGATACCATACTCAATGTTTTCCGTCGTCCATAGCGGACTGACGATTTCCAAAGCACACTATGTTTTTCGTCGTCTGTAGCGGACCGACGATTTCCATAGCATACTTTACGTTTTCTGTCGTCCGCAGTGTACCGACGATTTCCATAGCATACTCGATGTTTTCCGTCGTCCGTAGAGGACCAACTATTTCCATAGTAACATACGTAAAATCCGCAGTAGTTGGAATCTAATTTTTCGTCCCACCGCATGATCTTTATTCAGCGTCAAGCATAACAGTGTGCACAGAGAATTTACTGTGCCGAAGTCCCGATGATGACAACGGATCACGGGTGTTCAAACGCATAATGGCGCAAAATTCCCATCTCTGTCGTATATTTTATTTATAGGGATATTTTTAACCAAAAATACAGAAAATTTTAAAAATCCGGAAGAAAAGTTCTTCCGGCCGGAAAACAGGAAGACTGTATAAAAAAACCCAGAAAACTTCCGCAAATTTCGGAATAGTTGGCAGGTATGATTTAACTGAAACATAAACAAATATTTCTCAAGGAAGATTTATATAAATAAATAAATTAATGTACGGAAATGCGTAAAAAAAAAAAAAAAAAGCCATCTATGCGTAAAATCGTAAAGAACAGTTAAAATGCATAAATTTTACGTATAATGCATAAAAGTTGGCAGGTATGACAATGCCAAGTGAACAGCCCTGCCTCAACTGCAGTAGGAAAAGTTTTGGCTAAAGTAGCCTTTCTCCCGTCACACGGAGAAAGTGTGCGGGAAGCCGATAGTAAATGCAAACTCTTTCACGATACAGCACTTATGGCATATTACCATTCTTTCGATAATATCGCTGTTTGATGATATGATTCACGGAGATTTCATTTCAAAATGATATGATCATCGACACCGATATCTACCGTCTGATTCGGGAAACGCGGATCAAAATCGAAGGCCGCTGAATTGGCCGCGTCGCACTAGAAGGATTATCAAAAAAGGATGTAAAATTGAAATTCTTCAAAACACACTGAAATCCGTAATTCTTCCAACCTGTCAGTAATTCCGCAATCTGACAGTCGAAACCGTAATAATTACGGACAATCCGTAATAGTTGGCACCTCTGTGTGTATTTGGTGAACCTGCAGTTGAAGAAGATGTCTCGAAAAGGAGACCCTGCCTGTTCTCAGCGGAGGAAAATCTTGCTAAACACCTCTGATGTTTCACGGCAGCACAGTGCTGTAGAACATTAAAACGCTTTTGGGCCGATACCTTGACTTTACACAATTTCAAAAGAAAATATCACCATCGCTACTGAAAACCCGATCCCCAAACTCTTGAACAAAACGCCGTTATTTCCCTCATCAACCACCCGCTTTTGGACATGCTGAGATCAAACTGAAGTTGAGATCGGAGTTTTACTTTTAGCTTGGGTATAAATTAACCAAAAATAAAAGAGAATTGAGCTCTGATTTACAAGTACTCGTGAAGACGGCACTCTAGGCTCGTTTCGGTGGTTGGCAAGATACCAATAATAATCTAAACAAGGCACTAAGTAAAAAAATTGTTTCATGAAAACTTTCCCACAGGAAAGTCAGGCCGTTCGAAATGCTTCGGTTACGAGTCGTGGAGTCCTTATGACGTCATTTCGCATTCGCATAGCCAACAATTGGCTAAAATATGACGAAATAAATCGTTTATTACGGAATTTGTCGAAAATATGACCTAACATTTTCAAAAGACCAAAATATGACTTTCTAGGATAAAATATGACATGTCATAAAAATCCGCACCCTAGTCATAAGGTATGTAATTACAACAAACCATTCACAGCCATAAGCACACAAAAAACTACAGACAGTGCAGAGATAACTAAGTGGCGAGTCCAACCACAACTGATAAAAGTTTATATATATTACCCAAACAAACATATCTGAGATGGTTTGTTCCCGACATATCAGAACACAACTACGCTTATGCAATACTGCACTCATGTCCAAAATTAAAGATGAACAACAAAGAGCTAAATTTTGGACTCTCAAATCATTGGTTAGCAATCAAAACATTCTGACGTCAGTGAAATACATAAACAGCAAGTTATGCAAGAGAATTTAATCATATGCAAATTGCCAGGAATCACGTGACAGCTGTGTACTGCTGATCAATGATAAAAGCTGAAGTGTGAGTGGGAAGAAGTCGTTTGTTTTGTAGATGACGAGACAACTGACACCATAAATTGTGAAGTCAAACAGAACCCCACCCCCACCAACCTCTGCTTTGACCCCTGAAAAGACACACAACACAGATGTTGATCCCACTGATAAGGTCATGCAGGCTACAATGGGAAAAGTGGAGTGGGGGGGAAGGGGAGATCATTTCTAAGAACATTTCAGGGGATTATCTCCCTTCAATGAGCTAGAAGAAAGCTCCCCTGGTGCACAGGTTAGCATATTTACAGACACACAAACAAAAATGGGGGCAGAGTTGTGATGCCCATCACTGCAGTGCAAAAACAAGGTGGGGGGGGGGTAAGCACTTTTCTTTTTTTAAAAATAAGGACTTTTTAAGGGCCTTAGAAATAGAAATAAAAAATAAGGAGTTCTTAAGGACCGTACAAACCTTGAAGATCAGCAACAAGAACTAACTGCCCACAGCATAATATAACTAAAGTGTATTGGGAAGATGAAGGTAATGGCATATGATGAGACTGGGACTAGCAAAAACAAGAGCAATTAGATCACAAAGAAGAGGTTAAGGCTCTAAAGGTGGCATGAGCTTGCATTGAACAATAAGGGCAGACAACTGCCACAGATATTATGTTATTACGGTATCGGTAAAGAATTAGCCACAAGGAAGAGCAGTAAAGCTGAGAAACAGAATTTTGATAACTGATTTTTTCAAACAATAACGTTTGCATTTTGTCACCCTGTACACTAAACATTGCACTTAGTGAATTTAAAATCCATTGTTCAGTTTACTTTATTTAAATTAATTTTCTCAAATGGTAGCTTTGTACTTTATGTCAGCTGTACTGTAGAATAATTATTAAGAAACTTGATTCATACTTCAAATCCATTTTATTTGCAAATCCCTTCCTTCCCCATAGTATAACTTGCCATTTTCAGTAATTCACCCATCTGTCAGTACTATTTAGGTAGGAAAATCAGGCCGTTACTGTATTCTGAAGAACTCTGCCCTAAGTCCTACACTGATAAATTAAGACAGTGGTGGTATTTCAGAATGTCTATCACCTATTACGAGTTCTAGTGCAGGAGTCAGCAACCTATGGCAGCTGACAAGTTCCAGGCATAGAAAAAAATAAAAAAATAAATAAGCAATGGTACATAATCATATTATCTTACACCACACTTTTTCTTTAAAACAAACCAGCTATACATATAAGACTGTTTAACCCATTCAATGCTGAATGTGAGGTGACAACATCGTGCAAGGCGGGGCAAGTGCGAGTCAGATTTGGCCCATGCTGTATGTTTCTGCAGTCCAATTTTTATATTCTATCCTTTATCTGGGAAACTGTGAAGTGAATGGCAATCATGTGGGAGGCAGGGCACGTGTGTGTTAGATTTGGTCCATGTTGTATGTTTCTGCATCCCACAAGTTTTATATTGTGTTTTACCTGGAATGAATAAAAAAAAAGTACAACTCTACACTATGAAACATCAGTAAGCTCATGTTCCTGGCCGACATTAAGTCCATCAGAATGATGTGAATTTGCAATTACATGGAAAAAGCCAAACAGTTCTTTATCTTTATAAATACAGGAAATAATTTATGACAAAACTGAATGTGTTTTGCCATGATATCCAACTAATAAAATAAATATTAAATCCTTCATTAAACCTTATTTTAAAAAACGAAATTACAGAGCAAATATGTACAATTGTGTGTACAAGCATGACCAGTGTGTTGTGCAAGTGGTTCGGACATGTATCCTAGATTGTTTAATTTATTATAAATTTAAAATCCCTTTACTTTGCCTTTTCCTTTGGATCTTAGAAAATTTGATGCAAGTCTATTTGAAAAAATGAGGGTGGCATGCCGTGTTACTTCATAGCATTTGTTATTATAGCTAAGAGCTCATAAAAGGTTGCAGACTTCTATTCTACTGGCATCTCTTGATACGCATACCTGACACAAAATTATGACCTCATGTCACTGCTGTCTGTGAATCTCATGCCTTTTTTTCTTAAAAGTGATATTGGAAAAAACATTCAGTGGCAAGTAATAAATAATAATTTCATTGTTTCAGGCTGTGGGTCATAAACAGTGGTAGAATGTTGTTCACAAAATGGTCCAGAATCACTCATCGCTATAAAACAACCATTGGATAAATACATTGCAAATGTATGAATACAATTCCACATATATAATCAGACCTACCAACCTCTCAGAACCAAAAAAAACGTAACACTCAGATAGAAAAACCGTAACACGACGCATGCTGATAATTTTTGAAGCCTATTTCAGCTATATAAATTCTTGCTGATGAGAATGTAGGGATTTTTTTCCTTGTATCAAAATTTTATTGATAAACTAATTAAATCTAATCAGCAAACACTTTTATGTTGTTAATTATTAGAAAAAAAATTATAATTACGGGAGAAATCCTTACTCCGCCTAACTTCCATTTTCGGAAATTCTGGGAGACGAAAAACTTGCATCTTAGGAGGTCTGCAAGATGATTTAATCAGGTTCTGGGGATGTAGTTTTTGTCTGCAGGACCAAAATAAATCTGCGATGTGCATCGGCCATCGCCCCGATTCTGCTACGAGGATTAGTAGAAAATGAACCTGCGATGTACGTCGGTCGCCGCCGCGATTCTTCTATGGGGGTGGGTAAAAAATAAATCTGCAATGTACTTCGGCCATCACCACAATTCTGCTATGGGGTTGAGTACAAATTAAACCAATGGTGTATGTCGCCCATCGCTGCAATTCTGCTACTGGAATGAGTACAAAAAAAAAAAAAAAAAAAAAACCTGCGATGTATGCCACCGTGATTCTTCTACAGGGACGAGTACAAAATAAATCTGATATGTACGTCGGCTGTCGACACGATTCTGCTGCAGGAATGAATACAAAATAATTCTGCGACGTACATCGTCCTTTGCGAGAAAAAAAAATTATGATTACGGGAGAAATCCTCACTACGCCTAACTTCCATTTTCGGAAATTTTGAAAGGTGGAAAACTTGCATCTATGATAGGGAGTCGGCAAGACGGTTTTATTAGGTTCTGAGGATGTCGTTTTTTGTCTGCAAGACCAAAATAAATCTGCGACATACGTTGCCCGTCGCTGAGATTCTGCTACTAGGCTTTTGTCCGAAAAGGGAAAAAAATGGGGGAAAACATGACTATTTCAAAAAAATTGTATTTTTGGCTGCGGAATCGTATTAGCTACTGCAGCATGATTTATCGTAATAAATACAATAAAATCGTAACAGTTGGCAGATCTGTATAATATACACTATATTGACAAAAGTAACTGGACACCCTTTCAAAAGCAAATGAACAGATCAGCTATGTTGTTAAGATGCGTGGTACAGCTGCAAACAGTATAAAAACAAGCCTGCAGCTGACCACGATCATATTGCAAAGTGAGTTTGAATTAAAATATCGCGGCGGGAGAGAACTGACTTTGAGAAAGAAAAGATTGTTGGGGGTAATATTACTGGACTGTCCATAAGAAAAACCAAGAGGTGCTTAAACATACCCAAATCAACTGTTTTGGATGTACTGAATAAGTGAAAGACAAATGGCATGCCTGAAGCAGCAGAACGTACCGGCAGACCAAAGAAAATCAGTGACAGAGGACATCGAAGCCTCAGGACAGTCGTTACAGCTAATCGATGGAGTACTGTACAAGACCTCAGTGTACAGGTGACTAAAAATGCTGGAACCTCGGTATGTACAAGTACTGTTCGCAGAGAACTTCATTTCATGGGTTACCGTGGTTGTGCGGCTGCTCATAAGCCTTTCATCTCCACTCGGAATGCTACTCGTCGTTTAGCATGGTGTAAAAAACATTGTGGACCATAGATCAATGGAAACGGGTCCTATGGACTAATGAATCCAGATACACGATCCACCAGTCTGATGCCTGTGTGTGGGTATGGCGGCAGCTGGAGGAACACTATTTACCACAGTGTACTGTTCCTACGGTCAAGTTTGGAGCTGGCAGTGTACTCGTGTGGGGGCGTTTTTCGTGGTATGGTACCAGCCCATCGGATAAACCTGTTGACAAACCTGTTAACCAGCATGTCTACCTCGATATTCTGGACAATTATGCCCTACCAACACTGTGGCAATACTATGGAACCGAGCCTTGTTGGTACCAGCAGAATAATGCACCGAGCCATAAAGCAAGGACTGTTACAGTGTGGTTTGACAATAATTCCGTATCGTGTGTGGACTGGCCAGCACAGAGCCCTGATTTTAATCCCACAGCGCACTTATGGGATGAATTAGAGCACCGCATAAGAAGTTTGGAACCAAGGCCTACTAAGCAACAGTTAGCGGCAGCATTATGTACTGAATGGAAGCGCATACCTATCACTGTGTTCCAAAACCTTGTCAAAAGCATGTCTCAAAGGGTCAGTGCATGAATTAAGGCCAAAGGTGGACTGACACCGTACTAATGTATGTCAATAAATGCTATGTTGTGTTTCCTTTCTAGGTGCCTGGTGACTTTTGCCAATATAGTGTATATAGCCATAACAAAAACTGTAGTCTCCGATTTGTAGAAGTCAATTCAACTAGTAAAGAAATTTCACGAAAAGGCATGCTGATCAGACATATCATGAAAAAGTGCTGCAGATGTAAATATTTTTGCGATGTAAATATTTTTGCCAGATAACAGAAAGCACATGTATCCACATACAAACACAAATTTCTGAAGTACCTGTTACTTCTGGAACTTGAAGAAGAGGAAACTGGCTTGTTACTAACTGAATTAGATGTAACATTACTGGGTGAATTTGAGACATTTGGCTTTACTGCAACTGGCTTTTTTAGAACTTTACTCTGTGATAAATTAAAAAAAAACACACACTAAAATTTAGTTAATTATATCACACAGACAGTAAAATTACTTGAAATTAAAAACCGCAATGATTTTTATTTATCTTAATCCAGCATGCTTCTGCTTCATTCGTCAATTTATTTATACTACAATATTTTCATTAACATTCTTCTATAAGAAATGGCTATTTAATATGTCACCTTATTTTCATTCAGACATTTTTTGATAACACAAATAATTTTTTTCAGCTAAAAATAACACCAGTAATTCATGCCACAAAAACTGTATTAACAAGCTGGATTTCACAATTAGTATCACCCTCAAAGAATGACTATTAATTGCAAATTAGTAAATGAGAAAATAATGGAACAAACACTCAGGATTTTCAATGCCATCATCAATTTCATTTTTATATATTAGCTCATTCAATTACCTAAAATTACTTAAAAGATACACAATCACAAAAAAAAATTACCCTAAATATGCAGGTGGTCCAACTAGAGATTCAATGTGTTATGATATTATTTGATGTAATTTTTACACCTAAGAGATCACAAAATTTTGGGGTGTGGCTCTTAAAATAAATTTGATATCTAAATAGCAGTTTTGTATATTTCCCCCTAGATATCTTAATTTCCACTCCAGTTGGTGCCGCAGTTTACACCGGTAGAACATTTTGCAGTATTACAAAACATCTGGCTGATCATTAAAAATATATTACCCATGGAAGACCTACTTCTTCCTAGACACTGACTCTCTCAGATATATCGGCAGTGCCTCCTCTCTGAAAGAATACTGCTAAAATTGCTCCTGTCATCAACAAAACGGCTCTTTGTTTTGGTGAGTGCATTGAAATCTGTATCTCTTCAAACAGCAATACTGATAATCCCAATTTTGTCCCCATTATTAAGAAAGCCTTCCTATTGTTTGGCAACAACCATGATGAATTACTTGAAAATACAAATCTGGCAACCAGTCTCACTCCGAATGCTTACAGGTTATCACGATCAAAGCCCTCTGGAGTACCAGAGGCCTTAGTCCCCGATTTGTGACGTCACCATTAGGGTCATAACAAACACTATCTCGTTGGTGACTGCCATTTTAGCTAGCAGCAGGGTTACAGCAAGGCGATATCAGGATTCCAATTTTTAGTAACTTCATAACATCGATGGAAAAAAATTCTAAATTTCGGTAAATGAAAACACTTGGTAAAAATCAAAATGTAAACACTTTATGGGCCATGGGAGAGATGAAGTGAGTGATTATTTTATATCTACAATCTAATTCAGATATAAAAGAGCTTTAACTTTCTCTTTTTACATCACTGGGTTCTTGCTTTGCACATGTCAATTCACTTTTATTACCATAGGCACCATGGATTTTTTTTTTAAACAAATTATATTCCACTTCATCCAAATAAATTAAGGATAAAAAAAAAGCCTAAAAACTTTACCTGATAAGTTAATAAGGAACATTCCATGCATCACATTATAATTGCCATTACTACTATGGTAATTCCATATCTTTTTAGCAATACAATGTGCGACTGATGCATTTTTAAAATTTTATTTCAGCATGATGTCAGAAAAGTGCACATCTAAACATTTCATACAAAATAAGGAAACAGCTCTAGACAAAAAACAACAATGCATAATGATTCATCAACCGGTGTTTAAGTCAAATGATTCATCAAACGCTGTTCAAGCCTAATGATTCATCAAACGCTGTTCAAGCCTAATGATTCATCAAACGCTGTTCAAGCCTGCTTAGTTTCGCACAAACTATTATGTTTGCAATAAAATAGCCAAGATCATCAATTTGTAAGAAATATGTAATCTAAATTAACAGAAATACTAAATTTTCTTTAATCCTCATATAGCCATCAACTCTTGAGTACTGTGACTATGTGACACATGCCGAACAAACTGTTTCTCAGTTTCAATCATAGCAGGTTTAATCAATGTAGTAAGGTTTGTTATGACCCGGTGGCTGACATTGCTAACGGGAAAACTGCGTGTGCTTAGGCCTCTAGTACTCGAGGCATTTAAGAATTTGTCCCTCATATTTCAAAAGAAAAGAACTTATCATTAGCGCAGCGGAACTTCATGTTAAAAATGGCATTTCAACACCTCAGATAATGAAGGATGCACCTGGCCATCATGAAGATAATTTTGTTCATAATACAACTCTTACAGGAATACATCAAGAAGTGCAGCTGCATGGGCTTGACAATATGGCCAATTCTTCATTTCAAATGGATAAGGAGAAGCTTCTGGAATTCAGCATCAAATATCTAGAGAAATGGTTTCTAGGACTGTTTGGAAGCGTTCACAGGTGTACAAAGGTCTTTGACACATTTAAGTGTCCAACAGGAAGGAGGACATTACAAATAACACTGGGTAAACACTTCCATAAACAGCTTGGATCTGATGAATCTCTTGAAACCACACTACTCAGTCAGCTAGGTGAGTGGTACAAATTTAAGGTTATCAGGCAAGGAATGAAATTTCACAAGCTGCTAGAAAAAGTTCTAATCCACAAGGAGAGATTTCCGGTATTTTGCAAAGCTGATGGCTATAGTTGCTGTGCTGTCAGTTTCAACAGTGTGCTGTGAACGAGGGTTCAGTTCGATGAATTTAATAAAAAACAAGTTCAGATCAAATATGGAAATTGACAGTTTGTGTAACCTAATGATGATAAGCCTGAATGGACCAGCACTGGATAAATTTGATCCATCAGCTTCAGTGGACCACTGGTTTATGTTAAGATTTTTATCAAAACTATAGAACCCTGAGATTTATAGACCAAATTCGAATTTCATTTAGCAATAAGTAGTTTGGGTAATAGGCAGTGCTCAATACACTTATATTATTACTCTTTGTTCTGACATCACCATGCATTACGTTTGTGCAAGATACTTTGAAATTTGCTTTTGTTTCACCTGGCTCCTAAATCTTGGTGCTGGCTCCTAGATCTGGAGCTTATTTTTCCAGCCCTGGGCTACAAGATCACACAATTTGTCTCTCCCTAATTTGACAGATGTCTGGGGTAAGATTTGAAGGAATCTGATCTGAAATTCAATATTGCAAATTTGAGCTCTCACTAGAGAATTCAAATAGGATATCTGCAACCTTTTTTGACAAAATACCTGTCACAGTTGTCTCTACGTTCACATCTCTCTCTTTCTCTCACTAATTCATGGAGTAACACCAAAAATAAATTTTCAAAAAGAAAGTTTTCACTGATCTCTCAAGTGCACCATTAGGAAATTCAATAATTTACTCCAATGTAATCATTTTTCCATCATTACAGACTTTGGCAATCTCTGTGTGTGCAGATTGCTATATGCAGAGGACACAGTCCTGTTGGCAGAGAGCAAAAGTGAGTTGCAGAGTATGTTGTCATGGATGTATGAAGTTTGTATGAAATTCAAACAGAGTATAAATAAGGGAAAAAACCAAAGTTATGGTTTTTTAGCAAGGAACTATTAGCATTGAATGCAATATAACTCTACATGGCACAGTGATTGACCAGGTGAATGAGTTTGTGTATTTAGGAAGCATGTTTGACAGAGAGAACAGATCAGATGGCAAAATTAGTAGGCGAGTGAATTCTTCATTGAAAGTCATGGTTGCTTTGGGAGGTTTTCACATGAATGATGCGTTCTCAAGAAAGTTTGGCACGGCTGTGTATGAAAGTGTAATTGTTCCTACTCTGATGTATGGCAGTGAAAAAACCTGGGTACTGCAGAAGAGACATAGGAGTTGTTTGTGTGCTGGAGAGATGCGTTACTTATGAGGAGTTTGCGGCAAGATTCGCTGAGATCAAGTGAGGAATGAAGATGTGTTGCAGTTATGTAATATGAGGCAAAATGTTGTTAGTAAGGAGGAGACTAATATTTTTAGGTGGTTTGGTCATGTTGAAAGAATGAGTGATGAGATGCTTATTAAGAAATTTCTTTCAGCCCAAGTGGTAGAAAAGAAAGGTAGAGGAAGGCCCAGGAAATCGCAGAAGGACTAGATACAGGAATGTCTGCATGAGAAAAAGATTATGGGTATCAAGTACAAAAGGTCTTGTGTGCAATGTGTGATGGATATCAGTGAAGCTCAAGCTGTATGCCAAGATCACTGTAAATGGAGACATTTGATACATCAACACTAAGTAAAATCTAGGTCCAAAAGTTAATAATTAAACTGGCAGCCATACTTTCTTTGAGGAGCTAGCCTCTGAATTTCAAAGAACAGCTTAGTGATATGTATGTATGCAGTGGTTGTACTGGCTTTTTAAAACTTTTTGCCAACTTATTCACCAAATCTGGCAAAAAAAATAAATAAAAAAAAATCAAAGTATTGTAACAGTACAAAAAGATAATCGCCAAAACTTTTTTCCACTGCCAAAACGATTTTTTTTTTAATTGCGAAGAATGCGATCAGCAGCACGACCCCTGTGTATGTATCATGGTGCTCCAATTTTTATCTCTTCCAATATAATCACTGCAGCTCTTATTTATCCCTTAGCTGAATAAATACATTTAATCTTCAAAACGTTTTTTTTACTAGTCACTAATAACTTTTTAAAAATATCTGCTGCAGCTTCTGATTTTTTCATAACCTGTCTAGAGACTTATGACGCACAAAGGAAACGGACAAAGCAAAGCAACGATGCGCGCGCGATCTTTTGACTGTGTATGTTACTGCAAAGCAAATAAATTTGGTACAGTATCACTGGTGAAGAAGATAAAATACTAATCAAAAATTTACTGTGTTTGAGCATTATGTTATTCATAATGAAAGTAACAAACATTATGTGCATATAATTAAAAATAATACAAAAAAAAAAAACCCCTCATAAGTTAACCCTGTATAGATAACAAAAAAATTCTGAAGAAACAGGCTGTAGTGGAAAGAAAAAAGAAATGCACCCACCATATATAATTGGCAGGGCTAGGAGTGACATTTCTTTTTCTCAGGACAAGATTTTTTTTTTCTTACTTTCATGACATGCAATATGGATCGCACATGGTCATTATCTGGAACACAGAAAGTTTGCACGCAATTTTTTTTTTAATCATATTTTGCCCTACTTCAGTGAATATGAGAAAGATCACCCAAAAATAAAATATTCATTCTTAAACTACAGTTTCAAATGATTAAGAATGGGACATTACAGATATTCAACATAATTGTGGATAAGTTGATCATAGGGAGGCCACCTGAATTACAATTGTAGTAATACATTTTATTGTGGCTTTAAGTTTTTATTTACATTAGGAATATTGTAGGCTAATTTTTTTAGTATCTTTGCGATTCTGTTCAGTTCAGCATTTCCCATAGACAGCATCATCGAGGCAAATCAAACTTCCCTCTTATTTCCTTTAACAGCACTGTCTAATTTTTTTAAAGCTTCAACCAAGAGCTTATGTGATATATCTAGCTAAATCACCAAGGGCTTCTCTTCATTCAATAAATCAGCTATAAGTTTTGCACACCTTTTTTATGTTTTATGCAATCAGCATGTGAAAGTATTAGCAGAAGTCATATATTAGAAATGCAGCATGTGAATTTTCACTTTTGCAGATTGCAGGAAATATGAGTAATTAAAAAAAAAGGGGGGGGGGTCTAATTTCAAAAGTGAATTGTCTTTCAAAATTTCAGAATTTTCAGAACAAAATTGAAAAAATTAAGAAATTTTAGGACATAAAAAAAGAAAAATCAGTAATATCAAGAATTTCAGGACAACTCTTACCCCATAAATTGGAACACTCCCTATTACATCACAGAACCTACCTCTGATTCTTTACTTTGGATGGATGACCCAGTATTACATAATGGTGAACTGGAACTTGTCGACGTTGATGCACTTGAAGATGGAGGACCAGCAGTATTACTTTCTTCGTCTGTAGCAATCTTCCCATCACATTCAGAATTACCTGAAATGTAATTTCATTAACCTCTCAATTATTCAGGGAACTACTAATAAAATCTAGAAATTTAACTTAATATAAAATTTGCCAAGAATTTTTATATAAATTGAAATGCTTTCATGGCTAGATTTGACCAAACAGTAGATAAGATTCCACACAAACTGGACAGAGACAGCAGTTTGAAGAACTGACTATTGAAAAAAGATACACATGGAATATTATGCAAAATTCTAAAAAAATACTTGACTTTCTAAATAAAGTGCTTTAACTAACTAATGAGTACATTTTCCTAGACCTGATGATATATGCAATTTAGGTTAACTCTTCAATTAGGAGTGCATAAGTTGATTTATGAATTATCCTGATTTGCAAGTATCTTGGTGCCAAACTCAAACAGTAAAATGTTTTCACATGCCCCACACATTAATACTTCATACTCCACATTCTTTTTCAGGTTCTACTGACTTTAATCTTCCAATGATTTTCTTCAAATTCCTCTAAAATCTCCTTTCAACGACATTTGCTAGAAAAAAATTCTTTTGGTTATTTTAATTCCCCATTCGTGCCTTTTGACAATCAGTTATCTATTATGAACAAACAAATCTCAAAGTATTAATTTTAACTCATCTTAGAATATTCTGCATTATATAAACAACTCAGTACCCTGGACATGTCAGTTTTCGCAAAATATTTATATGTGTAGGAGTGGAATCTTTGAACTCCAGTAAAGACAGAAAAAACTCTGAAGTACTCAATATTACTTACCAATTTGCAAACTCCCATGCTCTATATACAATATATACACTCAATGGACAAAACATTAGATACATACCTAACAGCATGTTGGTCCTCCTCTAGTGCAAATAAACAGCCTGTACATACGTACATCGACTCCACCAGATGCCAGAGGGTTTCCGAAGGCAGAAGATAGGAAGGAGAAGGCGGAAAGGCATGAACTGGCTTTTTGGAAAGATAGGAAGTCTTTCTGGAAGTACATGAGAATCAGGGAAAATAGGGGAAACAAAGTTATAAGTTGTGTGAAGAATGAGATTGGGGAAATGATATGGGAGCCCAATGAGTTAAGTGAAAGATGGAGTGAATACTTCTGTGAGTTATTAGATCAGGAAAGCAAAGGTGATTCAGAGGCAGAAGCAGATGATGTCCCAGTGAGGGATGGAAGCACAGGAGGGATCTCAAGAGAAGAAGTGTGTAAAGCTCTAAAATCTCTTCAGAATGGTAAGGCTCCGGAAGTTGACAGCATAACTGCAGAGATGTTGAAATATGGTGGTGACTATAATTGACTGGTTAACTGAAATTTGCCAGTTGTGCTGGGAGTTAGGAATGGTCCCTAGGGATTGGAAGGATGCTATTATTGTTCCCTTGTATAAGGGAAAAGGTGATCAGACTGAATGCAAGAACTATCAGGGTATTAGCCTACTAAGTGTGCCAGGTAAAGTGTTTGGTAAAGTTGTTATTGAAAAAGTACGGGGTCTTACATCAGAGAAAGCGTGGGATGTTCAGAGCAGTTTTATGCCTGGTAAAGGATGCACTAACCAGATTTTTGCATTACGCACGATGATTGAAAAGTATCAGGCTGTTGGTAAGAAGGTTTTTGCTGCCTTCATAGATTTAGAGAAAGCTTACGACCGAGTAAATAGGACACTTTTGTGGAAGGTATTGAATAAATATGGTGTTACTGGGAATCTACTTAATAGTGTAAAAGCCATGTATGCTGGTAGTAGAGCTTGTGTACGAGTGAAAGGTGTTTTATCAAAATGGTTTTCTATTAATGCGGGAGTTAGACAAGGTTGTGTAATGTCACCATGGCTGTTTAATATATTTATGGACGTGTGCATGCGTGATGCCATAATAGATGACAGTGGTTTGTGTCTTGGTGATATCCGTATGTGCAGATTGCTGTATGCTGATGACACTGTCCTGTTGGCAGAGAGCAAAAATGATTTGCAGAGTATGTTGTCTCGGATGTACGAAGTTTGCATGAAATTCAAACTGAGTATAAATAAGGGAAAAACCAAAGTTATGGTGTTTGAGAGAGGAACTGGTAGCACTGAATGTAATGTAAGTATAAATGGCACTGTGATTGACCAGGTGAGTGAGTTTGTGTATTTAGGAAGCATGTTTGACAGAGAACAAATTGGATGGTGAAATTAGTAGGCAAGTGAATTCTTCTTTGAAAGTCATAGATGCTCTGAGAGGTTTTCACAGGAATGATGGGTTTTCTAGAGAGTCCCGCATGGCTGTGTATGAAAGTGTAATTGTTCCTACTCTGATGTATGGTAGTGAAACCTGGGTACTGCAGAAGAAACATAGTTAATTGTGTGCTGGAGAAATGCGTTACGTGGGGTTTGTGGCAAGACACGATATGATTGTGTGAGAAATGAAGATGTATTGCAGTTGTGTGATGTGAAGCAAAATGTTGTTAGCAAGGTGGAGACCAATATGCTTCGGTGGTTTGGCCATGTTGAAAAAATGAGTGATGAGATGCTTACTAAGAAAATCTTTTTAGCCCAAGTGGCAGGAAGGAAAGGCAGAGGAAGACCAAGGAAAACATGGGTGGATCAGATTCAGGAGTGTCTGCATGAGAAAAAGATTATGAGTATGAAATATAAAAGATCTTGTGTACGGTGTGTAATGGATATCAGTGAAGCCTGAGTTGTATGTCAAGATCGCTGTAAGTGGAGAAGTTTGATACGACAACAGTAAGTAAAAATATCTGGTAGTTTGTATTTCTTTTTGGAGCTAACCTCTGAATCTTAGAGAGCAGCTTAGTGATATGTATGTATGTATGTACATATGAGAGTTGTACCAAAAGTAATGCAAAAGTGGGCACAACTCTATTAACTGACAGAGGTCGTTCAAATTGCACATGTTGATAGAGTCATTCTTCGTCTATAGTAACCCTTCTTCATTGCAGGTAAAGAATGGATTCCAAGCAGAAGCAACATGCTGTGATTGAGTTCTTGACGAGGGAAGGGTGCAGGCTGTCCGATATCAACAGAAGGCTACAGAATATTTATGGAGATGACACCATTGGCAAGAGCAATGTGCACAGATGGATGAAGAAGTTTAAAGAAGGCGAAACTAGCATTGAAGACAAACCACGCTGTGGGAGACCATCATCTGTGACCACTGACATGAATCGTCAGCGAGTGGATGAATTGACAGGGTTGCCACTCATTTTAGATTTAAAAATTCCCTGAGTTTTCCTGAAGATAATTTCATGGGGAGATTCAGGTAAAATTTTGCAGATTATGATTTTCAAGAGCTTCAGTACATTCCAGAACTTCCTTTTTGACAATTTTTTTCATTAAATGCAAAATCAGGTTGTACAAGGCTTCATACAGGAAAGGTACCATCGGTTTCGGAGTATGGAACATTTTAAGAAACGGTTCTAACATTGATGCAAGAAATGAAAAAACTGACAACTTTCCTAAATTAAGTTTATCCATGCAAGCTTTTTCAACTTGATCACAAGTAAAGGTATTAGGTAGCGATCAAATACTATCTATGTACTTTTTCAATGTCTGGGAAGACCCAAACAGCTCGCTGAGAAACAGCTGCACTTTCCACCCATCTGGCCTGGCAAAACTTCAGATGAAAGGTGTAACTTTTGGTAATGGCAAAATAATCAGCACACCTATGCATTAAATTGATATTTAATAACATACTGGGCAGAAGAAACATTACGAGAAAAATAAATTAGGATTATGAGGAAAATCTTTACTATGCTTAACTTCTGTTTTCAAAGGTTTTGAAAAATCAAATATCGTCCCCAGACGGAAAAGATCCACCCCCAAAAAAACTTTTTTTTTCAGTTTTGCATTGATCTCAAGAATAAACACAAATGATGACGGAAAAGCGGAATTTTGGGAATCCACAAAATAAATATCACATGAGTAAAAAGTGACTAAGAAATGGAAAAACTACGAATTTTATGGAAAATTAAAGTGAAAAATCGATACTGTGTTGCTCACTCTGCTGTGAAATTTTTTTACGGGGCACGGAAACGGCACAGATTTTACCATGGACAGATTAAGTACCGATCTAGAATTTTAATTTTGTTTAATAAAAGGGAAATGGGCGAAAACAACTGCTCTCTGTTGATTAGTTTTGAAAAAATACATATTAGAAACAGGGAAACATTCATTTCATTACAAAAAGATCTTCAAAAATATGAGGTCACTTCTTTTCACTATTACTGAAGATATTTAAAACAAAGAACATGATCAAAAAAAAAAAAAAAAGGAAACTTGGACAGAAAAATGAAAAAAATTATTATGCAGAAACAGAAGATGACGTGACATTCTCAACACACAAGAAATATTCCCGAAAATGTTTAACAAGCGTCAGAATCTTGAAAATAAACTTTTCACAGATGTTTAATAATGTTATTTCACTGAGATTTTCGATAGCATACTTTACGTTTCTGTCAACCGTAGCGAATCGACGATTTCCATAGCATACTCGATATTTTCTATCGTTCATAGCGGATCGATGATTTCCATAGCATACTTGATATTTTCCTGGTCCGTAGCAGATCGAAGATTTCCATAGCATACTCGATATTTTCCGCCATCCGTAGTGGACCGACAATTTTCATAGCATACTCAATATTTTCCATCATCCATAGCGGAACGACGATTTCCATAGCATACTATATTTTCTGTCATCTGTAGCGGACCGGCGATTTCCATAGCATACTCGATATTTTCCGTCGTTTGTAGCAGACCGACAATTTCCATAGTAACTACGTAAAACCCTTAGTACTTGGAATCGCTGAATTTTTCTTCCCCGGAATGGTGCGCATGGAGAATGTAGTGTGCCGAAGTACCGACGATGACGACGGGGCACGGTGGTTCTGATGCACAATGGCGCAAAATCTGTGTTTTGTAGCAAGATGGCACAAGATTTTTGTTTTGGCACACTGGCACAGAATTCCCATCTCTGGTAACTGCATACGCATTACGCAAAAAATTACCAGTTTAATTTTCCTTGACTTTTCCAGGTTTTTGCTAAAAAATTTATTTCTCCCTGAGCATTCCCTGATTTTTAGCCTTATTTTTAGATTCCCTGATTTTTCCCGATTTTCCGGTCGGCTGGCAACCCTGATTGATTTGTGCGGAGAAACGAGTCACTATCCGTGAGCTTGTTGCACAACTGGACTGTGGTCACAATGCCATACAGAAGATGGTGGAAAACGTAGGGTATCAGGAAGTGGGTAGAAAGTAGGTACCTCGACAGTTGACACCTGATTTGAAGTAGAGAAGGGTGGAAGTCTGCCCTAAGCTGCTGGAAGTGTTTGAAGCCAATGAAGACACATTTTTTTCTGATCTGGTGACAGGGGATGAAATGTGGGCATATTTTTATAATCCCAAAATGAAGAATTAATCTATGGAATGGTCTCGTACCTTTTCACCAAGGCCTAAGAAGTTCAAGAGCCAGCGATCACCACAGAAAATCATGGTGACTGTTTTTTGGGATGACAGGAGTGTCATTCTCCTCAATTTCCTGGACCATGGCCATACACCAGCGAGTGGTACATTGAAACACTCAAGAAGCCGTAAGGAGGAAGAGACCGAACAAGAATCTGAAAAGGATGTACATTCACCATGACAATGTGAGACCACACACATCTTTAGCAACAAATCAGGTGATCAGCAAAATAGGCTGGTCGGTGATCCCCAATTTACCGCACAGCCCAGGTCTGGCACCCTCTGACTTCTACCTGTTCGGTCCAATGAAGAACAGTCTCCGGGGAAAATGATTTGATGACACAGACGAGGTGAAAGTGGCTGTGAAGAAGTGGGTACAATAATCCACACCTGAATTTTTTCAAAGAGGATTTGAGAGTTGGGTTCAACGATGGTGCAAATGCATCGCTTGTGATGGAGACTGTCGAGTAGTATCTTCAGTACCTTTGTATAGAGAAAGAGTTACTCTATCAACATGTGTAATATGAATGATCTCTCTCAGTTAATAAAAAAGTTATGCCCAGTTTTGCATTACTTTCAGCACAACCCTCCCATTTTAAACATTTTTGAGTCCTGGTAATGTGAAGCAAAATGATATTAGTACAGTGCAGACAAATATGAGGTAGTTTGTCCATATGGAAAGCATAGATGATGAGGTGCTAACTACAAGAATTTATTCAACCCAAGTGGCAGGGAAGAAAGTAAAAGGAAGTCCAAGAAAATCATACATGGGTCAGATTCAGGAGTGCTTAAAAGAGAAAATGATAAGCAGCATGGAATACAAAAGTCATGAGTAAAACTCTAGTTGTGTGTCCAAGAATGCTGTAGATGGAGAGATTTGATACATCGACAGTAAATAAAATTTAATATCACTAAAAATTTTAATTTGGCAGATGATCTTTTGTAGAAGAGTGAACCTCTGAATTTCAGGATTCTTGGTTGCTATCTTTGTGTTATGTATGCTTACAAAGTACATGGTAAAGTATGTGATGTTTACCTTGAGTTTTTGTTATTATTGCTTTGGAATGGCAGGAAAAGATAAAATAAAAAGTTCTTGTTTTACCAGGTGCCAATATTTCTATTCTATTACATGGCTGCCACATAAAACAATCTATCATGAATTTATTAAATGAAATTCAAGATATGAATGCTACCATCACCCCACAGAAGCATTCTATGAAACTGTAATTAACTATCCGGAAACCTTTTTACCAGGATAATCTTCAGGGGCCAAGATGTAACGAATGGACAAAAGAAATATCATTTTGTCAACAGAAACAAACCTAGAAATTTTAGGAAAATGCAGCATTACTGGAAAATGGTAAAAAATTCTATTCATTGGAGAAACATAGTAGGCATTTTATTATGAACAACCTACATGAATATTTTAATTTGTTGTAATTTTGCAACTAAATACAGTTACTGAATTTTATATGAGCAACACACGAGTATTTTAATGTTTCCTACATTTTATGACCATCAACATGGGCATAGATGATCAAGCACAGTCATACTTACTTACTGCTCTCTGTTTAGCTAGGAATCCTTCAAAATCTTCTAATCCCAGCTCATCATAAATATATTCATTTTCTTGGAAGTCTGGTTCTTGATAACATTCAATGTAGTGTTTCACATCATCCTGAATTTTTTTGATCTGGTTAACTTCCACAGTACCATTGTCCAGCATCCGAAGACAAGTTTCTAACCTATCTATGTGGTACCTGTGTTTATCAAGCCATGTCTTTAATTCATCAATGCGATTCACTTTCTAAATCAGAAAAGATAAAGTAATGAGGTTTATAAACATTAAGGTAATCAGTGACAACACCCATTCAAAGAAAATCACTGCACAACATGCCAATTAAATAAATAAATAAGAAAAAAAAATAGTCATAGCAAGTGTCGTTCATTTAAAGAATTCATTTAAGCCACTCGTCCTCTTTTTTTTTTTTTTTTTTTTTTACGTTTCTTACCTTTTGGTGACTATCATGGACTGTTCTCAAACACTGACTTTGTAAAGCTTGATGAAATGAAATGCATTTCAAAAAATGTTGCCAGATTTTATATTAAGACACTGCCTTAGCCAAAAATTAAAATAACCAAATTTCCTGAGTTCTTGTTGCCATTGTTAAACAACTCATTAAACATCATACTTTTCTTGAGGTTCATTAATAAATCTTTTATTGTCTGAAATAAGTTGCTTTCCTTATTAATATTAAGTCTACTGATCTGAGGTTCATAATCCAAGATTGGAATATTCCAAAGTGGCTTGCACTTAACATCTTCCCATGTGCTTGACTAATGCACTGTCCTGGTATCTTTTCTCAACATTGCTGGTTGTGTGCTCATTACTCTAACTCTTATAAAGTGAAGTCAAAGCGTTGAGAACAGGACTTAAATAATTGCCAAAAAGCCATAAATGTTTGAAAAAAAAAAACCCTCAGAGAATTAAGAATTTTTTTTAAATGAATGCTACTTTCTATGATGAAATATAGCTTATTTATAGCCAAGAATTCCTCATAACACACATAACCTCAAACACTGCCATCAAGAACATTAAAATTTGAAAATTATAAACATGGTCTTGGGAAGAATACCTTAATATTGAATTGCATTTACCTGAATATGTATTCAGAATAAAACTACTGTTAAGGGTACAAGGACACCTCTTAGAAATCTCAAAACAGATGCAATTTATGGAGTTTTATTTATTTCATAGTTTTCTTTACCGAACAAGAGCAGATAAAAAGCTTACATGCAATAATCGCCTGAGACAGTGGCATACCAGACCCCCTTCCCCTGCAAAGAGATCTTCGAGGACCTTTTGCAAAAATTTACACTGCTGGCCACTCAAAATGCAACACCAAAGAGGACACGCGAATAGCAAAGCCAGATTTACTGGACACATAATAACAGATACAAAGATTAAACGATTGAGTTTACAGGCCCGTGCGACTTGCGGAACACACAGACATCAATAGTTCGTGTGGCCCCCCCATGGCTGGCAATAACGGCCCCTACATGCCGCAACCTCGAATGAAAGAGGCTTGGGGTATGTCAGTCCAGGCTGCTTCCACCCATTACCACAGTTCATCAGGCGTAGCCGCGGGTGGTGCTTGCCTGGCCGATCAGCGACCAGACGTATTCGATAAACAACATATCGGGAGAACAGGCGGGCCACAGCAGCAGTGACACCTGGTGGGCCGTGAAGAATTGTTGCACGATGCGTGTCGCGTGCGGGCACGCATTGTCCTGTTGAAACGTGGCCGCTGGCAGGTCCTGCAGGTAAGGGAGGACTACAGGCACCAAAACGTCGGAGATGTAGCGGTGGCTGTTGAGTGTACCGGCGATGCGTACCAGAGGGGTGTGGGTGTCATATCCAATTGTGCCCCAAACCATAACACCAGGCGATGGACCGGTATGGCGATGCATAATGCAGGCGTTATACAGTCTCTCGTCGCGGTGCTGACCGTCGTGGTGTTGCAGGCAGAAGTGGGATTTGTCGGAGAAGACAAAGTCGTGCCATTCCGTTGTCCAGGTGCGGCTTTCAACGGCCCACTGCCGCCGCACTCGCCGGTGGTGTAACGTCAATGGTAATTGGGGTAATGGACGCCGTGACAAGTCCCCGCTTCTGCAGACGACATCGAACGGTACATGCTGACACAGGTTGTTGGGGAACACACCCTAATTCCTGTGCTAACGTTCGAGATGTGGCAGTGCGAGCCATCAATGCCCGCCGCACAACATGCCGGTCCTCTTGTTTGGTGGTGTGCCGTGGCTACGGCAATTGCTCATGTCGGTCGGTCCGTCCGTCCTCCTGCACCCACCGAATCCATAATTACCTCACTGCGGCTGGATGTCGTCCCACACGGGCGCCAATGTCTTGGTACGAAAAACCGCTGTCGCGATAAGCCACTATTCATCCTCTGTCGAACTTCGAAATTTGCTGGAATGACTGCCGTATTCTGCGACGAGGCATCGGGAAGCTTCTCACGCACAGATCCGGCAGCACAACACACTTCCACTGCTTACACCCCGCCTTCTGTGCACCCTTCTTATAGCACTTCTCGGTGGCATGCCAGGCGCACA
Source organism: Macrothele yani (assembly GCA_039090855.1). Lineage (NCBI taxonomy): Eukaryota > Metazoa > Arthropoda > Arachnida > Araneae > Macrothelidae > Macrothele > Macrothele yani. Next base: position 14,751,080 of record CM077027.1, on the reverse strand, counting down.
TGATTTGCATATGCCCTGCAATGCTAATCGTTTGCATGTCCTCTCGCGGGCGACGCATGGTGCGAATTTCAGGCCAATCGGATGCTCCCTTCTTGGTGTTGCATTTTGGTTAGCCAGCAGGGTATTATCTTTCAATTACTAAAATTTTTAAATTCCATATTATTAACTACATTTTGCAGGTGTTTTAATAATGCAAATTCTTTGGAAGCTACAGGTATTTTTTGTAAAACTAAAATTATTGCACTTTATTGCATTTAACACAAATGCACACATTGTAATTAAAATGACTGCCCCAGTTTTATGTCAACACAAAGTACTATGCAAAACACTTATGAAAAAGTTAATCATATCACACAAATTTTATGCTGTTAGAGAACTAAGGCCAGCCTGTCTGAAATGCCTTACGATGACACAAATAAAACAAATAACAGGCGTGTGATAGTGTCTAATGACCTTTTCTGATTTATACGAAATTACAGAAAATATATAAGCAAATAAAAAAAGTAACTAAGAATTGTGGCACAAAAAGAGCAAAATTACTTAAATATTATTTAGTCTTAAATATAAAAAACACACGCTTAACATAATGTCAAAATGTTTTGAGCACATAAAAATCTTAATAAGTAAACATCTTTTCTTCAGTAAGAATAATTTCTTTTTTTTTTCAGAAAAAAATCTTTTATTTTCGCACGTAAAAATCTTTTTTATAAAACTAATGACACAGGTCTCTGTTTTTTTCATTCCTGCAAAGAACACCTTTTAGCTCATTATATTCTAAAGGGTGCGTAGTTATGTGCAAACAACTGTGATTCATAATACCTTATCCTCATCGATATAAAAATGTCATTTATTCAACTATTTCTTTCACATTCTCTTGTTAATATACATGTACATACATGCCAACACAGGCCAGAGCCCTGTCAGTAGTAATTGGTATTATTGCACGGCATACACAGACACAGGAGTGGGAACATCGCAAGACCGGGGAAGGGGGGGGCAATTATGTGAGAAGAGATCTTTGCTCTGTCCGACTTTCGGTTTTGGAATTTTCCCCCTGTTTTCAAGCTGAAATGCAAATACTTATGCAGTGAAATGTTATTTAACAATAATGCAGGTAACATCGTGAGAAAAAAGAAATTACAATTATGGAAAAAATCTGAACTCCGTCGGCCTTCCGTTTTCGAAAGTTTTGTAAAGATGGAATTCCATCCTCTGACCCCCCCCATTTACTGGTCACTCGGATGTCGATCGTGTGAATGACCAAAATAATAATGAAAAAGGCGGAATTCCTCAAATTCACAGAAGAATCTTATGTCTGAAGATTACAGGGAAATTTTCCCGGTGTCTAACTTCTGTTTTGGTAAATTGCTGCCTACAGTTTCAAGCTGAAATGAAAATATTTATACAAAAAAAAAAAAAAAAGATATTTAACAAGAATACTGGACACAAATGCAACATTGGGAGAAAACAAATTACGATTACGGCAAAAAATTTCACTCCATTTAATTACAGTTTTCGAAAGTTTTGAAACATGAAATACCATCCCCAGACGGAAAACGACCCCCCTCCCCCATTCTCTTCAGTTTTGTATCGATCTTAAAAATGATCTAAATTATGACAAAAAAATAATTCTTAAGAATCTCATGTATGTTATAACATAATAGCAAAAAAAAAAATAAAAATAAAATAAAAATAAATAAAAATTCATAGAATTCGTAGTTTTGACAGTGAGTTCTGTAGTCAGACAACTAAATACGTAGAAACTACGGACATTCCGTAGTGGTTGGCAGGTACGCATGTGTAGGAACTATTGCTAGCTGCCCCAGTCGTACAGTGGTCTAAACGATGGCTTCCGATCACTCGTCTGAGATGGGTGCAAGTTCGAATCCCGGTGAAGCATGGATGTGTTCGTCTTAGGGCACTGGCCCTAAATTAGGGAAGGGCTACTGCTTATCGAACATTGAGTTGCTCATGGTGGTCGTTAAACCTCCAATAATAATAATAATAAAAAAAATATTGTTATGGCTGTGAAAAGGGGCCTCAAAAGTCAGCTCGAATTCCTGCTTTCCTCTGTCACCCAGTTTTTATAAACTAAAGCGAAAATGATTTCTTGAAGATTTTACTTATTTCCAAAAAAAAAAAAAAAAAAAAAAAAAAAAACTATTTTTTTTAATACTTCATTTAAAGCTGTTGTCGAAATTTCCTGGCTATTTCTTTGATGTTTCATACGAAATTTTAGCAAAAACATTTGCAAAATCATTTTATTGAGGGCCCTCTTAGCCGTAAACCTACCCGCACTGCAGGGGTTGTTGGAGCTATCAGTACGCCCATGGCCTGTGACAAATTTAAGATTGCTACCTCCACAAAAAGAGGAAAGAACCAGAAACACAGAACTGAACATGCCTACAACTTACACCATGAGTGCATCAGCCACATGGTGACCTACAGGCAAGTGAAGAACTCAAGTTACCATGACAACTGATAAGTCACAATGGCATTTCGATATATTGGGTGTGTGCATAAGTTCTACACATTTTTGTAGGCTACAAAGAAAGGAGGATAACACAACAAATAATGTACCTAGGATTTCACATAATTGCCATCTGTCTATGAGTAGGTGAATCCCATGCCAGAAAAACTCCTGTTTTAGAATAAAAAAAGTCATGTAATGCCATTTTCACATTGTCTACATCATCTAAGGTTTGGAGAGCGAAGCCATTCTGTAACAATAAAAAAAGGTGGTAGTCCGTAGGTGCCAGGTCAGGGGAATACGTCGGGTGAGGTAACACTTCCCAACCAAACATATATTAATACAGCATTGCAAATGTCATCAAGCTGCTTAATTATTCACGTGCTATTTAGACAATATAAATTTTGAGGTTACTCACCTTTATTCCCTAAATCATTTAGGAGGTTTTCGCCTCTACACATTTCCAACACGTATTTTTCTTATTTACATCGTGGTTCGAGGCCGCACCACCACCAAAAAAAAAAAAAAAAAAAAAAAATCATTTTCAACTCACACAAACATCACTCCCCCTCCCTCTTTTCCCTATGACCAAATTCAGATTCAAAATAATCCACCACAAATATACACAACTGAACTCCCTAAAACGCTTTAATTTAATTAAAACATCAAATCAATAGAAACCTATTTACACATTTCCTAAAACATCAAAGTTAAAAGCTGTAGCCCAAAATTATTTACAATTGCACATCCAACCAAAGTCGTCTTTTTTGCCGAGCGATTACAGCAGCATGAGGTCTGGTGTTATCATGATGAAGGATCATGCCTTTGTGACGGACGAGTGCTGGCCGCTTCGATGTCAGTTTTTCTCGCAATCTGTCCAACTCTTGGCAGTAGAGGTCAGCATTTATCGTTTGTGTAAATGCCAACATCTCCCACTGCATTATTACCAGGACATCTCACCAAACACTCAACAAAACCTTTTTGGGACGCAGTCCTCCTTTTGAAATCGAAGGAGTAGGCTCCGCACTTCGGCACGCAGTCCGTCGACGCTTTACATTACGGTACAGTACCCATTTCTCATCACCAGTTACAATTCGTGCCCAAAACGGTTCGTTTTTGTGATGAGAAAGCAAAGAAACACAGGTTCGGATTCTCTCCTCACGTTGCTTTGCAGAAAGCTGGTGCGGAACCCAGTTATCGAACTTGGAGATGAACCCAAGCTCATGCATCCGTCTTTCGACTGTTGTTTTGTGTAATGACAATGTTTCCGCTAATTCCTGAACGGTTGGATGTGGGTCATTTGTTATGGCTCGTTCCACATCCTCAGAAACCACGGATGGACATCCAGGAAGTGGTTGATCTTTACAGTTTCCGTCTCCGTCCTGGAATTTCCTAAACCAACGGCGGCATTTGCTGTCATCAACTGCATCCTCCCCATACACTTGACAGATGTTGCAGCAAGCTGCGGCTGCAGTACTACCTTTATTGAACTTGTACAGTAACCAATGTCTAATGTGCTCCTTATCGCATGCCATGTTACACCGTCCATGATTTCAGTTACGAATGGCTTACACGGACATACCTAGTGTCTCTATATGCTCCACTGCTCCACGCTTTATTGGTCGAAAATTCGGCATCACATTATCATCTGTGACGTAACTACTTCGATCGCAATTTGCATCTATTACAAAAACGGGTAGAACTTTTGCACACACCCAATACATTATCAACATGAAAATCACAACACTGAATACGAATTGGTGTAGACATGCAAAATCACAAGGCAATGGGCACTCTGAAATATGCAAATCAGCAAAGTTTTGCAGCAATTAATCAGGTGAATGCTGGTTGAGCAGGGTTTAAAGATGGCACATGTATCAGTTCATCTCAAAGTATGTTATACATTTAGGATCACGCATGTTAAATGTTCAAAATGTGTGACGTGTATGTGGTATGTTTGACAGGCTGACTAGAGCAGCAGAGCATCAATATGCTAGAGCAGGCCTCAGCTTGCAAGTGATTTTTGTACAGGTATGGCACAATATCAGAACAGTGTAACACTGTGTGTCATGGCTATGCCAGAGAGCACCAAATGGCATGTGGCAAGAAGCAACTGGGCTGTTCATGACCTGTTTACCATGGAACCCAAACTGCAGTGTGACCCACGAATTGCTACAACAGGTGTCCACCTAAATGATATGTTTGCACGGAATGGACTACAAGGCCAAATGCCCAGCAAATAACCTCCCACTGCTTCCACATTACAGGGTCCATCGTCAAGAATAGTGCAGACAGAAACACACTGGACTGTGAAATGAAAGAAACTGCTATTCACAGACAAGTCCAGGTTTTATTTTGACATGCTGGAAGATGTCACATCCATGTAGCACATCATTGTTATCAATTATATGCAGAGGCATTTACAATTAGCTGCCACACAATGCCCATGTATGGTATGCTGGTGTGGGGTAAAATCTGATATGGCAGCAGGATATCTCTAGTCCATATTCCTGGCACTGTGATAGCTAGATGATACATCAATGACATTATCAATCCCATTATACTAACTTTACTTGCTGCCCCACTGGGAATGATTCTGCAGCACAACAATGCACATCTGCATACTTCTCATATATTTTTCACATGACATGTCTTGTACATTTTTCCACACCCATTAAATTCACTGGACTTGTTGCCTATCGGGCATGTGTGGGACCTCATGGGTGACCACCTCCCTCCAGAAGCAGACCTGCACAAGTTGCTTTCCAAATCTGTTATTGCCTGGGATGCCATACCTCAGCATACCATTACTGACCTCACTGAAAGCATGTTTCATTGTCAAATAACTGTACATTGGATAGCTCCATACCAAACCCTCCTCAATGTAAAAAAACCTTAATTTTTTTTTTTTATAGTTTACACGTCTTCAGTGGCTCTTTGCATCCTGTAATTTTCCCAACTATGCAATAACTTTGTCTTCATGCTGCAATTTCTATGTTCAGTAATGTAACATACAGGAGATGGACAAAAAATGGAAACAGCAACTATAAAAGTATTATGTTTTGCAATGGCTCGCAAATGTATTTATGAACATGCAGTGAAAATTTTTGTTTCTTGCAGTCAAAAACTGCCAATGATTGAGGGTAGAAGTAGTAATTTCTTTAGAGGTGATAAAATCTTGTACACGAGACAAAATGACTGACCTGTCTGAATTCCAAAGAGGGAAAATTGTAGGAGTGCATTCACTCAGGGCATCAGTTACCAAAACTGTGGGTTTGTTTAATGTGCTCAGAGCAACTGTATTGAAAGTTATGACTGCATTCACCAAGTCTCGAAAAAAAACAAAAAAAAAACCATCCAATAAGATGAATTGTGGCGGGAAATTGAAACCGACTGCGAGAGACTGCTGGGCAGTGAAAAACAGATTGCGGCCCTAAGAGACAAAATTACTGTCACAAAATACCTGGAGAAATAAATGCGAGTCTCATCAAAACAATTCACTGTTTTAAGCAGGCCATGTGTGCTGCTAGAACTAAATATACATAATTCGCTGTTTGCTAGATACCCAAAATTTACAGCAAAGCTGCTATTGGAAAGCCAACTGTAACTGCTGCTAACACAAAAAAGGACACCATGAAGTCAAGATAATAAAACCTGAACACTGGATGATTAAAAATGTTATCTGGTCCAATGAATCATCATTCACACTTTTCCCATTTTGGGGAAAAAAAAAAAAAGGAGGAGAGAGAAAGAAAAAGAAAGTTCATAATCGTAAATATTGTGTACCAAACACCAAAATTGGGTAATCAATAATGGTTTGGGCAACAATCTCTTGGCATCCTAAATTTAGGACCTGTTATCAATCCAAACAAGCTAGTTATAGCCACTACATACATTGACATTATGGGCATAAATTCATGCCCTGGTGCAAACAGTGTTTTCTGAAAATGATGCCATCTTTCAAGATGACACTCCAATTCACCCAGCCAAATGTGTCCAATATTTATTTCAAGAGCACAAAATTAAATTTAACCCTCTACCCCACCACACACACGGCCTACCTAATCACCAGAAAACATTTTTCAGTTTCTGTGGGCAGAACTGTAGAAGTAAGAGAAGCAAATTTCCTCCATTATCATCACTTAAGGAGAGCTAGAGACTTTTCTCCATGAAGAAGCATGGTCTAATATTCCTCTGAAGACTGCTTACAATATATGGGAATATATTCCATGTCAAATACAAGCTTTTGTAAAGGCAAAGGATGGCTCAACACCCTATCAAAGCATATCCATAGCTCTCCTCACCAGAGTTTCCATTACCTCCACCTCTCATTCGAGTCAGTCTTGAATGTGTGGTGCTTTATAAACCTAAGCACCTAATTTTGGCTCTACTTGCATGATAAAATAATAATTGAATAATATTTTCTTATCTCAATCCTCTATGCAATTCTCTGCACCTCACAGTAACATCAAATCTCTTGTGTAATTAATTACAGCAACATCAAATCTCTTGTGTAATTAATTACAGCAACATCAAATCTCTTGTGTAATTAATTACAGCAACATCAAATCTCTTGTGTAATTAATTACAGCAACATCAAATTTCTTTGCCTTTAAAGGGCAGGTCTTGTAAAAGTATTGTGCTTTTAATAATATGCAAAGATTTCAGGTTCCCATAAAAAGATAAGATTTTGACTAACATGTTCATGTTAACTGTTTCAAACACTGCCAATTCAATCTCATTCCCTTGCAGGGCATCAAATTTGCAGTTATTATTTTCTTTTAATCAGAAAACTTTTCTGAAATGCTGCAGAAATATAAAAAAATTTTTGGAATTGAAATATTCAAAACCAAGGGCTACTATTAACCTATTTTCACCAATGTGTTGAGATGAAATAGTCATCAAACTTCAATTTAATTACAAAAGGCATTACAGAGCCTGCAAGGATTTTTGCTTCCCTCCTTGACTAACTTCCACACATTAAAGCCTTAGGCTTCATTTATTTACCCCACTCAAGGAAATCCTTGGGCCTCTCTTAATCTGATTTTTGTAAAATGTATATGAACTGATGCATCATTTTACCTGTTTCTACACATAAAATCTTTGAAAAATAACTGCAAATAGTCTTTGCTAGCGAACGTGTGTGTCTATTCAATTATGTCCAATGTGTAGCATACCAGATACCAAACAGATAAAATTAAATTTTTAATTACATTTTTTTTGGAAACTGCAGTACTGAAACATGGTAGTTTTTAGTTGATGCTATAGTTCTTGCATTTATTTTTAATACCCACACTTCAATACAAAGCATAATTATTTAGTTTTTGATAATAAGTCTGATAATCTCCTTAAAGAATTTTGACAACCTATTAATCATTATTTACATACTGTAAAAACATGCACTGAGAAGGAACCACAGGGATCATAGCATACTTCTGGAAAATTTTAGGTAGGAATTTTAGGACTTTTTAGAAAAATTTTAGGAAAATTTTAGGAGTGTATTTCAATAAAAACTAGATGTATATTTGTATACATCTAGTAAAACAACTTTGTATACATTGTAAAGAGTTTGCTTCACACCCTTCAACAATATATACTGATAGACTGCGCATGACATCAAAATTTTTGGCTCCAACATAAAATCACATGACAACAGTCAAAAAGATGGGTTACACCTGCTGTGCTTATGGTTGCTCTGACCGATATAGTAAAGAAAGTTCTATGATTTTTCATGGGTAAGAAACGAATTAAATACCTAAGTCAATAAAGTTCAATTACTTAACCAGAAACTTGCAGCTATTGATATAAAAATATAGTAACTTAAGAAAAAAAAATGGAATGCATGTTCCAAATTCTTCGCAAATGTTCATCACATTATAAATCACAAAATGTAAACAACCCGATCATGCATGTATATAGCTCATAAGTAAACTTACCTGAAGAGTTTTCATTATATATGAGGCGCATTCACATAATACACCAAAAACACTGAAGTTCTGCAGCGTAAATTAGTAATCATAACAGCATTTTTACACGAAATTTGGAGTCTGATGATGACGTGCCCAATGTTTGAGCCATGGCGGCTTTGATGCAGCTATTGCCAATGCGCAGTCCATTAGTATATATGGTCGAAGTTCACACCCAAATTTTTTGCATAACGTCTAATGTCTAAAGTTTAAGTATGATTTACTTCTAATGTTCAGTTCTTATCTTTTCACGTGTCATTATCATATTCAAGTATATTTACCACATTCAAGTTTCACTTTGAACATTAATATGCTGTTGAACCAGAAGCAATTCACGATTTTCACAGTAAAGTTTTCAGGTTTCACATTAAATTATAATATCCTAAAAAGGTAATTGAAAACCAAGAACTATGTACAATTGTTCACTGAATTACTTTTTTCATATTATTGTTTTAACCTTTTCCTGATTAGCCTATCTTTTTCTGCTTCCACCACAACTAATTTACTTTCAGTTTTCTTTATTTCAGCTGAACCTTGTATGATCAAGTTAGAGGCACCTGCTATTTCAACAGTATTTTGTTTTTCTACAGCTTTTCTCATTCTTTCTGTTCCCTCTTGAATTACTGCTAGGGAGGCTTCTTTATCTTTTTTAAGCCTATTTATTTCTGCATCATTTTCTTTTATTTTGTCATCAAACTCAGCTTTTCTTTTTTTCTCTAGCTGCTTTTCCTTATTTTCCCTCTCTTTCTGCTTCCTTTCTTTTACCTTTTTTGATTCTTCTTCCTTCAGCTTATCAACATACTCTTTATAAAATTTATGTGAATCACGAACACTATTTAACAAATTTCTTGTTATGGGAACTTTACTTACACATCCATAGTGTTTAATGGCCCCTTTAACTATTCTTAATGATGTTATAGTTGTGTCTTTTAAGTTAGCCTTGTCCTTCCTTAACAGAGCAGTGTTAACCAAAAATCCCCTTTCTGCATCAGCATTACCATGAGGTAAAACTAATATTGACTTGATGAGTTTAGCAAGATTTGAGTATTTTTCTTTTCCGCTAGAGTCTTTAACACTAAATATATTACGCCAGTAATGATCAATCCGCACTGGAATATGCCCTTCCTCTGAAAATTTCACTAGTTCATCTAGAGTTGGCTTATCGCAATTTAAAAGTTTCCACTCTTCTCTTACTCTATCAATTTGTTCCTCAGAAAGATGCAAAACACTTGAAATTCTGGTTATTTCCGAAAGTCCTTCAGTGACTGAAAGTTGAGTTGACTCTTTCTTTGGTTCTTTTACCTTTAAAACTTCTATGTCTCTTAGCTTTTGATTGCAGAATGGCAAATTTGACTTTAAATATTTTGTGGTTGCAATTAGTGATGATCTTACATCTAAGAGAAATTATTTCTGCCTGGTCTCCTGAACATTCCTGAGGAGATTTTTTGTCTTCATACCAACTTCTAACTCCCCTAGTTTTTTCCATGAATTTTTGTTTTCAAAATCTACATTCTTTAGGTCTTCTCCAAATTTCCCTGCAATAACATCATCTTGGATAAACTGAGTCATAACATTCCTCATTAAAGTATTTAAATCAGAATATAACTGGTGTATTTTTGGTTCTTCACTCTGATAACATAATGAAAACTTTTCAAAATTTTGGTGTGAAAGTGAAATTATTGCTAAATAGCAAGGAGTTAGCTCATTTTTCAGGAAACAGTGAATTCTTTTATACCTTGCCGAATTGCGTAGTTGTTTTTCAAATATTTTTTGAGATGGCAAGAAGTTTAAAAAATATTCTGTAATATTTAGCCATTGATCCAAGAGCCTCTGGGCTACAGAACCAACGGTTAACCATCTGTTGCTGACATGACGTAAAAGAAATTTGGCTGTGACCAATGTTATATCCTCGACAGATTTATAATCCTCTCGTCTTGCAGCACTACTCTTTAAAAAGTAATGCATATCAGTAGCAAATTCGTCAAAATCTATATTTGGGCTTGTCAAAAAAAATTTAAATGCATTACTAACAACATGCAGGTTGCAAAAACCTAGTTCCAAGTATTTCTGGCCTGTTTCTTGTTTTACAACTTCATTGAATTTGCGTAAAAATCACTTATTTACATTTGGGCTGTCCATGGATACACAAATCATTCTGTTCAACGAAATATTGAAGGATGATAACACATCAAGAATTTCTTTTAGCAAAATATCTGCTGTTGCATGACCCAGAAAAACGCTTGTTAGGTATCGGCAAGAAACTGAATTTATTTCTAAGACCAGTACCTGAGATACACATCCAACTGCCGTTTCACTTGTGTATTTGTAGTTTCATCAAATGCTATAGTAACCTTTCCTGGGCTACTAGATGCAGTGTCTTTTTTCAAATCCTCTTCAAAATATTTTGACAATCCATGTGATATCACATAAGCAACTTTTTTTCTTTAAGTTGCATTTTGGCTGCAATAGCAGAATAAGGAAACATTTCTTTGAAAAGTTCAACTGTTTCAGTGCATGAAACAAAAGAGATATTGTCCTTAGCAACTTTCATGGCCCATAATGCTTCGGCTTTAGCCAACTGTAAATCATGACTCAGTACTTCACTAATATTTGTTTTGGGCTGAAGATCCCGTCCTCCAAAGGCTTTCAGGATGGACTTACTTTGAAATTTACTTTGAAATTTCTGCAAATGTTTTTATCCTTTATGATGCGCTTTTACTTGTGAAAAGTCACTATTAGAAATGTTGAAAATTTCTGAACACAATATAAACTTAGCAGAAAATATTGTTTCAGTTGCAGAACACCATTCTTTCAACTTCACTCCGTCCAATTCTTTGGCGAGCCACGCATCTTGAAATTTCGTTTTGGATTTAGGCATCTTAAACACTTGTATTACTAACCAGAAAATGAAAGGGAAGTACAAAAACACGTTCCAATATTGCAAAACCAGACAACTTCCCGAAATTTGGCTGCGAGGATGTCAGAAGATAGAAAAAAAAAAAAAGCAGGTCACCACTTGAGAACTGAACCTGCACACAGCACAGAGAACACCATAAAAGACGCAAAACCAGAAACTATCATACGCATCTCACGCAAGTTCAGTCAAAGCGAGTCGGAGCCGAGATATATTGCGCATCAAAGGTTGCTGTCGCCGACGCACGATCGAAGGTCAATGATCACGTGCTCTACTGCCTGCCACGATAACACTCAGCTACCATCCCATCGTCATTACCGGAGGTTACGGAAGGAGACCACATGTGTCCTCTTTGCTTCCACCCACCTGCGGTTTACAATAACAAAACATCAGCAGAAAGAGGAGGTTCCACAAGGCATGTACAAAAATAAAGTATGATCTTCTGCGTGCCACGGAGTTAGTCTGCAAAGCGCAAACCAGGGGTGAAAATGACCCCTCCCCTTTTCCCTTAGATCTCTTGTTACTCTCGAAAACTGTCCGAAGGCAAAAAAGTGGAGCGCCCGCCCCGAAGCAAGTGCATCTCGATGGCGTCATTTTCCCTCCATTCAGCAGCACAGCATATAGGCTGTGTTTCTACAATAACAGGTCTTTTTACCTTACCGTAATGGTAAATTTATTGGCGTTAATAACGGTTGTATTTTTAATAAATAAGCTTACGAAAAATTTTAGGAAGAATAGCAAATTTTAGGTATAATTTTAGGAATTTAAGGTGGGTCACAAAATATTAGGAATTTTAGGAGGAATGCGATCCCTGGAACCAACATATTTTCACTTTATCAAACAAAATTAAAATAAAAATAAAATATACCAATAAATGCATAAAAATAAAAGAATGTTTTAATACATACTTTCACACTGATGCCTTAAGCATAAATTTCATTCTCTCACAGGCACTGGTCCTTATGCTAATTGCACTCTATACTTAAATATTAAAATTCCTTGCATATTCACCTGTAAAGCGTTATATACACTATATAGGCTATATAATGAAAATTTACAATTGATGCATAAAGCTTGGCCAAACACTTGGATCAGTGACATTTTTTATGGAAAACCCTTAATTAAATGCAAGTTTTCATTACTCCACTTATAGCAAATGTTGACAAACACTGATTTAAAAAACAGAGCTAAATTTAAAACATTGCTGCTTTGTCCAGATATTAAAATTCAATTCACTGGCATTCAGCCTCTCTTGCTCTGTCCAGATGTGTTTACTAATATACAATTGGGAAATGAATTCCCCGAAGAAATAATTCTTCATAAATACATGGCAGGCATTGTAATCTTATTATTGACATATTTTCACTGCATTCCATGTAACCACTTCCTCTAGGAAACTTGAAAATTTTTATCGTCCTGGAGCGGGAATCGAACCTGCATCTCCTGATTTCCAGTCGAGCATGCTAGTCATTATACTACCCAGGACAAGGAAATTCCAAGCAACTGAACGTAGATATCCGAGAAGCTATTCCTGCCCCATCATAGCGTCTTCATTCAGGGTGGGATGTAGGTCACAAATTCCAATGATGAAAGTACGTCATATACGTACTTACCTACTACTAAATGCTTTACGCAGTCAAAATAATTTTCTTGAATCACCATGAGGACAGATTGATTTGCATGAACTTGCCACAACTAAAAATGAATATTTGTTCTATACCTGAAACTTTTTTTTAAAAGCAAGAGAACACCCCTGTTTGCAACTTCAAAACACGATGCCTACAGCTCCCCCCCCCCAATCTTTTCTCCTTGAAAGCTTACCACGCCTTGTACACTTCGGTGATCACTGTTTCTGTTCAGTATTTCCAAGTTTTATTTCAGTCCACTATTTCCCCATTTAAATTTAAACTCAGTGAAACTACACAAGTGAAACAATTAATTTGTTCATTACCAACTGTTAGCAACACGTGACTTCTTTTACCATACAGGCACGAATGTAATCCTAAAAAGTACACAAAATATTACATTTAAATGCAAGGCAAAAGTTCAGATTTTAATCCATACCTTCTTTTCAGGAGTTTGATAAATCCTTATAATCACAGATGACTAGGAGTCATTCCTCCCTAATTTAGGGATACTGGCTCCATGACAAAGACACAACCAGAGGGAGAGAATAAACACAATATCTGTATGTTACCCAGGCTCAGAAATGAAATACATGCTGGAACTGATCAACATATATCAATATAAAACAAAAACAACAACAGAATAAGCATCCCTGTACAATGCAAAACAGCAGCCTTGACAACTTTGTAAAACAAAGAGCAACACAAACGCTGTTTTGACTTTAGGGATAAAATAAAAAGAAACTAATGCAACAGCATATCATATTAACTATTTTGAACTTTTACTAAAAGCACAAATTTCCGTGCAAAACAAAGGCCATACAGCAACACCAAGATGAGAACATGTGTTACATACCACTATGGCATATGAATAGCATAGTGGTATGTAATACAAGATAATACTCATGTACGAGACCAATGAAGGAACAAAAAAAGGTGAATTTTTAAACCGGGTGAAAAAATCAGAGCATGAGATGAAAAAATGTGAATATAATGCAGCATAAGCAAAAAGAAATATCATTCCCTACCCATTTCTTCATTGTCACTTTTCTTCTTTTATTCCCTCAGATGACAACAATTTTATTCATCATGCTGAAAGGATGTTCAGCCTGAGGACCATGAATGCATAGTACCAAAGCTTTCATATTTTAGATAACTTGGAGAACATGACTACTTTCAACACCAGCATCGATTCTTACAAATTTTCCAACTTCGTCACTTCCACTTTTGGAAAATTTTCCCTCCCTTATCAAGTATACGAGTGAATTCTTTATTGAAAGTCATGGCTGCTTTGGGAGGTTTTCACAGGAATGATGGTTTCTCAAGAGAGTACTGCATGGCTGTGCATGAAAGTGTAATTGTTCCTATTCTGATGTATGGCAGTGAAACATGGTACTGCAGAAGAAACCCACGTTTCACTGCCATACATCAGAGTAGGAACAATTACACTTTCTTAAAAAATTAGTAGGCAAATGAATTCTTCATTGAAAGTCATAGCTACTTTGGGAGGTTTTCACAGGAACGATGGGTGAATTTTTAAACCGGGTGAAAAAATCAGAACACGAGATGAAAAAAAGAGTCCTGCATGGCTGTGTACGAAAGTACAATTGTTCCTACTCTGTTGTATGGCAGTGAAACCTGGGTACTACAGAAGAAACATAGGAGTCGTTTGTGTGCTGGAGAAATGCATTACTTATTGGGGGGGGGACACACATTCTGATCATGTGAGGAATGAAGATGTGTTGCAGATGTGTAATGTGAGGCAAAATGTTGTTAACAAAGAGGACACTAATATTCTTAGGTGGTTTGGCCATGAAAGAACGAGTGATGATATTCTTACTAAGAGAATTTATTCAGCCCAAGTGGAAGGAAAGAAAGGTAGTGGAAGACCAAGAAATCATGGGAGGACTAGGTTCAGGTATGCCTGCATGAGAAAAAGATTATAAGTATGAAGTACAAAAAAGGCCTTGTGTGTGGCACATGATGGATGTTAATAAAGCTCGAGCTGTGTGCTGAAATCATTGTAAATAGAGGCATTTGATACACCAACTTTAAGTAAATCTTAAGTTTCATCAGGTAAATTTTTACTTGGCAGATGGTCTTACTTTGAGGAGGTATCATCTGAATCTCAGAGAACAACTTAATGATGTGATATGATCATATATATATATACACACACACACTCACGGACAATGAAATTTGTGCACCTAGCAGAAAACGTGCTACAACCGCAAAACTTTGCAAATAGCTAGGGCGCGTGCTGGCATGTAAATGATCCACGTTTGGTGCGAGTGACCGCACACCCTGTGGTGGTGCCGCAAGCACAACCCAAAAGCCTTATAAACCGGTGTGTAGCCTTATAAACAGGTGCACGAAACGGAAGCCTTATAAACCCCATGAAAGCGAAAAGCACCGGCTGACGCAAGCAAGAGTACAGAGCGATCAGAATACCTGGTAAATGCCAGAGACGTTGATTCACGTAACTTGTGGACTTTGAGAAAAGCCTGATCAGGCTGAAAACTGCAGGGTGGTTGGCCTGCCATGTAGCTTGCCACATGGATCGTTCTGACCATACCGTCCAACTGTGTTGGGAGCAGTGGACATGTGACGACACTGCCATACGGCCCCAGATGGACCAGGAAAACCACCAGTAGAGAGGATTGACGAATTGTTCGCCATGCATGAGCAGATCCCACGGGGACACGGTCCACTATACATGCACATGCAGATGTAGTGGCTCCTGTGCACCCACAAACCATTTCCTGACGTCTTGAAGAAGTGAATCTGAGATCCCAGCACCCCTTATGTGTGCTGCCATTAACACCAGAACATCGCTGGCTCCGTGTGCAGTGGTGTCAGGCCAGAGCAACGTGTGGTGTTCAGCAAAGAGTTCCACTTCATTTTGGGGACAGATGATCATTGTGTCCAGTTGTGGAGGTCCCCGGGTCAATGCCACAACCCCAACCTAGCTATCGAGCGCCACACCTCCACCACTGCAGGCATTATGGTTTGTGGAGCCATTTCCTACAATAGCCGATCAGTTCTAGTAGTGGTACGTGGATCATTGACGGGCCAGCGGTATATGGATGAGATCCTACGGCCCCATGTGCTCCCATTCCTGGCCGGGATTCCAGGTGCGCTATACCAGCAGAATAATGCCCGCCCACACACGGCTCAGGTTGCCCAGGACTGCCTACGCCATTTCCAGACACTTCCATGGTCTGCCTGCTACATGGACATGTCCCATATCTAGCATGTGTGGGACCAGTTGAAACACCAGCTGCCGCCGTGCTGCACTATCTAGGATTTGGAGCACACCGTCCAACATGTGTGGGCCAGTCTGCCACAGGACAACATCAGGGATCTGTAAGCCTCCATGCCGGAATGTATTGCAGCATGTATCGCCACACAAGGTGGTGCGATGCACTATTGAAGATGACTGGACTGCATGCAACAGATCCCTCTGTAATTGTCCCGCAGCTCTGTTTTTGCCATCATGTGTATCATTCATATGTATCATTGCATCCATAAAATTTTAGTTCAATCTGATACTTCCTTCTTGGTGCGCAAATTTCACTGTCCACGAGTGTGTATATATATACGAGTGTATGTACGTACATATGTATGCAGGTACATTTGAGGTTTTGATTCCCATTCCAGGACACAGGTGGCTACATGGGAAACAGTGAAAATATGGCACATTTGTGCCAATAAAGACATTTGAATATGTCTTCCATGTATTTGCGAAGAATTATTTCTCAATGATACGTAACGAAGAAAATCCACTGAAATATACTAAAACTAACATATTGTTCCAGAAATTTAGAGATTAATAACAATAAGGATTTCATTAAAGCAAAAATATATTACTTAATAACTCATAGCATATTGGGTAGTATGTTTTGTTATATTACGTAGAACATCAAAGATGAAAAAATTAAGCAGCTGCTTGAAATAGAAAAAAATAAATAAAAAAAATAGAAATATATTGCATAACATGTCAAAACAGATTACTGTTGTATTACTTCATATGTCAGAGTAGAAATAAAGTATTTGCTTCAAATACTTGAGAACAAAACAGTATCCACTATATGATAGCTTTATTACACACTTCCTGAAATTTTCAAATTAATAACGATGAGGTTCTTGTTTTTTCTGTTTCAAGGTTTAATGACCACCATGAGAAACTTTTAGGGTTATAGGCAGTTGAATATTTTAATTTGGGTCCCTGGTGCCAGGGAAGAAAGAAAGAAAGAAAACTACAGGGGGTGGGCAACAAAACAAACTCATGGGTTTAGGACAACAATTTATTAGTATGGTGTAGGGCCTCCTTTGGAGGCCAATGCAGCTGTAATTCATCATGGGAAAGACTGATACAAGTCTTGTGCAGTGGCCAGAGGGATTTGAAGCCATTCTTCTTGCAGAAAAGTGGCTAGTTTACAAATGTGATGCTGGTGGATGAAAACATTTCCTGACTCACTCCTCCAGAACCCCCAGAGTGGCTCAATAATGTCCAAGTCAGGTGACCGTGCAAGCCATGACAGATGTTCAACCTCACTTTCATGCTCAGTAAACCACTCTTCCACTAGTTTGGCTCTGTGTATCGGTGCGTTATCCTTATACACAGCACCACCGCCAGGGCAATGTTTGAACCATTAGGTGCACCTGGTCCTCCAGAATTGTCCAATAGTCCTTGGTAGTGATGTGCACCTGAAACAAGCAGCGGGCCAACAGACTGCCACTATATTGTGGCCCCAACCATTAACAGTCTGTGTGGAAAGCCTGTGAGGGATGTCTTCACACGTAAACTCTCTCGGTTGAGGGAAAGACAGTGAAGAACAATTCATCAGATAACAATACACATTTCACGTTATCTAACGTCCACAAATTGCACTGCAGGCACCATTGCAACCGACGTTTGGCATTCACACTGGTGATACATGGTTTCACAACAATAACACGACCGTGAATGTTGACCCGGTGAAGCTCCCAATGAACAGTTTTCATGGAAACAGGTGAGAGACAGTGCGTATTCAACTCTGTGGTGAGTTGGGCAGCTGTGGTTTTATGTTTTTTGGCTACCATCCGTGTTAACAACAGGACGTCCCTGTCAGACAGCTTCCTCTTACCTTGGCAGTTATTCCTATTGGATATGGTTCTCTATTGCTGGTATGCCGACACGACCCTGGATACCATGACTCACGATACACGACAAAAAATTGTTGTCTTGGACACAGATGCACCAGCGAGACGCTCACCAGCAATCTGTCCTCTGTGAAACTCGGATATGTCTCCTATTATGTTTTGGGGATCACACGTTTTGACGTCTAGCTGTGCTATTGCTCTGCTAATGCAACCTTCAAACTCTGCTCTTGTTGATCGACTGTGAAATAGATGCTGGCTGGCAACCAGGTGGTGTGACATGTGGGATACTATTTATGCAGGTGTTTCAGTTTCATTGACCACCCCCTGTAGTGTCATACATAAGACAAACACACAACCCATGCCTTATCCAGAACTCATACAACTAGCCAGAAACCTAAGCTTCAGACCAGTGGGCTGGTCTGAAACTTAGGTTTCTGGCTAGTTGGTTTATATTAGCACGAAACAATTGTGAATTGTGAATTAACTGCATTGAAATAAAAAATATAATCAAGAAAAACCTTCCAGAAAATGGATATGGTAATGAATTTACCTCTTTGTGGTTCTTTTTCTCTTAGTGGCAACACTTAATGACTCTAGTTCTGATTCATGATGGTCAACTTGTATGGTTAGTAAACCTATTGAATCCTAAAGATGGAATACACACACAAACATATATTTCATGAAACAATACAAACATGATTTAGATATGATTAACATGTATTCCAAAAAATTTACTATACCTGTGAACAAAAACTAATGAGACATATATGAAGAGTATCTCCACTAAAACATTCTGGGATGGCAAATCTAGACTCTCATTCCCCCATGCACACCTATATAACCTTCAGAAACATTTCCTAAATTTGCTCTGCAACCATGAGCTCAAAACTTTTTTTTTTATATATCTCACATGAAAACTGCAATTATTTGTACTAACATTTCCTTAGCATTGGAGGATTCTTATAAAATATGCATTCCAATACTGGCCACTGAAATATGATCACCCCATAAGAGTTTAAAAGTGCACTGATCCATTAGATTAAAAATTCACCTGGATGAAAACAGTTGCCAGCTGGCGGGCAAATTTCAAACACAATTTCAAAAATAAAATTAACATTCTTAATGGCATGCTATGACATTTTAACAGAGCTTGCACTTGTAAATAGTTTTTAAACTCTCTGAAACATACGTGCACTACTAAAGAAATTCAACTATTTGAATAATTTCTGCACACAATATTAATTTCTGAGCAGAAAATTTCCCTCACTTTGAAAATCTAATAATTATCCAGCTGCTTAAATTACGAATTTTGTCAGGCATTCACACAAATACAGTTTATGAAAAGAAAACACAAATCAAATAAATGTATCATTTCATTATATGTTAATTTTAATAAATGCAGAATGTCCATGACCAATGCTCTTATGAGGTAAAATCAACAAATTAAATAAATTTTTTATTGTTATGGTTAAGATGGCAAGGGGAGCAACAACAAAGTAATATAACATTACTTATGATGAAATTTCCACATTAGAATATTAACTTCTGAGCAGAAAATTTCCCTCACTTCGAAAATCTAATAATTATCCAGCTGCTTAAATTATGAATTTTGTCAGGCAATCACACAAATACAGTTTATGAAAAGAAAACACAAATCAAATAAATGTATCATTTCATTATATGTTAATTTTAATAAATGCAGAATGTCCATGACCAATGCTCCTATGAGGTAAAATTAACAAATTAAATAAATTTTTTATTGTTATGGTTAAGATGGCAAGGGGAGGGACGACAAAGAAATATAACATTACTTATGATGAAATTTCCACATTAGAATTTTTTTAAATATACAGAAAATATTATTTGCAGTTATAGCCCTTACATGAAAATCGTGCATTAAGCAAAACTGGAAAACGTGCAAAATATCTCAACATGATTCTACAAAATTTTATTGTGCGTTCATGTTTTTTATTACCAAAATTTCCATTTCAGGATTTTATGCCCATTGGGACACGAAGCATCTCACAAGAAAAAATTTCATGGTAAATTCCCCATTACAGAAAATTCCTGATCAGCCTGTGGCATGATGCCACAAAATTAACCTGCATCTGGTCAACAGGCAAGATAACTGACCACTTTACATTTCTTGTACCGAATAAAAAAACTAACCAAAGTACTACAGCAATTGCAATGATAACTAGGATCAGAAACACTCTGTATCTAAATTTTGGTCCCATTTTTGAGCTGAAACACAAACAGGTTAAGGAATAAAATTATACTTAACAACAATGAAAGACTGAGGGAACATCACTAGAAAAAAAACAAAAAACGATTATGGGAGAAATCTTCTCTACGTCCTACTTCCATTTTTGGAAAACTTTTCCCCATTTTCGATCTCAAATACAAACATTTACATAACTAAATGATGTTTACTGAATAATGCACAGAAAATACTGTAAGGATTAAAAATAACAACGACAAAAAAAAAAGCTTTTATGGGGGAATCTTTGCTGCCTTTAGCTTTCATTGTTGAAAATTTTTGCTTCCCCTTTATGATTACAGGATAATTTTTTGCTGCCCGTCTTCCGTTTTTAAAAAGGTTCCTCTATTTTCAAACTGAAATACAAATATTTATGTAATAAAATTATATTTAACAACAATATCAAACAGAGGAAACATTGTGAAGAAAAAAAAATTATGGGAGAAATCTTTACTCCATCTAACTTCCGTTTTCAGAAAGTTCTGAAAGACTGAATTCCGTCGGAAGATGGTAAACCAGCATTCACGATTTGGAGTCCATAAAGAGAGGATTTAACAGGGTTCTGGGGATATTGCTTTTGTCTGCAGGACCAAAATAAAATATGTGACACACATCGCCTGTCACCACGATTCTGCTACAGGGGTAAATTTGAAAGTTTTCCCCCAATTTAGGCAGGACTTGTGAATCAGCTTGTTAGGAAAGAATAAATGTAAAATTTACTATGATAAAAGCAAAAGAATGTATAATTACCAAGATAAAAGCCAAAGAATGTAAAATTTACTATGATAAAAGCCATACTCAGGCAGCTTGGAACATGAGGCTTTCAGAAAAGCTTCAAAAAGGTATGAGCAAGGAGCAACAAAACATTTATGACCTCACTATACTGTCATCAGAAAAGTAACATATTTTCAGTCATATAATCTGTGGATTATAAGTTTAAAAAGTCATAAATTCAGGTTCTGCTGGTAATACAGCACTTAATTTTTTTTCGCAACAATTCATTTTTTTTTTTTTTAGAAAAATCCACGAGCTCATTGTGCAAGAAAAGTTGTATAACTGGAAAAGCATAAAAATGTGTTAACAGAAAAAATGTAATGCCATTACAAACATACAGCAGGGCTAGAGTGAATTTTTTTTTTAGTACAATATTTTTTTTTAATTTTAGGACAATTTCAGGACATACAATATGGGCCACATACGGTCACTTTCTGGAATGCAGAAACTTTGCACACAAAAAATTATTTTATCTGATCATGTTTTTTCTTACTTTGGCGAGTACGAGAATAGATCATTAAAAAAAACAACTTGATTCTTAAACTACACTTTCAAATCATACAGATTGAGATACAGAGACGCCAACCTGTTTCAGATATTTTCAGTAGTACTAGTACAAATTTTCAGTAGTTTTGGCCATTTTTCAGTAGTCATACCAAAAAGAATAATTTTAACCGAGGAAAACTCATTTAATTTAATTAGCTTTTTTTACTTACTTATTCATTTATATACATGAAAATCTGTATCAAAATATTCTAAATTTTTCACATGGAAAATAATATACACCATGACTGATACATCCTTTTTACACAACAAACAATTTATTAAACAGCTTTCTTTAGTGATTTCGCTGTACAGTGTTTTGCAGATTTGAGTTCCTCAGCAGAAAATCGTTTTTCATAACACACTTGCCCAGAGGAGAACATATTCATTTTTGCAATAAGAAGTGCTTCTAGTTTCTAAACCTAAATTAGGTTGGAAATGGGCTTGATTCTTTCGCACTAAACTAAAATCACTCTTACTCACAGCATTCGAGTGTGGAACTACAAGTATTGCAAACATTACTTTCGAGAGAATAGTATACTTAACTGCTCCACTACAGCCTCTTAATTTTGAGATTTCTGACCAAGTGACATCTATTCTACCTGCTACTGCTATGGTCTCTAATTTGTCAGCTTGATAACAAGGAATTCCACTTCCAGTATATCAAGTTCATTTTCAATTATAAATGGAAGGCGTTTGACTATGTATAATACAGAAGGAAATGATGTTATGGCTCTAAGTGAAGGATCTACTACTACTGCATGTTTTAAGAATTCATCATAGATCAGTATCTTTTCTTGAATATAAGAACATTCTTCAATGTGAAATTTTCCGACAGATGTATAGAACTTAGAAAGACAGATGAATAGAACTTAGAAAGTTCATTTTCGTTTTAAATGATTTCGCTTTAATACATTCTTGTTTTTTACTCCAATTACCAGTTGTATCCTTTCTGATTTTTCTTTTTTGAAAAACTTATTTGAAAAATTAAGCTCAACATCACCATCAGCTACGACAGTAGGCTTCACAAATTTCTTGGATGACAATTTTATCCATCATGCTGAAAGAACTTTCAGTTTGAGGACCATAATGCATGATAGCTTTCACTATTTTAGATAAAAGGTAGTTAGTGTAACTTGGAGAATATGAATGCTTTTGAATATCATGCATCAATTCTTGCAAATTTTTCAGCTTCGTCACTTTCGTTTTATGACTCTCCCCCTTTATCAAGCTGAAATGCAAACCTTTATTGGGGGAATATGTAAGAACACAGGATACACGTTCGGAACATCGTTGGGGAAAAAAATTACAGTTACGGGAGAAACCTTTGCTACGTCCGATTTCCATTTTCGGGCATTTCCCTTCCATATTCAAGGTGAAATACAAATATTTACGAAATACAATGAAATTTAACAACAATAATAGGCAGAGGAAAGAAACATCGCGTGAAAAATAAAATTACGATTACGGGAGAAATCTTCACTGTTTCCGAAAGTTTTGAAAGACGAAATTTCCGTTTTCGAAACTTTCAGGTGGAAAGCATCCTTCACCACTACTACTTGCCCCAAACTTTTTTTCAGTTATGCATCGATCTCGAGGATAACCCAAATTACGACGAAAAAGCAGAAATTTCTCGAAGCCGAAGATTACACTGCAATTTTTGCGCCGTCGAATTTCCGTTTTCGGAAATTTCCCCTCCATTTTCAAAGTGAAATACAAAGATTTATGGAATAAAATTATGTATAACAACAATATAACAACAATACTGGACAGAGGCAACATCGCAGAAAAACGAAATTACGATTACAGAAGAAATCTTTATTTCGTTCACTTCCGTTTTTGAAAGGCGAAATGCTGTCCCAACGCGTATTTTTACACGTTGGTAAAATTCTTTGATGCATAGTTTTACGCGTTTCTCGATGTGTGTTTTTGCGCGTTGATGCGTACTTTACACGCTTCACGACGTATATTTCTACACGTCACGAAAAATTCCTGATGAATATTTTTACGCGTTGGTAAAATTTCGATGCGTACTAGACGCGTAATTAGGCATTTTGGCGAATTCTGCAACGAAATCCAAGCATACTTTTCTGCAACGCAAGAAAAAAACTTCAAAATATTAATTACTGACATGAATGGTCGACGCACGATTCAAAAAAAAAAAAAAACTCCAATGCCAGGCAATGACACTCACATTCTGCACCAAACGATTTTTAACAGCTTGTCGCTGCACTGCGAAAGAGCTTCAGGCCGAACTCAGACCACGTCCGCCAAAGCGAGCTACGCTCAACGTCCCCAGAATGTTGCATGCTGGGAAGGGAGGGTTTTCACTAGAATGACTCAGCGCAAGGCCACATTCATCGAGTGCCGGCCGCTCGCGTTAAGATCCGAACAGCTTCAAGAGGCAGAACTGGAAGTGCAGGCAGCATCGGAAGCAAGACGAATGACGGGTCGTTAAGTGGCCGCCGTTGCATTGGTAAGGGGACAAGCAAAATAAGAATTAATAACTTCCGTTAATTTTCCGTAGAAAAATCACGGTTTTCCGTATTCCGTAGTACAAGAGCTTTTTCCGTAAGAACTACGGAGATTCCGTAGTTGTTGGCATCTCTGGAGATACCACATATATTCAACAGAATTGTGGATAAGTTGATTTAGGGAGGCAACCTAAACTATGATTGTAACAAGTGATGCATTTATTGTGGCTTTTTAGAAGGGTTATCGGATATTGCTCAGCAAATTTCACCAAGTTACTCTGCAATTTTGTCAGTCGCTCATTTCCCATAGACAGCATCATCTAGGTAACCCCAACTTTCCTCATATTATTTTCTTTAACATCACTGCCTAATTTTTCTTGAAGCTTCAAACAAGAGTTTGTGCAATGTATCTTATTCAATCACCAAGAATTTCTATGCATTCAATAAAGCAGCTATTTGTTCCAAGTTTTGCAGCTTTTCTTTTACTGTTCTAATATTTCAAAGGATTCTTCTGCTGTGTGCATACTTTGTCATTTTGCCATTCTAAGTATGAAGCATATATTGCATTAAACTGCTTCATACAATTCAAGAGCACTTTAGTAACTGGAATGGAA
Source organism: Macrothele yani (assembly GCA_039090855.1). Lineage (NCBI taxonomy): Eukaryota > Metazoa > Arthropoda > Arachnida > Araneae > Macrothelidae > Macrothele > Macrothele yani. Next base: position 14,726,295 of record CM077027.1, on the reverse strand, counting down.
TGAAATAAACAAAATTTTCATGCAATCAGATTGCATCTTTACACAGATGTAAGGATGTATGAATCCGAAAGAGAAACTCTTCTCTTCATAACAATGCAATTATTATGCAAAAACTCCCTTTTGGGCTGTGCAATACCACGTTATAGCTTTAGACATGCTTGAACATGGGCTGATAAGGAATCAAATTTGAATATACCAGCAGGTTCTTTAATGCCAGCAACCTTGAACCAACATTTACAGATATTTGCAACTTCTGAATTTTTTTTTATACATGTTATAACTTGGTCATATAAGGTTGCCCTGCACAAATTTCACTTGAATACAATTAAAACTTGCTGAACTACGTGTAAAAAAATTTATCCAGACATTCAGAGAAACACAACTATTATGCCTTGGGGCATCATGCTTCACAGAAACTGACAGTTTTTGCACATTAGAAACACAGAAATGTTTGGTGAGTGGGAGCTACTGTTGCCTGTTATTACTTACAGAGGTGAGGGAGAGAGAAGAGTTGCATGTGGTAGTCACCAACTCACAACAATTTCGTTATTTTCACTATTGCTGTTGCTTTCAATAATAAAAACAAGTCATATTTCAAAAGTGAATTATTTTTCTCTCAAAATTTCAGGACAAAATAGTAACAAGATGACACTGAATTTTTAGTTGTAATGAGCATGTCTTTTGAATCCTTTCCGACATGAATAAAATTTATCAAAATTATTCATAGTCAATGGAACTGGACTGGTTAGGAATAAAAATCAACCAAATTTCTATAATGGATAAAACATTCAGAAATAGAAACACCTACTTACTTCCACCAGCAGCTAAAAAGTATGTTATGAAAATTAACAAATGGTGCACAAATATTTTCTCATAGTCAGCAATAAGGAATCACACTTGCCAGCTCGCGACTGGCGAGCATACTTTTTCGCCCAACATGTAGTTTTTTTCCCCTCACCTCCTATAACTACACCTTGTTCAACTAATCTGACAATTTCCTATCTGATGTGTTCAATTGAATAATTAGCAACTTTCAGCAACAATGTAACTCAGTAGTTTCATTGAAATAAGTGCTAAAAATTCAGCAGTCATTTCCAGTTATAAACCATGTGAACGTTGATAAATGCTATTAAAATAATGTAAGCTAACTTTTCACTGGTGCTCTGCAGGAAAGGCAACTCTTCACAGATAAGGCAGATAAAGTTTGACTGCTAATGCATGAAAAACCAATTTTTAAGAGCGCAGACAGAATGTGTCAGGGATCTCTGCCAGGCACACGCATCGCTGAAGCTTCATTTATCTGTGTAGTAATAGCGAGCAAGTAAACTGGGAGGGGAAGCAAGGTTTTCCAGGAAGAGAGATATCAACCCAGCTGTAAAAGGGTAGGGGAGGGAAAAGCATTTTATGATTGGACTGGTCAGTGATCAGGCTGGAGGAACAAGAGAAAATCTGCTGACGCCCCACATCACAAACCTTGTACTTTTGTTTTTTTCTTACCCGCGTAGCGAAAGACTTGAAAATGTCTGGTGCATATCATTTTAAATTACAATACATACTGCCATATACTTTTTATGCAAATAGACGCAGCTATTATAAAACTAGAAACTGAAGGGGGATGCACAAATGATTTTTGCTCTGTCACTGAGGTACCTCTCCTTGCTGGTGATTGACGTGTGTTAGCCCGAAGGTCTAAGGCATTCATGGTTTGGGTACGTATTCAGACACACAATGCTTTCTGCACTCATAATGAGGTACGGAAAGGAAACGAAGGCAGTATTGACCAGTAGTTGAAAGTCTAAATGACCCATCTGTTTTTGGTGTTTCTTGGAAAGAACAAAAAAACAAGAAAATGCAATTCTCGAGTGAATCAAAAGAATTCCGATGTTTACATACATACATACATACATATCACAAGCTGTTCTCCGAGATTTAGAGGTTAGCTCTACAAGAAATACAAACTACCAGATAAATTTTAACTACTCCATTAACAGCGATTTTGGCACACAACTTGGGCTTCACTGACACCCATCACACGCCGTACACAAGATCTTCTATACTTTATACTCAATCTTTTTATATTCATATCTTTTTCACATGCAGACACACCTGAATCTGATCCTCCCAGGACTTTCTTGGCCTTCCCCTACCTTTCGTTCCTGCCACTTGGGCTAATATTCCGATATTTACTACTTCAAAAGAGGTAAGTGTTATCAGTTTGTGCCATCGTTTACATTTGATCATAGGACGCAGAAGTACTTCTGACCCTTTAATAAATAATGTAGTGAATCACTTCCATTTAGTGGTGATGCAGCAACTTATCTCTATTGTGTTTTTCAGGGGGGGGTGGCAAGCTGGAATCCAAACTGCTGATTTTTATTACAGCTGTTGGGTTTCTGTGTGTTCCACATTGGAACCAAATCAGATTGCCCATATGGTTACAAAATAGTTTTCCTCCAGCTCGAGTACGTGAGTAAAGTTGTAGCTAAATGATTTCGTAAAGTTAAGCTATAATTTTCCTTTTAAAATAACCTGATAACTTTTGTATCTGGGCAGAAGTTAAGGAAACTACAAAAAGGAAGGGGGACTCAGTACCACCACAGTGACACTATTAAAAACTACCTTATAGCATAGTCATCAAGGTTTGGTGGGAAGGGGGGGGGGCAAGCAGCAAAATTTAAACATGATGTTATAGCACAATCTTGCATGTTTGCTGATATTACGCCATACAACAAATTCATATTGAAAAATAAATAATAAAACTTTGAAAAACAGGTTAAAGAGGTGCAAATGAGTATTTTTCCAGTAAGCATATTCTCATTTTTGGGTTAATGAAATTTAAATTAAATTGTTGGTACATACCCTGGTAAATTACTATCAGTTTCTAAAACAACTGAATCTACAATTATTGATCACACAAATTATATCATCATCATTGTCAACCATTATCAATCCACTGCTGGATGAAAGTCTCCCCAAATTTCTTCCACAACGGGCTGTCGTGTGCCAGTCTCCTCCATGTTACTCCTGCATACTTTCGAATTTCATCCACCCATTTCCCATGTGGTCTTCTTCTGGGTCTTTTCCTGTCCCTTGGAATCCAATCTAAAATTTCGGCTGTCCATCGATGGTCTGTCCTTCTGGCAGTATGTCCAGCCCATTGCCATTTCAGGGATTTAACTCTGATAATGATGTCTTCCACTCTTGTCATTTTTCTGATCCACGAGTTCCTCTTCTTATCTCTCCTGGTTACACCCAGCATGGACCTCTCCATGCTTCTTTGAGTTGTCTGCAGCCTTTGTATGTCTCTTTTAGTTAAGGTCCACGTCTCTGCACCATACGTAAGCACTGGAAGGATGCATTGATCAAACACTTTTCTTTTAAGACATAATGGAATATTGCTCTTGAAAATTATGCTGTTTCTTCCAAAAGCTATCCAGGCAAGTTTTATACGCCGATTAATTTTTTCATCAATGTGACCCTCACTTGATATCTGCTGTCCACGATAAATGTACGTATCTGTTATCTCCAGCTTTTCTCCATCAATCGTTAAGTCTTCATTTCTTGTAAAAGCATTGAACATCACTTTTGTTCTTCAGAAATTATATATATATATATATATATATATATATATATATATATATATATGGGATGTAAGGTCAGGTGATGCGTAACATCACAGACTCTCCTTGACAAATGTCAACCCCGCCTTCTCGTGGTGCATCCTGTTCCCACTAAAGGGGCTCTGACGACCGCAAATAGCGGTATAACTATACCATCGGGATCAGAGGAAATGCTATCCCACACTCACCAACCCGCTTGGCCAGCGTGGTGAGTTATGGCCAAACACCTCCAAAATGACTCTACAACTTAAATCTTGGCCCTCAGTCTCCGGCAGCTGGAATGTACCTGGCCAAGGCAGCGGCCAGTGCGACATGAAGGCAGAGGGTGCTAAGAATCCCCGGAGGACCGGACTAGGCTGCCATTTGATGCTGACCTTGGCAACGTACAACGGACGCTCCCTATCTTCTGATTCAAGGCTTCTTGAATTGGAAGAGGAACTACAAAGGATCAAGTGGGACATCGTCGGGCTGAGTGAGGTAAGGAGAAAAGGAGAAGATCTCATTGAACTGAAAAGTGGACATCTCTTCTATTATCGTGGGACAGATACTGGCAGAACTAGTGGTGTTGGATTTATAATAAACAAGAAACTGAAGGATAAAGTGGTAGAAGTTGAAAGTTCCTCTGACAGAGCTGCACGACTCGTTATCCAACTATCGAGAAGATACCAGGCTCAGATTATTCAAACTTATGCACCCACCACAAGTCATCCTGAAGAAGAAATTGAAGAATTTTATGAGGAAATTCGTCATCTAAATAATAAAGGTAAGCAGCACTTGAAGATAATTATGGGAGATTTCAATGCAAAAATAGGGCACCGGCAACAGAATGAAACTTCAGTAGGTAAATTCGGTCACGGCAACAGAAACCAGCGTGGAAATACTCTCGTTGAGTTTGCAGAGGCAGAAGGATTTTTCATCTTGAATTCCTTTTTCAAGAAAAAGCCACACAGGAAATGGACATGGAGACATCCAATTGGGACGACAAGTGAAATTGATTTTATTATGTGTAACAAAAAATTCGTCATCGAAGACTGCAGTGTGCTAAACAAGTTCAACACAGGTAGTGACCATAGATTGGTGAGATGTAAGATGCACCTCAACACTAAACTGGAACGTGGCAAGCTCATAAGACAAACAAAATGTATTGACATAACCAACCTTAAAAAACACCATAATACTTTCAAGTTGGAACTGAAGAACAGATTCTCTGCTTTAGAAGGCCTAACATCGGAAGAAGTGGATATTTCTGAAGTTAACAGAAAAGTAACCAAAGCTCTTATGGAAACAGCAACAAAATTAGCTGGGTCTAAGAACAAGTTGCATGTAAACAAATTATCAGGAAAAACCAAAATGTTGATGCAAAAAAGAAGAGAGATGAGGACAACTAAAGAAGATGTGACTTCCAAAGTGGAATATATAGAGCTATGCAAGACAGCACGAAAAAGTATCACTGAAGACGTAAGGAAATTCAACTGTGAGCTAGTGAGGAAAGCAATTGAAAACAACCAAAGCCTAAAGATAGCAAAGGGACATCTCAGTAAGGGAAGAAAACAGATTATGGCTCTGAGAAAAGAAGATGGTTCTATAACAAGAAATAGAGGCGAAATTTTGACAAGAGTGAAAGATTTCTACTCCAAACTATATGAAAGGGATGATATATGCACTCCAGACATCATGAAAGGTACCAGAGTTCTTCCAGTCCTCCCAGCAGAAGTTGCTCATGCAATCAAGAACATGAAGCGGGGGAAAGCTCCAGGAGAAGATGGAATTACTATAGACATCATACAAGAAGCAAGTGGAGAAATTGAAACAGTACTACTTCAAATTTTTACTCGATGCCTTAATGAAGGGAAGATTCCTGAGGATTGGAACAATGCTACAATGATCCTGCTACATAAAAAAGGTGACATTGAGGATCTCAGGAACTACAGACCTATCAGCCTCCTATCAGTGGTTTATAAAATCTTCACTAAAGTTCTTTCACACCGCTTGAAGGTAACACTGGACATGGCTCAACCGAGAGAACAAGCTGGATTCAGGAGTGGCTACAGCACAATAGATCATATCCACGTACTCAGAGAACTAATTGAAAGAGCGAGGGAATATGAACTTCCATTGTGCATGGCTTTTATCGATTATGAAAAAGCCTTTGATTCGGTGAAACCATCAGCAGTTACCACGGCTCTGAAATCCTGCGGTATTGAAGATGCATACATTAATATTATTAATAACATCTATGAAAAATGCAAGTGCAAAGATTCGGCTGTTTGAAAATACAACACACATAAAAATTGGAAAGGGAGTGAGACAAGGTGACACCATATCTCCGAAGCTCTTTAATGCCACATTGGAAAATGTCTTTCAATCACTGAACTGGGAAAACAAAGGGATAAAGATTAATGGAGATTATCTAACCCACCTTCGTTTTGCTGATGACGTAGTCATTTTTGCAACTACCCCATCAGAGCTGCAGAGTATGATCCAGGAACTTGCTGACAAGAGTAAAGAAGTGGGATTAAAAATGAACTTTCAGAAGACAAAAGTGATGTTCAATGCTTTTACAAGAAATGAAGATTTATCGATTGATGGAGAAAAACTGGAGATAACAGATACGTACGTTTATCTTGGACAGCAGATATCAAGTGAGGGTCACATTGATGAAGAAATTAATTGGCGTACAAAACTTGCCTGGAGAGCTTTTGGAAGAAACAGCATAATTTTCAAGAGCAATATGCCATTATGTCTTAAAAGAAAAGTGTTTGATCAATGCATCCTTCCAGTGCTTACGTATGGTGCAGAGACGTGGACCTTAACTAAAAGAGACATACAAAGGCTGCAGACAACTCAAAGATGCATGGAGAGGTGCATGCTTGGTATAACCAGGAGAGATAAGAAGAGGAACTCGTGGATCCGAAAAATGACGAGAGTGGAAGACATCATGATCAGAGTTAAATCCCTGAAATGGCAATGGGCTGGACATACTGCCAGAAGGACAGACCATAGATGGACAGCCGAGATTTTAGATTGGATTCCAAGGGACAGGAAAAGACCCAGAAAAAGACCACATGGGAGATGGGTGGATGAAATTCGTAAATATGCGGGAGTGACATGGAGGAGACTGGCACAAGACAGACCGTTGTGGAGGAAACTTGGGGAGACCTTCGTCCAGCAGTGGATTGATAATGGTTGACAATGATGATGATGATGATGATATATATATATATTTTTTTTTTCAACAGTAAGTAAAAACTATCTGGTAGTTTGTATTTCTTTTTGGAGCTAACCTCTGAATCTCAGAACAGCTTAGTGATATTTATGTACAAATTATAAAAAATAAATCACATTTATAGTTTTCCAACGATTTAAACAGAAAACTTACTGTCAACCAATTCGTGATTTTATCTTTCTCTTTTTGGGCAGGATCTACTTTTTGTACAGCACCTAAACCTTCTTTAGAATAGGCTTTTATCTTGGTTTCTCTCTCAACAACCTTGAACCTTTCCATTTGCTGAAAGCACATGAAATGGAAAATTAAAGAAAAAATAACACAAAGAGGGGGAAAAACATAGCTCAAGTCATACATTTAATGCAAAATTATCAGAGCTTCAACATGTTTATGAGTGACAAAAAAAAAAGTTACTAAAACTTCTTTTCTTGTGAGTTCCATTTTTGGCAACACTCATAGGTTTTAAAAGGCCAGATATGCAGCAAATATGTAAAAAGACCATAGAATAACCACACAACACCAAACTCCATTCAAATCAGATATACGTGGCAGTGTCTTAATATATGCCTATGCATGTATGTGTGTTATTGATGAATATTGTGCAAAACATTTACTTTTATCTCACCAATGACAATAGAGTATACTATACAACTGATAATTCCAATCAGGAGTATCTACGTGTAATACCAAAGGAAGGTCAAATCCTTGTACTTGATAATATTAAAGAGAGAAAGAAATTCAAGTTTTAATTTTAAAAAGTTGGTTTTTATGAGAGAAGATATAAAGCCAAAATGCAACTAAAGTTTCAGGTGTAATGAGCACTTCTTTTGACAGGAAATACTGAAGTTTAGAATGTTCCACATTACTCTGTGATCACCTACCTACTAAAAAGTTCCAAGGCATTATGCTTCATGGATGGAAAATATTGTATCCCTTTTGAATTATACTGTGTGTTACAGCTACCTAAAGAGAAAATATAATATTATGAAAACCTGGAAAAACTTAATCACGCTTGTCTGCATGTGATTCATAAAAAATGCTCCTGATGTCTCCTGAAAACAGTAATATTTATTTGACAGATATAAGTGTATTTTTACAGTCATGAAGAAAACATGGAAACTGAATGGAAAATCTTTGTCTTCTGGTCCAAAATGACTTTTATAGTCTTCTGGAAACAGAGATGTAAAAAACACAAATATACATTTATTCAGCCAATAAGGAAAACCTTGCACCAGGAAAAGCTGAAATCTCTGAAATACCAAGGGCAAATACGAGGAGGTATCAATAAGTTTGTGGCCCAGGCATGAAAGTGGTCATGGGCAGAAAAAGTCTGCACTTTTACCACATAGGAATATGCAAAAATAATTAACCTTTCAGCATTTATTAACTACCGTAAGCACCATATTTTCATACATAAAAGCCATAAAATTGTCTAACATTTCTTCAGGAATGAATAACAATTTTATTTTAATCAATGTGCTTACATCAAACCAATAATGTAAATCCCACATTTATACTGATATAATTTATTTTATTGCAACTATTGCATTTCTGCATCAATCTTTGGAACTCCCCACATGACTTCCAAAAAGGTGGAATTCCGCTTTTTGGTGGATCTCTTTCACCTCTGGTGGCCTGATATAGTTGCCGTGAACGTAGAATGATTGTAAAGACCAAATATGAAGTTTGCATCATTAACTGTTGTGTTGCTTTTTCAGTTCTGAAGAAGTGAAAGTACGTGGAAACATGAATTTTGACAGAAAAGATATGTCATCATGAAGTACCTTCTCATTAAAGGATTGATCCCAAATGAAATCCATGAGGATATGATGGTAACAATGCCTGATGACTGTCCATCTCACATCCTGGTCATGAACTAGGTGACTGAATTAAAGAGTAATCGGGTGTCCACAAAAGATTCACACCATACTGGAAGCCACCTCAAGAAAACATTGATGCCATGCACAACTTGATAATAGAAAATTGGCGTATTAACATCCATATTATCACCGAAGCTGTGAATTGGTCCTGCAGATGTGTACATCATAAAATTTATGATGAGATGCACATGAGAAAGCTGTCTGGAAAATGGGTACCAAAATGTTTGACAGCGCAGCAGAAATAGAGGGTGATTGTGCAAACAAGGTTTGTAGGTTTCTACTCTTACAAGCAAAATAAATTCAAGCACTTTTTAAAACCAAAGTTTCATATGTGGGTGCTGTCGGTCGATCAGTCAGTAGGTAGATATTTTAGTAAGTTCAAACCAAAACTTAGCTGGGACAGGTACAGCTTTAATGGCCTACCTGTCACCTCTGCCCCCCCTGTTGGTTTATTTTACTAACTTGAACTGCCCTTTTGTTTGTGTTTTTTGAAATGATTTTACTTTGTGGAATATTTTGAAAGGGTACATTATTTCATATTCATCTCCTGGTCTGATATTTATGGTTTGCTTTAACTTTTATTTTTGATGCATGACTGGGTTCTAACCCCTTTAGTTGCTCATTCTAGTTTTTAATTCATTCCAGGGCTGCTTTTTAAATGGACTGTCTACATTTTTCTTATTTTGGGGGTGGGGGTGGTAGGGGGTAATATATGCCCACACAGTTCTACCAACACACATTTATTTACCTGTCCTTTTGCACTACAAAAGCTGGACAATTATTTTTTAAATCATTACGCACGCACACACACACACAATTTTGAAAATTAGGCCAAAAACTCTTTAAAGTAAGGTAACCAGACATCTTCATTTTCTGGGGACAGTCCTCAATTTTGTAAAAACTGATTGAAGATGTCAAATGTCCTCAATTCTTTTTTTTTTTGTCCTCAATTTCTGAAATCTCCCAAACAAATTGAAATAGGAAAAATGTGGTAAACAAAAGTTGTAGAACTCAACTGAATATACCAAATGCAACCAAACTTAGCACGAATTACTTATTTAATTGGAAGAAAATGGACTCAAAGGTGTGAAACTACTTTCTGAAGTGGATGAATTTTTCCTTGAATTTGGAAATCATGTAATATTAATGGGAGACATGCCAAAGTGTTGAACAAAGTCATCTCGATAACCATGGTGTTATTTCGTTTCTATTTTAACTATTTAACTAAAACTTTTGTAGGATGGAGAATAAATTTAATTTTTTTCAGAATCCACTTTTTTCCAATTAAATAAGTAATTGATGCTAAATTTGGTAGATTCCATTGAGAGTTCTCTAACTTTTGTTCAGTACATTTTTCATTAAACTGTTTGAAAACAAGTGAAGTTGATGGACTTGGAATATTCCCTTCTAATAGAGTTAACCTACAGGTCTTCTGTGATTTTTGTCCGCTCAGTGTATAGTAATTTTCTTGCTTCAGATATTTTTTTCATGTACAGAATCACTAAGAAATTTTGGTACAAAATCAAAATATAGCTTTTTTTGCATGTAATGCCCTCTATGAGTAAAATTTATCAGAAGTAATATTCTGCACGATAGTATTTTATCCATATTTCACATGAAAATCATTCATCAGATTCATTGTATGTTTTCCCATGAAACTGGAGAATAATTGTACAGGTTATAACATTCTTTGCTAATCTTCAATTTTGCCATAATGTGTCAGACATTGTCCTCATTTTGACCAGAAGTTGTTCTCAATTTTGCATTGAAACTGATGAAAACAGGCCATTTTGTCAAAAAATGGCATGTTCTCAAAAATCTGGTCACCTTACTTTAAAGGTATTATGCAATAGATAGTGAACCAAAAAACTTGGATTCTCATCATTTACTAACGTGTACTTTCTGGAATAAAATAACATTAAGGATGAGTTATTACCACTCACGTAATTCATAATCGAACATATATAGTATATCTTTATCTTTGAGTGGGCCTCTCCCTTAGTAAGTTAACCCTGCTTTTGTGTTCATATCAAGCATACACTCACTGTGTTTGGGTCCAAGTGGACCCATGATATGTAATTTGTAATACAATTTTAGTTGGGAGTTAAGAAAAAACCAATAACACATATATTAACTCAAAGATAAATTATTTTAATGTAATGCTTCACAATATTTTTAGTAAAACACAAAAAAAATATGCAAGTGCAAGTTATGAGAATTTCAATTTGTGACACAACAAAATATATAAATTGTTCAGTAATTATTCAGTAACTGTTATTTACTGAACAACAGTAGCAGAGTAGTGTCAAGTACATTTTGTGCATATTTGATGCAAATGTGATTTACAAGTGTATTTGCCACATCTCACACAGGTGTTTTGAAATTTATTATCTGATTGACGACGCAAATGGCAGAGGCCCCTTTTTCTGCTTGTGCTAACTACATCAAGTGCCTTACAAGTACAGTGTTCATCTTCCTTTGTTTGGTTTTGTTCATTTTGCCCCATTTCAATTGTAGCTTTTTCTCTTGGAAGCACCTCTCGTCTACAAATGTGTTCTTGTACTAGTGACATACACAGGTTTTCAATAAAAAGTAGTCTCTTTCTCAGTGACTTCTGTTTCCAGTTAGGATTTACCTTTCTAAATAGGATGTATGCATTCAAGGCTGAAATATCAGCAACATTTGTGAACACTATAACTGACCATCTGTTAGTTTTTCTCCTACAGGTGTAATATGTAATCACTTCATCTAATGTGCCTACAGCAACACCCTTGGTAGAAGTATAATCTAGAACTACTTGTGGTTTTTTAGAATCTGAATTACCAACTTTTTTTCAGATTGTAATGTACTCTGAACAACAACACACTTATTTTTTAGGAATATATGACACAGGCATGGTATTATTTGTGAAAGCAAAGGTTGATTGAATGAACTTCTTTGTTCCAGACCTCAGCACAAACTTCATTGTAAAAAGTAGTGAGAAAAGTGACTTTTTCGGAGAAAAAAGTGAGACTAAATAGTGACCTCAAATAATTGAAAATCAGACTAAACCGTTTAAAACGATAGAACACGCACATACATACAGTAAATGGATAGAACACATAATTTGCACTTCGAACGGATTTACTTTATTCTTTGCTCAACAGTGAACAATTCACTTTATAATTTGTGATAGAACATATGTTAATCCATGTGATTATCTGTTGTAAAAACAACAACAATATATTGGATGGGCAGGTGATTCCTTTTTAATATTTTTTATACACTACTGTTTTGAAAATTGCAACACGAAGAAGGAGGGACCATGCAATTTGAATGAAATTTATACCAAACATTACTGATATGACTGTACACAAGTGATTTAATTTTCGGAACAATACAACAATTTTTACCTGTAAAAATCCGTATCTTGTGAAGCCTCTGCGAGCTGCAATAAGAGCTTTGAGATGGATTGGCATTGAATCGAAAAGGCGTTGGATGGTGTCCTGGGTAATTGCTTGGCAGGCAGCATGTATATGTGGCCACATATCACTGGTACTGATCGCTGGAGGACTTGAATGGGCCAGTTGCCAAGTGACCATATCCCAGACATGTTCAATAGGCGACATGTCTGGTGAACGTGCAGGCCAGGGAAGAAGCGGTATCTGCGGTGCTGCGAAGAGGGCTTGAACATTCCTGGCAACCTGAGGTCAGGCATTGTTCTGCTGGAATATAGTGCCTGGAGTGCTACAAAGGAAGGGTATGACTTCTGCCTGTACAACTTCACTAATGTAGTGGTTGCTGGTGATATTGCCCTCAAGTCATAGCAGCCGAGATCACAAATGTTACCCAATGGCACTCCACACCATCACACTTTGAGTTTGGCCTGTATGACACTCAACAATGCTTGCTGGAAGAAGGCACTCACCACAATGCCATCTAATGCATATGAGGCCATCATGGTAGTCCAAGTTGAATCGGGACTCATCCGAAAACACGACATGTTGTCAATTAGCACGCCATTGACTGCATTGAAAACCCCATTGCAGCCTGAGGCGTCCATGGTCAAAGGAATTTGCTGCGAAGGGATGCGTGCAACCAGTCCTCTGTGCAACAGATGCATTGAACTGTGGAGGGAGACAATGCCACACCTGTTGAAGTGCTCCACTGTTGTGCTAACACTTGTGAATATGCGGAACGGTTCGCCACTGCCGTGCGGACGAGGTGTCGGCCATCCGCAGTGTTGTCACATTTCTCGGTCCACTGTCGGATTGTCGATGCATCTGGTTCTCCTCGGTCCACTGCCGCCACACGCACATCACTATCATGGCGTTATGTCTCGTCCGATCCGCAATACCACGGTACGAAAATGCACCTTCACGCAGACCAATCATTCGTCCCTGTTCAAACTCTGTTGTATGGTGATAGTGCGCCCTTCGTTGTCGCCAAAGCATTATTGAATCCTGGAGACACTTTCATAACTCGCTGTCCGCAATGCACTACTGGTGTGTATCCTAAACAGCCCTCTCTTTATATCCCGCACTTGACTGTTCAGGCGGCGCTGCTAGGCCAAGACATGCACAATGACTCTGCATTTCTAATCATTTGCATGTTCTACCCTGCTCTGCATATCCTGTAAGTTTCATGTGATTACCATCATTCCTTCATGGTGTTGCAATTTTCACAAACAGGTTATTTTATCAGCATGATGGCATTTGACGATTTATATACTGCACTAGCAAAATAAGTATGCTCTAGAAATGATTACATATACAAACTACAACAGGTTTATTATATAATGAAAGACTAATAATAAAGAATGAATGTAATGTTTAAAATTTGAAAAAAAGAAAGATAAAAAGGTTATTTCTTGATGTGTACTACTGTATACTGAAGTGAACCTTAGTACAGTGTTAAAGTTTACTATTATACTATGCCATTAGCTTTAAAAATATATATATATATATTGTAATATAGAGATCATTTATTTTAAACAGAAATCTAAGAAGAATAACAAAACAAGGCGATATAAAATAAAGGGTGTATCTGAAATAATTTCACTCTTCAAATATCATTTATTTTTCAAATAAATTTCAGCAATTTACTTTAAAAATCAAATGTGTAGAGGGTAAATTACTTTTATGCGTCTTAATGAATAACAAGAAAGATGACACCGAATTTTTGGATGTAATAAGAATGTCTTTTGAATGCATTCTGATGAAAATTAAATTTATCAAAACGATTCAAAATCAATGGAACCGGTTTGGAATCAATCGGTTCCAACAATTGATAAAATATCCAGAAATAGAAACATCTACTTAGTTCTACCAGTGGCTAAAAAATATGTTACGAAAATTAACAAATGGTGAACAAAAAGTTTATCAGAACACAAGGAAGGTACCAGAGATGAAGATATTTTCAAATCAAACAGTTAAAATGAGAAATATAGAAGGAAACATGATGTAAGTCTATGTCTGCTAGCGGAAAAATTTTGCATAACGGAAAAGTTTAAAATTATTCTTCATTAATACAGACATTTGACGTGGACCAGGAACATCAAACAAAGGTCTTCGCTCTTTCCATGTTTAAAAGTGAGTCACGGAAAAATTCTCATTGGCCGCCACCAGGAATCAAACCCAGGGTCCTCCAGTTATGCGTCGCGTATGCTTCCACTACACCACAGCGGCCTCGAATTTCTCCAGACTCACACACGCAAACTGCCAAGCCAATTTGGCAGGTTGCTTTTTGGTGCCCCGCACAATGCTGGGGATTCACCAAAGATGGTAAGCAGCAACTGAAGAAATAATTAGAAGGCAAATTAATAATTAATAGATACATTTGGCATGGACCAGGAACATCAAACAAAGGTCTTCGCTCTTTCCACGTTTATAAGTGAGTCACGGAAGTTAGAGTGCGTGAAGTCTGGAGGAAAAATTAGAAATTGCAGGCAAAATATTTTCCATCAGGAGCTGCATCCGCTGCAGAAAGAATTTTTCAAATCGGAGTTTAAGAAGCAGGGATATCGGTAGAAACGAAATTTACTTTTACGCCCCTAGCGGATAATCTATGCGTAACTTAAAGAAGTGACCATACCTAGAATAGTCTTTGATATAAATAGATTCAAAAGGTAAAAGAATTTTTTTCAATTGGCCGTGTAGAAGCAAATATATGGAATAAAATGTGTTTTGAATTTGGCATTATCTGCATTTACGCCCTCTGGAGGCAAAATTGTGATTAGTGAAAAAAAAAACCACACGAAATAAAGGCTCATCATTTGCACATTTCAAGCTTCCCAATGGAAAAATAATTTTGAAATCAGGCAATTGGTTGCAGATATATGGTGTCCACAGACAAACGGATGGACAGACAAACCGAAAACATAAGCACGACGATCTTTTTTACAAAAGATGTGCTAATAAAGGCACACACAAAATGCCTAGCTACCACTCGAAACTAGAGCATGAAAGGACTGCCAGCTTTCTTCCTTCCTTGGCTCCCAGCAACTGCGCCTCCTTGCTTTAGTTTTCTCCATGGCATTACTAGATAAAAACGAGAAAGATGACGCCGAATTTTTGGGTGTAATTAGCACGTCTTTTTAATCCATTCTGACACAAATTAAATTTATCAAAGCTATTCAAAGTCAATGGAACCGAAATGGAAAACAATGGTATTTGATGGAAGAAAGAAGTTTTCAATCAGGTTTTTAATCCCTCAGATATTGCTGTAAACGGAATCGTGAGCTTACGCCTTCTGGTTGCAGACTTGTGCATTAAGAAAAAATATGAATTTATATGAGAAACATTTCGCACCGGAAACGCTACCCAACACAGAAGTAATTTTTCAAATCGAACTCTTAGAAAAAGAGATATCGATAAAAATAATATGTGACTTTACGCCCCCTGGTGGGAAAACCATGCATTATTTTAGGAAGAAAGAATTCGCAAAAGGTTTTTCCATATGAGCGGTATCAGTCCAAGAAAAAAAAAAAAAATTTAGTCGAGTTTCCAGGAGCCCAGATTTTGCTGCAAATACACAGAAGCAGAAATTAACACTTATGCCGCCTGGTGGCCAATCCATTCTTTACCAAACATTAGAAATTATATGAAAAATATTTTTCGTCAGGTGTTGTATGCGATACAGAAAGAATTTTTCAAATCGGAGTTTTAGAAGCAGAAATAACGCAAAAAACGCAATTTACCTTTGCGCTCCCTAGTGGAAAGTCTATGATTTACTTGAAAATTTTGAATTTACATGAAAAACATTTCACATCGGAAACACTATCCAACAAAGGAGAAATTTTTCAAATCAAGACTCCTAGAAGTAGAGATATCTACAAAAATAAGACGCACATCTACGCCCCCTGGCGTAGAAACCATGCATTATTTTAAGAAAATGTTCCTAAAAGGTTTGTCGATATGAGTAGTATCGGTCCACAAACTACTTTTTTTAAGCTCATATTTTGCTGGAAATACATCAGAAGCAGAAATTAAAACTTATGTCCCCTGGTGGCCAAACCATTTTTTACAAAAATTAGAAATTTTGTGCAAAGGATTTCCCATCAGGAGCTGTATCCGCTGCAGAAAGAAATTTTCAAATCTGAGATTTAGAAGCAGAGATATAGGGGAAACACAATTTACCTTTACGCTCCCTAGCAAAAAGTCTATGAATTACTTGAAAATTTTGAAATTATATGAAAAACATGTCACACCGGAAACTATCTAATAAAGAAAGAATTTTTCAAATCGGGCCATTAGAAGCCGAGATATTGACAAAAATAAGATATACGTCTACGCCCCCTGGCGGACAAACCATTGAATATTTTAAGAAGAAAATACTCCGAAAAGGTTTATCGACGTAAGTGGCATCGGACCACAAAATAATTTTTTCAACCGAGATTTTAGAAGCTCAGATTTTATGGCAAATACATCAGAAGCAAAAATTAACACTTACGCCCCCTGGTGGATAAAGTATTCTTTACCAAAAATTAGAAATTATATGCAAAAGATTTTTCATCAGGAGCTGTATCCGCTAAAGAAAACGTTTTAAATCGTCGTTGTTGAAGAAGAGATATCGGGGAAAACAATTTACTTTTACGCCCCCTAGCGGAAAATCTGCATAATTTGAAAAAGCAACTACTCCTAAAATACTCTTAGACATAAATGGAATCGAAAGATAAAAGGCTTTTTTCAATCGGATGTTTAGAAGCAAATATGTGGAATAAAATGTATTTTTGAATTCGACATCATCTGCATTTACGCCCTCTAGCGGTGAAGTTGTACATCGTAAAAAGAAAAAAATGAAATGAAGAATCATTTGTATATTTCAAGCTTCCTAATGCAAATAAAATTTTCCAAATCGGACTAATAGTTGCAGAGATATCGTGTCTACAGATGGACAGACAAATCGATAACATAAGCACGATTTTTTTACACAAGACGTGCTAAAAAATTAAGAAACTATTTTTCTGAATTCTTCACTAACTGGCTGAAATTTGTACATATACTATAATTGGCTAGGAGATGATGACCTTAAAGATTTCAAGTGAATCGGCAAAAACGCTTTTAAATTAGACGTAAAATGCTGATTACGAATTCTGGGCATGCCAGCCACATGATAAAGAGCAAATAAAAAAAATTACGGCCCATTTAAAAAGTTTTTAATTGATTTACGTGAAATTTGGAGGGCTCATTCCTATTAGCGATTTATGGCGTTGATCAAAATTTCAGAGATTTTCATGAAAAATCCACGGAGATAAACTTTTGTGATATTTATTCCACTTGAAAAAATCCTAGAGAACCCGCTGGCTCCTGTGGCGGGGTCACTGCCTCTTGCTTCGTTACGAAGCTCACTCTTGTTGCTGCGGTGAGTGGTGAGTTGAGTTTACAACTCATGACCCCACCCACGTGTTCACAGGGATGGGTGTTTAACAAAACAATTTATTTTTGTTTCAGCATTTTTTTCATCTGACAAAAAATCCCCTAGATATAAAAAACAACACAAAACTATAGCTAAATTGAAAAAAAAATACGGGCACACTTAAGAAAAAGGTGAGAATAGTGACAAAATTTTAAGAAAGGTAACAAAAAGTGAAATTTAAAAAAAGGTGACAAATAGTGAGAAAAGTGACTTGCGCCGAGGTCTGTTGTTCTTGGTCTGGATCAATTCAGGTGGAATGGAAGGGTTTGTTCTTCCTAACTGTTCTTATCATAGTTACATTTCTTTTGAGTAACATTTGACGAAATAAGTATGATGTAAAAAAGTTATCACAGGTGGTGATGTGTCCCTTCAAACCAAAAGACAAATCAAGAACAACTTTAAGGCCCCGATTTTTCTCAGGAGGCTGCTTTGGTGCCTTTCCAGTGTATGGCTGAATATTCCATATGTAAGTGGTTTGACTGTCACAGAGAAACCAAATTTTTACACCATACTTGCCAGTTTATTGGGCATATACTGTCAGAAGGGACAGTTTTCTCTAAATGAAACTAACTGTTCATCAACTGTAGCAAATGCAATGGGGTTGAAAAGTTTTGGCAATATCTCCACCCACATATCCCACAAGTCACGAATGGCTGCAAACTTGTCTTTTTGCCTCCTACAGGAAAGGGTTTTACGGTCGTCGAATCTCAGAACACCTGAAATTTGAAAAAAATCTTTGCAAAGTCACAGTTGCTCAGAAAACTGCTCTGCCCTTTTCTGCATCCCACAGGCTTTCTGTTGATTCATTACAGGACTTGAAAACTGCAGCTAGTAAAAGTAAACCTATGTAAGCACTGAGTTCAACACTACCAATAGTTTTCCACTTATACCTGCACACATTACTTCCCTCTGTATTCGAGTTTATGAGGATAATTCCTTCCATATCTTTTGTAAGAAACAATTGAAAAGCAGAAAGTTCATCTACAATATGGGAAGTAACATACCTCCTAGGTCCTGGTGTAAGATTCAGTATATCTTTTGAGGCACGTCTTCCTGCTTGCAATGGAGGTTCACTTCTATATTGAATAGACTTATCCTTCGATAAGTAACAGCAGCCAGTAATTCCATCCTCTTCTTCTGATGATGAATCAGAGATTCCAGAAACATGATCTTCTAATTCAAACACAATTTCTTCATCATCTGAAGCAGTTCATAGTATATTCTCAATTTCAGTAGGTGATAAAGGTCGATCCACTATTGTGAAGCTTCATGTAATATTGACAGCACTGAAAAAGTGAATGTCACTGAGGATCTGTGAATGGCACTAAATAATACGCGAACTGCAGCACTTCTGTCAACAGAATAAACACAGTTGTTTAAAACAAAGAAATGGGAATTCCCGTCGAGCTGGGAAGCATCCTCGAGCGGGGAGTATCAAAAACAAGGAAAAATCAGGGAAGCCTCGATGTGAAGTCTCTAAAGACACTAGCATGTATTGTCTTGATTATACAGTGTTAGCAGAAAGCTATGTATTCGTTCTATTGTTCTATTGTAAGAAATGGACAATGATCAATACATTGATTTCTGCAAATTAACATGTATTTTTTCATAAGGATCCAAAAGAATACAGTATGCGTAAAGTTTTTTATTATGAACAAACTGTTGTTCAAATAGTAATAAAGAAACCATATGTATCTCTTAAAACACTAAAAGAAACAGTCATGAAGCTGCAAAGTGATGTCACCATTATGTTTTATTAAAAAAATAAAATTGCTTTTGGATCCAAATGGACCCCAACACAGTAGCAAGATTAAAAACATAATCAATATTTTACATACACTGACGGAAAAAAAATCCCAACACCAAGAAGGGGTTGTGTTAGATAAACGACAGTTGGTAGGCGGTGAGAGTACATCTGTAAGATAACGTCTATGCAAATTTCGTGCTTGGCGCATACGTGTGGCGCTAGTAGCGCCTCGGAACATGCAAAGCAGGTTTGCTGTAAATACGCGCTGCAACATTCGTGAGCGTTAGTTATCATTGAGATTCGACGTAGTGTGTTGATGTTAGTCAAGAATGCCTTTAAGAAGACGAAGAAGCCATTATCAACAGCTCACGGAGTTTGAACGAGGTTGTGTAATAGGGCTAGGAGAAGGTGGATTTTCGTTCCGCAATATTGCAGAACAACTTGGCAGGAATGTAGCCACTGTGCATGATTGTTGACAGCGGTGGTCAAGGGGAGGTACTGCCTCAAAAAGACAGGGTTCCGGCCGGCCACGTGGCACTACTGAGAGGGAAGACCGCCGTGTACGGCGTATGGCGGTGGCGCATCGTACCGCTTCTGCGGCAGCAATTCGAGCTGCAGTTGCCACCACAGTGACACAACGAACTGTTACAAATCAGTTACTTGAAGGACAGCTCCGAGCCAGACGCCCTGTGGCATGCATTCCACTTACTCCAAACCACTGCCGTTTGCGACGTCAGTGGTGTCAAGCTAGAGCTCATTGGAGGACGGAGTGGAGATCTATTGTGTTTTCTGATGAAAGCCGGTTCTGCCTGGGTGCCAGTGATGGCCGTGTGTTGGTTAGAAGGAGGCCAGGTGAGCGCCTGCAACCAACCTCTCTGCGGCCGAGACACACTGGACCTACACTTGGAGTTATGGTCTGGGGAGCAATTTCCTATGACAGCAGGAGCACTCTCGTGGTTATCCCACGCACCCTGACGGCACAGTTGTACGTCGGTCTGGTGATTCAACCTGTTGTGCTGCCATTCATGAACAGCATTCCTGGGGTGCTTTCCAACAGGATAACGCTCGGCCCGCATACCGCTGTTGTAACCCAACATGCTCTACAGAGTGTAGACATGTTGCCGTGGCCTGCTAGATCACCAGATCTTTCACCAATCGAGCACGTATGGGACATCATTGGACGACAACTCCAGCGTCACCCCCAACCAGCATTAACCGTCCCTGTTTTGACCGACCAAGTGCAACAGGCATGGAACTCCATCCCACAAACTGACATATAGCACCTGTACGACAAAATGCATGAACGTTTGCGTGCTTGCATTCAACATTCTGGCGGTTACACCGGTTATTAATGTACCAGCATTTCACATTTAAAATGGCTCTTCTCGCGCTTACAATAAGCTGTGATCTTGAAACCTTAATCGATTAAATATGTTACCTATACAAATGTATTGCCGCCATTTCATTCCTCTACAACTATTTTTTCGTGGTGTTGGGAGTTTTGTTTCCGTCAGTGTATTAAGACTTTACTATGCTACACATTATCTCAATCAGTATTATCTTCAACTATAATTAAAAAATACTTACATTAAGAATTTGTTAGTTTTAACTAATGAATTAAAGAACACTAAAATAAATTTATGTTACAAAATCATTTAAAAACTAAGGAAAAGGTCGAACTCAAACCTATCGCACCTCACAAACACTTTCAGAAGCACAAGCTTCCATCATCAGGCAGTAGGACCTCACATTTCAGCCATATAATCAGAATTGAGCTCTTTTCGAGCTGTTAGAATGAACAAGGCATGGTCATCAACAAACTAAGCATGTTTGCAGTGATCTCTTTCGATCACTTGTTCTGCCATCTACTGAACTGAAAAACGAACTCAACCGGGAAAAAAAACCCCGTAATTACTGCAATTTTGGATATCTAATTAGATATATATATACACTGTGGTTCTCTCTTTTTTTCATTTATTTTTTATTTCCTTTCTTTTTCTGGTATTATTTTTCTTCATCTATAATAAATTTCCACATTATCTATGCTTGCTGGATCTTGCATATTACAAACTCTTTCTTTATTCTTTTTGATTAAAATACTCTGGCATTAACTCCTTTTCATTAGAACACATTACTAATTTTACATCTTCAAATTTTGGAAATTGCTTTTTATTTATAAAATATTGAACTAAAGCTGCTTTTTCTTCTTTGTTGTTCCAATTTTTAATATGCTGTTGTAATTTTTTTAATCTATTTTTGGTGCTGCCAATGTATATTTTTTGGTGATCAGGGAATATTGGAATTTGATATACTCCTGTTGATTCTAACATTTTTTACGATAATTTTTGTTATTAACTACTATATCTCTAATATTTTGAATAGAACGTCCAAAACAAAAGTTAATTTTTTTCTCATTTTTATTAACTGTCCTGATAACTTCTTGATATATGGAAAGGAGCCTTTGTATTTCTGTTTCTGCTTTTTATTTTTATCTATAGTTTTATTTTATTTTTCCAACTATTAGCTAATTTATTATTATATCCATATTGATTCACTGTATTTATTAGCCACTGTAATTCTTTGAATTTTTTACTTGATGATGACTTAGTGATATGTATGCATCAGTTGTTCAGAATTTGCAGGAATAATTACAGCTACATAAGGTTTTCTGCATACTTGAATTCACATTTTGAATTTCAACCTATCTTTAATTAATTACAGATTTAAGAAAAGTAATTGATTTTTTTCTTCAAATTCTAAAGTAAGTTTTATTTTAGGGTATACGTCTGAGCATTTATTATTTTTTATTTTCAATTCTTCTTGATTCATCTATGATAAAATAAAAATAACATCTACATAATGGTAATATAATGAAGGTTTTTCTGGTAAATTATCAATAACTTGGTTTGCAATGTTTTACAAAATCACTTCTGCAGAAAGGGTGGATAACATTTTTATCTGATACGATGCTTATTGTATTAAAAAAATTATATATCAATGTACATCAACATTTCTTTAAGTTTGTCAATTTGCAAAATGTCTAAACATTTATTCTGTTTTAAAAATTTGATAATCTCTATTGCCTTCTGAAGTGGAGTGAGTGTACTAAGGTATAATGATTTAACATCTAGACTAGCCATATAATATTTTTATAAATTTACATTGATTGATTTTATTTTTTCTATGAAGATTACACTTATCTATTGCATATTGATTTTTCATGAATAAGGGTGCTAGATATTTAATTTTTTTTTCAAATTCATTAATGGTGAGCTAGATTTACAACAATAATTCACAAAGGATAATTTTTTTTTATGAGTTTTAACTTTTGAAAAAAATTTTTGGAAAGTTTTTTTTTCAAAAGTTAAAACACGAACGGAAATATCATCATTATGGCCCTCTGCTTTCTGGGCAAAGTCATCAGCAGATTTCAATAATTCTTTAATGTCTATTTCCAAGCCCTTTTTTTCTTGTTTTTCAGCATTCCACTACTTCGGTAGAGTCAATTTCATTTTTTTTTTTTTTTTTTGTCAACAGCTGACTGCAACTTTCTGGTCATCTAAATAAACTAAGTATTTTGGTCTAGCATTAGAAACATTGGTTTGCATCATGTTTGTTACTTCTATGCTTTGGATACCACTTTCTTTTGAATTAATAAAGTCACATATCAGCCTCTGTGATATTTATGATCTCTCCTTCATGTTTTCTACTTCAATTTTTTTATTAATACTAAATCCCCCTTTCAATGGTCACCTGTCCATGATTCAACAGGAGCAACATTTTCGTCACTTTCAATAGATTTGGGTACTACTTCAAATTCATTTCGCAAAACAGCACATCCAACCTAGATACCATAGGACAAATTTGGAATGATTAGGAGACATTGATTTAGGAGACATCACATCATCTAAGTATGATGAAAATTCAGTGAGAATAACATTACATTCAGCTTTCTTAAATTGAATAATTTCTGTTAATTAATGTAACACTGATCTTAATTTTTTGTAGGCAGAACCTGCTTACTCCCAGCCATTTTCTTCGATCCAAACAACTTAAGATATATGACAATACTGTACACTGGACTGGAGATTTTTCCATAATTTTTGCAGCAAGGTTAATTACAATTCTTTGCAATTAATGTGAAGCTCAAACACCTGGCAATCAGTGGTGGTTTTTTTTTCTGTTTTTTTTTTAATCTGAATAACAACTTTACAGACCTTTCTGCCACGAAACCAATATCAATGTTTTTTTGCGGAGATGCGATTTTTTGCATCTTTGACATCTATCTCACTTCAACTGTTTTTGCGTAGTATTCTGCAGATGGTAAAATCAAGCTTAATAAATCGCTGTAAAATATGGTTGAACATTTTTCTGAGTTTTTCAGCAACAAAGAAAATCATGGGCTTATCTGTTTGGTAATCCAGCAAAAATGGCAGCAAAATATCAGCAATGGATATGAATATCTGAAGCTTCACAGGTAAAATGTTATCTTCAAGATGCCTTTTAACAAAAGCATATGACTTCCAAGTAAGCTTAGCAATCTCCCTCTTCTCTGTAGCATTGGCATAATTCCAAACGTCAGACAATATTTTAGGAGCAGATCCACTTGCTGAAATATTTTCAAGCCATCTGTGCTGGACAAATTTTGAGGGCAAGCAATCATTTTCAAAATATTTCAAGAAATCCTCTCTTCTAGATAGAGAGTATTTAAAAAGGTAGTGCAGACTAACCAAAAATTCTTCAATTTTTGGTCCACTGTCTTGTACCTAGTATGCAAAATGAAAACACTGATATCTTTTAATTATATCTCAGGTCAAGCACTGTGAAACTTAATATAAAAAAGGTTAACAAGGTACACTTCAAGTGCACTGGAATACAGAGTCACTGAATGAAATGGCTTTAGGATTTATATTGACATGTTGAATGACCAAAAATAGTTCATTCTTTCTTCATAACACATGAAGAATCAACATTCAGTGAGGAGAGGGGGAGGGGTTGAGTAAATTTATTAAATAAGATAACAAGATGCCCAGTAATTCTTTACACGACAATGAAGAGTTAAATTGTGTGCAAAGGACCAAGAAAATAACTCCAACATCCGAGGGAGTTAACTAGGAATGGCTGTTGAAAGATGGCTGCATCAACATCAATATGGTCACACAAGCAAGTGCAAAACATAATCAGTTTTCCTCATGCAAAGTGGGTTTGCTCCATTAGAAATTCATCACTAGTTGGTGGAAGTACGTGGTGAAGGTGTTATGTCACGAAAGCAGGTGTGGAAATGGTGAAAGGACTTTGCAAAGGGCAGGACAAATATTGACTGCAAACCTTGAGTTGCATGCTCAATGACTGCCATTCAATAGGACACAAGTAAATTACAGTGAAAGAACTTGCCCACAAATTACAAATTTAGTTGGCAACGACTTATGGGAAAGTTTGCATGAGGAGAGTGCCTAAGAATCTTCCAGAAGAACATACGGCAAAACGAATGGGTATCTCCCTCACACACCTGATATGCTATCATTGGCAAAGTGACTCCTTCATGCCGCACACATCGTCACACGAAGTGGAAGAACCCGTCTTCTCCACCTACCAAAAAAAATCAAGATATTGCCATCCAGCTGAAATATTATGGCCTGTCTTTTGGGGCAGTTAGGGTGTGCTTCTGATTGGTTTCCTGAACAGTGTGGCAAGTGTAACAGCTAGAACAGTATTAGAAACTATTAATACACCATTAATTAAAATTACAAAATACACTCCGTTATTTATTGGTGTAAATATTTTTGTTTTACTCCACCAAGCTTTCACTCATCTTGGAAGGCTTTTTCAAAGTGCGTTAAACACTAATATACAGAATTAAATTCAAAATAACAATGCGCATGATGTCTTATTTTATACGCATTCTCCACGCTATTTCATACACACCTTCACACGCCTATCACACATATTTTGTTTTACATATCAGCAGGATATAGCCACAGAACAATGAATAATACACTGCTGGACAATTGCTAAGGACGGATCATAAACAGCTATATAGCGCATAAAAAAGTAAGTGTGGTTGGATGCCAAGTGAAATAAAATAATGTCAGAATGCCAGAACATTACAAGAAAGACAATTTATTGTGCTCTGAAATGCAGAAGGCTTCGGAACGCGTTCAAGGGACAAACAGGCCATTTTGTGCAGAATACGTAAACGTGAAAAAAATGCAATTACCGTCCGCAGGCGTTCTGGCGTAAGATGTCAATACGGGATATGGCCACCATGGAGGGAGATGCAAGATTCCACACGTCATGTCATGCTTTGCACAACATTATCAAGCAGCTGTTGGGGTAATTTATCCCATTCCTCTATCAGTGCACGGATAAGGGTGTCCTTGTTTATTGGAGGGCATTGGCGACCAGCAAGACTCCTCCCCAAAGCATCCCACACATTTTCAATTTGATTCAGATCTGGAGAACATGCTGGCCATACGAGGCGTTGAATATCCTCGCTCTCAAGACACTCCTGGACAGCGACTGTTCGATGACATGTTGCGTTGTCGTCCATGAAAATGAATCTATCACCGACAGCACCACGGAACATGCGAACATGAGGTAGCAGAACATCATTAATGTATCGTTGGCCAGTCATAGTCCCAGTTGGAAGCACATAGAGGGACGTACGGCCATTGATCATGATGCCAGCCCATACCATGACACTACATGTCGGATATCGGTCCCTTTCCTGTATGTTTGCTGGACAATATGCAGTACCACTATCACGCCAGACCAGTTGTCGTCGACAATCAGACGATAGACTGTATCTACTCTCATCTGAGAAGAGGACAGCAGACCAGTCGTTATCAGTCCAATTGCGATGTTGATGGCACCTTTGCAAACGGGCGGTACTGTGACTTCTGGACAATGGGATGCACACAACAGGACGGCGGGCGTATAGTCCTCCTTCATGCAAACGTCTGGCGACAGTTTTTCGGGAGATCCGCTTGCCAGTAGCAGCCATAAACTGATTTGTTACCTCACTAGCTGTGCTGCGCCGGTGTCTTTTTGTTGATAGCACTATGTACCGAACTTCTGCAGGTGTCGTACTGCGAACACGACTTCCCCCGTGACGTATGCTACACTCTCCATTTGTTTGAAATGATTTCCAAAGCCTTGAAACAACACTGTGGCTGACGTCGAACTCCCTGGCAACATCTGTTATTTTTCGCCCTTCTTCGATCTTGCCAATAATACAGCCACGCGTAAAATCATCTAGGTGATGTCGGGAAGACATACTGAAAATTGCAAGTTCGTCAATTGATTCTTTCCCTTTCAACTTTGCGTTTGAACAACAACGGTCAATACGCGTCAAATCCTTTATATCTCTTATCGGCGCTATGACGTCACGAACAAGTTCGGCAACCCAAAATTTGCATACGCACAACACGTCTTACTGTATCCCGCACTTATGCTAATTTCCACATTTTCCTGCCTTCCATTTTATGGTTGCTATCGTTGCTATTGTCATCCGTCCTTTGCAATTGTCCGGCAGTGTATATTCAGACAGGTAAGACGCTCAGTAACTGATAACAAAAGAGCAAGAAGAGAAAGCAATCTGAAATTTGTAGGTGTGATACCTTATATCCCAAGGTTCACATTTTATTTTAAAAACCTGTTGCGCAACCTTGGGTGTGATGTAGGAATTAGAATGCCACAATCTATTCCTAGAACATTAACAGGTTATAAGAAATCTGATGAAATGGAAAGAGCTGGTGTATATAGTATACCACTGCAATATGATGGAACAGAAAAAGTGTATGTAGGACTATCCAAGAGGTCAATAGGTACCAGAGTTAAAGAGCACACACACAAAAAAAAAAAAAAAAAAACAGTAACAGACAGAAATCTGGCTACAGCACTAGCCAGAGAGGTAATTAACAATGCTGCAAAACCGGAGTAGCAAAAAGCAAGGTGTATAGCAAGATATACGACCCCAAAGGAATCATCAATTACTTATTAGGGAGTCCATGGAAATAATGACAAGGGTGGATGCATGTAATGAAACATTTTGTATAAGATTCCACAGGTTTGGAAAAGTTTCATAAAGGACTGCTGATATGTAAAACAAAATGTATGACAGGCTCGTGAAGGTGAGTATGAAATAGCGTGGAGAACACATATAAAATGTGACATCATGTGCATTGTTATTTTGGATTTAATTCTGTATATTAGTGTTTGTTTTTAACGCACCTTGAAAAAGCCGTCCAAGATGAGCGAAAGCTTGGTGGAGTAAAATAAAAATATTAACACCAATAAATAATGGAGTGTATTTTGTAACTTTAGAACAGCAGACATGCCAACCTTCAAAATCTTAAAATCAGTAGGTTTTTTACAGCTTATAAAATCAAATGAGCGCTAATTTTATCGACATTTTTCAGATGCAGGAGCAATTTTCTAGAAGTAGTATTATTGGTACATAGCATTTTTAATGTTTAAAAAGTTATTCTAAATGCAGACTGTATGTTTATATGCAAAATAAAAAGCATAGTGAAAATAGTTGTCAACCAGATACAATTAATAGCATTAATAATTAATACAAGATATGTACTTAATTTTTGATACATTATTTAATCATAATTAATATTTATCCTTTATTTAGTGAATGTACAGTAGCCAATTTGGCTCTCTTTAACAAAAATCCACAAAAGTTTTGTTCAAAGCATTTTTCTTTCATTCTGGACTTAACTGTCAGCAGTTTTTCCAGTGTTGGAATAGAGAGAGACAGAGTTACCTGTCAAAACAAATGTGGAAGTGTCAAGCTTTCTTCTTGGTTGGAGGCTTAACGACCACAGTGAGCATTTCAGTGGGCTATAAGCAGTTGCCCATCCCTAATTTAGGGCCAATGGTTCCAGGGAAGGGAGAGAGCCAGTGCCGTAAGACAAATACAACATCCTACTTGACAACTTTGGAAAATGTGCATCAGTAAAACTTTTGCGTGAATGCCATTTACCACAAAACAAAACATAATTATATTAATAAATAAGCAGTAAAAATCTCTACATATGCCACAATAACTAAACTAGTATTATCTGTGTTTAAAATAATAATTTCAAAAACCATAAAATAAAATCTTAATTTTGTTAAATGTTTTAGCCTTGCAAACCTGTGGTGTTTCAATACTAAACTAAAATTTTCATT